>JAUMJJ010000075.1:0-600000 GCA_033556795.1 Tapera naevia
GAGGCTGCCTGAAAAGGGGGGGGAGGCTGCCTGAAAAGGGGGGGGAGGCTGCCTGAAAAGGGGGGGGAGGCTGCCTGAAAAGGGGGGGGAGGCTGCCTGAAAAGGGGTGATGAGGTAGGGGGGCGCTGCCTGAAAAGCGGGGATGGGGGGGGGGGGGGGGGGGGGCGGGGGCTGCCTGAAAAGGACGGGGTGTGGGGGGGAGCTCCAGGCTGTTTCTCCCATCGGTGTGGACGGCCCAGCAGACGCAGTCGTCATTACCATCACAGCCTGCCCCCGTCCCTGGGGCCGCCCGGCCCCGCACAAAGGCACGTAGCGTCCCCAAAGCCCCGGGTCCGGCCCAACAAGGAAAGGAGGCGCCCAGCCTCGCGGCCAGACCGTACCTGCTGAGTTTACATCTCTTGAGGCCGGTGTCATCCGCTACCGCCGCTGCAGCCGCCGGCCCCGAGGATTTCCTCTTCTTCTTCACCGGCATCGTCCCGCCCGAGGGCGGGGGCCGCAGCCCAGGCCCCCCGGCCTCGCCGCACCCCAAGACCGGCAGTGAGGAGATGAGAGCAGTCCCGTCCCACCTCGCTCCCCCCCGCCCCTCCCGCCGCCGCCACAGCGGTCCCAGAAGCAGCTCTCGAGCCCGGGGAGGTAGCGGGGAACCGTGCGGTAGCGACCGCTAAGGGAACGGTGAGCAACCCGGACAGAGACGCGAGGGAACAAGAAGTGACGACACCGAAAGCGGGGCAACTTCCGAAGGAGCAGCGCGGGGCTGGAGCCCTTCCCGCCGTGAGGCGAGGCCACGCTTCCTGCCCCTCCCGATCCAGCCCCGCCCACAAGCTTCAGCCCGGCCCACCCGCCCCATGCACTCCGGCTCACGCGCGACCTTAAGCTCCGCCCGCCTTCTCACCGGTCACGCTCCCGATTCGGCCCCGCCCCCTCTCCCGCTTCAGCCCCACCGAAGCCCCGCTTACCAATCTTCAGCCCCTCCCACTAAGATTTATCCCACACGCCCTTGTCAGTCCCACCCCCGTTTTGGTCCCGCTCACCCATCCGCTTCAGCCCCGCCCGCTTCAGCCCCGCAGCTCCGCCCGCCGTGGCCGCTGCGCCACCATTTTCGGTCACCATAGCGACAGGTCCCAGCGGCGCAGGGCCACTGGGAAGCCTCGGGGTTCGCCCCTTGTGCCAGCGCCCCGCCCCCCGTCCGTCTCCCACCCTCTCTCTGGGGGGCTCGGGATCGATCCAGCATGGCCGAGGAGGGAGACAAGAGGAAACGCTTTATTTCAGCCACGGCCGCGAACTACTTCGCGCTGAACACGGCAGCCGCGGGCCTGCGCTCCTGCCCGGAGCTCGACTCCTTTCTCGACGACGGCAACGAGTTCCTCCTGGTTGTGCAGTCCTCGGGCGGCCGCCTCAGCGCATCCAATAAGGTATGGAGCTGTCGGGACCTGCAAGTCCGCTTTTTGTAATAGTAACTCCTTCTTGTGTCACTGTCCCTGCATAAGACAATCCCAACATTCACACCATGCGTCTGAGGGCATTGTCCAAATGATTCTTGAATATTGCCGGGCTTGGCACCATGACTGCTTCCCTGGGGAGACAGTTCCACTGCTCCACTACCCTCTGGGTGAAGAACCTTTTCCTCATATCCAACCTAAATGTCTCCTGGCACGTTTTCCTGCCATTCCCTCGGGTCCTGTCATTGGTAGAGAAGAGATCAGTGCCCACTCCTCCTACTTCTATTGTTAGAAAGCAGTTAAATGCTATGAGGTCTCCCCTCAGTCTCCTCTTCTCCAGCCAGGCTGAAGAGACTAAGTGACTTCAGTTGACATCCCCTCTAGACCCTTCACGATTTTTTGTGGCCTCCTCTGGACACTCTTCAGTAGCTTGGTACCCTTTTTATACTGTAGCACCCAAAACTGCACATGATACTCAAGGTGGGGCCACAGCAGTGTGCAATAGAACAGAGCAATCCCCTCCGTTGACCAGCTGGCAATGCTGTACTTGATGCATCCCAGCACACGGTTGGTTTAGAGATTAGTCATAAAAGACTAGTGTCTGATTTAGATGTCATCCTCCTGCAGCTATCTCTGCTTGTCTCAGTGTCTGCAACATCAGTCGCTGTGCCAAGAGTCTGCGGAGACTTCCTGCTCCACTGAGTGGTGGGTTTGTCAGCAGATTGTGCCCATCTTGGCATGTGTTTTTAGTCTGCTGTAGCTCATCACTGTGTGATCAGGCCACAGCCCAGAGAGTGGCTTGTTGTCTTCCAGGTGGCATCTGGTATATGACGTGTTCCTGGACACAAGAGGGATTGCATTGTCAGTTTCTATGCAGCAAACGTGGGCCAGTATTTAAATATTTGTCAATATTACGTCACTGAAAGGGTTGTCAAGCACTGTAAGAGGCTACCCAGGGAAGTGGTTGAGTCGCCATCCCTGGAGATATTTAAAAAACATGTAGATGTGGTGTTTAAGGACGTGATTTAGTGGTGAGCTTGGCAGAGTTAGGTTTATGGTTAGACTTGGTCATCTTAACAGTCTTTTCCAACTTAAACAATCCTGTGATTCTGATTCTGTGAAGTCCCAAAGAGAGTGTTTGTCCAAATCATGCATCTTGCAGTTTGATGTGTCCAGCTGTGGGGAAATCGGATGTTCATTGTGTGGAATGTCCTGCTCTGAGTGTTTGAGTTCAGTGAGTGACAGGTCTGAGCATTGCTGTGGGGTGTGATGTGCAGTAGTCAGGACACGACATGCTCATGAGTGTACAGGTAAAACGTGGGATTTGACATGTGTCCCACCATGCTGCTATGAGAGCAGGGGCCTGGTGTCTGTTATATCAGTGACTTTTTTTTTCTGTACTGAAGACTATTGTAATGTGGTGTTAGTGTGTGGACCAGTAGCTTGCATACCTCCTGGTGTAGTTCTCTGTATAGTCTAGTGCGTGCTATGTTCATGTAGAATGCACATTTATGTGTTACTGGTTTTTGGATATGCTGCTGAGGCACTCTGTCATCTACAAGCTGCTGTCAGCAGCTGTGGATGATCAGATGCACATAGGGACTTTACAATGAACTTCAATTGCCTCAGTGAGATGCTGTCACAGTATCATGGAATGGTTTGGGTTGGAAGAGACCTTAGACATCATCCAGTTCCAATGCTCCTGCCATGTGCAGGAACACCTTCCCTTAGACCAGGCTGCTCAAGGCCCCATCCAACCTGGCCTTGAACGCTTGCAGTGAGGGGGCATACACAACCTCCCTGGGCAACCTGTGCCAGTGTGTCACCACCCTCATCATGAAGAAATTCTTCCTGATGTCTAATCTAAATCTTTGCAATTTTTTTATCAAATGTTTAATAAAGTTCTTCTGTTTTATGAATTCTCCTCAGCTACAAATAGTTTCAGTCATTGATTTTATGAGTTTATGCAACATGGCAATAAGTTGGACTGTGAAGTGAATAAGACTCATGTTACAACTTAGGGTTTTACTGATGAAGGAACATCATAGAGTTATGTATCACCAGCCACATGATGTTTAACAAGGGCACGTTCACCTAGGACATGGCAATCCTGCATATACATTCAGACTGGGAGTGAGAGGCTGGAGAGCAGCCCTGCAGAGAGGGACCTGTGAGGTCTGGTCGATGGGAAGTTGAACATGAGCTAACAATGCCCAGGTAGCCAAGAGGGCCAACCATGTCCTGAAGCACATCAAGCACAGCATTGCCAACTGGTTGAGAGAGGTGATTGTCCCGCTTTACTCTGCACTGATGCAGTCTCACCTTGCGTACTGTGTGCAGTTTTGGGCACCACAGTATAAGAAGGACATAAAACTGCTGTTTTATGGCCAGAGGAGGCCATGAATCTGGTGAGGGGTCTAGAGGAGAACTTGTATGAGGAGCGGCTGAAGTCACTTGGTCTCTTCAGCCTGGAGAAGAGGAGTCTGGGCGGAGACCTCATGGCAGTTTATTGATTCCTCAGGAGGGAAGGAAGAGGAACAGGCGCTGATTTCTTCTCTCTGGTGACCAATGATAAGACCTGAGGGAATGGCAGGAGAGGTTTAGGTTGGATATGAGGAAAAGGTCCTTCACCCAGAGGGCAGTGGAGCAGTGGAACTGTCTCCCCAGGGAAGCAGTCATGGTGCCAAGCCCAGCAATATTCAAGAATCATTTGGACAATGTCCTCAGACATATGGTGTGAATTTTGGGGTTGTCCTATGCAGGGATAGGAGTTGGACTTGATAATCCTTGTGGTTCCCTTCCAACTCAGGTCATTCTGTGGTTGTGTGATTCTGTTCTGTAGCTACAGACTCAGGATGACAGTACTGAACATTTAGAAAAATATTCCCTGAGTTATGGGGGGTAAAAATGCCATAAAAAAGGATCCACTTCATTCTTAGTCTTTTTTTGGCACAAGAGCGAGTTTCTGGTTTGCCCCTAGAAAGTGGTAAGAGGAATTTTCAAAATTAAAATAGCATAAGTAATTATGGTATTTACAGATATTTTATGATGAAAAAGACATTAGGTATTTGATGCTGGAATTTATATTTCAGGTTCCTCTCAACTCGATAGTGAGTATAATATCAGTTTGGATTTTCTGATCAAATTAAACACTATCAGGATTTTATCAGAGCCCACAGGGAATAATATAGTATTTTATAATTTTTTTTCTTGATGTAAATCAAGAAATCATGTAAATAATTTGTTTAAATGGTATACGCAATTTAGTATAATGTGCAGTCAATGACACTTTTCTACATAAATCCTTTCTCCTTGATTATTACAGATGGAAGCTACTGATTTGAAGAATAATGTGCTGGTGTTCTTTAAGCTGCGACCTGATGTAATTACAGAGGATAATCTTCATAGTAATATTCTTGTGTCATCTATGCTAGATTCACCAATTAACACCCTTTATCAAGCTGTACGACAAGTTTTTGCACCAGTGTTACTGAAGGTGAGCAATATACGGATTTAAATGTTCTGAAAATTTAGAATCATAGAATGGTTTCGATTGGAAGGACCCTTAAAGATCATCCAGTTCTAATCTCCCTGCCATGGGCAGGGACACCTCCCACCAGACCAGGCTGCTCAAGGCCCCATCCAACCTGGCCTTGAACACTTCCAGGGAGGGGGCATCCACAATTTCCCTGGGCAACCTGTGCCAGTGCCTCACCACCCGCATTGTGAAGAAATTCTTCCTAATGTCTAAGCTAAATCTTCCCCCTTTTAAGCCATTCCCCCTCATCCTATCACTAAATGCCCTTGTAAAAAGTCCCTCCCCAGCTTCCCTGTAGCCCCCTTCAGGCACTGGAAGGCTGCTCTAAGGTGTCCCTGGAGCCTTCTCTTCTCCAGGCTGAATAAGCCATCTCTCTCAACCTGTCATAGCAGAGGTGCTCCAGCCCTCTGATCATCTTCATGGCTTCTTCTGGACCTGTTCCAAAAATTCCATATTCTTCTTGGGGATTCTGGAACTGGAAAAAATACTCCAAGTGTGGTCTCATGAGAATGGAGGGGGAGAATCACCTCCCTCCATCTGTTGGCCACGCTTCTTTTGATGCAGCCCAGGATAGGGTTGGCAACATTGAAACATTGAAATTCCATATCACGTTAACTGTTCTGAGATAAAGATTTTATGTTTTAAAAGTAAAATATTTTAAGAGAATATATAATGAGTGATAGTTCTAATTTCTAGGTTGAAGAAAGTACTTTAGCTCATATCAGTAAGGGTGAGAGGAGGAATCTGGTCATACATATGCCTGACTAGAATTGTGGAATACACTGGGCAGCAGTAGTTCATGTAGACAACAGCTCATTACCTCTTTTCCACCAGTAATTCTGGTCTTGTGTCTTTTTATTGTTATAGTTATATAAGATGGCTAGATATGTATCATGCAACCTATGATTCTGTAATATGTGACAGATATGTGTACTAGACTCTGGATTCATTTCTACAGCTGAATTTGTCGTATTCTTGCTTTGTTAAATGTTTTGAAACTTTTACTTCCATTCCATTAAAGAATATATTTCCTTTGTATGGATCTGTCAAAATCTACAACCATGGCTTTCATAAGCTGAACAAGAGTTTCAGCATTTAAATATTTTTAATTTCTTGTATGTCACAGTGCTAATAAAATAATTTTACTAAAATACAGTAAGTTTTAATATTTGATTCTAACAATTTCCAGTTCTGCTGTAGAAGTAGATTCCAAATTTATTTAATTTAGAAGAGTTTATTAAGAAAGAAATTTGAACACTTTTTTAATGTGCCTTTATAAATCTGACAGATGACTTCTGATTTAGTGATAAATTTTTTTTACTTTATTCTGAATTGATAAGTGAAAAGAATGAGATCCTTTTCCTTGACTTTTAAGAAAAATAAGTTATTACATTTTCCTGTCATGTGGATGGTTACCACTATTGATCTGAATACACTGTTTTTTATATTTAATAGGAGAAAATAGTAATTGTTCTATTATGTGAGTCACAATATTTGAAATTTTCATTGCAGGATGAGAGATGGAGTAAAACATTTGATCCCAAACTTCAGAAACTTTTAAGTGAGCTTGAAGCTGGCTTGAGTACTGTTCTCAGAAGATCAGATCCTAATTACAGAGGAAGAAAATACAGTGAAGATGATGTACGAGGTTTGTTTTGCAGTTACATCCTTTATAGTTAATATTAAATTAGGAATAAATAATTTATTTACAAGCTGAATTTTCAGTCTTCATTATCCCAGTGACTGCAGAGTGTGAAATGCAACAGGTTTTGGTGAGTACCTTGGAATTAGTGATGATGATCAGCCCTGGTCTCTTGCTATGAACTTGGTACTGCATCTGATCGCAGACAGAAGTTGAAGGATAATTACAGAAACACATAGTAAAGATTTGCTTTAAAAAGTATGTTCTGCCTGAAAATATTTGGTGACCACTCATGTATTTAATATTTAAACATTTTTCATTATTATTTGCAGCTATACTTACACCAACAGATGAATTTCAGTTCTGGATAGAATGTGCTCGTCATGGAAGTAAATGGTGTAGTGAAGAGAGAGCTTCACATTTTAAAGACCTATTTGAGGACATTGCAAAAGTATGTTTTCTTTTGTGTGATCAGTGATGTATTTGTAGACTTAGTAAAAACCACTTTTCTTATGAAATATGTCAGTATATGTACATACTTTTCAAATATATGAATATCTAACTATTAAGTTATTTTTTTTCCTTAGGCAAAATTTTACTTTAAGTGACATTCATGTAGTTTCTAGTGACAGTAGTGCAGAGGAATGCCAACATTTAATTGGGAGCACATTTGACCATTGAATGCTAAGGGCTGCTGTGGAACTGCAACAGCATACTGTGATTTGTGAACTAGAAATTGACTCATGAAATTACAAAAAGGAAAACTGAAAATGCAGATGATGGTAACTGAATACTATTGTGCTTAATTTTTGGCACCTGTAAAGCGCTTGTTTGAATAGTGTTTCAGATATCAATGCATTCTTCACATGAATAAACTTACGCAAATGTTTGTTTTTTTTGGGAGAATTATTCCATATTCTGTTAAACAGTAAAACCCAGGAAACTACAGCAATTGCCAGCTTCAGAAAAATATAAATGTTTCTACAATACTAGAAGCAAAGTAACCTTATTAAGGATATTTTTTTTCTAGGATTATTACAATTTAGATAGTCTCTCTTTATTTGAAGTTGTGGATTTGGTGGAGACTACCAAGGATACTGTTGATGGTGTGTGGAGACAAACAGAACATGATCCTTATCCACAGCCACGCATGCATAATCTCTTGGATGTAATAGGTAAGACTTTATGCAGTCTTTATAAAATGAACAATTGAGAAAAAGTAAAATGAATCATTGAGCAGAGACCTTCCTCCTCCTAAAGGCACCAGTGATTGTTTGTCAGCATGTGACTCCTTGTCTTTCTCCCAGAGAAAATTTATCCACGTAAATTCCCACATGAAGGTTGATTTAGTGTGTGTGGAGGTGAGAGCAGGACATGCAGAGTGGTTGCTTCTCTCGTCTCTCAGAAGCAGTCCCATTGCTTGGATAGGTCATAAGCAGTGTGTTTGTCTGCTGCTGTCAGTTTTGTTTGTGCATGAGGGGAAGGATTCCTGGGGGCAAACAGCTACTGCCATTATTGCTGATAAAGGCAGATGCTTGTGTGTAGATTCCAGAATCCAAATCCATCAGCTTCTGATGTTGGACCAACCTCTGTTTAACTTGGAGATGTTTAAGAGACTTACTGAATCTGAAACAAAATAATCAGTTACTCATACTTTTGTGTCGTTTGAAATGAAGACATTACACTATTTCTTAAAAAAAAAACTTGATTGGAAAACAATGTAGCATTCAAAGGGATTATCTTATAACACCCTGCTTTTTGTGCTTTTTTTGTGTTCTAGGTGGCTCGCTAGGTAGATATGTGCAGCGAAAATTAGCAACTTTGAATCTGTGGAAGGATGCCTTTCACAGTGTTAAAGAAAATCTAAAGGCTGGCATCTTGATTTGTGAACAGTGGGTGTCAGCTTGTGAGTACCTAACTGGACAACTGTGGCAACATTATACTCCACATCCGTGGCAAAATGAGAAGCATTTCCCTGAATCGTTAGCTAAACTTGGGAAACGTCTTAATGAGGTAGATCTTTGAATTATACACATTTATTTCACTAGACACAGAATTAGTCAACGTTGGTTTAAGTTAAAAGAGGCAATTGAAAATACTTTTATAGCCTTTTCAGAGTCAGATAGCATTCTGTAATCTGTGTTTACCTGAGCCTTTCTTAAGATTCTTGTAAAAATGAGAGGATTGGGATGTGCTGCTTGTGCTTTTTGCTTCTAAATATAAGTTTTATGTAAAAATATATTTGATATTTCAAATATTTGTTTCCTTTACAGATGCTAACTGTTAGAACACTGCATGAAAAACTTACATTCTTTTTGCCAGCTGAAGAACAAAATGCTTTACATCTTGCCCAAGCATTTGAACCCTTTGCTGGCCTAAATCCTGTACACTATAATCCTTACACAGAGGTATAATGCTTATTTATAATTTATTCACATTCTTTCTGTGACTTTTTGTGATATATATGAATGGTTCTAAACTAACATATGAACTCATTATCTCTAGCCATTATGGAAAGCAGCAGTCTCTCAGTATGAAAGAATTGTTGCACCAGCAGAACAAAAAATAGCAAGCAAATTGAAGAAATTTATTTCAGAAATTCAAGACAGTCCTCAGCAGGTATGAGTGTTTTGGTAGTCTGAAAAATTTCCTAAAGATAAAAGTTATTGAATTCTTAAGTAATCAGTTTAGAGCAGAAGGATTAGTTCTTAGAGCCAAAAACTGTGCATATGAAAAGCACAAATGAGTAGTGTCAGAATATGTTTAGTTTTGCTTTCAAGAGAAATAGATAACTTCTTTAAATTTCATATTCCAGCTTCTTCAGACTTTTCAGAAATATAAGGAGCTGATAAAGCATCCAAATATAAGCAAAGAATTGCTTTTTGAAAGGGAAACATTGCTAGCAAGACTTCAAGATTATATTAAAGGTAAAAATGTTTGTAAAAGTAATTAATTGCATTTTTTTTTTAAATGCTAGAATTCTTTCTTTACTTTTAGAGTTATGTCAGTATCCCTAGTATATATTTACAAGTACAATAATAATTTTAAGCTTGTTCTGTTAGGTTTTTGGTCTAACATAAATCTTTTGCTTCTGTTAGACTATCAGACTGACTTTGAAACTCGATGCCATGGTGTTCCTGGTGATGTTTCTGGACCACTTTCAGGCAAAAACCTTTCTGAAGTTGTCAATAATATTGTATGGGTTCAGCAGCTGGAGCTGAAGGTAACAGTTTCTGTTACGATTTAGGCACAATATTATCACAGACCATAAAACGTGTTGTTTGAGATTTCAGTGGGGAATACTCCCCAGAAAAATAGTGGGCTTCTTGATAGTGTTGTAATCAGGATGCCTTATCAGTGGCACTGCTTGCTAAGTTGAATTTTATTAACTGACTCAGAAGGCAGTCTTTTCGCAGTAAACTAAAGTGCCTGCTTTTATTACTTTTTTTTGTGCAAAAAAAAAGGACCAGAATTCTGAGAGGAGGCATTTTTGTTAAATTTTACCCTTCAGTTTGCATTTTGAAATTGTGTTTAAGATCTATAGATAGCCAGATTCTGACATCCTAATCCTCACACTAACCTGTGTAATGTCACCTTGAAATTAAAGAGATTTCTTGGTAGTACTGTTTTGAGTCTGTGTTTGCCACAAATTTACTACAGAGACTGTGTAAAGGTAGATGTCAGGTGGTTCTGTGTTCTCTGGCAACAAAATGAGTTTAAAATATATTTGGCTTTATTTTAAATGATGTTATTTTTATTAGTTTGTATTTGTACTTTAGTTGGAAATTTTGGAAATTTTTTTTGGAAAGTATTGACTGGTTAAAAGCAAAATGCTTTCTGTAATGTAAGTGGCATTTACAATAACTATAGATTTGAAGGAGAATAGAAGTTACTTATCCCAGAATTGTTATTAGCCCATTTTTTTTTCACCTGTCATTTGCAGAATTCTCAAGGACCCATTTCAGCCAAATGTGACAAAGGGTAGAGGCCTTAGAGGTGTTACTGTATTATGTGTCCTGCAGAGTGAAGGGCAGCAGCTCAAGTTTCACAATTTTTTCTTCTGTTTGGTCTGCTAAAACCAAGCAAATTTTTTTAATTGTCCTGAAATCTCCACTGATTGCATTGGCTAGAGTTTTGATTAATTTGTGTATGCATAGATGTGAAATTCCATTTGAAAGGCCTTTGAGTATTGTATTTGAGAATGCATAGGAGATCTGTACCGTTATGGAGAATTAACTAAAGACCACGTGGAATACTCTGGGTATCTTAATAGTGGTAGACACCTGTGATGGACAGCTTTTTCAGACACAATTTACTGTAATGGGAATTTGAACATCTGGGACACATTCAAGATTCACGTTGGTTTTTATTTTACTTAATTTTCTAATTGTTTTCTGAATCCAGCTTGGATGTTGGTAATATTGTTTTTTATTGTAGTGATTTTTCTTTTCTGATAGAATTCTGTGGTTAAGCTGCTTTTTTCTTGTGATGGCGTTTAAGGTGGATGGTGCTATCAAGCTGGCAGAGGCTCTTCTGTCTGAATTATCAGCGTTTCAAGCTTTTCATCGGAGTGCAAATTCTTTTCTGGAACGGTTAAAAGTATATGAACAAGAACAATTTGGTGATTGGTCTAGGAATATCCAGTCAGAATTATTAAATCCCAAGTCTGGACTGTGGTAAATACATTCTTGTTTAAATAGTGTTTTTGCTGAAATCTGTAGTGTGATGCAATTCAGTAGAACTTGATGAAGGAAATAAAAACTTTACAGAACTCAAAATGAGTGGAGAAACAAAATGGAAGAATTTATTATGTTTTCATAGAATCATAGAATCTCTTGGTTGGAAAAGACCTTTGAGATCATTGACTTCAACAGTCCTTGTCCACTACTAAACCATATCCCTGAACTCCTTATCTGCTCATCTTTTAAGTACTGCCAGGGATGGTGACTCAGCCACATCCCTGGGCAGCCTCTGCCAGTGCCTGATAACCCTTTCAGTGAAGAAATTTTCCTGATGTCTAATCTGAACCTCCCCTGGTGCAACTTGAGGCCATTTCCTCTTGTCCTATCGCCTGTAAGTTGGGAGAAGCAAGCAATGCCTACCTCGCTACAACCTCCTTTCAGGTAGTTGTAAACACTGATTAGGTCTCCCCTCATCCTCCTTTTCTTTAGACTTAACAGCCCCAGTTCCGTCAGTGACCTCTCGTAAGACTTGTTCTCCAGCCCCTTCACCAGCTTCGTTGCCCTTCTCTGGATGCTCTCCAGCCCCTCAGTGTCCTTCT
Organism: Tapera naevia; assembly: GCA_033556795.1. NCBI lineage: Eukaryota > Metazoa > Chordata > Aves > Cuculiformes > Neomorphidae > Tapera > Tapera naevia. Next base: position 11,901 of record JAUMJJ010000075.1, read on the forward strand.
TGTATTGAGGGACCCAAAACTGAACTCAGGATTCAAGGTGTGGCCTCACCAGTGCTGAGTACAGGGGCACAATCACCTCTCTTGTCCTGCTGGCGACACTGTTTCTGATACAGGTCAAGACACCATTCGCTGTTGGCCCACTTGGGCTACTGCTGGCTCATATTGAGCTGGTTGTCAACCAACACCCCCAGGTCCTTCTGCTCCAGGCAGCTCTTGAGCCATTCTTCCCTACGCCTGTAAAGCTGCATGGCGTTGTTGTGTCCCAAGAGCAGGGCCCAGCACTTGGCCTTGTTAGACCTCACACTGTTGGTCTCAGCCCATCGATCCAGCCTGTCCAGATCCCTCTGTAAAGCTTCCCTAACCTTCAAGCAGATCCACACTTTTGCCCAGCTTGTTTTCATCCGTGAGCTTAGTAAGGGTACACTCAATCCCCTTATCCGTATCATTGATAAAGATACTGAACAGAATTGGACTCAATCATCCTGCCAGGTTTGGTTTGTAAGGTGAAGTATACAGGATAGTGTTAATAACTAATCTTGCAGTTTTTTAACACATGGAATGAAAGTCATATTTGGTTTGCTTGTTCCTACTTGTTATCTGTTGTAGTCCACATAGTGATAATGTCTAGAAACCAGATGAGATGAAAGTGTAGTTGTGATGTACAGATGACATATGTAGGGTAACAAATGTATTGTTGTTCACAAGAAATTCTGAGTCTGAAAGAAGGGGAAGAAAATGAATATGAACCTCATGCATTGTGTTCTCAAAATAACAAAATTATTTTATAGGATATTAAAATATGTTTTAACAGTTTTTTAATTGATTTGGCACATAGCTTCTGTATGTATCACTGAGGGCTGCAAACTTTCTTTGGCAAAGAGTTTGTCCACAGTTTCAGGAAGTTGATACTTAAATATCTACTTTTATTTTATGAAAAACACTCAAATATAACAAATAAGCATCTTCAGCATTGCAATGTGTAACAGCCATCTAATTTATTAGTTCCATAAAATTTTGTTATCGTGAGATTTTAGAAGATGTGAAAAGATTAAAAGGAAAAGAGGTGTCTCACTGTAGAGAGAAATGCAGCAGATATGGAAAACAGAAGAAGAGAAAAACAGTGGGAAAAAAATGAGTAAAACTGCAGTTGTTTTGTGAAAAAAGCCCAGGAGGATGGTGATAGAAGCATTACTACAGGAGGAGAAAAACTGGACTAAAATCCAAAGAGAGACTAATCATAGAATCATAGAATGGTTTGCGTTGGAAGGGACCTTAAAGATCATACAATTCCAACCTCCCTGCCGTGGGCAGGGACACCTCCCACCACATCAGGCTGCTCAAAGTCCCACCCTACCTGGCCTTCGACACTTCCAGGACGGGGGCATCCACAGCTTCCCTGGGCAACCTGTACCAGTGTCTCACCACCCTCATCATGAAGAATTTCTTCCTAATGTCTAATCTAAATCTCACCCATTCCAATGTAAAACGATTCCACCTCATCCTATTGCTGCATGTGGTTGTAAAAAGTCCCTTCCCAGCTTTCTTGTAGGCCCCCTTCAGGTACTGGAAGGCTGCTCTAAGGATGATGGATCCAGTGTATATAAGAAACACTAAGTAGCTGTGAGTTGCATGTTAACTATTGTAATCCAGAAAAAATTTGCGAGCAAAACTAATAAGCGTTGCTCATTTTTTCTCGTCTTCACTGGCTTTGGATTTGGAAAAAGGTTACTGTAATAATTTCTGCGGAAATTAATATATTAATAAACTAAGAAAAATGTAATAGAATTAGATAAAGCTTTTTAGAATTACTATGTTGTTATTAAATGCACCCAAGGAAAGATCAAAATAAAATTATATTCAATAATATGTTTAATTTGTTTTTGGTTTAGCATCCAGGATAATAGTCCTGTAATGGAGTTGGATCATGTTTTTGGAACATTAAACATACTTTATTCAGATCGTTTGGTGACTCTCCTAAGAGAAGTACGTCAGCTCTCAGCACTTGGTTTTACTATACCATCTAAAATACAGCATGTTGCAAATACTGCACAGAAGTTCTGTAAGCAGGCAATCATCCTCAAACAGGTATGAGATCAAATGCCATAATAACCTCCTGTTCTGATTTCCCATCTTTAGCAGTAGAGCTTTTCTAGACTGTCTTTTCTGACTCTGTGGTTAAGCATTTTGCTTTCTATATCTGTATGAAAGTGACTCGTTTATTGCACAAATTAGCTAAGTCCTTAAAGGACAACAAAAATAAAGAAATACTTTACAGTTTCAGATTGTGTCTTTTTTTGGAACCAACTGAATTGTAGTATTAAAGCCATGTGAAGTTACTGTATGTGTATACAAAAGAAAAGTACTTAATTGATCTCCTAGTTTTAGTCTCAGTTTCTGATTATTATAACTGAAGGAAAATGTCATAAAGTGGACCAGCTTGTCCTCATCATTACTAGTTTTCAAGCGAAAATATACTAAGTATTTTAATGGAAATATGTGTTTGTTTTTTTGGGGGGAGGGTTAAATTTTTATTGGACTCAATCCAATGTAAGATTTTTTTTTGCTTATATTTCAATTGAAAGACCATGTTGGATTTTCTTCTGTTACTGTAAGATACAAGAATAAATATGTATATATTGATACAAACTCTTATATGAATACAGGCTTAGTTCAATTTCATGTGAGATGTCATTGGTATCTGAGATATCTGCACAGCTTAGGCAAAGATAACACAAGATCTACAAGATCTGAGTCGTTGACAGGTGCCTGAGCAGAAGCCTGAGTCATCTCAAAAGGCATTAGATGTCTTTGTGTGGACAATTAAACTGAGTTACAAGGCATCCCTCTTACATCTTCCAGATGCCAATCTGGAAGTATTTAGATGTTTTTTAGCTCTTGTGTCATGTTCTGGTGGATGTCCTGCATACTTGAAAGCCTTTGATATGGTGCTAGATGCCTACATTTGCATAAAAGAGTGGAATTGTTTTACTTACTATAGATCAGAGACTGAACCTATTTCACTTCAGGTGAAGTCTAATCACCTCAGACATTTGCTATTAGAATTCATGTCTAGAACAAGATAGAATCATATTAGTATTGCATACATACTTTATTTTTGTAAATGTTTTGCTAGCATAGTTAATCCTCATTTCTTAACGGTATTGATTTGGCAATGCTTTCAGAAATTTCCTGAATTATGTATAGGCATATAAATATTTTTATCTGTTCTTGTAAATTCAATCTCTGCATTTTTACAGGTGGCTCATTTTTATAATTCTATTGATCAACAAATGATTGAGAGTCAGAAGCCAATGATGTTACAATCTGCTCTAGCATTTGAACAGATAATTAAGGTGAAAGAATTCCCCTCTCTTTGCATTTTTAATTTCAATGATATCTGTGCATATTCTGATTGCTTTTTTCTGTGTTTATTGCTGGATTTTTTAACTGCAGCCTTCCCATACAAGAAACACCATCTGTTTAATTAGCATTTATTGAAATTAATGGGCCTTTTTTTATTATATTGTCATTTGAAAAACTGTTTACACCTTTTTATTTTGGATATTACTGTAATATACTATTAAAGGAGGTTTTTTTAATGTTTGAATTTACACATGAACCACAATGTGATCAATTCCTTACTAGCTGGGAATTTAACTCCTGTTTTAACAGTTCTAAATAATACTATTTTGGTCTGTTTCAGTAAAAATGGCATATACTTCATTCTGGACATAAAGTAGTATTAAAGAATCTTAGAATCATAGAATTGTAAAATGGCTTGGATTGGAAGGGACCTTTAAGATCATCTAATTCCAACTCCTCTGCCATGGGCAGGGACACCTCCCACTACACCAGGCTGCTCAATGGTTTCACTGTTTTGACTGTTACTAAATCTCTCTGGATATTGTAATTTTCTTGAATATTTCTAATTCTTGTTTTCGACAAGTTGAAAGGGCATATTTTTTTGTTTAGCTTAAGAACAAGCAATCTGTGGATCTACCTGATTATTGTCTTAGGCATTTTAATTACAGTTGGTTGGTGTTCAGGCATGATATAGTTGCTCTGAGAAGAGTTGTTTCTTGCTATACTTAAAGGTATTTCAGATTCTGTTAAGGAATTTGGAGCAATTTGGAGGTATTTATTTATTTATATTCATTTTTCTGCTTAGAAGGGAAAATACGAACTTAAAAGTTACACTGCAATCCACAGGTTTTTAAAACTATGTCTCTTATGTCTGGAGAAAAATGTTGTATATCATGAATTTCAGTTTACTGGTTTTGATCAGCACTCCACATCCTTCCAACACTCTTGCACTGTGAGAGTGCCTGGAGAATTGCAACATGCCCATAAACTCTGTATCGGGCAAGAGAATAGAGCCTCCAGAGCAAGCATTATAGGAACGATTGGAAAATTGCTCCTAAGAACTATTTTGTAAGACAGAGTATAAGAGTGGGGATATAGAAGGGATGTTTTGGGTTGGGATTGGTTTGCATGAAATGGTGGAGAGTCCAGGCCAGTCTGTACGCTCAGAAGTGTCCTGGAAGGAGTTCCCAAACTGTCTCTTTAATTTTCCTTCGATTGGTTGCAGATTATGCCACAGATTCCCTTAGTGTGAGGACATTAAGACAGTGGTGGTCCTGAAGTGTTCAAATCCACAACATATTCTCCTATTTGATGTGATTTCTGTCCTGTATTTTTCAGTAATAGGTCCAGCTGCGAAACTTCAGATACTTTTGTCTTCTGATTTTCTGCTTTAAACTTAGCAAAGAGAAATGGAACTCCCTAAAGCTGCTTCTGAATCAGTGGAATTTATAGTGTAATTAAAAAAAAAAATCTGTTTAATGATAAATAGGAGAAGTTGGATAGCAATTATTAGTGTCACATTTTGGTTTTCAGTCTGTGAAGAACGTAGAAGAAGGGAAGTGTCGTCTCAGATGAAGATGTCTGCTTATATGTGTAAGACAGGAGTTTCAGCATCAGTGCAATTATTTTTATCTCTATTGACAGTCTGGCATTGATCCTTCCACAGTGTGTTGATGTAGCTATTATGATAAGCCCATGTGTCTGTGATTTGCCAGATTATTGTGTCTCTAGTGCAATAGTGAGAGAAGGTCCTTCATTTTTTACTAGGAGTAAAAGTGTCTTATTACTTCCTGTGTGCTAGCTGGTAGACTATATTTATCATTAAATCAAAGTTTTTATGTTTTTCAAGCATTCAAAATCTGGTCCTGGAGGAAAAGCTCAAATAACGTGGGATAATCCTAGAGAACTGGAAGGTTATATCCAAAAACTCCAAGCTGCTGCTGAACGGCTTTCCACTGAAAATAGAAAATTAAGAAAGCAGCACACAAATTTCATTGAAAAGGTATATCTTCCAGGTGAAATTGAAATCATGTGTCTTATAGCTTACTTTACTCCTTCTTTCATTTGTGTGATGATGACTGTGTTTATTATCCCTTAAAATTCTTTTAACAGGTTATATCTCTCATGAATATTGATCTACTTCGGCAGCAGCAGCGTTGGAAAGATGGACTCCAGGAGCTCAGAACTGTTTTTATCAGCCTCGAGTCACAGGCAGGGTTTCATTATTATATTGCAAACACTGAACATTTTACTTTTCAACAATAATCAAGATTTAAGACTTAGTTTGTAAATTTTTGTCTTGAAGTCAGTATATTTTGTAAAAATTAATAGTCTGTATATCCTTTAAGATCTGTTTGGTTTTTTTTTTTTTTTGTATTACAGAATATTTTATATGGAAAATTAACTAAACTGTATTCAGTTGCCTTTTTTTATCGTTGACTAGAAGTGATAAAACTCCCCGGGGAGCTTGTTCCAGTGGTGTACTAATCTGGATTTTACTAAAATCCCGGTCTTCATGCATTGTACTATGTTCAGTTTCAGCTTATAATTATGATTTGAGGAATAAAATAAAATGAAAATAAAAATGAACGTTGTTGAATTTCAGGGTTTCAGATCACGTGATATGAAAGCTTGGAGACAGCACTGGAATCATCAACTTTACAAAGCTCTGGAGCATCAGTATCAAATGGGCTTAGAAGCACTCAATGAGAATTTACCAGAAATAAATATTGACCTAACCTTCAAGTAAGATATTTTCTTCTTTCCTATTAAGGAGCTATTTTGTCTCAGATTACATTCAAATATTAGCTTCTGTATGATTTGTTTCACTTTTAGGCAAGGACAGTTGCAATTCAGACCTCCTTTTGAAGAAGTACGAGCCAGATATTATAGAGAAATGAAGAGGTTCATCTCCATTCCAAATCAGTTTAGGGGAGTAAGCGAAGCAGAAGAAGAGTCTATATTCGCTGTTATGACTGAAAGAAATGCAAATGGATTTCTGACTGCTTTCAGTAAAGCAGAGGATTTGTTCAGAAGACTGGCAGACGTTTCTAATCAATTCAAGGTATTTTCAATATTTGACTGACTCAGTGTTTTTTTTTTTTTAGATTTGTATCATTTTAAGCTTCAGGCATTCTAGAAGTAACTGAGCAATGTGCATTATTGTCCTTTTCTGCAAGACATATCATCAAAAGCTTAGTAAATTCATCCCTGTTAAGCCAACCACTGTAGCACATCCTAGCTTGGAGCATATGTACAGTTCCCATTGAAACCTCAGTATTATACGTTTTTACTATTGTTCAGGTTCTGTTTTGATTATCCTTGAATGTGTGAATATATCAATCCATTTTATACCTCTTGATTTTTTGCACTAAGAGAGCCTGTAAGTAATTGAAGGAGCACAAAGTTTAAAGAGCTTTAAAACGTTATTAAAATATTCTAATAGTCTTGAGAAACAGAGGTTTTTTTAGCCTTGAAAACATTTCTTTTCTATGAAATAAAAAATGATTTTGAAAAGGAATGGATCGTAATCGGCCAAGTAGATATGGAAACTCTGGTGAAGACACATCTTTCCAGCAAACAGGATTGGGAAAAAAATTTCAAAGCATTAAAAGTGAGAGGGAAAGAAGCAGAACGTCTTCCAAGGTATAGTGTAACTCTATTCTTTTGTTTGAACAATATATTCTATCAGACGTTTTAAAAATGATAGTAAAATAGAAATATTCTTTTTACATGACGTTATAGATAGAATTTCAAGTGTTTTTCAAATGTTGATGTAATTTTAAAATGTTTGGATTTTTATTTTTCAGTTTTATTTTTAAAAACTTATTCCCTTTTGTCTGCACAGCTTTCTTTTACAACTTCTAATGTCTTCCTTTGATATAATGGGAAACCCCCTCAACATTCAGAACTGGTTCTGAAATACTACAAAAGACAGTGATATTTTAGCAATTCGTTTAGCTAAAAGTCCTGTACATGTGGGCTATATATGACAGCTAGGAACAGACTTACTAAATGTTTATACATGAAATATTTTCTGTATTGAAGCACCTGACGTCCTCTTACAACTTAGAGTTTGAGTTACATGTATTCACACGGGATTTAGTGTATTGCATAGTGTTCTCAAATTAAACTGATGGGAATCATGTTCAGAACAAGGAAAAAGAGGTGACATTTCCTGCAGGACAATGGACTGGTAGAACTTGTTTGCTAAGTGATATTCTGAGCAGTAGAGTTTCATGAGTTCAAGGACAGACTAGAATAGAAGTGAAACTGGCCTAAATGTCTTACAGTAAGAAACCACAGGGGGCTATGAATTACTATGAGTTGGAAATAATGGTGTTAAGCCCTTTTTCTTTGTGTTCTTAAGGCATGTACTTATGGTCATTGTGAGGTATTAAATATGTGACCTTGAAATGACTCACTATGGCTTTTCTTATGTTCTTAGAGCTATTGAAGCCTAGGCTAGTAAATTCTCATGGAGATTAGAGGTGTAAAGACATGACCGTATGAACAATTAAAATATTATTGGTTTTGAGTATAAAAATAGTCCTTTTGAATTTAGTGACATTGGTTATATAAAATGAAGCAATTATCCAACTATTTTTGAGAAGCAGAGCAGTAGACCTTAGTCCCCATGAAACTAAACATATATGCATAACAGTTATAAATACTTCAATACTATGAGCAATTTTCCCAATAAGCTATGACTTTTAATTGTAGAATTATGAGAGAAATCTTTTCTTATTAGACTACAAAATCAGATTAAACTATAGATGTGCACAAATCTTAGAGATATTGACATATGAGTATGCTACTGAATATTTGCTGATTTTTAATATTTTGTCTTGAAGCACCATCAGAATAGATTGTTTAACTGTGAATTGCAACCCTGTGAAAACTGTAATTGATGATTTCATCCAGAAGCTGTATGATGTTCTTGTCATTTCTTTAAAAAAATCTATTCAAGGTAAATAACTTTAATAAATAGTATTTTTCTGTTTCTGATGTACTTTTGGACATTTGTGTTTATGTAAATACACTTTAAGAAATATTTTGCTCTCAGGCACAGTGAGATGCAGAAATGATAGTGCAGAGAAAGTAATCTGTTACTAATTTTTCACTAATGGCCTTATGTAAGACACCTTGATGTCCTTGTGCATCTTTCCCATTCACTAATTTGGCCATATCTGCTCCAGAAGTAAAAGAATATGTTAGAAGAGCATTATTTTGCGTGTTTCTTTTGTCTGAAGGAATTTTTTTTTATTTCAGGGAGGAAAATTTCTTTGAAGTTTGAGGGAGAAAAATTTCTTAGGTGTTTGAGGGTAATTGAAGGAGGCATCATGAAATGTTGTAGTTGAAGAATATTATTATATTTTTGTTTCACAAATTGAAATACTTCATGAAAAGTCTTAAGTAATCTAGCTTTATTCCACAGAGTTACTTGTCACTTAGATTGTCAAAACACAGTGTTAAAGAGTGCAAAATATTTCCTTATTTTTCAGTTGTCTGTCTATATCTGGAACAGGTAGACAAAATGGAATAAAGTGTAGATGATGAGAAATACCAGTGCTTTGTACTTTAAGTGTAACAATCTGCACAGGAAACACAGAACAGGGGTCATGCGGACAGTGAATTATTTCCGCAGCCTGAAAGATGAATTGTTTCCTGGAAGATATGTTATTCCCTGGAGTAATACTCCTTTCTCAGTACCAAAAGGATCTACCTTGGTAGGAAAATGCAACATTATAGCTGAATCAGGCTTTTGTTTGTGAATATTTTCAGTATTTAAAGCAAAGTGGCTTTAGATAGTTGGTTTCTTTAAAAAAAATATATAAATCAAAAAACCCCTGTGAAAACCTCCAAAGCAATTTTTAACATGTGTTTTTCTCTATTTTCCCCCAAAAAATCTATACAGATTTTGAGAGTGTATAAATAAATACCTTAGGTATTTATGTTTGATTCTCAGAAGGGACTGCAATACTTACCATCTAAATGATACACTGAATGCAGTTGATTACATTTTGAAAGCTATATGTAAACACAAACGTGCAGTTTTTATTGAAGCAGCACGTAATGTTGGGGTCTGCAATGTTTTAAACAAATACTTTGCATACGTTATCTCATCTTAATGGCTTTAAACTGCAAGGGGGAAGATTTAGATTAGGCATTAGAAATAAATTCTTTGAAATAAGGGTGGTGACACACTGGTACAGGATACTGAGGGAAGTTGTGGATGCCCCCTTCCTGGAATTGTTCAAGGCTAGCCTGGTCTGGTGGGAGGTATCCCTGCCCATGGCTGGGTGTTGAAACTGGGATATTTAAGGTTCCTTGCAACCCAAAACATTCTATGATTCTATTCTATGATTCTAATGACAATGTTATATTACAGTACATTTTTCTGACTTGGATATTTATTACTGCAAATATTTTCACCATCTTAACTTTGTTTTCCACTTTTATATAGCTCACCTATGTGATGTGTCTTCATTTCTCACTGATGCCATGGAAACATTAGTAATTAGGCCCCAGACTGTAGAGGAAATAGCAGAAGATAATGTAAAATATTTAAACCTATGTGAACGAAAGGAAGGGGTAAGATGCTTTTTAGAGTCATATCATATATCACAGCATATCATATTTGTGTTCCTTTCTAGTATGGAAATATATTTAGTAAAACTAGTTTAGAACATGCAGTGGCCATACAGTGTCAGGACGTTGGTCCATGTAGCACAGTATTTTGTTTCCAGCAGTAGCATAAAGTGGATGCCTAGGGGAAAATACATGATTGTAGTAACATATTTGATACTTTTCCACACTTCTAGCCTCCAACCAAAAACTTTTTGAGTTTTCTGTGGTTCCTGAGAATGTAGTAACACTCAGTGGATTTCTTTTCCACAGCTTTACCTTATCTCCTCTTGAAAGCAAATATAGCTTTGACATCCAGATCATTAGCTATTACATCAATTAGCCATTACATGAAGGACCCCGCCTTTTATTTTTTACACTTGCCATCTGTGAACTTCATACCTTTTAAGTATTATATTGGAAAAGTTATGGACCATTCAGTCCCTATTCTCCCTTTTTATGACATGATTGTATTCTTGTTTGTTGTGTCCTTTATCAAGCATCTTTTTTAAGAGTTGTAGTTTATCTAATGTTTTATTGCACATAAGCCCACTCATAAATCTGGTCATTCTTGTTGGTCTTTGGTAAGTCTTTTCTAGTTTTGCAATGATCTTTTTCTGTGGGACCAACAGAATTTTGTACAATTTTTAAGATGTGAACAAACCATGGATTTATATTGTGAAATAGCAATGTTATATGCTTTATTCTCATTTTGATCCATGGTGATAATGGAGTTTTAGATGCCTACTTAACAAACCCATGTACAAACATCTAATTTTAGCGTAATTTTTGTCTTGGATGCAGTTCAACTGTTTCACTGCTAACTCAGTAAAGACACTTAGGTTGGATATAAGTATTTACATTTTGTGGCAACTCTGGGAGAGTTGTTGGATGTTGACGAGAATTAATTCCTGCAGTGTACAAAACAAAATTGCTCCTTAGCATTAGCGCCTGTTGTCACATCATAATTTATAAAGGAAAAAATACAGGACTTTTTCGTAAATGTGTAAAACTATATGTGCTTATTTCAGTTTCTTCTGACTTACATAGATTAAAAGAGTTTTTTTTTTAATTTAGTTGGCTCTTAATAGTTGGGGAAAACCCTGGGTTGTTTCCCATTATCACATAAGAAAATATTGAACTCTTTTATATTAATATAATTTCTGTTTGTTTGAAGTATCTCTATTCCTCATTTTAGTTATTCTGTATTTTGTTATTCCCAACCTCTTGTGTACCCCAAATCTATTCAATTGGGGTAGAATAAGAAACAAAGAAGGCCTTGATGCTCTCTAAACACTGTTCAGCAATATGTGAAGCTTAGTGTGTTGTCAATGGTGTTTTCGCCATGGAACTTAAACATAGCACCATATGAGCTGCTGTGAAGAAAATTAACTCCATCCCAACCAGACCTAGCACACACACTTATATTTACTGAATTCTGTTTCTCTGCTGCTGTTTTCAAATCTGATTGAGTAGATATCTTCAATATATAAAGAGGCACTTAACCTGTATGCTGTTTATAAGCATATAATCTGTGCATACAAAGTTGATGATTCTTATGTATTTGCTTATAGTTTGGCTATATAGGATTTGCTGAATTTTTATGTATTTACATATTTTTAATCCATTTCAATTTAGATTTTTCTCCTCTTTCAAGAGGCTGAAGACAAAAACAAACTTTTGCGAACTGTGGCTGGTGCAGGTTTGGACACTATGAGTAACTTAAGAGCTACATGGGATAAATTTGAATTAATGGTGGAAAGCCACCAGCTTATGATTACAGAACAGGTAACAATGGAGGATTAATAGTTTACCTAAAAATGTTGAAATTACTTTGAATAAGTCTGGAGAAATATTTTTGCTTAGATTAAATATGTAAATATTCTCAGTTCAGTGTTAACACCAACACTACTGAGTTGAGGGTAAGTCTTTAAAGGAGGATTAAAACTGTTCAAATAATAACTAGGTGCAATTTCTGTTGAACTGATGCTGAAATGAATGTTATGTTGTTTTACTTCTGTCTGAAACAACTTTATGGTGACAGAGGTGGCTTAATGCATGCAACGGTTAACGAGGAAAACAGGAGAACAGTTAAAAGATCACATTTTTATTACTTTGTCATGGTTTTGCTACTGATGCTTTTTATTTTCTTTTCATACAACTTTGCTAGTCTATGCAGAGTCCTGTGATTCCAGGCAAATTGCTGAACTCATTTGAAGTTCTACTGAAAATATCAATATGCCATAGAAATATGACAATTTTTTCATGTGCTCTAAGGTGCAGGCTGAATAGGTACCACAGACTGAATTAATAGGTCTCAAATACTGGCATAAAGAAAATTAGTGCCCTCTTTCTCAAAAAAAAGACAAAAAGAAGAATCAACATGAACTAATTCTCAAGTTATTGTACAAGAAGTTTTTTGAGTTTGATTTTGATCGATTTGTAGTTATTAATTTTGAAGTTGATACTTTGATTTTGATCATAGTGGTGATAAACCACTGAAGGAATTTCATTTAAACTCTTGCTTTACAGATTGAAGTGATGAAAGGAAATGTGATTTCACATATTAATATATATGCTCAAGACCTGGAAAAGTTTAAAGCTCGTTGGGATCAGTTAAAGCCAGGTGATGATGTCATTAAAACAGGTGATCAAGATGTACTTGAGAAAAGTGCGCAGATAATAAAGGAAAAGAAAAAAGAATTTGATGAACTTGAAACAGTGAAAGAAAAACTCATGTATGTATTTTACCCTGTGTACCTTATTCATGAACATGTAGATTTTTTGCAGAAATGTTAGCTAGTTTTTAATCACAACAGATAATACAAGGAATTTCATTTTATTTGTATTACATGTTTTTCGTTAGATTTCAGGATCCTTTTTGTTGATTTTACGTAACGTAGAATGATAGAATCATAGAATGGTTTCGATTGGAAGGGACCTTAAAGATCATCCAGTTCCAGCCCCCCTGCCATGGGCAGGAAATCCTCCCACCAGACCAAGCTGATCAAGGCCCCATTCCACCTGGCCTTGAACCCTTCCAGTGAGGGGGCATCCAAAGCTTCCCTGGGCAACCTGGGCCAGGTTCTCACCACCCTCAGCGTGGAGAATTTCTTCCTAATGTCTAATATAAATCTTCCCCCTTCCAATTTAAAACCATTCCCCCTCATCCTATCACTACTTACCCTTCTAAAAAGTCCCTCCTCAGCTTCCTTGTAGCCCCCTTCAGGTACTGGAAGGCTGCTGTAAGGTCTTGCTGGAGCCTTCTCTTCTCCAGGCTGAACAACCCCAACTCTGTCAACCTCTCCTCATAGCAGAGGTGCTGCAGCTCTCTGGTCATCATGAATGTCTCAAGCTAGAGCTTTTGGAATGAAAAATTTGAGGAGTCCCTTATGATTTCAAGTAAGGGAGTCTGTACACTAAAGGCTTGATTCTGACTTCTGATATTTTTACTAAGACAAGGTTTGGGATATTCGTTCAAGAAGGGGGAGATATTACTTAATTCTTCTTGTAACTTAAGTGGGCAAGAGCTCACCTCTCACATTTCTTGAGTAAGTGTTCTGTCTGATAGACAGCTGCTCTGGGTGCCTACTCTCAGTAAGATCATAGTTACGAATCTTGAGTGGACTAACTTTTCTATTTAAATTCTTGACACTTAATATGACAGTAAATAAAATTGGCATATTCTTTTTATCTAACTTATTAATTCTTTCTAATAGTGAGAAAAAAATCAATTTAAAATCTCTGTGTAGAAGGGTTATCCCTTGCATTCTGTTACCATTTCTATTCAAGAAAAAGACCCAAGAATTGCAGCTGGCAGCAGTATTCTTCAATGAATCCAGTGGCTTCTCTTAAAAAAGTATAATTGTTTCGAGATGGTACTATCTCTTAAAATATAATTATTTAATATAATAATGTAATGTATAATACAGTCATCTTTTTATTCAGTGAAGAGTGCCGTCATTTTAAATTGGAAGAACCTGATTTCTCATTGTCAGAAATTGTATGTCAAGATATTAAGAGTTGTGCAGAAGTCTGGGCCTTGTATGAAGACTTTTATCAAGGTTTTCAGGAAAAAGCCAAAGAAGACTGGATTACTTTTAGGTATGATTTTGTTACTTTATTTTTCTTGGGCATATATGTGTGGTAGTACTGTGTTGCTATGATATTTTTGTATTTGATTTTCACACAGGAGTAAAACATACCTATTTGAAGAATTTTTGTTTAACTGGCATGACAAAATGAGGAAGATGGAAGAACATACAGTAATGACAGTCAAGTTGCTAGAAGAAGTGGACAAATATAAAGTAAGATGCTAATTGCAAAAATGGATATTAAAAATATTTTAGTATTACTGATAATATACTTCATTCTGTAGCTCATTTTTCAGTTGTTCTTATAATAAAATCAATTACAATTTAACAAAACATCTTCTGATGCTGTTTTGAACATTTCAGTTACTTTTCAGAGCCTTTTACTTCCTGACAATGAGCAGAAGGGTCATTTTAGTTTACATAGACACACATTTAGCAATGAGTTTTCCTCAGAGTTGTGCTCATAAATGTTAAATCCAGGAACTGGAAAAAAAAAAAAGTAGTTCCGTTTAAGGATGTAAAATTTTGTTTTGTTTGAATAGCATATCACTCTGTGATCAGATACAATTTTCATAAAGACAAGATGAATTTACATATACTTTTTTCCGTGTAGATGGTAATTCCACTCCTAAAATATGTAAGAGGAGAACATCTTTCTCCAGACCATTGGCTGGATCTCTTTCGTCTTCTGGGTCTTCCCCGAGGCACTACACTTGAGGGTTTGTTATTTGGAGATCTGCTAAAAGTGACAGATGCCATTATAGAAAAAGCAATGGAACTTAAGGTATGAATAATTACAAATAAAGGTACTGCATTTTATTTATGGTTTATTTTATGCAGTAAATCTTGCTCTGTATGCATATTTATTTTTTATTACTATAGAAGTTGTATTTGTGTTATATTTTTGAATGGTAAGTTCATTGCAAGAGCTATAGTTTCAAAGGAAATCTATTCATGCTTTTAAATAGGATTTGAATTGTCGGGCCCAAGGTGAAGTCACAATCAGAGAAGCATTACGTGAACTTGAACTCTGGGGAGCTGGAGCTGCCTTTACATTAACTAATTATGAAGATAGCCAAGGCAAGACTATCAGGCTTATTAAGGACTGGAAGGACATAGTCAACCAAGTTGGAGATCATCGCTGTCTTCTACAGTCCCTCAAGGACTCTCCATATTACAAAGGTTTTGAAGATAAAGTGTCCATCTGGGAAAAAAAAATGGCTGAGTTAGATGAGTATCTTCAGAATTTAAACCAAATTCAAAGAAAATGGGTCTATTTGGAACCAATATTTGGTCGTGGATCTCTGCCCAAGGAACAGGCTCGTTTTAACAGAGTTGATGAAGACTTTAGGTTAGTGTTATGGAATGCAACTTATTTTTTTAATATCTTTGACATGTGTAGGCTAAAACATTCTTCATGGAGATAATATATGGAGCAACTGGAATATGTATAGAGATGAAGGTGAGCAACAGGAATTCAGTAGATATAGATGTTTGGCAGTGACATAGATCTCAATAAAGGTGATAATATAGGTTTCATTTAATGAGGTACGTGTGAAGAGTGGCATCACATTGAAGGTCAAAGATTATGAAAAAGTCAGATAAACACAAGATAAATCTTGTCAACAGAAGCAGAGGTGATGTAATTGTTTTCTCAAGAATGATTTCTTGTTGAAGACAAGCACTTTATTCACTAAGAAAGTACACAGATCAACTTCTTGCAGAAACAGGTGGTTTATTTGTTCCAAATAAGCCGAAGAGATGAAAAGGAAAGATATTTTAGAAATGTAGAAAGATATACCATTTTCTGTTTTGATTAGAGTTAATATGACTTCTTAGAAGGAAATAAAAGACAAGAATTAACTTTTCTTGGTTTTGGTTAAAGAAATTTTGGCAAGAAACAGTTGTTTGTAAATAGCATTGGAGAGACATTCATCTAAATTCTGAAATTTTTCATCCTTAATACTGAAGCTTACCTGTATT
This sequence comes from Tapera naevia, assembly GCA_033556795.1. Classification (NCBI taxonomy): domain Eukaryota; kingdom Metazoa; phylum Chordata; class Aves; order Cuculiformes; family Neomorphidae; genus Tapera; species Tapera naevia. The sequence continues at coordinate 27,968 of JAUMJJ010000075.1, forward strand.
TTAATTTATTTTTTTTTACATAACTACTTGTATATCATATTTAGATTAATTGTAATGGTTGTGTTATGAATTATTGCTTTTTTTTCCTATCAAGATCCATCATGTCAGATATCAAGAATGACAATAGGATTACATCACTGAATGCCCGGGCAGGAATAAGAAATACCTTAATTGCTCTACTTGACCAACTTCAGAGATGTCAGAGATCTCTGAATGAGTTTTTGGAGGTACAGCTGTCATCAATATATTTGTCTATAAGAGAAGTCAATAAGTTTGAATTTAAATCAACAAATTTTGTTTTTTTATATAGGAAAAGCGCTCAGCATTTCCAAGATTCTATTTCATTGGAGATGATGACTTATTAGAAATTTTAGGACAGTCCACAAATCCTCTGGTTATTCAATCTCATCTTAAGAAACTTTTTGCTGGTAATGCATTAATCTTCATTTTTAAAATATACTTATTTAGAAATATGGTTCTTCAAAGCTAAATAATCTGTTGCAGACTTTTTTTCCCTCTCTCCGCTACTAGACACTGTGGAATTAATATTTGACTTTAAGAACCTTAATATTTGACTTTAACAATATATAACTTCATTGCCATTTCCTGATTAATAGGCATTAATAGTGTGATCTTTGATGAAGAGTTTAAATACATCATTGCCATGAAGTCTGTAGAAGGAGAAACCGTGCCACTTAGAAGTAAAGTTCTTCTGTCAAATGATGTGGAGGTAAGAAAATCGCATGTAAGTACAGTTCAAACATCTTTGAGAAATTATTTTGTAATGTAACTTCTGAGGTTTTTCTGTCTATTTGTTAGGTGTGGTTAAACAGTTTGGCTTTGCAGATGAAGGAAACCCTGAAAGAAATGTTAATTGACTGTGTTGATGCTGGAAAAAAATCACAGGGTTCAATTGATCCATCACTCTTTCCTTCTCAGGTAATAGTTGATCCAGTAATGCCACAACGTAGTCTTAGATTTACTGAATAAATTATTTTTTGAAGTCTCATAAAGAAGTATCCATGTCGATTTAGAAGAAAATAACCCCAAACAAATAAATTTTATTAATTTATAATATAGATGAATTCTTAAAAATGTATGTTCTTATAATTCTTTTGTAAACATTTGAAATACTCAATTCTTTTACATGGCACCTTATCTAACACCCATCTGTTTATTAAATTTGATGTAAAATGTGATCTTAGTTGGCAGTAAATGTTACATGCAGGGCTGCTAAGAGTTAGTAACATAAAAAAGCCCTTTCTGAATCTGATTGAAATATAATTTCTAAAGCTTAGCTGTATCAGCAGAAATAGGCATGAACATTAAATTCTTTCATGTAGTTTTGACCTGCAACACAGAGAATCGCATAAGATCACAAAATGGTTGTGGTTGGAAGGGACCTCTAGAGGTCCTGTGGTCCAGCCCCCCTGCAAAATACTGCTTCAGCAGATCAGTGACTCAAAAAGCCAGAGGTGCTCCTGAGCCTATTGAATATGGGCTCAGCATTCCTACAGTATGGTAATTTTTATCTGACATGTCATTTAATTGGAAAAGATGCTTTAAAAATTTTACTACCACATGCTGTAGAACAGCTGTATTAGATTACATTGGAAGCTCTTGCTAAATTTTGTCAGCTTTTAAGATGGCTTTTATTTGTTCATAAGAGCATAGCAAATGTGTGGCTTTGTTTAAAAATGATACAGTAAAATACTTTAAATGTCAGACGTAGTAAGCAATTGCAAATGAATTGAAAAGTACTTTTCTTTATGTCTTCTGTATTTATAAAATATAATCTGAACTTTCTCTTCCAAAGATCCTTTCCCTGGCAGAACAAATTCAATTCACTGAAGATGTTGAAAATGCTATCAAAGACCATAATCTACAACAATTAGAATTAGAACTCATGGCTAAACTGGAACATTATACTAACATTGATACTAGTGTAGAAGATGCTGGCAGTACAGGTATAAAAATGATAATATATAGTTCTTTTAATGACTGTGTAGCTGTGTAGTATTTAACATTCTGTGTATTTAAACAGTAAATTATATAAATCTTTCTCAATTTGAGTTCATAAAGTTGAGTTACATAAAGGTACCCACCTATTACTACCAAGAATAATGTATTTACTATTACAAAGTGAACAATGGATTTTTATTTAGATTAAAAATGATCTTGGAGTGTTTATATTTTTCACTATTTAAATTTTAATAACTAAATAATTGAGTGTAGAGGCAGAGAATATCACTTCTAAGTGACTGAATTTGCATAATGATTCAGGTTCTCTTTCAGGATCTCATTTTATGCTGCTTGCTTTAGATAATAAATAATATTTCTATGTAGAATTCAAAGGAGATTGGAATAGAAACTGTTGATAGCAACACAATGAGTCTGAGAATGGGTAACATGTATCTTCCTTTCTACGCTGCTGTGATTTTTTTTTTTGTGATTATTTACAGAGTTAGGAATCCTTGAGCTCAAGCTTAAAGCTCTTATTCTTGATATTGTTCATAACATCGATGTGGTGAAGCAGCTGAATCAAGCTCAGGTTCACAATGTGGAAGACTGGGCTTGGAAGAAGCAATTGAGATTTTATATGAAGGACCAAAAATGTTACGTTCAGATGGTAGATGCTGAACTCCAATATACCTATGAATATCAGGTGTGGTATTTTTAATTTTTACCTAGTGTCTTTTATACATGTGTCAAACACTTTCTCATTTCACATCTCATTTTTTTCAACATTGGTATGTCTTTAGCATGCTGTTTTATAGAAAATACTAAAAGATAGGGTAATCATTTTCATTCCTGGTACTGATGGGGTAAATGTATGTGAAGCAGCTACACTATCATATAAATATTTTCTAATATTCTTCTGCTTCTATATATCAGAGTGCAGTTTCATCTGTGTTGACCCCTTTCTGTAGTTCTAAAAATAACCTGCACAATGCTTTGACATTTGATATAAAATCAGGAAAACTTCATAATGGTAAACAAATTCATATATTTAGTGTGACAGTAATCATGACTATTGTGTAATATTTTTAAATTAATTACTAATGAATTAAATTAATATAATTACATTGTCATTAATTTCTGTCTAATAATTAATATAATTTGTTTTGTGTCTGCAGGGTAATTCCCCTAAACTTGTCTATACACCTTTGACAGATAAGTGCTACCTAACTCTTACTCAGGCAATGAAGATGGGCCTTGGAGGAAATCCCTATGGTCCAGCTGGAACTGGAAAGACAGAATCAGTGAAGGCTTTAGGTGGACTTCTTGGAAGACAAGTATTAGTCTTTAATTGTGATGAGGTGAATAAAATTCTGTATAATTTAGGCAATCGATATCTATGCCCTTACTTCATCAAGCAATTTTAGAAATACTTTTGTTAATTTGTCAGTTTCCATTAGAAATTTGTGGATATCTCCAATGATGCATTTTTTAATAGATGGAAATACAATCTTTCATTATTTTCTTGTTATTTGAATTTTGATAGTATTCTTCTTAATTTTAAGGGCATTGATGTGACGTCGATGGGGCGCATATTTGTGGGCTTAGTGAAGTGTGGTGCCTGGGGCTGTTTTGATGAATTCAATAGACTTGAGGAGGCTGTGTTGTCTGCAGTATCTATGCAGATTCAGACAATTCAACATGCACTGAAGAAACATAGTCCTGTATGTGAGATGCTTGGCAAAAAGGTATAGCAAAACTTGCTTCTTTTCTTTTTTTAAAAACTGACTGTTGTAACTAAGCATAGTCCACCCAAAAATTTCTTAATACTATTTCATATGACAGTATACGATTACAATGCATTTCTAATGCTAGGTTGAAATGGATCATAATTCTGGAATTTTTATCACTCTGAATCCTGCTGGAAAAGGTTATGGAGGAAGACAAAAACTGCCTGATAACCTCAAACAACTTTTCAGGCCAGTTGCTATGACTCATCCAGACAATGAACTCATTGCAGAAGTGATTTTGTATTCAGAAGGCTTTAAGGATGCTAAAATCCTCGGTAGAAAATTAGTGGCTATTTTTAATCTAGCAAGGTAAACTTTTTCATTATTATTATTTTTCCTTCGTAACTTCATTAGTTACCTTTCTAATTCTCTTCCCTCCTGTTTTTATTTTAGCATTCATTTTTGTGGTTACTTTACTGCCATCTTGTTTCTCCTATGTCTAGTCCATGCCAAAGCATGACTATAGGGATGCAATCTACACATACTTCCTGGTAATTTTCTGTAATGTTTTATGACTTGGATATTACAGAAAGCTATGTTTTGGAAACCAAACTAGACATAAAACTTCAGGTTGGAGTTATCTAAAGTTTTACATTCAATGCAACTATTAAATCTGAATGGTGTACCATGCAAACCTCTGAAGATACTAATTTAACTTATAAAATACAAATATTGCAATATATTGAGAAGTTCAGGTGTCAGGTGTGAGAATACCTGGAATGCAATTTTAATCTCAAGATAGCAAAAAACACTGGTCCCCTGCTGTGCTCATTAAATGTGGATGTGAGCATATAAATTCTCACAAGCACTGTGTTGAATTTAGTCTTGAAGTTGTTGAAATGCAAATGACTGTTTGGTTATAAGTATGCATATTAGAGAGAACCAAGTTCAGAGGTTTTAATAGATTCCCTCCATACTGTCATTGTTTATGAGTTTCAGATGGCACTGCAAATACTAATCTGTTTCTCTTTTGCCCAGAACCATATTATCAGCATATTCATTTGACAAAAATTTAAAAAAAATTGACAGAAATTTCTGGCACTGTCACCCGAAGCTTATTACAATATTGCTGTTTTAAATTTTAGAGAGCTTCTGACACCACAGCAACACTACGATTGGGGCTTACGAGCATTGAAGACTGTTTTGAGAGGATGTGGCAGTCTTCTTCATCAGCTGAAGAAAAGTGAAGCAAAGCAAGAAAGTAAGGTTGACCACGCCAAACTGTTGATTATTTAGGTTGTTGTACTGATATCGTTCACTACAACTTTCTTGTTCACTGGAGGTTTGAGAAGCCATGGCTTGGTTCTGGAGGGAATTTAGAAAAGAAAAAATGTATCTGTTTAAGTCCTTCTTCATTAGGAGATCACTAAAGATTGTTGTCATATTCTAGAATGAATATTCTTTATAAGATAAGAACATAGATATAGGACTTTATTATGGAATAATTTTGAGTGATTCTCAAAAATTCTTTACTTGGCTTGGCACAGGAAAGTTGATATTCTGATGCTGTCATTATTTGTCAGTCATGAGGTCATTTCCATTCTATGTGAGGTATTCTAAAATTGTTACATAGCATTAGATTCAGACTGGTAGCCAGAGACAAATATAAGGACAGGTAGAAATGATAAAAATATATTAGGCTATAGTGAGTCACTGTGGGTTTTTTTAAAAGATTTTTTTAAGTGATTGGTTTTCTTTAGATGTAAAATGAGTGAGAATTAAGAGTGTGGGATTGGTGAGCATTTCACATCTTTAGGACACATCTACTGCTTCTTGTTCACTATGTCTGAAAGATTTTAGAGACAACCTTGTTTACATATCTTGGTATAACAAATGGTCTGACAACTTTAAGAAATTTGTACTTGACTTTAGTTTGGATCTGCCAAAGAAAGACTACAAGTAGTGTTTTACAGGGCACATTGCTATAATTGTTCTTTCCTTTGACAGTTTAGTTGCACGTTCAGATATGTTAAATTTGCTGAAATTTGTTTGGTCTGGTTAAAATGCAGTTCTCAATAACCCTGTGAAGAGCAAAACGGATGGATTTATGATTTAAACCCAGAAATTTTTGCTTGGGATTTTGTTTGTTTGTTTTTCATATAATAGCTTCAGAAGTTTAAGATATTTCCAACAAATCTGGTTTCCTTTTTGTTTATGTTTGCTTGTATTCTTGAGTCCAAAACCTTTGGCGTGTCAAAATGCTGGCCATGTCTCTTAAGTGTTGCTTAAATTTTTTATTACTTCCTTTAGTAAAGCAGTTCAGCTTTTCTAAATCAAGTTCCTTAATGTCATGCTATTTAAGAAATTTACCTGTAGAGGCATTTGCATTTAAGACATTGTTCAGGATGAATAACATTGAACTTTTTTGAAATTCCAGAAGAGGACCCTAATCCTTAACCTCTGGAGTATTTGGGGAAAAAACACAGGTAAAAGGGAGGTTAGGGAATAGACCCTTTCTGTCACTTGTGTTGAAATATAGTGCATTCTGGTTTGGGGCAATCATGCATTCTGAAGAAGACAGAAACAGGATGTTTTTCACCTGTACGTTTTATGTGAGAAAGTAATTTGATTTAAAAAGGAAAAAATCAGAAATCAGAGCCCTGTGCCTTTCCCATCATGAGTATTTTTTTTTTCCATCAGACTAAGGCTTTCTTGTGGCTGTTTTCATTCCAATCCCAAAACACTTACATTTCCATGCTACTTTAAGTTCAAGAACAGTTGTAGAGAGTGTTTACTTCTGTAATATTCATAGTTAATTAGGAGACCCTCGAGGGATGTAACTTGAAACTGCCTCTGGCAGAGTAAGGTCTAGAATCTTGGTCCTTAATTTCTTTCATGAGTGTTTTAACAAGCAAGCTGTCGTGTACTGCTGTTCCTAGTCCCAGTTTATTTGTTAGGCTGTTGTATCTGGCCAACATCACCCCAGATCTGTATAGAGTGCATTTGTGTGTATATATGATACTTACAGTAAGGTGCTTATCAAACTTCCAAGCAGAGATGTGGATGAATGGGTCCAGAGGAAGCAACGAAGATGATCAGAGGGCTGGAGCACCTTTGCTATGAGGACAGGCTGAGAGAGTTGGGGTTGTTCAGCCTAGAGAAGAGAAGACTCCAGGGTGACCTTAGAGTAGCCTTCTAGTACCTGAAGGAGGCTTACAGGAAAACTGAGGAGGGACTTTTTACAAGAGTATGTAGTGATAGGATGAGGAGCAATGGTTTTAAGTTGGAAGGGGAAGATTTATGTTAGACATTATGAAGAAATCCTTAATGGTGAGGATGATGAGTCACTGGCCCAAGTTGCCCAGGGAAGTTGTGGATGCCCCCTCACTGGAAGTGTTCAAGGCCAGGCTGGATGAGGCCTTGAACATCTAGTGGGAGGTGTCCCTGCCCATGGCAGGGTGTTTGGGAGTGGATAATCTTTAAGGTCCTTTCCAACCCAAAACATTCTATGATTCTAAATTCTATGATTCTGTGAACTGGAATGGAGCCTGCACCGTGTTTCCACTTGCCATGTCTTAGCAGTATGGGCTCAAGTGCTGATATGTTGCAAGGAAAAAAAACCAAAACAACAAAGAGCTTAAACTTATCTGGCTTCTTTGCTCTTATTTCCAGTTAATGAAGGTCACTTAGTGGTTCAAGCTCTGCGGCTTAATACCATGTCAAAGCTTACATTTGCAGACTGTGCACGTTTTGATGCACTGGTTAAAGATGTGTTTCCTGGCATTGACTTTAAAGATGTGGAGTATGCGGAGTTAACTACAGCTTTACAACAAGTCTTTGAAGAAGCAAACTTGGAAATTATAAGCAGTCAGGTAAAAACATGAGCTAAGAATAATTCTGGATTAGAACTGAGTAATGTTACTTTCAACTCATTTCTGTTTAGTTTTGAAAGAAATCTTTTCTAAAGAAGTGAGAATAACTGATAGTTAGACTCTAATTACATGTAAATAAAAAATAGGTATGTGTATTTGAACCATGGTAGATTGTGTAATTGAAAGAAAAAAATAGTGCAAGGAAAATTAAGATGTGAACATGTGACACACAGTTATGTTCAAGCGAGATACAAATGCCAGTGAGTGTTGTAGAGTGAAGGAATTAAGTATATGAACATTTGGTTTTACCAGCAGTTCTGTGTCTCATTTAATTTCTTTATTATATGGCTGAGTGAAGTTTTATGAGTAAAACTTCATTAATTTCTTAGTTAAAAATATGCCTAAAGAAGGCTGCTATTTTTATGTTAGTAATTTCGTGAAATGCTTCTAACATACAAAATAAGTTTCTTGATATTCTTTAGTATCGTAATTTTAATTACTTTTGTAAATTTGTTTAAAAGTTGTTGTTCAAAAATAAAATTATAGAAACAAAGTAAGCTGAAAAAAAAGACATGATTGGTTTAACTTTACAACTACAAATAGCCATTATCTCTTTTATTTTCTAGATCCAGAAGGCTTTGGAATTATATGAACAACTACGTCAAAGAATGGGTGTAGTTATTGTTGGTCCAAGTGGTGCTGGTAAATCAACACTTTGGCGGATGTTAAAGACAGCACTTGGTAAAACTGGGAAAGTAGTGAAACAGTATACTGTGAATCCCAAAGCTATGCCTCGACATCAGTTGCTAGGCCATATTGATATGGATACCAGAGAATGGTCTGATGGCGTGCTTACAAATAGTGCTCGACAACTGGTACGAGAACCCCGAGGTATGTTTGTGAAGGAGTTATTCAACATTATGTTTAAATTACTGAAATTGGTTGGTTTTCAGTTACATTTTTATATTGTGTTGTTATTTGTGGATAGCGTAAGGTAAGAAAAGCTTTCGGTGACAATCATAGTCAAGAACACTGATATATACATTCCAAATTTTGTAATAAGCAAAAAAAGACAACAGAAGGAAAAACATGTAAGCAATATCTTCATAGAGCTGATATTTCATTATAATGAAGGAAGAGTATCAAAGAGTGTTAAAATAGCAAAGCGTAATATTCTCTTAAGTGTTTTTCTTGGGTTTGATATTTTATTTTTGTGTCTGGAAATAGATATTACTTCATGGATAATTTGTGATGGTGATATAGATCCTGAATGGATTGAATCTTTGAATTCCGTTTTGGATGACAACAGATTGTTGACTATGCCCAGTGGAGAAAGAATTCAATTTGGCTCAAATGTCAATTTTATATTTGAAACTAATGATCTTAGCTGTGCCTCTCCTGCTACAATATCTCGAATGGGAATGATCTTTTTGAGGTAAGTCTCAGAAGTATTACTTACTTTTAAAGTAAGCAAATATGCCTCCTTTTCTTGAAAGGTAGTCTAAAGGGGATGGAGCAATTTAATTATGTGCTTACATTTATGAAACAAATTGCTAGGAAATTTTGCTATAGCTTGCATGTGCTTCTGTGCTGTCATGGTATAATCTTTTGGCTAAAATATCTCAGACTTTTTAAAAAAGATGTGGTGGCTTCTTTGTGTGTGACCCTTAGAGAACCCAAGTATTGCTTAGAAATTCTGGAAAAAATATTTCCCTGATATTTTCCTGGAATTTTGTTTTTTCTTTGAATCTATCCATGTGAAGAGGTTGATGCCTTGTATTTGTCTGAATCTTCTTTTGTTTTGACTTAGTGATGAAGATACAGATCTTAATTCTCTAATAAAGTCTTGGCTAAGAAGTCAGCCTGAGGAATGCAGATACAACCTAGAAAATTGGATTGGGGACTATTTTGAAAAGGCTTTAAACTGGGTTGTGAAGAAGGTTAGTAGCTGATATTTAATGAAATTTCAGCTTCTGTTGAGGTGATCCATTTTTCTGGTTTAACATCGAAGAGGTCATTCATTCTAATTTTTAAATTTTAAATAAAAAAAAATTCTCGGTTCTTTTTTGATAGCTATTTTCTTAATAAGATACTGGGACTATTCTAGTCAGTTTGCAAAGCCTGATTATTCTAGTCAGTTTGCAAAGCCTGATTGCTTTAGTTAAAGTTTTTAAACTTGTACAATTTTACCTAATGAAATGCCTGTATTTCTATGAAACTTCATATGTCTTTAATATTCCATACCATTTTTTTCTCTATGTTTTCAAAGATCTGAAAGATCTGAATTTCTAAACTAAAAAATGGAAAAGTGAATGAACTGTTTTTCTAGATTTAGGTTATTGTCTATAACAAGACAATAAAGTTGTAATAGGTCAGGGAAAAATGTAATGCTAGCTACCTAAAAAGATTGATAGAGGCATATCTATGAAAGTCATCTGATTGTTAACAGCTCCCACTAATCTGTCTGGGATTTAAATGTATAGCTTTAGCTCTTTAGGATTCTACTAAAATCCTAACTGAAAGGTTTTTGTCAGTAGGTGAAAGGTAATATGTAATATAAATATTAAAAAAGGATAATGCAAAATCTTCTACATTATCTAGTTTATGTGGTTCATAGATATACATTGAAATTTTAGTTTTAGGAATATATTTAAATCCTACAACTTTTGATTTACAGAACGACCCTGTGGTAGAAACAAGTTTAGTTGGAACTGTGATGAATGGACTGTCTCATCTTCATGGGTGTACTGATCGTGGACAGTTCATTATTAACTTGTTACGTGGTCTTGGTGGCAATCTCAACATGAAATCACGACAAGAACTTGCAAAAGAGGTAATAATCTTTTTTGGCAAGTTCATTAAAAATTTGACAATGCATGTAGTAGGAATAATGATTTCTATCTTCTAACAATCCGAATTTACAATAATAGAATATCTGGCTTTAAGTTGGAAGGGGGAAGATTTGGATTAGACATTAGGAAGAAATTCTACACAGTGAGGGTGGTGAGGCACTGGCACAGCTTGCCCAGGTAAGCTGTGGATGCCCCCTCCCTGGAAGTATTCAAGGCCAGGCTAGATGGGGCCTTGAGCAGCCTGGTCTGGTGGGAGGCATCTCTGCCCATGGCAGGGGTTAGAACTGGATGATCTGAGGTCCCTTCCAACCCAAACCATTCTATGATTCGTGTTTCTATGTTTTAGGATTAACAAATAAGGATAAGGATTAGCAAATTGTGCTGGAAAATTGTATGGGCATGTGGGCCCATAGTGTCTACAGAGGGCTGTCTCTGGAGGTAGTTATCCTCACAGTAACACCTGAGGATTGTATTGGAGAGAAGGAAATAGTTCCTTCCAAAAGACAGCCTGGAGCTATAACATTCATACAGGGCAGATTGTAAAAGTTTAAACTCAGCTTCTTCAGTTAGCAGTTGGTGCAGGTGTAGGAGTTATCTTGTTCTTATTATTAAGTATATTGCTAATATAGAAAAAAAAATATTTAAAGCTTTGCTAAATATAGTTTATTTCTTATATTAAGGAAAAGTACTATGTGGAATAGTAACTTTACTGTTTAATTAAGGACTTAATCATAAACATATGTATAACTTCACTGAACCCTCAGAGGCAACCTTAAAACTATCACGTCAAAAAATTAAACTTTAATTTTACAGAGTTATGAACATTCTTTAGATGAGCTTGGAATTGTAGATCCTGTCATTAGGATTTAACATATGGATTTAACAGAAACTTTATTTTTTTTTTTAAAAGATCTTCAGTTGGGCACAAGTATCTCCACCAGATCCAAGGAAGCCCCTGGACACATATTATGATGCTGACACCGGACAGCTATTGCTGTATCAGCTGAAAAAACCTGAGAAACTAACAGCTGATGACTTCAGCAATCTCCAAACACTTCCTGTCATCCAGACTCCTGACATGCAGAGAGGTTTAGATTACTTTAGTCCCTGGTTAGACTTCAACAATAAGCAGCCTTTTCTTCTTGTGGGTCCTGAAGGATGTGGAAAGGGGTAAAAAGTATTTCCTATTTTAAGCAAAATATACTTATAGCTTTGTGACAAAGTTTGTAATATTTAGTTATAATGGTTTCATTATATGACTTTATGCTGGAATATAATTTGTTTAGATTACTAATGAAACAAACCTTCTGTAGTGGCAAATAGGTCAATTTTAGGAAGATCTACACGTAAAGTTCAGGCTGCCACTTTACATATAAGATATCTGAATGAACCTTTTAGACACAAAACAGGACCTTTGGAAAACCTATACTGTTATGGAGCAACAGCTGAAAGGCACGCAACGTACCCAGTGTCGTCTGAAGAGGCACTAGAGCCCTCTGTGCAGGCAATTGAATTTAGCTCATCCTGTTGCCTATCTTAGCTTCCTTACTTAGATGGGTTGGATAACTATATACAAGGTGTTTAGGCTATATATTTATTTTGTGTAGCTGTATACTATACTTTTATTGAATTTCTTGAGTAGAAAATATTGCAGTTTTAAAGGCAAGAATGTTTAATTCAGTAAACCTCATGCTTTGCCTATTACATTAATACAGTGTGTATTATATGCCTTTTAATTTAAAAACTGTACAGCGTCTTTGCATTACACAGTGTTATAATGCATTTATGTATTACTCATCCTTATATATACGTACACATTTGCTTTTTCAGGATGCTGCTTCATTATGCATTTTCTCAACTCCGATCCACTCAGATTGCTACCATCCACTGCAGTGCACAAACTACCTCTCAACATCTTCTACAAAAATTAAGTCAAACCTGCATTGTAATCAGCACAAACACTGGGCGAGTCTATAGACCAAAGGACTGTGAAAAGCTTGTTTTATACTTAAAAGATATCAACCTACCCAAACCGGATAAATGGGGAACAAGCACTCTCGTGGCTTTTCTACAGCAGGTGAACACTTACGTCTGTTCTTTATAAAGAAACTTAAGTGCAATTGGAAGTGGTTTAGCATATGTAGGAATTACCTGCTTTGAATATTTTCATACTTAGCATCCTGCACGTTTATTGACATCAGTTTTGTTTGTACTTCGATAGAATACGTAAGTGTCAGCCAGAAAGGAGATACCATTTTTATTCGGCTTATATGCATAAGTAAGTAGAGACATTGCTTGGCTCCAGTGAGTTATAATGCTTGGCATGTGAATGACAGGAAAATCATCAGGACTGATTGTCATGAATTCACCGAGGGCAAGCACGTGTCAGGGAGATTGTAACTGGATGATCTCTAAGGTCCCTTCCAACCCAAACCATTCTATGATTCTGTGATTCTAAGTCATGCTTGACCAAGTTGATAAACTTCAGTGATGACATGAAAGACCTGGTAGACGAGGGGCAAGCAGTAGATGTAGGCTGCTTGGACTTAGCAAGGCCGTTTTTGCCATCTCCCAAAAGTTCTTCACAGAAAAGCTGTTGATGTGTGTGCGTATAGTTAGGTGAGTTAAAGACTGGATGAACAACCAGTCCCAGAGGGTCTGATGAGCAGCACAAAGTCGAGTTGTAAACCAGTACCTGTTTAACATCTTCATTAATGATCTGGACAATGGTGCAGAATGTACCCTTGGCAACTTTGCAACTGACACCAAGCTGGGAGAAGCAGTGTACCTCTGGCAATTAAGAAAATAATAATAATGGTATACTTCTCACTATTTTGTTTTAATTTTTCGTGTGATACTTTGTTGGCTTCCTTTTAATGAAATATTTTGTATTTATTGAAGGTTCTTACGTATAAAGGATTTTATGATGAGAATCTGGAGTGGGTTGGTGTACAAAACATCCAAATTGTGGCTTCCATGTCTGCTGGAGGAACATTAGGAAGACATAAACTTACCTCCAGATTTACATCTATTGTTCGTCTCTGTGCAATTGAGTAAGTATGTGGAAATGAGTTTGACTCTCAGGACTCAGATTCAGCCTCTGTTTATAGGGCCCTTGCTCAGTTTAGTCTTTATGAGATATGACTGTTCAAGTCTTTCATCTTTTCTAGCAGGTTGGGATCCTCAGATGTGATGCTGTTTGGTGGCTCTTGGCATTAGAAACCTTCAAAAAGCAATCTGTAGCTACTTGTTGATAGTGAGGTCTTTGAAATATGTTTCCTGTTGGATGATTTTGCTTTCAGTAAACTGTTTTCTGCAGCTTTGTATTAAGGTGCTGTTTGGTTACAAAATCAGAGAAGTTCAAAAGAAGTTTATTTGTTTCTTTTTAAATCTGAACACATTTGGAGTTGTATTTAGAACATTTCTGATGGTGTCACATTGCAATAAAACAATTATCTAACAGCTGCCAGGTGGAGATGCTATTAATTGAAATTTCTTAATAATTGTGTATAAGACTTTGAATATTTTTCATTAAAAAATCAACAATGATAGTCCATAATGATAACTTTCTTTTTCTTGGTAGCTATCCAGAAAGAGACCAACTGCAAGCTATTTATAGTGCCTACTTGGAACCTGTACTACGGAAAAACCTATCAAATCACCCTATTTGGTGTTCTTTACCAAAAATACATCAGCTAGCGGGCTCTATGGTTCAAGTATATGAACAGGTATGGAAATTAATTTCTTTTGTCAAGTAGATGGAGAATTCAGTTTTTTTTTAAAATATAATTAACTTTTGATATTAACCAGAGAATAAGAAGGTTTATCAGTATTAAAATACAATCTTTTTCATAACGTTGATATCAAGTTTAGAGCTACTTATTTGCAGAGAATCCTAGCTATTAGAACCAAACTGAGTAATGTTTTCCTACAGATGTATTATATGATTTTGGCAAGGATCTTAACCCGTCTATGTGTTTGGTTCCTGATTTATAAAATGTGGATAGTAGTATTTTCCTACTTAATGGATGAGACCCTGTACTTCAAAGAATGTTATATGCTCAGATGCTATGGATGCTATTATGAATAGAGAGCAGAGAGGTGAGGGTGGAGTCCTTAACACACATCAAGGGCTGCCTATTAAAATTTTGCATGGGTGTTTAGACACACAAATTCATTTTATCGAAATTTTATGGACTACTACCTAGCAAAACACTGAAGTATTTGCTTTTCATGATAATGTACATCGCTTTACTGTAGTATGTAAGTGCTTACTGTATGTTTCAAGAATGTCCCCATCTAGACTCAACCATGATATGAACCCTGTCTTTATGACTGGAATGTGGGTATAGTCACTGACTAGCATGCACCACTTAGCAGGAGTTTGATATGATATTATCAATGTATTCTAAGAAATCTCAGTTTAAATCTCATGACACCAGGACTAAATGACTGATGAAGGCAATTGTTCTTTAAATTAAAGATCCGTTGTAAATTCAAATGTCCTCTCTGGGGGAAGAGTTAGTATTTCTAGAAGTCTTTTGTAGAGACTAAGTGTTGCTGATTTAGGTAGTATTTTATTACATTTTTGTATTTCCTTTGCATTTTGTACTTAGTATTGCTTTAAAAACATTATATGTTTTGCCAAATAATACTGCACTAACAGTCCTAAGTAATGTGCAGTTGTATGTGTCAAAAAAGTACAGAAGTCATGTTCTAATTATGAGAAAATCTTTTGTGGTCAGGAAAAAAGATATAGGCAATTAATCTCTGCATTTTTCAAAAAAACTAAGAAGTATATTAATAAAATATCTAAATATATAGACCAAATAGGAAACTAATTTATCTGGTATTTTAGAAAAAAATAAAGCTACATTTCCAAGTGCTTTACATTTTACAACATCACTTTTTCTCCTTCCCTTAACTTCCATTTTTAGGTGCGAGCGAAATTCACAGTTGATGATCACAGTCACTACCTTTTTACACCATGCATTCTTACTCAGTGGGTTCTTGGTTTATTCAGATATGATTTAGCAGGTGGTAAGTCGCTTACTTGGTTTTCGTTAGTAAAGCAGTTCTAAAATGGCCTAAATTATTATTGATATCAGTCTTACTGATGACTCCACATGCAACTTGTTTACCTATGGTGCTCTTTCTAAACTGTGTACTGTCTGTAACAGGAAAAATTCCTAACAGTTCATTCCATACCATATAGTAAACAATGTTAAAAAACTCCACTGAGGTTTTGAAATACGTGTGGAAGTTATTTATAGATTAAGGCTCTGGTACAGGTTGCCCAGGGAAGTTGTGGATGCCCCCTCCTGGAGGTGTTGAAGGCCAGATTGGATGGGGCCTTGAGCAGCCTGGTCTGGTGGGAGGTGTCCCTGACCATAGCAAGGGGGTTGTAACTGGATGATCTTTAAGGTCCCTTCCAACCGAAACCATTCTATGATTCTATGATTGATTCCTTCAGTAAAATCAGTTGAGAACCTCCATTTTTCAAAGTTCAGTAGAAGGTAGTGTAAAAACTAGTTGTAAAGAAGTTTTACCTAGCCTCCTACGGATCCCTGAATTAACCACTTTGGTGGTGTTCTCAACTTTTACCAAGGATAAACAAGCGAGCAGATAGATCTGCATTAGAAGAATGATATAAACTAAAATTTCATTTTCTGTGGCTCTGTGGTTGTATGATAAGGGAAATTAATAGGTTGGGACTGCATTCTCTACTATGGGACCTTGACGTGTATTCCCTACTCCTGACCATTTTTTTCTGGTTTTTTTTTGAGGGATTTTGGGTTGGAGACTTTTTTTAGCATGTGTCTTGTCTTCTGGATTCACAGCAACTTGCTTCTCATGCTTGCCTGTGTGTACCTGGTTGTATAAAGCTGGTGTGGTGACTGTGGAACTAAAAGTGATACACATCATCTATGACATATTTAAGAAAAGAAAAATATAACCACCCTTAAACATATGGAAAATATCTAGAAAGTTATCTCATATGTGTAAAAGTTTACAAATATCTGTATAAAACACTAATATTCTCACAGTTTGGGAATGCAATCTAGTTTGGAAATTATTCTTTCCTTAACTTTGGAAATGGTGAAATCTATAAAGGTTTTCAGTTTAGTGTGCTTTTCCAAATAGACAGCATAAGCTTCTTTCTCATCTTATTTTTGTCTCTGAAATGCCTATTATTACTAGATCATGAGCAATTACTCCTTATTGTATTTTAGCTCTTACATTAATTAATGGGTTACACAGAGGGCTGCTGAAAGAGTGTAAAAGTGTTAAGAATGTTGTGCTCAGTTTCCATTTATTTTCTGAGATTGTCAGATGGTGTACCTATACCTTGAATGAGGTCAGAAAAGCTACACTGACAATGAATGGGTAATCTCAGCCCATTCAAGGGCTCCGTCATTGTATCTGAAGGTGATATATGCGCGTGCTTTTTCAGCAATGAACAGTATATTGTGTCATTTACTCATCTCCCCTTTCTTCTTACTTTTGTAAAGAATGTTGGAGCTTTTTATTCTCTGCTGTCATTTTATAATATAGACTGTTTGTGGTATTTGTTGTTATTTTAGTTATTTGTTATTAGTCTTTCTCTTTGCCTTTAAAACAGTCCTGGATTTTATTTTTTTCATTGCCTGGAATTTTGTCTTTTAATTTTTACTTTATGTGCAACACCTTGTTCGTTTTCATTAGAAAGATTGTACTAAATTGGAGACCTTGTTTTAGTAGAACATTTTTCATTTTATGTTGTAATGATCCATGAAGTTATTGTTAAAAGCACTTTATAATATTTACTTCTTTCTCTTACTTCTTCCTTACTGATGCTCTCCTATTGGTATGTAATTTCGTTTTACTTATTTTCAATATCATTTTTAAAATGGAAAATTTGGGAAAAGTGAAATTTAGTATAAATATGTAAAGTTAAATCTCTCCTTAAATTTTGTAGGATCACTGACACAAACTGCAGACTACGTATTGGAAATCGTTGCTTACGAAGCATGTCGTTTGTTCCGTGACAAAATTGTTGGTTTGAAAGAACTTCATGTTTTCGATAGTGTTTTGATGAAAGTATTTCAAGGTGACTGGGGCTCAGATGTTCTGGACAATATGGCAGGTAAACAAATTTGAGGCATACTACAACAGCTTGAACTATTTGTGTTGGAACTACATAATTGAATCAGTCTGGTCAAGTCAGACAGCATATGAACTGAGCATCTAAACTGTTGAATGTTTCCCTTTATTTTCACAGATGTCTTCTATGTAACCTGGGGAGCTTGTCAAGAGGCATTCATCACACCAGGACAAGCACTACCACCACATGGGAGGCCAATTGGCAGACTAAATTCAACAGACCTGAAAGATGTTATTCAAAAAGTGAGATGAGACTAAAAAAAACACACATCAAGGATTCACAAAAGTTATTTTAGACTTTTTTTGCAGAAAGTACCATGCAAGCACCAGGTTTAGCATGGGTTCAGCTGTTTGAGGAATCATCTTACATTTGGTCAAATCAGGGAAGGTTGGTGGTACTGTATGGCAAGCATAAGGAAGTATCACGTAGCAAGGTTATATTTTAATGAAAGGGCATCAGTTGCATTGGTTGGTGATTTACGAAAATTGATGAACAACATTTTGAGAAGTAGTGATGTGCAATGTATGTGTGTATTAGTTGAGTAACAAAGTGTTTTATGAAATGTTTACTTTCTAAATTTGTAATTTGCTAAGAAAATTTTTGTTTGAAGAAATATAAATAGATTATTTGGAGATTTGGTATGCTATGCAACATAGAAGAAACGAGCTTGATGAGGAAATGCAAACATGCTAAGTCTGCTAGGCTGACTCTTTTTCAGGATGAGACCTTTGAGATCATCTCCCCTTATTAGTAGTGTTTGATGGACTGCTCATGTAGATGGGAAACTACACCCTCTCTGTAATTGCCAACTTGTATCCAATAGAGTGTATGGGACATGATGAAGTTCACAGAATCATAGAATGATTTGGGTTGGAAGGGACCTTAAAGATTATCCAGTTCCAACCCTCCTGCCATGGGCGGGGACACCTCCCACCAGACCAGGCTGCTCAAGGCCCCATCCAATCTGGCCTCCAACACCTCCGGGAAGGGGGCATCCACAGCTACCCTGACCAACCTGTGCCAGTGTCTCACTGCCTCTCATTGTGAAGAATTTCTTCCTAATGTCTAATCTAAATCTTACCCCTTCCAGTTTAAAGGCATTTCCCCTCATCCTATCACTACAAGCCCTTGTAGAAAGTCCCTCCCCAGCTTTCCTGTGGCCCCTTTCAGCCTGCTGTAAGGTCTCCCGGAGCCTTCTCTTCTCCAGGCTGAACAACCCGAACTTTCTCAGTCTGTCCTCATGGCAAAGGTGCTCCAGCCCTCTGGTCATTTTCATGGCCTTCCTCTGGACCCGTTACAACACTTCAGTATCAATTTCAATTTCATATCATATCAACTTCAGTATCAAGGCCATGTCATATCAAGTTCAATAGCCTCAGTAATCAGAGATTTTTTGGCTTCAAAGAATAAGTTTTATTAAGTATAACAGGGCCAGAATTTAGTCTTAGACTCTGTTGTTATGTGTGTTTCACTATGAAATTCCATAATGTGCAATTATGCAGCAATTAGCTGCCTAAAAGACTCTTCTAAGTTATGTATTAATTAATCTGTAGTCAGAGGCAGAGCTCAGACTTTGTTCTGGTCCATTATTTAATTTTAATTAATTCAGTGCTAGATTTCTGTTTCAATACAGCAAGGACTTCTAGGTTATTCTGATGCTAGGGATAATGTGATCTGTTTGCTACTGGTAAAGGGTATGCGAGGTATCTAAATTCTGTCGCATTAATGATTCCTTTGTATGAATACCAGCATGGTCTCTTAAGCTTTCAAGTCCTTCTTTTCTAAACATTTAAATATTGAATGCTTTCATATCTTACTGCTTTTATTTGTAAATAGTGAACACATTTCTTTTTTTTTTTTTATAGGGTATTATTCATTATGGCCGAGACAAAAAGGAGACAGAGATTTTACTGTTCGATGAAGTCCTCAGTTATATGTCTAAAGTGGACCGAGTGCTAAGTTTTCCTGGAGGATCACTTCTTTTGGCAGGACGGAGTGGTGTAGGTCGTCGAACAGCTACCTCTTTAGTTAGTCATATGCATGGAGCTGTTCTAATTACTCCCAAAATTTCCAGAGGCTATGAGCTGAAGCAGTTCAAAAATGATCTGAAATATGTAAGTCATTCCGTGTCTTCCATTTTGTGATGTTGTAGGTGTGTACTAAAAAAAAAAAAAAAAAATCTGTGCGAATTTTGAAGTGTTATGTGAAGGGATATTTTAAGAAAACCAAAATTCAGCAGTCTAAATGAACCAGTATCTAGATGTTTATCTCAGTATCTAGATGTTTATACTCTTCTTTGTAGTAAATACCTGAAACTCTACTCTTTTGAATACCACAGTTGTGGACTTCAAATATTCTAAGGTTATGTGAATATTGGAAAGTTTTTTTTCATGTATGTGTTTTCATGTTTGTATATATTTTTATTTTCTGTTTCTCCTGTGATCTGCCAGTTAATAGGATAGCAGCTGAGTTCACATAAAATTTTAGTTGTTGATGAAAGTGTACCTCTTATTTAAAAAACAATGCAAACCTTGAATCAAGAGTTTCTTAGTACCTTTAGCCATGCTAAAAAAAATTCTAGAGCTAAGCTCACACAAAAGAGCAGTGCAACTCCATAACAGCATCTGGAGCATAAATATACTCTATGAAAGACTTTTAATTATTTTTTCATTACCAAACTGTACTTCTAGGTAGGATGTTCTTTATATTTGATATCTCAAGTAACTGAATCACCTAGTGATCTTTTGTAATTTTATAATGATGTAGATGATGTGGAGAAAATAAGTATTTAATATATAATCAAGGAAAGATTATGATTCCCTTATGAACAATACATATATTCCATATATTGAGTTTCAAATGTTTACTCTGCTTCTAGGTGATGTATCTTGCGGGCATTGAAGCACAGCAGGTGGTATTGCTGCTTGAAGATTATCAGGTTGTTCATTCAGCATTCCTGGAGATGATCAACAGTTTACTGTCTTCAGGTGAGACAAGTCCAAGAAGATTATGGTGCTAATTTTACCACACAGTTATTAGCTCAATGAGGCATAATTAGATGATGTTTTCTAACTTTATGTCTATACCAGAAGTGTTAGTTAGCTTTCTTCACTGTTTTAGCTAGAGTACTTGTACGTGAGAAACTAACTTGAAGTTCACTTATCTACCCTTTAACCTACCCCCACTATGGGTACTTTCAATTCCTCAAAGTTGCAAGTTAAGTAAGGTATTTCAAAGGAATTCTTTATAATAGTGTAACAACAAAATGATAATATATTCTACTCTACAGCTTCCCTTTTTTAATAAAATTCAAAATTGAGAGGTCTCTCAGTGTTTTATGAGATTGTATAGACCGTGTCCTTTACTTAAATGAAGACTAGCAAAGCCCATTTTACTGTAAGTAATGAGAAAATAAAAATAACAGGTACCAACAGCGACTTTATTTTGGCATCTTGCTTTGTTCCTTGATCAGAGAGATCATTGAAGGACTAACTCTAACTTTATGTTTTTTGGAAGTGCAGTAGTTTAAGAGCTGATTGATAAGAGCACCAGGTTTTCTTTTTTCCCAAGTGCAAAATATACTTATGGTATCAGATTCTTGTCATCCAGTGTTAAACCTCTGTGTTTGACTGCCTAGATAACTAATCTCTTTCATATTACTATTTACTGGTGTATGACAAAGTCTGTTGGATTTGTGTGCACTGTTGGATCACTGTGTTTGGGTAAATTTGAATGAGTTTTTGAAGTAGATTTCAGTAATATAAACAGAGTAGGATGTTTATGTTAAATGGGAATACTATAATTTGGTTTGTTGTTTTCATGATACTATGAAAAGAATCTTTAAATACATGGGATGGTACTCATGAAAGCATGGAAGTGAATATTGCCATATTAAAATTTTCTATACAGAGGATTCAAGAGAATCTTTTAAAGGAATTTGAAGAACTATAGTGGTTTTGATCTGATATTTTAAATTCATTCTTGAAATAGGAGAAGTTCCTGGGCTGTATAAAACAGAAGAATTAGAACCATTGCTGTCTCCTCTAAAGGATCAAGCTTCACAAGATGGATTCACAGGACCAGTATTCAACTATTTCACATCCCGTATGTGAACAAAAGTTATGATTTATTACAAAGTTACGAAAATGGTATAATAATTGACAAGTAATTTCTTGGTTTGTGTACGTTTTTAACTTTCTGTTAGTTATTAAAATCCAGGCAGGAGTAATAATAACAGTATGATATTTGAGGGCACAGGACCCTCACCTTAAAATTTGTTTTTCTGTCTGAAATTTTGTGTCTATGAATGTTCCACAAAGTTGTTATGAAATCTGCGGGTGAAAGTAATTAGAAGGAAGAAAGCTTTTGTCCCAAACATTTTCTGGTTTGTTTAGCTTATATATCTAGTAACAGTCTTTTATTCTATTTGTCAGTTATACCTACGAATCCCTTTGGGTTCTGAGTAATCTTAACAATTTTACAGATAAGTTTCTTATTTTTTTGTGTTTCTTCCTTGGACCAACAAGAAGATTAAATATTTTGCAAATAAATAGAATGTGATGGAAAGAATACAGGTGTTGGCAGTCATGCTTAAGAGCCCTGGAACTATTTCTATTTGATTCAATTGGTCTGTATTAATTGGAATGAGAACTAGGGATATCTAAATACTCTCAGCTCTTCTAAATTAAAAAAAATGCATTGTATTATATCTAAATACTTTCAGCACTTCTAAATTAAAAAAGTACTATATTATTCATAATGAGAATCCAGATATTAAATTAAGTTCTGTTTATAAACGTTCCTGCCCTACTGTAATAGTGTCTTTTTTTCAGAAATTATCTTTTGATAAATATTTGAAGGACAGTAAATTATACTGTATTTGTAATGAATCTATCATCATGTAGTCAGATTGTCATCTACTCAATATTTCATATGTTGTATTTTCTTAGGGATCCAGCAAAATCTGCATATTGTCTTAATCATGGATTCTACCAATTTAAATTTCACAATAAACTGTGAAAGTAATCCAGCACTGTACAAGAAGTGTCAAGTTTTGTGGATGGAAACCTGGTCAGAAAACAGTATGAGAAAGGTAAATGGCATTAATTCAGCAGTGTGACTTGTTTAAATTAGCATCTCCAAAAGTAACTAATGTTTGGTGAGTAAGATCAGAATATCTAAAGTTGTGAAGGAATAATTGTCACGATGCTTATTTAATACATTTGCAGAGTCCTACAAAGACAGACAAATCTGCAGAACAGTTAAGTAGTATTCATAGCATCAAAGAATCATGGAATGGTTTGAGTTAGAAGGAATATTAAAGATCATCCAGTTTCAGGCCCCTGCCACTAGACCAGGCTGCTCAGCGAACCATCCAGCCTGGCCTTGAACACTTCCAGGGAGGGAACATCCACAGCTTCCCTGGGCAACCTGTGCCAGTGTCTCACCACCCTCATTGTGAAGAATTTCTTCCTAATGTTTAATCTAAGTTTTCCCCCTTCCAATTTAAAGCTCTCCCCCCTCGTTCTGTCACTCCAGGCCCTTGTAGAAAGTCCCACTCTTTCTTACAAACAGTCCTCTCTTGGTAGAACAGGAAGTTATCTGTGACAGGAAAAGGCAGAATTGATCATTTTAATGCTATAAATATTCTGCAAATACCTTATTCTGAATAAAGCTATCATGTTCAGTCTTTTCAACTGAGAAACTAAATTGAATGTTTGTTTTTTCATTTTAACTCAAATTTCATGGTTCGTAATTTTTATCTTCATATTTTTTAGATACCTGAAATGCTTCTGTGTGAGTCAGATGAACAAGAGAAGACTGGAAAAGCACATAGGGAACTTAAGAAAAAACATTCAGGTATTATTTAGGTGGTCCCACTAGTTATTAGTACTTATTATTAATCAGTTATTAAGTCCTGTGTTCAGCACAGATAATAGCATTGATATTTTGAGGATGTGTTTGCCAGCTTATTCATATACTTTTGTATTGTTCACATGGCAGGC
The DNA here is from genome assembly GCA_033556795.1 of Tapera naevia. NCBI lineage: Eukaryota > Metazoa > Chordata > Aves > Cuculiformes > Neomorphidae > Tapera > Tapera naevia. The sequence continues at coordinate 51,530 of JAUMJJ010000075.1, forward strand.
ATTTTGTGTTGAGGAACAAAAGTCAGAGGAACGTTAGTCAGAGGAACATCCCCTCTGATCAAACCCAACTTCTTCTGTCATAAGCAATCACTATGTATATTCAATTTTATTACCTGATTAGACTGCATCTTGTTTTTTGTTCTGTGTCTTCCTTCTGTGTGGATGTTATTTTCCAACTTCAAAATCTGATGTTTTGAGAACTTCAGTCTGTGTGTTTTCATTATTCTTGTCGTAGACCTGCTCATTTTACTTTAAAATTCTTTCTCTCCAGTAACTCATTTCAGTAATGTTCATTTTCCAGAATAATTTGTTTTTCTAATAAAACTTCAAAATTAACCACTTAAAAATAAGGTGTCAAGCATAATCTAGGAGACCAATGCCAGTGCTCATTTGCATAATATTAGTTTTAGCCACTTTTTTATAAAAACATTAGTGTAGGAAGCTAGAAATTATGGACGCAACATATTATATGATGGTAAGTGGTTCACTTGGGGTTTCTTGCTTTTTAATAGGCATTCCAGTCCATCAGAATAATGGCCAAATTTAGAATTTAGTTTTCCTGCTACCATCTGTCTTTATCCTAGATCATGGTACTTATTCTGTGACTCAGTTCTTATTAAAAGCATTCATTTATATGTAGGTATGTTTTAGCATTTTTTTTCTTTTTAGGGTAATCAATTTATTTTACAGTATCTATGAGCTTCTTTTGAGAAGGTGTTCAACTAACTGAAAGAAATGGAATGCTCAGAAAAGCCTTTTAGTCTACCTGTCTTCAGAGACAAGGGAGAAGACAAAACACATGGGCTTCCTTTCTAAAAAAGTCTTAACTATTTTCGAGTTCAGTTTCTGTGGGAATGAAGTTTCTGTTATGATTAACCCTCAGAAATGTGCAAATAATTTTGGCTTCTTTTCCAAACATCAATGAAATATTTTACAGCTTTGAAACAATTTCAGTATATTTCTTTCTAAGGAATGTGTATTTCAAATGTAATTACATGTTGCTTCCTTAAGAGTAGTACTTTGATGACAAGTATATTCTTTGTGATATTTTGAATACCAATATTTTGAATAATATCTCAAATTTATCTCATAATAATATCTCATAACTTATATCTCAAAAACATTCTCTTTTTCTTCTTTAGTTATTTTAATGTAATATAAGAATGAGTATATTATTATCTGTGAAACAAATTTTTTTTTTTTCAGGCGATTCTGATTTTCTGAAGTCGTTTCTGGCAATCCATGAATCATGTAAAATGTACGGAGCAACGCCTAGCAGGTATATGACATTCCTTCGTATCTACAGTGCCATCAATAACAGTAAAAGAAAAGAGCTAATAAAAAGGCAAAACCACTTGCAGGTATGTATTTAAAACATTTTTAACATATGGCTTTTCAAAACATTCTCACATTTGGAAATGCCTTGTGTATTAGTGGGCTGTATCTGCTAATGTGGTTGTGTGAGGTTGTGTGATATGTGCTCATCCTGTGGTTTCAGGAGAGCAATAGTACAATTATTAATGTGCATCTCTGTTCAAATGCATAAAAGAGTAAAGAGGGTTTTTTTGTTTTTCTTAATATTTCTTCTTGTGAAAGTATCAGACTGGGTAAGTTTTATTGGAAGAGTGAAAAGTACTTGAAAGCACTTTAATTTTTTTCACCCATATGTGTTGGAATTGTGTTTCAAACAACCCATCATCTTCCCATCAATTTAAGTATACTTTCCCCTTGTAGATCCACATTCCATCCCTTTCTTTATATCTCTACAACAACTTCTTGCTTTGTGTGATTGTGTCCTTCTAGTTCAACAAGCTATTATCTTTAACCTCATGATGCTCTTGTGTAGATTTATCCAAGTATACCTTTGTTGTGATTTTTCTCTCATTTTGTGTTTTGAAATTGGTTTCAAATTCCTTTTTCATACATCAAACCTTTACACAGTTTTAGACCAAACACAGTTTGTCTCACAGATGTTGCTTTACTCTTGTTCTGTTCGTATAACATGTTTACTTTTGAAACCTGTTTGTTGCCTTTCCAGTCATATTTCCTTCTCTTCCCTCAGTCTATTTCTGGAAAGATCTGTATGACCCTTTAGGATGCGTAACTTTTGTCTTGACCCGTCTCCCTTCCCTTTCAGCTCCTTTTCCCAGTTACCCTTACTGCTCTTCTGAAACCACACTTGAAAAGTTCTGTTTCTTCCTAAAGCATCTGTTAAAACCAAATTACTCCTTGCCTTGTGTTTTACACTGTTTTTATTCTGCCGGCCAATATTTATCCATCATTGCAGTAAGCAATTTAAGATTTATGTTTGTAATGACATAAATTGCTTTTTTATTTATTTAGAAATTGTTGTTTGCTTGTGACACTCATTTACTTGTTAAATGCTATAGTTAAATAAAACCGATCATTTACATAAAAATTAGAGATGTGTATCCTAAATCAAAATATCTTCCAGGTAATATTTTGAAATAGTTTTATTATCTTATTATATTAGCATAAGTAATTTAGAAGGTGTGACTAAAGAAAATAGTTAATTTTAAGTATAATTGAGGCTTTGTTTTATGTGCATCTATGTTCTTTAGAGAATGTACAAATATGTAGAAATAGGGTAATTTAATTTGTTTAAATATTGCAGATTTGATTTCAAAGGAGATGTAGTTACATGGTGTTAATACCAGTTAACTGAAATGCTATTGGATTATCTTTTTGATGTAGTAATAGGGACACATCTGAAAGTGTCAAATGACATTTTTAGGTTAAATAATACTAAGAACTTATTGAGAAAATGTTGAACATAAATATAAAAACTAAGAATATTAGTCTACATCACACTTAATTGTGCATACTGTTTGTAACAAACCTTCTTTTAGTTCCATTTAAAATTCATTCGTAAGTAGCTACTTCTTATAAACTTTTATAGGCAGGTATTTCAAAGCTGAATGAAGCTAAAGCCCTGGTAGATGAACTGAACAGAAAAGCCGCAGAACAAAGCATTTTACTCAAAACAAAGCAGGACGAGGCTGATGCTGCCCTTCAAGAAATTACAGTATCTATGCAGGTATGTATACAATCACATCAAAAGTCAAAAATAACCCAAAGAGATGATTTTCTTTATTGTGGTCTCCATAACTGCCTGTGCTTTGTCTTCTTTTCAAGGGTTACAAAAGCTGATGCTTTTACAAGAATTTGCCTAAGGCAGCTCATGAGCCCCAAAGCTTGAATAAACTTGCAACAGTACAGAGGATTATGTTGTTTAAATCACATTCAAACTGATTGAGTAGGAAGACAGTGGTGCAAGTTCTGCACCTGTGTGGTATTTACTACTGTAGTTTAGTCTGAAGGTTTTCCTACATCTTCATAAATCCAAACTAATCCATTTTATAAAATTTATTACCAATAGGAACTTTAAACAAAATACTGACAAATAGCACTATTTTAATTAAAAAATACCAGGAAATAAATTGGTGAACTATTAGAAAGTGCATGTTTCATATGGTCCAGTCCTTTGAAGTTAACCTCAAAGAACGTTAAATAATAACTCTGTGTTCATTGCCCCTTGAAATTTTTTCTTTAACTCAGAGGTAGACCTGCTTTTTGATGAGATAATTTTCTTTAGTAGTGTTTTCTCAGTTAAGTATAATACATCTGCAGAAAATAGATCTGCATGTTGATACTTCCAGGAATCATAAATGTAGGATAAGCCATAATTAATCTACTGTAACTGCGCTGTTTTTTTTATCATTGGTTTAATCTGATCGGTCTGAAGCAAACTTAAATAAAGAAGCTCAATGACAAAGAAGTTCTCTCTATGCAGCCTGCTCCTTCAAACCATTTGATACTTTACTGCTTTAAAGGTGCTTTACTTGCCATTTTTATGTCTGCTTCTGTTGGCAATTTTTAATACCTTTAGGCTCTATCTGCCCACCGTACGTGTGAGTAGCACATATTACATTGTAGGACAAAATCAAGGAATAGGCTAAAAGCAGTAAAACACGATGGCTCATGACATCAGGAAAATTGCAGTTGAATTCTGATTATTTAGATTAGCATAAAGTGTAGGTGCCCTCTAACACTTTAATATCACTTCAAATGTTCTAGTTTATGTAAGAGACAGCTCTAATGCATACAGACTCTGTTAATCTTCTTTCAGAGCAAGGGTTTTGACCCAACTGAATTTTAAGGTTTTCTTATTCAGTGCTATCATTCAGTACATGATCAGACATTTCATGCAATTGTACTAGTTTTATGTAGCCATTTTTTTATGGATTTGAATGTAATCTTCAGTGATGTGCTGGTCTATAGCTTGGGTTAAGAGCTCAGAAAGATTATTGTTAAACTCAAGGTTTTCTCTTTTTATACACATGTATTACCTTCTGCTACCAGTTGAACTCAGCATGCAAATGTGTTATATACTGGAAAAATGTAAATTCTGGGCTTTGTTGTCTTGTATCTTTTAGGTGAACTGAGCCTAGAATGTTAAACTTTTATACATTTATCCTCAATTGTTTGTTTTGTAACTGGTATTAGTACTCTCTGTTCTGTGGCGGTTTTTGTTAACTTCAAGATATAGAATCATAGAATGTTTTGGGTTGAAAGGGACCTTAAAGATCATGCAGTTCCAACCCCCCGTCATGGGCAGGGACACCTCCCACCAGACCAGGAATTTGATTAGCACGTGTCTTTGGAGGATTTTAGAGTAGCATGTTCACAGTCATTTCTTAGAATGGAGGACCTACATTGATTTTTTTCCTTCTCATGATCCATTTAATTCATCCAAGTGTAGCTTCATAACGGCATAATATTCTTCAGGTTACATTTCACTTTCCTTGTTTACCTTATGGCCCTCTTGACACGGTGCAAATCTAAGGATGAAGGAGCTAGAGAGAGTGCCAAAGTTGGTAGATTACTCAAATTGAAGTAAGACCTTAGTTTGTGTCACTGCATCACTCATAGAATCATAGAATGATTTGGGTTGGAAAGAATCCTAAAGATGATCCAGTTCCAACCCCCTGCCATGAACAGGGACACCTCCCACTGGACCAGGCTACTCAAGGCCTCATCCAACCTGATCTTGAACATTTCCAGGGAGGGGACAGCCACAACTTCCCTGGGCAACCTGTGCCAGTGTCTCACCAGTCTCATTGTGAAGAATTTCTTCCTAATGCCTAATCTAAGTCTTCCCCCTTCCAATTTAAAACCATTCCCCCTCGTCATGTCACTACTTGCCCTTGTAAAAAGTCCCTCCCCAGCTTTCTTGTAGCCCGCTTCAGGTATGGAAGGCCACTCTAAGGTCTCCCTGGAGCCTTCTCTTCTTCACGCTGAATAACCCCAGCTTTCTCAGCCTTCTTCAGATCATCTTCGTAGCCCTCCTCTGGACCCAATCCACCAGTTCCATATCCTTCTTATGTTGGGGATTCCAGAACTGAACACAATATTCCAGGTGGGGTCTCATGAGAGCAGAGTAGAAGGAATCACCTCCCTTGACCTGCTGGCCACCATACGTGAGGCCCTTTTTATTGTATTAATAATTCTATATACTAGGCATTTATTGTTGTACTGAAGAGCTTAGGAGTCCTGGTGTCTGGTAGGCACAGTATAAATCTAGGAAAAAAAAAAGTTGTAAACCCAAACAGCTTACAATAGGACGTAAGACAGGTATCAGTAAGAGATAGATGGGTGCGAATTTACAAGTAAATAATATAGTAGTATTTCTAGGCTAATAGGCTTTAGTTCTGGCACAACTGCTGGTTTTACAAACTTTATAGAAAAAGTGAGTTTCAGTTCTGTCATGAAAGAAATAGAGTTGTAAGCAACTACGAAGACTACTACAGGAACATATTAATTTCAAATGTAGTAAAAATGTCACAGTGAGTTTCACTCTAATCCTTTTAAAGAGAGACTGACATCATGATAAGGAATGGAAAATCAGAGGCAAGGAAAGAAAGGTCTTAATGAGTCACAAAAATAGATCTTTGCTGTGGTAAAGAAAGGAGAGAAGGCAAATTAAAAGCAAAAAATGCTTATTCCATGTAATTTAGTTTCCTTATAAGGAAAAGAGCCTCAGATATTTTATTGTAGGTGCTATTACGCAAATTACATTATAATCAAAAATAAAATAAAAAGGAGACCTAAGGGAATAATATCAGTGTAAATTTGAAAATTAAAGGTATTCTTTTCTTTGTACAGAACGCTAGTGAGCAAAAAACAGAAATGGAAAAAATAAAACACCGGATAGCAGAAGAGGCTGAAGAAATTGAACAAAGAAAAAGAAAAATTGAAGATGAACTAAAAGAGGTTCAGGTAAGAGCTAGTAAGGAAAAGTAAAATTTTGCAGTCTGATTTTACTTGACTTACTCAGGTCCTGCCATGCAAAATGATTCTGCAAAATTTATCCCTACAATTCTTAAATTTTGCTCTGAATTATTTTGGTATTGAAACTGTGATGTGTTAGAGAACAGTATTCTATTTGTTAAATTTAGGTTGTCATTTTGCCATTTGTGTTCTGTTATATCTTAATTGCAGAAAGAATTTTTCAGGCCAAATCTTATCTCCAGTTACTGTTTCTGTTCTGCTGTGGCCTGCTACTGAATTCTGCAGATTTTAAGGGATTTTCAATTACTAGTATCATATATGAACTGATTACTTTACTCCACCTTAGTCAAGCTGGTAATATCATAGGCCTTGGTACTGTCAGCTGAGTGGGAATAGTTTAATGAGAGATGACTTTCAATTATAACTAAATTCTGAAAATTATGTATTCTAATGGCACTATAGCAAATTGCTTGTTCAAGAGACCCAACAGCAATTAAGCATCAAGTTTTTTGGGAGTTATGTACATTCAGTAATCTCTTTCAGTCTATTTTTCATCCCATCCATTTTAAAATTGTGCTAAAGAATAAGCAAAAAGTACAGCAACTTAATTCTTTAGGTAAACTGAGCCTAGAATGTTAATCTTTTATACATTTATCCTCAATTGTTTTGTAACTGGTATTAATACTCCCTGTTCTGTGGCATTTTTTGTTAACTTCAAGATATAGAATCATAGAATGGTTTGGGTTGAAAGGGACCTTAAAGATCATACAGTTTCAATGTTTTAAATATTATAGATACCAAGGAATTATATCCTTGTGTTGAAAGTGACATAGAACTACAGAATTAGGGTAAATACCTTTCTGTCGTCTTTGATAAATATGAGAGATGTGCTAGTTATGCAGTCTTTAATGATAATCAGCTTCCGTTTTCTTATGATTTTGTTGCTTTGTTGATCAGGGCAAAGCCTGTCTGGTTTTGTTTAGTTACTGAAAATAGGAAGATTTTGTGACCTCTGCTTCTTCATATCTTTACAAAGTTACCCGCAGGCATGCCTGTGAACAGTAATTAGCATCATTATTAAAACGTGCCTGTATCATAATGAACTTGTAAGCAATGAAAGAGCAAACTAACATGATTGATGCTAATATCTATATAATGTTTATTAAGTACGGTGTTGAATGAAAAGTTAGGAAACGTAAGGATTATAATATGCTGGGTTATATGGAAATATATTTATTATCATTTAATAAACATATGGCAATTTTTAAAAACTTGTACACATAAATATGCATCAATGGCAGCTGTTTAGGTAAAAAATACATAAAAGGAGCAAGAAATTGCATGAAAACTGATATGACAAATGATCAGTCTCTTGAATCTTCATATCTTTTTTAATGTGTTTTTATGTTTTAAGCCACTGGTCAATGAAGCTAAGTTAGCAGTTGGAAATATAAAGCCAGAGTCCTTGTCAGAAATCCGGTCACTACGGATGCCCCCTGACATAATTAGAGACATACTAGAAGGAGTTTTACAGCTGATGGGGATTTTTGATACTTCTTGGGTGAGCATGAAGAGGTGAGGATTTTATTTACGCTTTAAACTTAAACACTTATCACAATACTAAATACTTTCTATTATATTCAGGAATAATGTGTGTGCAGAATTCTTTGGTTTCATGGGGAAATAACTTCTTTAAAATTTGTTTCTTCTTTAAGTAATTTTTAAATTCTTTTTGCAGTTTCTTGGCCAAAAGAGGCATGAGGGAGGACATAGCAACCTTTGATGCCCGTAATATTCCAAAAGAAATACGGGACAGTGTTGAAGAACTTCTTTCTAAAAATAGAACATCTTTTGATCCAAAGGTAATTCCTGTTTGCATTGCATAAAATGAAAAAAGACCATAAGAAATTTAAAAAAGGAACATAAAAAAGGTATTATTGTCTGATTTGCCAACATAATTTTTAAACTGAATTTAAAGTAGAGAAAAAGTGATGAATTCTGCTTGCAGGATTTGTCAGCATGAAGAAATAAAAGTGTAGCAGAGATTACTCTGTTGTGTCCTGCCTCTAGCTGAGAGTTTTGTTGGTGACTGAGGAGTGGTGGGATAAGAAGTCATTGAGGAGTCAACTCCTCGGAGACTTTTGTCACTGGTATAAATTGGAACTCAGATCAAGGAATTGTAACTGGCTCTTCCAGGCCTCTCTGTAGCAGTAAGAGTCTTAGCAGTACACGTAATTAAAAAAGCAGGACTAATGATAATTAAACGTATGATGTTCAAGAATTGATTTGACAATAGCTATAAAAAGGATTTCCTAAATACTAATTACTTATTTTTAAAAGGAAAGTTGTAATTCCCTGAGAAGGAACACACTGATAAATTTTGCATTCTTTTAAAACTTCTTAACCTCAGTGAATAGTTGTAAATATCCATTGTTTTTTACACAAATTAATGGCTACTGGATAATCTCTTAGTAACAACTTAAAAGGTTAATTCAGTAGTGGAGCTGGCTATTTGGCATCATATTTAATTTGGTAACTCGTAAATCTCTTGCAGTTATTTATCCTCTGTTTATCTCATATACATTATACTTCAAGGTCTTTCACTGATTTTTTAGAATGCTAAAAGAGCCAGTGCTGCAGCTGCTCCGTTAGCAGCTTGGGTGAATGCCAATGTCCAGTATTCCCGTGTCCTGGAACGTATTCAACCTTTGGAAAAAGAAAAGGCTGGCTTGGAAGCGTAAGTTAGACACAGTTACAAAATAAATGCTTTTAATTTCAGTGGTGGTGGGTGAAAATGAAGCTCCCAAGGAGGAACTCATTTTTTTTTAATACAAAAGATATTAAAAAACATTTGTAAGGTCCAGAGGAGGACGAAAAAGATGATCTGAGGGCTGGAGCACCTCTGCTATGATGACAGGCTGAGAGAGTTGGGGCTGTTCAGCCATAAACTCATGCTGAGTCAGAAAAAGTAAATGTTTGGTGTTTTGTTTACCCAGAAACTATGCCTCGGATATTTTTTGGCCAATCACAAGTTACCTGTGTCAGCTGCAATGTGTCAGGGAGATATGACCGTCACAGATATGCTTTAAATGTATTTTGTTACTGAAACATGAAACTCATATTATTTTATGAGATGTGAATTTCCTCTTTTTTTCAGTCATTTACTAAGCATAGTCACTTTCTCCTGGAATTCAAAAGGCAGGACATAGTCTTATGACCTGAGGAATCTATACTGTTTGTTTTGCTGGGTCTTAACATTCTTTATTGGAAAGGTTTATTCTGTTCTTTAAGACTATATTTGAATGGGGTGTTTGGTTTCCATTTTTAAAGCTATGTGATGAAAAATAGCCAAAACTTTTATTAATAGAAATAATAAGAAAAAACTCTTTATGTAAATGACTTTCCTGTTACATTTAATTTTTGTTTTTTTTACATTTGGATCCATAGTCTTAAAATGTTTCATTTTTTTAGTAATCTCAAGAAAACTGAAAACAGAAAACAGAAGTTAGAAAACCTTTTGAACTCCGTTGGTCAAAAAGTATCGGAACTGAAAGAGAAGTAAGTTGGGTTTGTTTTTTTCAAGATATAAATAAAAACATTGACAATGTTATGGTATGATAATGAAATTTATCTCTCCAAGTATAACTCCCTGCTCTGCAAGATAATTACATCAGAAGTAGTGATAATTAGGCTATGTATAATTCAGTGGAGATAACTACTGTTAGAAAACAGTTCATCTGATCCATCAAATGAAATACTTCTTAAAAGTACCTGCATCTCATTACTGACTGTTGGAAGCCTTCAGTGTAGACATTGCAGATGTCAAAGCTGAGTGTATGTCACATAAAGTCTTAAGAGAACTTTAGTGTCTCTTTAGGACTTTGGAAACATTCCTATATGAGCCTTCTACTGATAACAGTTTGAATTAAAGCAGTTCTGTTTCTTTTAGGATAGCCTGCTTTTCTGACAGTTGGCTAGTTACCTGTCTCCATCTCATCAAGTACAAGACTCACAATGGCATAATAATTGCTGTAGTGTACTTTTTCCTTTCTCAAAATTCATTTAATCCAAGTCTTTTGGTTCAATTTTTGTTATGTAGTTACTATAGGCAATACTTTACAAACTGACAAGTGCATATTACTAGAAGTATTTTTTTGTCATTTGCAAAGAGAAAATGTCTTAGAATCATAGAATGGTTTGGATTGGTAGGGACCTTAAAGATCCTCCAGTTCCAACCACCGTGTCATGGGCAGTTACACCATCTATTTGACCAGGCTGCCCAAGGCCCCATCCAACCCAGCCTTGAGAATACTGGAGAATTCTTGTCATTGAGCTACATCTTAGATTAATGATATACTGTATATTACAGTAAAATATATTACTTTAAAAAGATGGATTATTAAGTACTATAATTATTATAATTAAATAATAATTCAACTTGTATATATTAATCGTTACAAAATAATACCTAAATCTTGCCTGTTGTTTGGGGAATGCTATTACTTTGTAGTAGTTTACAAATAGAGTATTGTGCATTAACTAGGGTTTTCTGTGTGAATTAGCAAGATACTCCTTTTAAAAGCTTTGTAGTTTAAAGTTACCCAAAAGTTACAAGTGTATAATATGGCGTTGAGCCTGCTATTGTTCCACGTCCTAGTCAGGACAAAACTTTACACAGTCACTAAAATCAAGTCAGCTTGTTTAAGTAGAACAAGGAGTGATTTTCAGACATTATAGTCTATATTGCAAATATATTTTTAAATCTTAGCTGTGCATTTTTCTAAATTTTGTTCATTAGAAGTTTAACAAGCTCATGTGCCAATTAGAAACAGAAGGTATAAAGAAGTTTTGCTATTCATAAAAAGTGAGGAATTCATTACTAATTTGGTCAATTAAATTGCCTTTAAAATAACTGTAAGTGTAGTAGTTCATGACAGAAATTATGAACAGTAATTGTTTTACAGGTTTCAGAGTAGGACAACAGAAGCAGCAAAACTTGAAGCAGAACTAAGTAAAGCTCAGAAAACACTGAAAGCAGCAGAGGTACTGATAAATCAGCTTGATAGGGAACACAAAAGATGGAGCACCCAGGTAAGTGAAAATTTTCATGATTGGCTGATAATTTGAATATACAATTTTTGCTCTGTTTGGAGAATGTAAGTTATTGCATGTCTCCTAGTTGTACATTTATTTGCTTTATCGTTAGAAATAAAAGCTTTTCTTTCTTCTGGAAGTCACTGTGAAAGTTGCCTTATATGTATCAGGTAGCTATAGAATGTGTGAAAACCCCACCAGTATCTGATATAGAACATATGATGTTCTTTGACATTTTTCAGTTACAATAATAATGCAGTTGTTATGATGTCTGAACATGTCAGCTGTTGGACCCTCCAAGCAGAGATACAATCAAAATGGGATAGCATTAAACAATCATGATCTTAAAACGTATCTCTTTTATGGCATTGACATAGGAAATGCAAATATAGACCTACCCAAAATGTTGGGTTGCTTTTGAAATCTTCACTTAAGTGTTTGAAACTTTTCTGCTTCTAAAGTAGGGAAAACGAGCATATCTTAGTTGCTCAAATGGTATATGAGGTCCGAAACAACAACAAAACCCCAAGACTAACCCTATACCTCAGGAACCAGGAGTGGGAGGGGAGAGATAAAGAGATGGTTATAGAACGTGTTCTAACCTGTCACAGTGAGACAAGGCTCAACTCTATCACTTCACTCAGTATGAGTGGATGTGTGTACAAATATAGATGTTTTCTTACCCTTGGTCAGAAAATGTGGGTGTGCAGCGAGTTAACATCAAGACAACACGCCAGCTCACAACACTCTGATAGTGAAGCAGTTTTTAGTTAATAACAACATTTCTGTGCTTCAGCACCCCACCTGTTCTCCTGACCTGATGCTCTCTTCCCAAAAATCAAGTCAATGCTCAAAGGAATCCATTTTTTTTTGGTAGAAGATGTGAAGACAGAAATGATGGAGACCTTCAGCAGCCTTTCAGAAAATGATTGGCAGAATAGCTTTGAACTTTGGTAGCATTGCATTTAGCTGTGTGTCAACTCAGAAGGGAACCGTTTTGAAGGTGATCGTAGTTGTTTTTCTTAATTTGTTAAATAAAAAGCATTGCAGGCAGAGTCTCGTTTTTCTTGTGTTGGACCTCATATTTGAGAGAAACTGGCAAGCCTTTGGACATACAGGACCTTCTTCAGTCTCAAACAGAAATGAAACTTTCAATGTATATGCAAGCTGAGAATAACTATAACCACTAGAAAGCAATACCAGGCTTTCTTGGGTATCTTAAAATGGAAAAACGTCCCTGCTGAGAGACACGGTCCTATCTCTCTATTGACTTAAAAAAGCTTAAAGAATTAGACTAAATGCCTGCATTTTGAACAAAAAAAGTTAGGGTTAGATGAATCTTCCTTGTAGGCTGACCAGCATAATGGAGGGAAATGGAAAGTTTTCCTCTCAAAGTGGCTTTACAGCTATTCAATTTGCTATAGCGAGGTTTGGGTGTATTTGAACCCAAGAGTTTAAATGCATGTAGAAGTGACTCCTCACAGTTACATTACCACTATCTTTAGAAAGTTAAGACTATTAATGGTATCCTGTGGACCATACTGGCAGATATATTGGTCAGGAATTAATCTCATCACAGTATCACAGTATCGCAGTATCACAAGGTTGGAAAGGTATCACAAGGTTGGAAAGGACCTCTGAGATCATCAAGTCCAACCTATAACCTAACACTAACACCAACACTAACACCAACCATCATCTAAACCATGGCACTCAGTGCCTCATCCAGTCTCCCCTTAAACACCTCCGGGGTTGGTGACTCCACCACCTCCCTGGGCAGCCCATTCCAATGGCCAATCACCCTTTCAGTGAAGAACTTTTTCCTCCCATCAAGCCTAAACTTTCCGTGACGAAGCTTAAGTCCATGCCCTCTAGTTCTGCCACTGGTCATCTGAGAGAGGAGACCAATCCCTGCCCGACTACAACCTCCTTTTAAGTAGTTGTAGAGAGCAATGAGGTCTCCCCTGAGCCTCCTCTTCTTCAGACTAAACAGCCCCAACTCCCTCAGTCACTCCTCATAGGGCTTGTGCTCCAGCCCCTTCACCATCTTTGTTGCCCTCCTCTGAACACATTCCAGTATCCTAACATCCTTCCCAAACTGGGGGGCCCAGAACTGTACACAGTATTCAAGGTGAGGCCTGACCAGTGCCGAGTACAGGGGGACGATAACTTCTCTGGTCCTGCTCACCACACTATTCCTGATGCAGGCCAGGATGCCATTGGCCTTCTTGGCTACCTGGGCACACTGCTGGCTCATGTTGAGCTTCCTGTCCACCAGCACTCCCAGGTCCCTTTCTGCCTGACTACTCTCCAGCCACTCTGTCCCCAGTCTGTAGCTCTGCATGGGATTGTTGTGTCCAAAATGAAGTACCCGACATTTGGACTTATTAAACATCATCCCATTAGAATCAGCCCAGCTCTCTAATCTGTCCAGGTCCCTCTGTAGGGCCATCCTACCCTCTAGCAGATCAACCCTTCCTCCCAGCTTGGTATCATCTGCAATCTCATGTTGAGAATGATGAAAAAATCAGTATTCATCTCCTTTTAAAGTGAAAAAGAGTATAATAAAAAGTCCTTTTTTTTGTTTATCAGCTTTTTTTTAATGTCAGTTTGTTTAAAGTAAAAAAGTGACAGTACTTTCAAACCAGTTATGTCAGTCTGTATGTTGATAATGAAACATTTCAAAGCAGTGGTGATGTACTGCAGGTAATTTATTTGAAGATATGCAATAAATGTATTTTAGCATATAGACCTGCAGTGAATCGTATTTCTAAGTGTAGTAGATACATACAGTATTTAGTATCTGTGTACATATAGTAAATGAAACTCTCGAGCTGACTCTGACTAAGGTCACATATTCTTGTATTTCTTACTATAATACTCTTTACCCATTTCCTTTTAAGTGACAAAGTGAATTGTTCGTCAGATTCGTAGGTTTTTAGTAGCTAAATTCTCAGAGTTAAAAAGAGCTTTCAACATTGTTTCACGTGTATGTTGTTATAGGCTATCTAGGTATAGATTCCTGAAATGCACGGAGACTTTCTCAACTATATTCTCAATGGCAGGTGAATTTAATTCCAAGTAATAACTGATGAGAAATATTTACATAGGTTTTTTTTTGCATTTTTTGCATCTATACATTCTGTACTTTTTCCTTTTTAAGGTGTCAGAGATAACTGATGAACTGGCTACATTGCCTAAAAGAGCTCAGTTAGCTGCTGCATTCATTACCTACCTTTCTGCTGCTCCTGAGGATCAGAGGAAAAACAGCTTGGATGAATGGACCAAATCAGCAGGCCTTGAAAGTAATTTTGTGTGTGGGTGTCTGTGTGAGAGTAATTAAGCTTGACTGAGGAAGTGAGAAATGCCAGTGAGTTTTAATGAACAGTCTTGTCTTGGTATTTTCAAATGAAAGGTGACAACATTTTCTTGCTTAATAAATACTTGTATATAGGATTATTCTATCAATTTTTAAGATAATACTTAGAAATTCTTAACATTTAGCTCCGTAGTCCTTGTCTAAAAAGAAAAGTTTACATGAATGAATGTTTTCACAGTAACTGTTGTAAATTTGCGTTCTGGATGCTTCTGCTTTTTCAGTAATCATTTTTAGATGTGTGTTAATACCATTATTTTTTTATAACATCAGCTATTTAATAGTAATATGTTCAGGCAATGAAATCATAAATTAAAGGGAAATGCACAGACTCCCACTGTGTTAGAATCTTCATTGTATAGAGTGGTAAATGCTTAAAAA
Source organism: Tapera naevia (assembly GCA_033556795.1). NCBI lineage: Eukaryota > Metazoa > Chordata > Aves > Cuculiformes > Neomorphidae > Tapera > Tapera naevia. Next base: position 66,693 of record JAUMJJ010000075.1, read on the forward strand.
TTATGCAGACAATAATTGCTACCAGAAACTTAACGCTCTTGTATTTATCAGAGTTCGATTTACGACGGTTCCTGTGTACAGAAAGTGAGGAGTTAGTTTGGAAAAGTGAAGGTTTACCTTCAGATGACCTTTCAATAGAAAATGCTCTTGTCATCTTGCAGGTAAATTTATTTTTATTTTTCTTGTCTTGGAAGTATTTAAATTCCTACAAATTTCAGTGAGATGGCATATTTCTGAAATTTTTAAATATTTAATTTGTGTTATTTTATTAGCAACAGAGAAAACACGTAGAGAAATAAATACTTATATTAGACTGATATTAAGTAGCAAAAGGAAAAAATATTTTAAATAAAATACACATTTTTCTTGCTTGCTTTTAGACAGCAAACAGACAAAACCTGGTATCAGTGTGTGTGAATAAAATGAAAATCATGTCCTATATATGTTCACTTTGACTTACCATTTCTAAAACTTTTTTTTCTCAGAGAAAGGAAAAGGCTATATGCAGATACCTTTCAAAACATCTGGATTTTGAACCCTCAGATTTCATCAGATTAGCTCTGTGATATGGGATACAAAGTGCCCTTTGCTAAAGGCCAGTAGCTAGTAAAGCTTGAGAAGAGAATGATAATACTGTGCTTATAATAATAATAATAATAATTCAGTTTTATCATACAGTTATATGTAGATACACAATAGATACACATATGCAATTGCACAATTATGCACTTAATATTGTAATTATATTCTAGTCATTTATTAGATCTACTAGAAAGTTAGATTTACTGCTATCGGGAGAATCTGCATGTGCCACAGGTAGTTTGCTTGGATGATTGATGATTCTCTCAATGTAGTTACATCCTTTTCTCCAATTTAAATTGATCTTGCTTTTTTATCTTGATACTAGAACTAGTTATAGATCTCAGTTTGATTAAAAAGCTCTTCAATAAATACCATTTTGTACCCTTAGTGCTACTTGCATGCTATAATGAAGTCTTATTTTCATCTTTTTCCTTAGTTGAATATATTGAGCTCTTAAAAGTCTCACTGTGCACGAAGAGCTTTTTCAAGCACTCCTTCAACTCAAATACTTTATGTACAGCGTTTTCATCATCCTTTCAAAAATGGAATTGAATGTGGTATTTTGCCAAGACATCTACAGAAGTACTGTATCTTTTCCTGATACAGAAAGAAAAAGGAAAAATAATACCTCTTCTAAGTTTCAAAGCAGTGGTGAATAACATAAGCTGTAGATTATTTTCTTTGAATAGACCCTCCTTTTTTTAAGACAAGGTGAAGAGCTGTTTAAATTTAGGAGGACAACTCCTGAGAATTCTGGGTTTGGGTAGTTTAAAGAAGAAATTAAATAAAAGACATAAAATTCTACTTTTTTTGTAGTCATTTCTTATTAGGCTGTTATTGTTTCTTTAAATAGTTTGTTAATGAAAAAAAATTAAAAATTATGGTACCATTAGTTTGGAGAAAAACAGACTCCAGTTTTATTCCTAAACAAAATATATTCAAGCAAAAATGCATATATATATATTTTTTTTTCCTCATAGAGTGAAGTTTGCCCATTTTTGATAGACCCTTCTTTCCGTGCCACGGAATGGTTGAAGACACATTTGAAGGAGTCACGTTTGGAGGTTATTAACCAACAGGTGCAGTATTTGCTCTTACTCTTACAATTCTGTTTTGCATGAGCTTGCTCTTTTCCAGAATTTAGAGAGCATTTTAATAAGCAAACTTATTTAAATTAAACACTTGTGGCTAAACTTTGAAATCTCATATAGTCTTTGTAATAGATTTTTTCAGGTATAGTAATGATTTTTAGCCTTGTATAATGGCTTCCTATTAATTACAAAGTCTTAATATTTAAAAAAAAACCCATAAATCAAAGGAATTTATTTTTATTTGCCCAGGACACAAACTTCCTAACGGCTCTTGAGTTGGCAGTGAGGTTTGGGAAAACGCTTATTATACAGGAAATGGATGGAGTGGAGCCTGTGCTTTACCCGTTGCTGAGAAAAGATCTTATTGCTCAAGGTAAATGACCAAGATCTTTACAAATGCTTGCTCAAAGCTTTTGTAGGTTGAATCTCACTATTATATAAAAACACAAATTTTCTGAAAATATAAGCATTGTGTACTATTTTCCTCTTTAATATTAACCTGCTGCTAACACTTCAGTGCATGGAGTATATTGCAGATATGTTCTTATTGAAAACTATTTCAAGATTTTGTGACTGGAATTAAAATAAAATGTTTTTATCAAAACTTCAAAATTTAATTTTTAAGTTAATTTCCAGTGATAATTTCAAACACATAATTTTACTTAGGAATATAGACTAGAAATTACACAATGGCTTGTGCAGTTAGAAATCAAGAGTTTTAGAACATTGGTGTTGCTGTTTCTCTTTCTTTTGTCTGAAACTACAGGTGGCACACAGGTCTCTCTCTGATGTGACTTGGGAACAGGGGTAATGCTGGAATTCTCCCTGAGTTATGCAATAAAGGAAAAAAAAAACAACCAACATTTACATTTTAGAATATCTTTGCTTGGAGAGATAATGTAATAAATATAACTTTATACATAACTTCTTTGGATTTAGTTACTTTAAAAAGTAACTAAGTAATGAAAAGTAATGAAAAATTGTGTTGAAAGTTTAGCATAGATAAATATTAATAATAAAAATATCATTGCGTAGCTTATGTTGCATATTTTGAAATTAAACCAAAAGTACTGAGTGGATTAAAAAATACAAAAATTTATGTTTTAAATACTTTCTAAATCATTCTAATTGAAGTACACTTGCATTATCCTTAGTAATTGTATTTCTACCTCAAGTGTTAACTCCTCAGCATGTACCACAGCTTGTGTGTATAATTTGCAGTATGAACTTTGGACTCAAGACTCCTTTTTGCTGTCATTTTGTCTAATATTGGGTGAGGTGGCAGTAGTTCTTTAAATATAAATACATGGAAAAAATAAATGTAATGCTGTAGAACTCTTAGATATGTTTGACTCCTGTATTGGAAGTCTGTTTAGAGAAAATGCAATTTTAGTTTAGATCACTCTTCCAATGCAGTTCTGCTTGCGTGTTTATCCTTGGTAAAAGTTGAGAGCACCACCAAAGTGGTGACTTAGGGATCTATAGGAGGCTAGGCAAAGCATCTTTACAACTGTTTTTAGCACTACCTTCTACTGCACTTTGAAAAGTGGAGGTACAGTATTACGGGCATCTTAATTGATTTTACTGAAGGAATCAAATCATCAAATCACAGAATGCTTTGAGTTGGAAGGGACCTTAAAGATCATCCAGTTCCAAACCCCCTGCCATGGGCCGAGACACCTCCCACCAGACCAGGCTGCTCAAGGCCTTGAACACTTCCAGGGAGGGGGCAGCCACAACTTCCCTGGGCAACCTGTGCAAGTGTTTCACCAACCTCATTGTGAAGAATTTCTTCTTAATGTCTAATCTAAATCTTCCTCCTTCCAGATTAAATCCATTCACCCCTCATCCTATCACTACATGCCCTTCTGAAAAGTCACTCCCCACCTTTCTTGTAGCCCCCTTCAGGTACTGGAAGGCTGTTACAAGGTACCCCCGAAGCCTTCTCTTCTCTAGACTGAACAACCCACTATGGTGAAAACAGATTAAATTAAAGTTAGACTACTTTATTCAGGGAAATTGCTCATAACACTCAGGCATTCTATTTTACTTGTTAATGATCAATGTTGATGCCAGGTCCATGCAAGTACAAACTAGGGAAATGTTTTTGAAAAGGGCGAACAGGTCACTATTTGAGCCTTTTCAGTCTGTTCACAAGCAAACAAACACTCCTTTTTATTAAAATGTGGAGGAGGGGGCCTGTCTGCATTATTTTGCTTGTGATGGCTGTACGTCTTTTCATTACTTGAATGAAACATTAAGAAAAATGTGAATATATATACTGTAATAAATTTGTCTTTGTACAGCTTCCATTTTCTGTTTGACATTTTTACAGCATAGGCCTAAAATTTATTCTGGTCCTTGGCACAGAAGTAAGACTGATATGTGATTTTCATCTATACCAATGTTTTAGCAAGAGATTTATACTTGGAGCATTTCTGGTCTGCTCTTGGTGATAAAAATAGAGAAGCACCTGCTGCTACCTCAGAAATGTATCTGTAAAGGAAATTTTCACTTTGAAATTCTTGGTCTTACACTTCTGTTCTTCCTTCTTTTTTGTTATCAGGAGGCAAAATCTTACTCTATTAGTGTGATTCTTTGAGTCCATTCTTTTCTGACCATGCTAGAATGGAAATCTGTGGTGGAAGGAGGGTTGTGACAGGCAATATGTATAGTTTCATTCTGTGATGAGTGTATTGAGAAATACCAGAATATTAGGAGTATAAACAGAGATTGAAACCATAACATCAGCAATGTAATTAATTAATTGTTTCTTTCTTATTGTGGTTAGATTAAATGTATTTGTGATATGATAAATTTATGAGATATTTCTCAATGGAATATTCTTAGTTCAGTCAAATGACTAGATATTCACAGTATCACAGTATCATAAGGTTGGAAAGGACCTCTGAGATCATCAAATCCAACCTATAACCCAGCACTAACACCAACACCAACACTAACACCAACCATCATCTAAACCATGGCACTCAGTGCCTCATCCAGTCTCCCTTTAAACACCTCCAGGGTTGGCGACTCCACCACCTCCCTGGGCAGCCCATTCCAATGGCCAATCACCCTTTCAGTGAAGAACTTTTTCCTCCCATCAAGCCTAAACTTTCCCTGACGAAACTTGAGTCCATGCCCTCTAGTTCTGTCACTGGTCACCTGAGAGAAAAGACCAACCCCTGCCCGACTACTTTTAGGTAGTTGTAGAGAGCAATGAGGTCTCCCCTGAGCCTCCTCTTCTTCAGACTAAACAGCCCCAACTCCCTCAGTCGCTCCTCATAGGGCTTGTGCTCCAGCCCCTTCACCATCTTTGTTGCCCTCCTCTGAACACATTCCAGTATCCTAACATCTTTCCCAAACTGGGGGGCCCAGAACTGTACCCAATATTCAAGGTGAGGCCTGACCAGTGCCGAGTACAGGGGGACGATAACTTCTCTGGTCCTGCTCACCACACTATTCCTGATGCAGGCCAGAATGCCATTGGCCTTCTTGGCTACCTGGGCACACTGCTGGCTCATGTTGAGCTTCCTGTCAACCAGCACTCCCAGGTCCCTTTCTGCCTGACTACTCTCCAGCCACTCTGTCCCCAGTCTATAGCTCTGCATGGGATTGTTGTGTCCAAAATGAAGTACCCGACATTTGGACTTGTTAAACATCATCCCATTAGAATCAGCCCATCTCTCCAATCTGTCCAGGTCCCTCTGCAGGGCCGTCCTACCCTCTAGCAGATCAACCCTTCCTCCCAGCTTGGTATCATCTGCAAACTTGCTGATGATGGACTCAATCCCCTCATCCAAATCATCAATAAAGATATTAAACAGGACGGGACCCAATACCGATCCCTGGGGGACACCACTGGTGACCGGCCACCAACTGGATGAGACACCATTGACCACCACTCTTTGGGCTCGGCCATCCAGCCAATTCCTAACCCAGCACAGAGTGCTTCCATTTAAGCCACGGGCTGCCAGCTTCCCTAGGAGTCTACTGTGGGAGACAGTGTCAAAGACCTTGCTAAAGTCCAGGTATACCACATCCACAGCCTTCCTCTCATCCACCAGGCAAGTCACGTGGTCATAAAAGGAGATCAAGTTGGTCAGGCAGGACCTCCCCTCCTAAACCCATGCTGGCTGGGTATGCTGGCTGGGCCTGATCTCTTGGCCATTCTGCAGATGCCTCATGATTGCACCCAGGATTATCTGCTCCATGATTTTACCTGGGACCGAGGTCAGGCTGACAGGTCTGTAATTACCTGGATCATCCTTACGGCCCTTCTTGTGGATGAGCGTCACATTGGCCAACTTCCAGTCTTCCGGGACCTCTCCAGTGAGCCAGGACTGCTGAAAGATGATGGAGAGCGGCTTAGCAAGCTCATCTGCCAGCTCTTTCAGCACCCTAGGATGGATCCCATCCGGCCCCATAGACTTATGAGGGTCCAAGTGGCTCAACAGGTCTCTAACTTCCTCCTCATGGATTGCAGGAGGGCCATATTTCACCCTGCCCCCATCAACCACTTCAGAGGGCCAACTGTCAAGCGAGCTGACATCCTTACTGTTCAAAACTGAGGCAAAGAAGGCATTAAGTATCTCAGCCTTCTCTGCATCTTTGGTTACTATATTTCCCCCCACATCCAACAAGGAGTGGAGGTCGCTGCCGCCCTTCTTTCTACCATTGATATATTTATAAAAACTGTTCTTATTATCCTTAACAGAAGTGGCCAATTTGAGCTCCAGCTGGGCTTTTGCTTCCCTGATTTTTTTCCTACACGACTTAACAACATCTTTGAACATGACCTGGCTTACGTCCCCTTCTTTCCAACAGCGATACATCCTCTTTTTCTTACTTATTTCCTTCAGAAGCTCCCTACTCATCCAGGCTGGCCGTCTGCCCCTATGACTCTTCTTACAACACATAGGGACAGCCCGCTTCTGCGCCTTGAAGTGCATCCAGCCTTCCTGGACCCCCTTGCCACTAAGAACTATTTCCCAGGGTACTTTCCTGACCAGTTCCTTAAATAATCCAAAATGTGCCCGCCGAAAGTCCAGCATCGATGTTCTGTTCCTGGCTTTTCTTGTTACATTGTTTACAGAGAACTCAGTTATCTCATGATCACTACTTCCCAGACAGCTTCCAACAACATCACCCACCAGCCCTTCTTTGTTTGTAAACAGTAGGTCAAGGAGAGCCTCACCCCTGGTGGGCTCACTCACCAGCTGTGACAGAAAGCAGTCCTCAATACACTCTAAGAACCTCCTGGACTGCCTCCTCTCAGCAGTGTTAAGTTCCCAGCAGATATCCGGAAGATTAAAGTCTCTTAAAAGAACAAGGGCAGCCAATCTAGAGGCAGCCTCCAGCTGTTTAAACAATAGAAGATCCATCTCCTCCTCCTGGTCGGGTGGTCTGTAACATACTCCAACCAGGAGGTCAGACCTGACTGCCCCTCTGACCCTTACCCATAGGCACTCAATCTGGTCATCACCGATCTCGACTTCAACAGCATCCAATCCAACATTCCATCATATGTAATTTCTTAGATTTTCTCTGCAACAATTATCATGTTGTCGGAGGATGTCTAGGGTCTAGTGATCATGAAATAATTGAGTTCTCTCTGAACAATGTAATAGGAAAAGCCAGGAACAGAACATCAATGCTGGACTTCCGGCGGGCAGATTTTGGATTATTTAAGGAACTGGTCAGGAAAGTACCCTGGGAAATAGCTCTTAGTGGCAAGGGGGTCCAGGAAGCTTGGATATACTTCAAGAATGAAGTTTTGCAGGCGCAGGAGCGGGCTGTCCCTGTGTGTTGTAAGAAGAGTCGTAGGGGCAGACGACCGCCCTGGATGAGTAGGGAACTTCTGAAGGAACTAAGTAAGAAAAAGAGGATGTATCATCGTTGGAAGGAAGGGGAGGTATGTCAGGTCATGTTCAAGGATGTTGTTAAGTCGTGTAGGAGAAAAATCAGGGAAGCAAAAGCCCAGCTGGAGCTCAAATTGGCCACTTCTGTTAAGGACAATAAGAAGAGTTTTTATAAATATATCAATGGCAGAAAGAAGGGCGGAAGCGACCTCCACTCCTTGTTGGATGTGGAGGGAAATATAGTAACCAGAGATGCAGAGAAGGCTGAGGTACTTAATGCCTTCTTTGCTTCAGTTTTTAACAACAAGGATGTCAGCTCGCTTGACAGTTGGCCCTCTGAAGTGGTTGATGGGGGCAGGGTGAAATATGGCCCTCCTGCAATCCATGAGGAGGAGGTTAGAGACCTGCTGAGCCGCTTGGACCCTCATAAGTCTATGGGGCCGGATGGGATTCATCCTAGGGTGCTGAGAGAGCTGGCGGATGAGCTTGCTAAGCCGCTCTCCATCATCTTTCAGCGGTCCTGGCTCACTGGAGAGGTCCCGGAAGACTGGAAGTTGGCCAATGTGACGCCCATCCACAAGAAGGGCCGTAAGGATGATCCAGGTAATTACAGACCTGTCAGCCTGACCTCGGTCCCAGGTAAAATCATGGAGAAGATAATCCTGGGTGAAATCATGCACCACCTGCAGAACGGTCAAGAAATCAGGCCCAGCCAGCATGGGTTTAGGAGGGGTAGGTCCTGCCTGACCAACCTGATCTCCTTTTACGATCATGTGACTCGCCTGGTGGATGAGAGGAAGGCTGTGGATGTGGTATACTTGGATTTCAGTAAGGCCTTTGACACGGTCCCCCACAGTAGACTCCTAGGGAAGCTGGCAGCTCGTGGCCTAGATGGGAGCACTTTGTGCTGGGTTAGGAATTGGCTGGATGGCCGAGCCCAAAGAGTGATGGTAAATGGTGTTTCATCCAGTTGGCGGCCGGTCACCAGTGGTGTCCCCCAGGGATCGGTATTGGGTCCCGTCCTGTTTAATATCTTTATTGACGATTTGGATGAGGGGATTGAGTCCATCATCAGCAAATTTGCAGATGATACCAAGCTGGGAGGAAGAGTTGATCTGCTAGAGGGTAGGATGGCCCTGCAGAGGGACCTGGACAGATTGGAGAGCTGGGCCGATTCTAATGGGATGATGTTTAATAAGTCCAAATGTCGGGTACTTCATTTTGGACACAACAATCCCATGCAGAGATACAGACTGGGGACAGAGTGGCTAGAGAGTAGTCAGGTAGAAAAGGACCTGGGAGTGCTGGTGGACAGGAAGCTCAACATGAGCCAGCAGTGTGCCCAGGTGGCCAAGAAGGCTAATGGAATCCTGGCCTGCATCAGGAATAGTGTAGTAAGCAGGACCAGAGAAGTTATTGTCCCCCTGTACTCGGCACTGGTCAGGCCTCACCTTGAATATTGTGTCCAGTTCTGGGCCCCTCAGTATGGGAAAGATGTTAGGATACTGGAATGTGTTCAGAGGAGGGCAACGAAGATGGTGAGGGGGCTGGAGCACAAGCCCTATGAGGAGCGACTGAGGGAATTGGGGCTGTTTAGCCTGGAGAAGAGGAGGCTCAGGGGAGACCTCATTGCTCTCTACAACTACCTAAAAGGAGGTTGTAGTCGGGCAGGGGTTGGTCTCTTCTCTCAGGTGACCAGTGGCAGAACCAGAGGGCATGGACTTAAGCTTCGTCAGGGAAAGTTTAGACTTGATGTGAGGAAAAAATTCTTCACTGAAAGGGTGATTGGCCATTGGAATGGGCTGCCCAGGAAGGTGGTGGAGTCACCTACCCTGGAGGTGTTTAAAGGGAGACTGGATGAGGCACTGAGTGCCATGGTCTAGATGATGGTTGGTGTTAGTGTTAGGTTATAGGTTGGACTTGATGATCTCAGAGGTCCTTTCCAACCTTATGATACTGTGATACTGTGATAGAATGTTATGTTTTAGTAGAATTATGGTTGTACAACAACATCAACCTTCTACAAATAAATGTAACAGAATCTAGGGATGAAACCTAATGATTTTGGGTCACATTCAGAAAATGTTAGCCAATATGTAATTAACGCTAGGGTGTTTTTATAGAGTGGTATACCTATGTGGAAATGGAAATAAATGTGTTTATATTGTGACAAGATTCTTAGACTAAAGGAGGGTTTTCCAGTGCATCTTCTGTGGTGGTTTGTTTGAAAATTTCATTAGTATTACTTTTATTTTAAGTGCATATTTTGCCATTTATACAATTTGTACTGGGTAAAGATAATTAAACTACCCGTGTGTATTAAATATTCTTATACTAGTGCTATGTTATTACATTTTCTTGTCTAATAATGCAGGATAATTTACCTTCCTTTTTTTTTTTCTTTCTGAACAATTTATAAATAAATTTTTTAAAATATATCTGTTGGTCATAAAATATTACACACATACCATTATTTTCAGATGATTCTAGAATGTTCCAATCAGAGTGAGTATAGCATCTATTTATTATTTACAGGACCTCATTATGCTATACAAATAGGTGAAAAAATGATAGATTACAATGAAGACTTCCGTCTTTTTCTATCAACAAGGAACCCAAATCCCTTCATTCCACCTGATGCCTCTTCTATTGTTACAGAGGTAAACTTTACCACAACAGGAAGTGGCTTAAGAGGACAGGTAAGCATTTACAATAAAAACAATGTATATATAGCGGACGTTCATAGCTACATCCACCTTCTGAAAGAAGCCCTATTGTGCAGTTTGCATGGTAAAATTGATGCTGAAACCAAATTTAAATTTTAAAATCTTGGTTTTATAGACTTCAGAACCAAGGAGTGAGTCCAATAGAGAAAATGGAAAATGTCTCCTTGACTTCAGTTGCAACAGATTAATTGCTAAGCTTCTGTTTTCTGTTCAACATGCGTTCATGGTACTTTGGAAGCGTTTCTGCTATTCCTCCTCAGTGTCCTAGTTAGAGACTAATGCTACCGTTGAGACACTTAGTGTACAGGAAAAATGTAATGAGACCAAATTAATATATATTTTACTTTCTCCAAAATGCTGGTTGTTTTTGATTTTTTTTCTATAGTGTTTAGGAAGTAAAATCTAAAGTACAGAAGGAACAGAGAGAAAAAAAAAAAGAGGTAAAGAAAGAAACCCCCTCTTTATTTGGTATGAAAGAAGTTTTTCCAAACTAACAGGAGGCTTGGAATGAAATGTAAATAAGATATTGATAAATAAGATATAATTAAAAATGTGAAGCACAGGTAAGCGTATGGATTTCTTCCCGCCACTAGAAGGAGGAAATCAACGTCATAAAACATAACCCAGTAAATTGACCGCATCTTTAAGTGGAAACACAGGAAAAAAGCTTGCTTTTTTTTTTTATCTCTTTTTTGGCAGGAGAGGCGTTTAACTTTTGATAGACTTGCTGGGAAGAAATTTGCTACCATTTTTTCCAGTTTGTGCTTTCCGTCGCATATTTCTTTTTTATATCTAATCACAGCAGATATACTAATGAAGACTGTCAATCATTTAAACACAGATATGATACAGTTTGAGGTGCAAAGGCTTAGGTCTCAGCATAAAAGGGTGTGAATCAGTGTCCTTAATAAAGTGAGATGTCCTTGAATATCTCACTGGGCTTGTATCTGCTGTTATTCCCAAGAGCGTGTTTCACAGTAGTTTGTGGGTTATACTTGTCACTGCAGGATGTTCTGGATGTCTACATAGATTTAAAGCTGTTGGATGTATGATACAACTGAGTAAACCCTCAGAAATCTGCTTTCAAAAATATAACTATTTGCTGCTATATGATTAAATTAGAGTAGTCAAGTGGAAAGGGACTTGGGTAGACAGGAAACTCAACATGAGCCAGCAGTGTACCCAAGTGGCCAAGAAGGCCAATGGTATCCTGGCCTGCATCAGAAATGATGTGGCCAGCAGGACTAGAGAAGTTATCATTCCCTTATACTCGGTACTGGTCAGGCCGCACCTTGAGTACTGTGTCCAGTTCTGGGCCCCTCAGTTTAAGAGAGATGTTGAGATGCTGGAGAGTGTCCAGAGGAGAGCAACGAAGATGGTGAAGGGGCTGGAGCACAAGCCCTGTGAAGAGTGACTGAGGGAGCTGGGGTTGTTTAGCCTGCGGAAGAGGAGGCTCAGGGGAGATCTTATTGCTCTGTATAACTACCTAAAAGGAGGCTGTAGGCAGGCAGGGGTTGGTCTCTTCTCTCAGGTGACCAGTGACAGAACAAGAGGACATGGTCTCAGGCTTTGTCAGGGGAGATTTAGGCTTGATATTAGGAAAAAATTTTGTCACTGAAAGAGTGATTGGCCATTGAAATGCGCTGCCCAGGGAAGTGGTGGAGTCATCGTCCCTGGAGGTGTTTAAAACCAGATTGGATGAGGCGCTTAGTGCCATGGTTTAAACGACAAGTAGGTGTTGGTGTTGGGTCATAGGTTGAACTAGATGATCTCAGAGGTCTTTTCCAACGTTGTGATACTGTGATACTGTAATGAGTGTATATTATACTAAATAATTAATGTGTATATGTATTATGAAATATTAGAGTGATTTTTATCCTGTTGAATAATATCCTTTCTTTTTAGCTTTTGGCTTTAACAATTCAGCATGAAAAGCCTGATTTGGAAGAACAGAAGACAAAACTGTTACAACAAGAAGAAGATAAGAAGATACAGTTAGCTAAGCTTGAGGAATCTCTTTTGGAGGTAAAATAATTTTACCTCTTTGACGTCTGTTTGATCAATAAGATAGTGTTCATTTGTGTTTGAATGAAGATGGTGAAAGCGTTGAAATAATGAGCCCTCAGAATTTTCTACTTGAGAAAATAAAAGCATTAATTTCCTAGGGCTCTTGGGAGAGTAAAGATAAAATACGTACATCTGCCATGACACTGTAGTATTTCAAAACATTAAGCATTGTGAGAGTTAAATGTATTAATTGTGGGGCTAGGTATAGGCTGGTTTAGATTGATTAGAAACCTCATTTATTTTAATGCATTATAAAAGAAAAAACTTTGTTAAAAATGGATCTATTTTAAATTGTGAAGAAAAGCAACATTTAAAAATTTGTGCTTTGCATCAAATGATACTTTCTCAAGTTCAGAAATTATTCTATGTTGTAAAAGGAAAAAACCCTGAAAGAATTTATTGAGAGACATTTAAAACTTTAAACCTCCTTTATAAGTTATTTCTTAAAAAAATGAACTGTGATATTCTTTATAGTTAACATTTTCCTTCCTCATATTTAAAATTAATATTCTAAATTTTCATTTTATCTTTTTATTTTAATGGAAATAATTATGCTCAGAAACAATTGTACACCTCTGTAAAAAAAGGTAGCTTCCAAGGAAGAGGACTATTTTCTTTTTTGTTTGCGTCTTGTCATGGATTTCGCTGAAACTGTACTTCATGCCCATAGGAACAGATTCTCAAATCGTCCTTCCTTCTAATGTCATAGATCTAGGGAGGTTGACCTGCTGCCTGAAAACCCTCAGTTTGTAGCCAAGTTGCAGAACTTTCCAGTATCCAGAGCAATGGAGTGGAGCATAAGCTAATAATTTTTACAGATTCCTCAAAAAGTAATACATTGAACTTTATCAAATTGGCCATTAATACCTCAGTTTTAGAGTTTTACATGTAATTATCTATATGTGATTTGAATTTCCACATTTACTTCCCTACTGGCCGAGCAGCCTGGTCTAGTGGGAGGTGTCCCTGCCCATGGCAGGCGGCTTGGAACTGGATGACCTTTAAGGTCCCTTCCAACCCAAACAATTCTATGATTTTATTAAATTCCTTATTAAGACTCAAATACTAAGCTCTAATTTTTTTTGAAAACTGTCATGTGGCAGCAGGAAAGTTGTTCTTTGAAAAGAATCCTTATTCCAAGTTGATCATTGTTTAGCATCATAATGTCTACCAAAAACTGAGAGTTCAGAGATGCAACAGAAAAATGTCCACGTTTTAGAACAGGTTTTTTTGTGTGATTTTGGAAATCCAAAATCTTTCATATTTATCCAATCTGAATTATCACGCGCCAAATTTGAAGTAATTTATACCTAAGATATCTGCAACAAGAAGTGGCCAAATATTAGCACTGATGTTGGTTTCAAGTTTGTCATTATTATGAGCGCTCTCTGACTGTGAAACCTAACACTCAGTGAAAATGGAGGTGCTGCATGGACTTCGTAAACAAAGAAGCGACTGCTGGAGGTGATCTGGCTAAATTCCAGTTAATCGAAAAGCAACATTAGCATTCCATATGAAGTACTGTACTGGTTTTCTTCTGAAAGCCATGGAGTTAAAGAGATACATGCTGTGGCTACTTCATAATTCACACTAGTGATTCCGCATAGCAAAACTGGACTCCTTGAAACAACAGATGATCTTGTCCTAAATTCATTTCAACTAGAGAACTAAATACATTCTACTATTTTACCTGGTGAATCTTTGTCTCCAAATATGCTGAAATGCGAGCAGTTGTTCAGAACTGACTTACCTGCCCAGAAGCCAATTTTGTGTTGCTGTCTGACTAAAAAATTGTATTGAAAGATATTTGCTGAAGGTTAGTAAAGAAACTTAAATAATACTGAAATATGCAAATCTTTTCCACTTCTCATTAGAAGTGAAATTGTTTGCACAGGAGAACTCAGGGAAAATATGGGGTAATCTCAAGGATTTAGAGGGGATCTCTGACATCGTTATAGTCATAAATATTCATCTCAATGGGAAATGAGAACTAAATTGTATAGGGGATATTGGAATGTTAATTTATGAATGACTGGCTACAAATAGCCAATTTCAAGTGTAATTGATAGTTAAATAGAAGGAAAAAAAAACCCTAATTTTTATTTACCATATAGATATTATTGTGTAAGACTCTGATCATAGAAATCTTTCTCAGAAGCTTGCTGACAACTTAAGTTTCAGAACCTGGAAATATGGATTTTTGGAGTTTGTTCTGAGGTTTGATTTTTAATGGTTCTTTAAAACAGCATCTAATTTTTTGAAATGATCACCCTCTTTCTAGGACAATTGATGCATTCAATGATTCAGAAATACGTGTAGGTCAAAAAGAAGGACAGCTTCCCAAATGGTTACTTTACTGTTGTTTTAAAGTAATATTGATAAATTGCTTTTTTTTTCGACAGACACTTGCAACATCACAAGGCAATATACTAGAAAATAAGGATCTGATTGAATCTTTGAATCAGACTAAAGCAAGTAGTGCACTCATCCAAGAATCACTTGCTGAATCTCACAGACTTCAGAGTTTCCTTGATAAGGTAAAAGAATATTTTAATGTGTTATTCCTGGATTATTTTCCTGCTAAAAATAGTCAGCTTCTATATAGTGTAGGATATATACGTCCATGGGAATATAAGAATAGTAACATACTAAATTAATTTTTTGGAATAAAAGATACTTGAGATTTGCAAATACAGAAAGCATTTTGAGTAATTAAATTCCTTTTTTGTTTTACACTGTGTAAATAGCCACGCAATTTAAAGTCTAATAGATTGAATTAAAGGAATTTTCCCTGAGGACGTATTGGCAAGTAATGGGTTTTGACTTTATTTTTGCCATCTGCTATTACAAAAAGTATTTCTCGTATGAATGTTCTTACCTAATATATCCCATTCTGTTCAACACTCTGCCCTTGTAGACCCCACCTGGAGTATTGTCTTCACTTCTGAACACAATAAGGGTATGGAACTGTTGGAATGGGTCCAGAGGAGGGCTATGGAGATGTTCAGAGGGCTGGAGCACCTCTGCTATGAGGACAGGCTGAGAAAGTTGGGGTTGTTCAGCCTGGAAAAGAGAAGGCTCAGGGAGGACCTCATAGTGGCCTTTCAGTACCTGAAGGGGCTACAGGAAAGGTGGGGAGGGACTTTTTACAAGAGCAAGTGGTGATAGGAGTAGGGGCAATGGCTTTAAATTGGAAAGGGGAAGATTTAGATTAGACATTAGGAAGAAATTCTCCACGCTGAGCATGGTGAGAACCTGGCACAGGTTGCCCAGGGAAGCTGTGGCTGCCCCCTCCCTGGAGTGTTGAAGGCCAGGTTGGATGGGGTCTTTAGCAACCTGGTCTAGTAGTAAGTGTCCCTGTCCATGGCAGGGAGTTTGGAACTGGATGATCTTTATGGTTTCTTCCAACCCAAACCATTCTATAGTTCTATTTATCTGGCATGCTATTTTTGTAACACATTACTGAGTTTTACTCTGTGTTCTTACTTGTTTAGTTTAAAATTTTCTGTTGAATTTTGGGATGTGTTCTGTGGTGGGAAGAAGCTTCAATGGCCTAGGGATTAATTTTCAAAATGTTCTTAATAATTTAAAGGTTTTTTTGCTAAAAGTGCTTCCTTCCAATTTTGAAATCTAAAGTCAATTGTTGAAATCTTGAGTGCATGTCCCTCAATTTGAAGAATTGCAAATGATTCCATTTTCTAAAGTAGAGGGAGTCATCTGAATTTTTTTTTCGTTGGGATAAATAAATGTTTATGCAATAACCGGTAGATGGCAGTAAGGTGCTGGGGTTTTACACATATGTGATTTCTTTTTTATTCACAGGAGAGGGATGCCTATCTCCCGTTAGCTGAGAGTGCTAGCAAGATGTACTTCATAATCTCTGACTTGTCCAAAATAAATAATATGTACCGTTTTAGTTTGGCAGCTTTCCTGCGGCTCTTCCAAAGGGCTCTGCAAACCGAGCAGGTATTTTCTCTTTTCTTGAAGCTGTTAATGCTGCAGAAGAATCAATATACTTTGATCCTTAGAATTTCTTATTTTCTCTGGGCATTTTTAGAAAATAATAATAAGAGATGATGAAATATATAATAAGTAGTGATGCTGAACTGTTGTGCTTTAAATATTTAGAATACGTGCACATGGAATTTTTAATGATTGGATGTCACATATACATTGTAAAATTTCTGTGCCTTTGAGAATGTAGGCAATTTTATTTGTAATTTCGGGCTTTTTCTTTGTCTAAGGTAAATTAGGAGAACCAAGGCTGATTATAACTTTACTGAAGGCTTTATTTAAATAAACTAATGATCTAATCTGCAAATAAGACTAATTATATCACAAGGGGTAGAATAAGATAACATATTTCTACATGGCTCAGTTACATGAAGGAATATCAAAACTTTCTCTACTTTTATACAGTTTGTAAGCATGCATGAAACCTTTCCTGTTAAAATGCAATTTTTACTTTTCTACGTTTTCAATGGCCAGTATATTCTTTCTGCTGAAACACAGAATTATGGATTTATTATGGATTTATCCCTTGTCACCTCACTTTAGATCTAAAACCCATGCTGAGTAATGATGCATTTTCTTTTTATTCATCATCTCCAAAATTCATCTTATTTCTCTTTGTTTCCACTCTAAAACGGCATTCACCGGCTTTCAATTGTGTCACTTTTGGATACTCCCTTATTCCAGCATATGTGCTTACAACTTTCTTTCAGCTCCAGTCATTACCAGGAACATGGTTCTGACCCTGCAAACTTGCCCCCTTTGAAGTTCTTTGCCTATTACTTCTTTTCCACAACATGAGCTTCTAATTTCTTGTTCTTACTTTCACACTTTCATAATTTCTTTTCCTGCCTGTTTTTTTACCTATTTAAAGCTCAACTTTTGGTGTTGCCTTCTTTGCTTTCTTCCTTTTTTTCTGCCCCTATATCCAATTATTAATTTCTCATGTCATATGATGTTCATAGTCAAGATATTCAAGGCCAAAATATTCATTTCTTAATGCCTCAGTATGAACTTCTCATCTACTCATAATAGCTGCAGTTCAGTAATACACGTTTAGAACTAGTAAGTATTACATACAGTCCAGATTATTTGTGTCATTCTTCTGAAATTACAGGGTACATAAAAAGACTTGTACTTTCACATAAATTTTTGAAACCTAAACTTTCTTTCTAGGATTCAAGTAATACTGAGGACAGAATCAATTCACTTATTGGCTCATTGAAACATGCAGTATATGAATATGTTTGTCGTTGTTTGTTTAAGGTAAGATTGTATTTTTCCTGTCTTTTATACAGTGCACTGGGTTTGACAGTATTCTTTCAGTAACCTTGATCTACTTCAAATAAGCAGTGTTGTGTCAGTACATCTGTAATACACACAAAAATTACACTTGAAATGATTAACATGCAAAATGAGGAGCACTTAAAATTAGAACATGACAGAATTAAGATTGCTTCTGCACGTTTCTCCGCAGAGCAGTTTTCTAATGGACAAGGCTGTTCTCAGGCTTGTCCTATTTCTGCTTTGCCTCTGCCTCCTCATCTCTGCTGCATTTTGGCTTCATAGCCAGTCCCAGGCTCTGCAGTTTTCTGAGCACTCTTAATCTCTTTGTTCTTATTTCTGGCATTCGTAAGTGTGAGTTTTTGACCTAACTGTCATGATAAGGTTTTGTGTGATTATTTGTTCTTTTTCTTAAAAAAAAAAAGATAACTGAAAAAAACATTTTCATATTCTCCTTTCTCTTTTCATGTTCTGCCCTAAATCTCTACCTGCTGGCTTGTTTGTTTCTCTCTGTTCCCTCATTCCCCCATGTAGTGTTCTTAATGGATTCTTTTTAGCATGTTTGCTGTATTACAAATGCGTGTTTTTTCTTCACTTGAATTTAGAAGTATTTCAATACAGGGTTTGGGTTAGTGTTTGTCTTTAAGTTGCAGAGGTATGTAACACTTTCGAATTAGGATACCTGCCAATAAGACACTACTATGGAATAAGATGGAATAAGAGGTGGTTAATTAATGGAATTTTGTTACTCATAAAAAAAGGCGGAGAGATGACTTTTGATAAACATATAAATACATTTTTGCTGGTTTTATTTCAGGCTGATCAGCTAATGTTTGCTCTACATTTCGTACGAGGAATGCACCCTGAACTTTTTCAAGAGAATGTGAGTGTTAGAGGAGAAGATCCCCAAGTGATTTACATAAACTTAATATGAGGAGTAAATAAGTAGATAAAATTTTTGTCAGTAAGTGTAGGACTCGGGATTCTTGGTGTATGTGCTACTATATTTCTGTGATAGTTACTTTTGGATGTCAACATTATATTTATTAGGTTCAGCATGAAGATTACCATGATAAAGGTAAATAAAGAGTTGAATTTTAAATAGCGGTCTGGAAAAGATATTTACGGAGACTTCTTGCAGGTTTTTTGCAGGCACTGTATCAATGTTTCCTGGCACCATGTGGCTAGACATTTATCTATCCTTCAAGTTAGGTACAAATATATAAAAGTGAAGTTATGGAGAACAACCTGTTCACTGTGACCGATGATTGCTTGTGCATCATACATTGGTATTGAATTGCAGAAAAGGAGTATAAAACTTAGAATCATAGAGCAGTTTGGGTTGGAAGGGACCTTAAAGATCATCCAGTTCCAATTCCCCTGACATGGGAAGGGACACCTCCCACCAGACCAGGCTGCTCAAGACTCCATCCAATCTGGCCTTGAACACCTCCATGGAGGGGACATCCACAACCTTCACAACTTGGGGACGAATTAAGTAAAAATCTGATTCTGCAGCCTGTAGTTGAGTCTTCCTGGAAGGTGAGGTTTGTGCATTTCAGCCTCTGATTCTTCAGCATCTACAAAATCCCTTGACCGGTGATCATTAGTATCCTGATTTGCAACAGTGTCTTCAAGAGTGCACTGTACAGACGTTGTTCTCTGACCACACAAGTATTGGATTCTTTGCACCATTGTGGCCTTTATTTGAGAGAAATAATAAACTCATCCTGAAATTATTTATATTTTTGATAGCCTCGTGGGATGCAGTTGATATAGGCTGAAACCATGTTTAATAAAAATGGCTGCCCATTCAGTTTTCTGTCAAGTGCTGCATTATTAGCATATTGACAAAAAATTGTGAGGTGTCACATTACATTTTTTGACAGTGAGCTAAAGAGACCTGAATCTGAAAATTCTTAATTTATGGGGAATTTACCTGTTGTTTACAGGCTACCCTATTCCAAACAAAATTGTAGCAGAGCTTAAGTACTGCTAACCCTTATTTCCGTAGGGCAGCATGCATCTCTCTAATAGTGTGTTCCTCTCTTTGTGTGTCAGATAATGCTTTTGCCCAACACAGAGGTTCATACTGAATTTATGTTTTTCTGATAAAATGTTACTTTTAGAGGTGATTGAATTGGTAACTAAAATTTAAACAACTCTTAAAATTCATCTGAGCATGTTATCCTAGACTTCCTAGACTAGCTTTGCAGGGAACAGGAAAAAACAAGACCTGTCAAAGAAGTAATTAGATCTATCATAAGTGAATTTTGCAGAACAAGCCACATGATTCATTGCTAAAATTGTTTACTTCATAGAATTATAGAATCATAGAATCATAGAATGGTTTTGGTTGGAAAAGACCTTTAAAATCATCAAGTCCAACCGTCGATCTAGTCTTGCTAAGTCCGCCACTAGACCATGTCCCCAAGTACAACATCTACTGGTCTTTTACACATCTCTAGGGATGGTGACTCAGCCACCTCTCTGGGCAGCCTGTTCCAATTCTTACAACCCTTTCAGTGAAGAAATTCCTCCTAATATCCAACCTGAGTGTCCAACCTTGGTGCATCTTGATGGCATTTCCTCTTGTCCTGTTACTAGCTATCAGGGGCATAAGAGACCAACCCCAATCTCACTACAGTCTCCTTTTAGAAGAGTGATGAGGTCTCTCCTCGGTCTCTTCTTCTCCAGACTAAACAACCCCAGCTCACTCAGATGCCTCTAATAAGGCTTGTGCTCTTAACCCTTGACCGACTTTGTTGCCCTTCTCTGGACACACTCCAATGTCCTTCTTGTATTGAAGAAGCATCCAGTGTTCTCTGGATTTTGGATTCTGCTGGATTCTCTCCAACATGTTCCAACATCCCAATGTCCTTCCTGTAGTGAAGAAGCATCCAGCATTCTCTGGACATGTTCTAGCATCTCGATATCCTTCCTGTAGTGTCCATTATCTTTGTAGGCAGACTAGACCAGCTGACTGAGATGTAGGTGCTGAAGTTATTGTTGTCTGTACTGCAGTCAAATGAATCCTATAAAGTCTGCCTGCAGTAGAACAATATGCACAACTAACTCAATACTAATGGTTAAACATGACTGATTAGTGTGAATCAAGGCACATTTTCATTATCTAGAATATGTACATGGAATGGAGAGACAAAGCTAAGGCTTTCTGTACTAAAAGCTGGAGACCAGGAGTATCAAATGGTAGTAGTTGTCAATTTGCTGGAGAAGAGTCCGTTAGAGGCAAAAGGTAAAAATTCGATAATATATTTGAAGGAAGTAATGGAACTTGATTATATGAAAGATGTGGGTTTAGGGTACAGGGTTCAAGTAAAGTTGGTTGAAACTTTTTAATGTTATGAGTGCAATGTAAATTTTTTTTTGCAGACATATGGGTTGACCAAGTGAAATCCTACCGTCTTTCAGAAATGAAGCTGCCTGATGAAAAGAACTCAAATTAATCTTGTTGCAAGGGCATACCCTGGATAACTCTTCATTATTAGACCTTCCCTAATTAATCCTTTCAGCTTCTGAAAATATCTTGGTTTATCTTTCCAGTCCTTGAATTTATAAAGACATCAAGGCAGCACCTTGTAAATAGTTTTCTGACTAAATTAAAGCCTAGCTACCTAGGCTTCTTAAGTATTTGTAAGCACCACTTTATGCATTGGTTGCTATTGTTTAGCATGCATTTCCATCAGATATTAGAATTCTTAACCAACTTAATCTGATTTATGTATAATGCACATTCCTGCAGTATCTGAGTACTCAAGAATGAAAACAGGCAAATAATATCAATAATTTTCTTACTTCTCTGAAAGGTAGAAATTATTTTAATTAATTGCTGAGAAAAGAGTGCTTGTGCAAAATATTTATTGAGGAAGATGAAGCTGAAGTAGTTATTCTTGTAAAACTATTTCTTTTAAAGTTTTTAATGTGATGAGACTAGAAGTTGCTTATTATGTTACTAGAGAATTTAGTATTCTAAGTCCCTGTCCTAAACTGTTCAACTTTCTACACTTATGAATTTTTTGCACAGTGATGAGAAATTTATAGTACAACTTCAGGATTATGCTATAAAATGCCTAGGCATTCTCTTTATCTATAGATTTTTTCTGAGGTAGATGTACATGTCTACATATAATACTTATTTTCTTCTTTTTTTTCTTCTTTATTTTTTTCTTCATAAAAATGTTACCTGGTTTCTGGTTTTAAAACTTGAGAACCTTTATGTATTTTTCTGTGCATAAAAATTCTTCACTGACAGGGTGATCAGGCAGTGCCAGAGGCTGCCCAGGGATGTGGTTGAATCCTCATTCCTGGAGGTGTTTAAGAGACGGATAGATGAGGTGCTCAGGGACATGGTTTAGTAGTGGACAGATATAGTTGGACTCAATGATCTCAAAGGTCTTTTCCAACCAGGTGATTCTATGATTCTGTGATTCTTTGTAATTAGGAGAACAGCATCAATTTACAATTGGAAGAGAGAGTTATTCCAAGACTCAACTAGATTAATGGACATCGAAAGCTCATTTTGAGTATCACTGTTAACTTTAACAATTAATCTTTTTTATGAGGGAATTATGGACACTGAGTATATAAAATTTCAAGACTTTTGAAGATGTTTCAGTATATTTCTTGCCACCTCCAAATATAGGATTGTGTCAGTTCTAGTGTATTTTAAAATACTTACCTAATCTGTTTTAAAATGTCTTCCTGGATACAAATACCAAATCTAAAAGCTTTAATTATACATAAATTCACCTTACATTTTCCTTTCTTAATGCAACCAAAATATACCTAATACTAATCCATTATATTAAGTATTCCTACTATTCTAATTACTGCATATTTTGAATACTATAACATGAAAAACATGGATTCTGTAGTTACTGGTTCTGTGTTGGTCACTGATGCCCTTTCAGACAGTATGTGTGTCCTCGTCAGTCATGTATGTTATTCCTTGCTAGTCTATAGTTAGACAGGGTGGGAGCTGTGGGTGCTGAGAAAGGACAAGGCTTCTCCTTTTATGTCTTTTTTGTATGAAGCACTGCAGTCACTTTATCTTGGATGCTGCAAAAGGATTAACATACTGGTAGTATTACCTAGAGTTTTAAAAACATCTTATAACTCTTTCAGAATCTAGATTTTAATTTGTTTATCTTCCTGGTCTGCCTACGTGCCACTATATATTAATCTTTATTCTTAAAAATGTCTTATGACTTACCTGTGTTGTTCATTTATTCCTCCTAGGAATGGGAGACTTTTACAGGTGTGATCATTGGAGACACCATAAGAAAATCAGTAAGCTGCATTTATTTATGTATTTTGAAATAAGGAACATTTACTTAAATCCTGAAAAGTTAAAGTTGTATTCTAACTATATTGTTTAATTATTTGTATTCATACACTAAAGGCACAAATAACTTCTCACATAATAATACAAAAAAATTAAAAACTTTTTTAACTTTTTGAACATGGCAACTTGTTTTCTAATTTGCATAACTTTTTGCCTTTGTTGCTGTTTTTTAAATATTTTTCTGTTACCAGGATTACAACTTGTTTTTTCAGAGGTATGTTTGAGAAGCTTTTATGCCCTCTTCTGTTATTAAAATCAGTGTCTCTGAATCCCTTTTTCTCCTGGTATCATATGTGAGTTTTACTTTTTGTATGGATTGATGGAATTGTCCACACACTTTGCTAACTTTGACGTGCTTGTTCCTCCAGCCTCAGAGTTCTACAACTGGAGATCTATTTATGTGTTTTCCTAGGAGGCAGAGCTAGCTTAAGAATCTTCTGTTGCATGCCTGACCAATTGTGTTGTAATTTACTAAATGTCCCTCAATTCTGTTGAGTCTGTATAGTTTCAAAATAACCTTCCAGTAGAAAAGGATAGAGAAAAAAGCTAAGCTTTCCAAATTCTTACCCATTATAACCCTTCTTTGAACCAAATATTTTCACAGAGGTTTTGGTTTTAGGAAATACGAGCCCAACCAGGAATTGTGAACTCAGTCTTTGCCTCTTCTTTTGCTTTTCTTCTCTTTCAGTCAGGATCAGGCTAGCTCATTTTTATCAGGCTTAGTTGTAGTTTTCATAATACAAAACTACTTTACCTTGACAGGCATCTAAACAAGGCTAAAGGTATTTCATGCATCCAGTATTACAAGACAATGACCAGTATAAGTACCTTGGTTTTAGAATATCCACAACATCAATTGTGTTCACATGCATACTGACAGAAGTGGCAAGTCACTTAAAACACAAAGTATTACCCAGGTTTTCTTACTCAGGCAGTTGGTTGCTAAAAAGATCCATAATTTCCCCATTTTGCTAGCCCATAGGTGACTCTCTACAGATTTTGAATTTCAGTGTGAATATAGAAGTCCCTCTTTGTCTCTGTGGGCTCTTTATAATTCAGCTAAATGTCAGTGAACTAGAAGATTGTTAAGTACTTCTTCGCTGTAGGTCATTTTCAAGGTATATGAGATCTGATTCTATAATGAAAGTTAACACCAATCATACCTCTACCCCAGCTCACACAGAGCCCATAGAATTTGGATTCAACCCTAGATGGAATGTGTATCGCAGACCCATCTCAACTTTATTCCTATAATTGCTTCCAAGTTTCCTACTTTTATTCTGTCTCAGACCTCATAACTCATGGCTGAGTAATCCTTTCACAAGAAAGCTCTTTTTTTTTCTGCTGAACATTTAAGATTCCTCTTGAAGCTACTCAGTGGTTGAGAGATCCAATTAGATTTACATACAGAGACTGCCAGACTGGCTGTAGTAAGATTTTTAATTAAAAAATGGGATAGTGAATACAGAGATTGCACTGAAGCTTAATCTATGGTGTTCAGCCTTAGAGTTTCCTCTATGCCCAGCATCTAAGGAGCAGAAAAATAGAGCTGTTGTCAAACTTTATCAGTGCAGAGATGTCCAGAAGTGATGCTTTGCATAGTGAATTACCCCAGAATTTCCCTGTGTGTGAAGAACCATCTTCATGACTGCGAATATGTGCGATGGAGTTATTTTTTTTAAGTCAATTGCTCAGAGTGCATATGCAGATACCAGATCATTTGGGTCACTCATTGTAATGGAACGGAAAACTACTTAGAGTTGAATGCTTTATGTAGATACTCTAAATGATAAAAAAAATGGTAAAACAAATGTTAATGTGAGCAGTATGTCTGAAGTTTAAAACCTTGGTAGTTTTTGTTTTGCTATGCCATTTAGCAAAAGACAAGAAAAAAAAAGACACAGAAAGAGGCCTCTTGTGAATGCTGTTTTTATTAGAAACATGGGTTTCACGATTTTCTTACTGAATATAGTATTTCACAAGAATTTGTTTAACTTATATGAGTAATGTAATGTGCTTCAAAAAGGATTCACAAAGAAGTGTTCGTGACCAGATTCCCTCTTGGATAGAACAGGATCGAGCCTGGGCAGTAGCATCTTTGAAGGTATGCATCACGTGGTGGGTTGAATTAAACTTAAAAAAGCCTTTGTTTTAGCAAGTAATAATTTGGACTTGAATAATCAAATATATATTTATCAGATGGAAGTATTTTTTGTATTAAAACTGTCTGTTCTCTCTTCCTGAAACCATGTCTTATATAACCATTCGAAAACAAAACTGTTTTTTTTAAATATCATCTCAGTTTTATAAGCCTTTTTGTGTATGTCTCTACCCCATCTAACAATGAATTTCAGTGCATGTGAATGAACCTATCACCTTACCAAGATTAAAAAATGCTATAAGCCTACCCAAGGTATTACAATTTCTATAGACAGGAAAATATACAGCAAAGATCATTTGAGTTTCAGTTTTCCCTTATGTAAGGACTTCCACAAATCACTTCATATTGTATTAAAACCCACGAACTGTTAATTGGGAAACTAGTTTTCTACTTACTAGATTTCCATGCACAACTTTAAAGGTATTTCAGAGTTTGTTATTCCTCAGATCAAGTGATTTCAAACTAAAGCAAAACCAGCTTCTTGCTTTGGTTCATCCTGCAACAGTCAATGTTGAAGTCCTATGATCCTGAAGGGAATTAAATGAAGATACTAGTCCTTGGAATTCTGTCTTAGGCTCTTCTCTTACTGCACGTATTTCAGCACCAAGAAGGAGAACCTTGATTGGTCTTTGGCTGCCTTTGCTGCTAAATCCAGAGTTCATTAATTTTCATTTCTCTTCATCAGGGCTCAGCAAAAATTGCAGTAAAGGTGTGGCAAGTATGATTGTTAGGGGTTTAAAAAAATAAACACACAAACAAACAGAAAGTGAGTAACTGGATGAATCAGTCGCATGTACTGATAGAAAAAGAACCTGATCGCGATTAATGGAAAAAAATAAAACTGGGTAGACCTCAATGCTTAAAAACAACAAAAAAAAGAAAATATAGAGCAAATTTAACCTTTCTATGGAATAGGTAAACGAATGGTTAATTTTAAAACCTAGCCTTTTCTTCTTTAACTCTGAGGATAAAATTGAACTGAGTTATGTGATACGCACAAGTATTTACAGGTTTAGGATCATAGGGGTATTTGGAAATTAATTAAAATATAAAATGTCCAAATGGCTCCTATTGTCTATTGACAAATATGCATTATTTGTTTTGTAGATTTCCCTTCCAGATCTCTATCAGACACTTTGCTTTGAAGATAAAGGTCTGTGGCACACTTTTTCTCAGAGCTCTGTGTGTGAACAAGACTTCCCGTCTACTATTGTAAAAAGAATTTCCTTATTTCAGCAGGTAATCTTTTCATATTACATTATTTAAAAGTAATTATGGGTTCAGCATTGGAAGTGAGTTTTGTAACTGGGGAATTTAGGCTTCAGGTTGAATTATAAGTAGTGACAGTACCTACGTTGTGTTACAATTTAAGTAGTTGATTTAGTCTGAGGGTATTTTTCTGTAATACATATTTAGTTCTCTCTTACCTGAATCTTTTTTGTGTTAATATATTGACTGCATCTGAGCATACTTTGAAAGGTAACAAGCTCTTTATTAATATTCACAGAATTAATTTTATGAATAGGTATTAAAATTCTTTCATGGTTGCTTTGTTACTGTGGAACTTGTAAGCTTGTTGAACGTCATTAATTTAGTTCATCATTAAATGTACAAAGTCACACATCTAACTGAAAAACCACATAAAGCAGTAGCAGCCCCTGCTTTTTGGAATAGTAGTCATGAAATAGTTCTCTTTCTGAAAGCTTGGTGATTAAAGAACTCACCAAGAATTTTGTGAGAGGCAAGTTCCTTCCTCCACTTGGGCATCCTTCTCCTCTGGAAGAGAAAAATGTCATCCCTCTTTTGTTTATGGAAGGAAGGGTGTTGTTATTGTTTCAAATGATGCAATGATTTTTAATTTGAAGTCACTTCATGTACAATGAAGGCCCATCCAAAGAAGAGATGAGGTATAAGACGACATAGTTTCATGATGGTTCTCTCTTTAGGGCCTCTACTTGGAGTTTCTGTGGAGGAGAATTTCTAAATTAGTATACATGGAATTTAAGAATAAACCATTTTGGAAAAGAATTTTTCTGAGTCATGTTTGATTTAATGAAATTCAGAAGAGCAAATCTTTTCTGTGCAATATGTTGTCATAAGAATTCTGCCTTTATAGGAAAATATGTCTGGATAATCAACATATTACATATCTAGTTCCTTGCATAGGAAGTATTAAGAATTTTTCTGTTGGTGAAATATACTGAAACTACCTGCTTAGATTTATTTATTGCTTCTGAGTTAGTTTCTTTGAAACTGTATGTTAAACTCAAAAATAGTGCAGTAGCGCTCAGTGCAATCTCAAGCTTAAAAAGTAGTACTTTCTTAAAAATGTAATGGATTTTTAATTTTTTTTTTAAATTAGATTATTTTTAATGATTTTTTTTTCCCCTCAAAAACTAACAACTGATATTCCAGATTTAGAAACTGGAATCTAAATTTAAGTTCAGAATTGTGGTTTACAGGTCTGCAGGTAAGGCGATAAGAGAAGTGGTGGTGGTTTTACCAAATAATTTCAGCTGAACTTGCATTAGTTGCCTGCAGTTGCTTGCATTGAATTTTTTCAGGAAGTTAACTGAAAAATAGCTAGCTGGTAGGGAAACTACTGATTTAATTTATACATGAATTGATTAGTTGTTCATGTTCTGTAGTCTTTTGAAGCACAGTAAAAGCATCTGGAGAACTATGAGATTGGAATGTCAGAAGGTCTCAAAAAAAAGAAGTTAAATGTAAAACTGAAGAAACAAAGAAATTCTTTCAAAACTGACTTTTACTGTATCGCTGCACTGAAATCAGAAACATTAGTATTCCAGTTAGGAGGTTACTACCTAAATACTTGTATAGACCTTTTTGATTGCCCGTGTAAAGCTAACTTTACTTTCTGTCATTCTAGCTACCTTTCTTCTAAAACATTGTAGAAAGTGTTCCAGCTTCCAAAGGGGCATTCGATGTGGATCTATCTTCTTAGTCTATTAACAGGACAAGCAACTTAGAAAAGAACAATTAGATTAGGTTATCTTGGAAAGGGATGATCAGATAGGTATACATATTCAGGGAAAATAACTTTGTTCTGAAGAGAAGTTTAAAGAATTCAGCCTTCTTAGAAGAGTCTTGCTTTTCAAATTGCCACAATATACTTTTATAAACTCATGTTCCCTGAATATACTTTATTTTAAGGTGCTTGTGGTCCAGGCTGTCCGACCAGACAGGCTACAGAGTGCCATGGCTCTTTTTGCATGTAAAACCCTAGGTAAGTTAATTCTTCACTAAGATGAAAAATTAAATGTTTTTGTGTGTGTGTGTTCTGCTTGCACTGCTAAAGATAATAATATAGCCAACAAAATCTGGTTTGTCTTGATTGTAGTATTCCATGAACCTGTTTGTAGCAGTAAAACAGTCTTAGGAACAGAAACGTAAGAGTGGTTGAGTAGGTAAAGACAGGTCTGTTTAGCATGTTGCTGTTTTTGTCAGTGACAATAAATATCCAGACAAGACTATAAGAACATCACGAGCATTTAGAGAAACCTGTTGCAGTGACCAATGTTTTATGTATCCAGAGTTTCTCAACTGGAATTAATAACACAGTACTTAAAAGACCCAATGGATTTGCCTTATATGACTTGCATTTCCATGTCGTAACAAAATAGCTGCAGCATTGCATGATGCCCCTGGTCAGAAGGATCTCTGTTTTTTATACCCTTGTTGCCTGTTGACTTCAACAGATATTTTTAGTCCTCTGCCTTTCATAGGATTTGAAAAGGTAGTGAAGATTTTCAAAATTATTTTCTTCACTGAAATAAAAGTTAATGAAACTCAAAATTTACCTTTCCCAAACCTTACTTTTTATCAAGTTTTGATCTAAAATTTGGTATTAAGATTCTGAATATGTCTTTATTGCTTATGTAGCTAGTGTGTAAGCTCTAAAAATGCTTTATGTAATGTTTTAGTATTTCTATTAAGTTAATATGGAAATATTTATATTTTGATACTATTGAAATATGATTATGGTGAATACAACTCAGTAGAAAGGTATTTGATAAAATGAATCTTGCTAAAGGTGCAGGACAGTGTTTTATAGCCCAAATATCAGAACGCATCACAGGAACCTCTTCCTAGAGGTCCTCATCCACAAAAGTAAATTTTGATGTTGTATTTCCTAATTATACACATAATACTGCCTTCCAATTTCAGCTTTGTAAATACTCTTTCATAAAAACTAACTGATATAAACATTCTTACCCTAGAGTTTGCTATTGTGTTGTACTTCCTGAAGTATTTCTCTTATTGCTTAGATTGGTTCAAGTAGTTTGAATTACGACTGTAGTTGAAAAAAAAACAACAAACCAAACCAAACTCTAGTTATAGATCAAATTTCAATTTTTTTTTAATTTGTCTATTTTCTGTGTTCCTTGCCTCTCCATCAATAGCTTAAGTATTTCCATTTATTATGTTAGTGAAGGGAATGTTAAATCTGGAGTAGCTTCTAGTTGTGAAAAATGTAACTTACAAAGTCAGGCTGGAGGAATGACTAAAAAGGTGTTGTGCTGGGCAGCTTTCATTCAAAGTCTAAGTTTTTTTAAGGCCTTCTGGAAATGCATCCAAATTTGGCCAGTCATAGAATCACAGAATGGTTTTGGTTGGAAGGGACCTTAAAGATCATCTGGTTCCAACCTCCCTGCCATGGACAGGGACACCTCCCACCAGACCCAGCTGCTCAAGGCCCCATCCAGCCTGGCCTCCAACACCTCCAGGGAGGGGGCATCCATAACTTCCCTGGACAACTTGTGCCAGTGTCTCACCACCCTCATCATGAAG
This sequence comes from Tapera naevia, assembly GCA_033556795.1. Lineage (NCBI taxonomy): Eukaryota > Metazoa > Chordata > Aves > Cuculiformes > Neomorphidae > Tapera > Tapera naevia. Next base: position 96,656 of record JAUMJJ010000075.1, read on the forward strand.
AATTTCTTCCTGATGTCTAATCTAAATCTTCTCCTTTCCAATTTAAAGCCATTCCCCCTTGTCCTGTCACTACTTGCCCTTGTAAAAAGTCCCTCCCCAGCTTTCTTGTAGCCCCCTTCAGGTACTGAGGCCGCTCTAAGGTCTTCCAGAAGCCTTCTCTTCCCCACGATGAACAACCCCAACTCTCTCAGCCTGTCCTTATAGGCAGGATTCATTGAGAAACAAATTGAAGATGTTTGTCAGTCATTTTGAGATTCTGACAGTTAAGAATCCCTGAAGAGTGTTCGTCACTGAACATGCTTCAGTCTAGCGCTCATTAATCTTACTTTAATTTCAGTGTCGTTTTATGGACCTTCTAAGATTTAGAGTATATTGGCAGTGAGCTGCAAAACTCATTAATGGAGCTGCTTATATCAATTGCCTTATGGCCTCAGTTTACATATTTATCTCTGCTTATATTAACTCTGCACGGCTAATGAATGTAAAGGAAAATATTTTCCAATATTAGTCTTGTTTGATTAATTTTTTTGAAGCAACCTCATACCAACCTTTGCCAAACTGATCTGTTCTGTTCAAATTATATGGTATTGTTCTATGTGGAGATAATAGCTCAAGTCTGAAAGCGGACTTGGCCCTCAAGGAAATATGTCTTTTAGTAGGTGTGGCGTAGATGTCACTGATTTGGGCTGTCCTATCTTCCTCTATGTTGTGATTTCCCATTGCACCTAACATTTCACTATTTAACAACCAGTCTCAAGATGAGTTGAAAATATGGGATTGACTCTCTTTAAGTTTATGATACACTGATATACATAGTTTTGTGCTCATGTATATATGCCTTGCATTATAGGTCAACATTCTAAATATATGTTTTATATTAAAGCACATAATAGACTAAAGTAATTGTAGTGTCAAGAACTGTGTAAAGTCGAAGTCTAATAATTAAGGCTCTCAGGACAATACAGGAGAGAAGTTCTGCATGTGCACATATACACTGTCATTAGTTTTAGCAAATAGCATAGCTCTTAAATTCCAACTCTTCTCTTTTTTGTATGCTTTGTTGGAGACTACAGTCTACATAAAGACTACAGCTTGTATTTGTCAAGCAGGAAGTCCAGGCACCATTTTGGTGCTTGTGGCTTTTTCTTACCAATATAAGATGCTTTCTACCTGCATATTATAAGGATTTTTTTTCTCATTGTAGGAGCAGTTTTATGGTCTTCATTGAGCAGAACTTTGACAGCTAGGTGACTTCTAAAGTGGTTAATGAAGCACTCTATCCTGTGTAGTCACTTTATTTCCATAATAATTCCAATTGTAATTACAGGAATAAAAGAATTATCACCATCACCTCTGAATCTGAAACGTCTGTATAAAGAGACTCTGGAAATTGAGCCCATCTTGATAATTATTTCTCCTGGTGCTGATCCTTCTCAAGAGTTGCAAGAACTTGCCAGTGTTGAAAGAAATACTGAGTGTTATCATCAGGTCAGTCTTAGATAAGAATACTGATTAAAACCCACAATGGGTAAAATTTTACTGTAGTAATATCTGTGTTTCAGGAAGATAGCATGTAAAAGCATAGTCTGGTGTCTGTGTGTTTGTTGTTCCCACCTATCTCACCACTAACTTCTGATTACATTTGACAAAATGAGTTTGAGAAGAGATATCCAATTAGTGATCCTCACAGAAGCAGAATCCTCATAAGAGGCATTCCTCCAAACTGGAGAAGCGAAAAATGAGGAGATAGATGGAGGACAACAAAAGAGAATGACAACTGTTATATGTGCTGAAATATTATCTCTTTTAGTGTGGAATAATTAAAATATGAACAAAACCCCCTGAAAACTATACTTCCTCATGTCATTATGCTTATAGGACTTGCATATTTCTTTCTTCAGCAGGAAACATAAATCAGATGTTCATTGTGAATATTTTGGTATTTTGTGGGATTCTGTAAAATATTTTGAGAAAGGAGTGGTAATCAAAACTAAATAACCTTAAAATTTTCCTCTAATGAGAATATTTTGTTATTATTTTTTCCTGCACTTTCTCATGCAATTCGAATAGAAGATGAGATTTTTCTTCTCTGTTGAAGAGTTCTTCGTATGGGATAAAAAAAACAGTGTGGTATAATACCATATGGTCTGGTGACTTTCACTTATGTTCTGAAACATAGCTATTTTAAATTATTTCAAGATATTACAGTTAGTTTTATTTAGGCAGAAGATATCTCTGTATCATCATATACAGCTAAGGCTCTGAGTTTCTTTGATCCAGTACAGTTTTAGGATGAAAATTCAAGATGGATTTCCCCTTAAGGGATATTTGATGAAGTCATCATCATAGAATCATAGAATCATAGAATAGTTTAAGTTGGAAGCGACCTTAAAGATCATTCAGTTCCAACCCCTCTGCCATGGGCAGGGACACCTCCCACCAGACCAGGCTGCTCAAGGCCCTATCTAACCCGGCCATCAACAATTTCAGGGAGGGGTCATCCACAGCTTCCCTGGGCAACCTGGACCAGTGTCTCACTGCCTCTCATCGTGAAGAATTTCTTCCTGATGTTTAATCTAAATCTTCTCCTTTCTAATTTAAAGCCGCTCCCCCTTATCCTATCACTACTTGCCCTTCTGACAAGTCCCTCCCCAGCTTTCTCGTAGCCCCCTTCAGGTACTGGAAGGCTGCTACAGGGTCTCCCCAGAGCCTTCTCTTATAATAATAATCACAATAGTTCTGTTTTGCTGTAGCATCAATGCCAAGACAAGACTTTTCAGATTGGCTAAGGACACTTTCTTTTCAACTTTTGTTCATGTTTTTTTTTATGTATAGCTTCCAATTAGATTCTAAGGGAGAACTAATGTCACTGTATTCTGCAAAATGTACTACACCAGTTGTTGCAGTAGCTGTGCCACAAAAAAAAGTAATTTACTTATTTTCAGTTTTCACTGATTCATATGAAAATTCAGTTTTGGATCTCCGTTTTTCCATTTGAAGATCCACATTTAAATTAGCAGCAAACAGTACTTTAAAAAATGAAAAGACTGTTAAGCTGTTCATATTTCTCAGTTGGAAAGAGACCAGCTTTAGTTTTTCACTCATCTTAATATGAAATTGAGTGTTGCTCTCCAAAGGAAGCACTTCTAACTTACAATCAAAGAAAATTTGTTCTCATCTCTTGTTTTTGTTGTATCAGCAATTGTAGTAATAGCGTTTAGTCAGTGATATTTAAATTACTTTTTGAGTTCCCAAGGAATACCATCACTGTTACTAAGTGATGTATTTTTATTCCATATCAAGACTAGGTGCTGTTGTTTCTTAAGAAACTCTAGTTAGATACATCACAAAGAAACTAATCTTTTTCCTGCTTTAGTATCCTGTCACATTGAAGAAAATTCTGTTTATCTTTAGCACACCTTATTTTTTACATATGCGCTCAAACTTGGAAACACAATTATGTATTTAGCTGTTGAATGGCTTATGATGAATTCCTGATACAACTGTGTCTGTCATTTCAGATTGCAATGGGCCAAGGCCAAGCTGACCTGGCTATTCAAACTTTAAAAGAATGTGCACGCAATGGAGAATGGCTGTGTTTAAAGAACCTACATCTTGTTACGTCTTGGCTTCCTGTATTGGAAAAGGTGAGGGTAAATAGAGAAGGATGTATTGGAAAACAGACAAAGAAACATTTCCATGATGATGTTTACAGTTCCCACAGTTTTTAAAATAAGCATTTTCAGTTTTCTCAGTCATGAATGAGGTTAAATGCTTCAGAGCTAAGCAGCTCCTACTTTGTGTGAGCACTTCTATTTTCTTACAATGTAGAGTATTTCTGCCACAATGATTGCAAAGTGCTCCTGTTAGGACTTCTGGTATTTTATGGGATACTGCCCATGTTTGCTAACTCTGAATCTATGTATGCTTAAATTTATTCCCCCAGTTCTAGGTCTTTCTTTTTAACAGTTCTTTTTTGTTAAGTATGGCTTGTACGTGAGTCACTAAGGGATTTTTTTAATTTAAAATTAAAATGTGTAATATTTTCTAGAAACACACTTACTTATGGCATGTAAAATCATTAAGTTATTGACTAAATGAAAGTGCCTTTACATGTATACCACTGGGATACCCACAAAACAAACAAACTTAAAAAAAAAAAGAAAGATGGAAAGTACCTATCAACAGTTACTACTGTCTGAATTTTCCAGTTTCTAATGATGTAAGGCTATGAAGATGATCAGAAGGCTGGAGAACCTCTGCTATAAGGACAGTCATGGAGGGTTGGGGTTGTTCAGCCTAGAGAAGAGAAGGCTCTGGGGACACTTTAGAGCGGCCTTCCAGTACTTGCAGGGGGCTATGAGGAAGATGGGGAGGGACTTTTTACAAGGGCATGTAACAATAGGACAAGGGGGAATGACTTTAATCTGGAAGGGGGGAGATTTAGGTTAGACATTAGGAAGAAATTCTTCACAGTGGGGTGGTGAGACACGGAAACAGGTTGCCCGGGGAAGTTGTGGATGCTCTGTCCCTGGAGATGTTGAAGACCAGGTTGGATTGGAGTCCTGAGCAGCCTGATCTGGTGGGAGGTGTCCCTGTCCATGGCAGGGGGTTTGGAACTGGATGATCTTTAAGGTCCCTTCCGGCCCAAGCCGTTGTATGATTCTATGATTCTGTGATTCTATGATTCTATTATTCTGTGTCCATAAAATGTACCCCATGCACATGAACTGGAAGTCTGTTTGCCGCAGTGACCATGTGGCATGTGTGTGCCTTTAATATTCTTATAATCCAGTTTGACAAAATGGAAAGGGAAAGTGAGATATCGCTAATGTGTGTCCTCTGGTCTGAATATGATAGTTAACAGTATGGAAGCATTTGTAAGCCTCTTACTAATTATCAAATGTCAGATCTTATTAAGTATTAAAATATGGAAATTTATCCAAAGTTTCATATTCTTTCCACAAGAACATAATATTGAATGTGTTAAACCTCCTGCAGAGCTTAATATAGACAGAGATTTGCTGGCATTTGACTCAACACATCACCTTTTCTGTTTTGCATACTATTAGCAAGTGTGAGGCTATGTCATTCATCTGTTTGGACATCCTCTTAAGAGAGATCTGCCTATTTATAATTCAGTTCCACGCAGGCACATAAATTCAGTTCTCACAATCTTTCCATCTGAGAAGATTAAATATGTCTTCTGGTCAATGTGAATGTTATCAATGTGAAGATGGTACCTTCACAGCTTGTAACTGACTGCTCACAGCTGTTTTCTAGTCAAACATGTTGTATCAGAGGATGCATGCTGCAGGTGATTGCACTTGAAACAGCATATAAATTTCCTTGTTTTCTTTTCTTATATCTCTTTCTTCCAAGGCTGTGGTCATTTTCTTGTCTTAGTTTGTCTGCTATAACATCCTCATAGACAAGCTGAGGAAATACAGACTTGAGTGTACCATAGTGAGGTAGCTTGAAAACTGGCCTAATTGCATGGTTGAAATGGTTGTTGGCAGCAAAAAATCCAGATGGAGGCCAGTCATCAGTGATGTACTCCAGGTGTTGGCACTGTGGCCAACATTGGCTAACATAGAATCATAGAATGGTTTGGGTTGGAAGGGACCTTAAAGATCATCCAGTTCCAACCCCTTGCCATGGGCAGAGACACCTCCCAACTAGTCCTAAATCTTCCCCTTTCACATCTTAATTAATGGTGTGAATAATGGGGCAGAGGTCATCCTCAGCATGTACAGATGATACAAAACTGAGAGAAATGACTGATAGGACAAATGGATGTGCTTCTGTTCAGAAGGACCTTGATAGACTGAGAAGTAGGCTGGAAAGATCCTTGTGAACTTCAGCGAAGGAAATAACTCTAGACACCCAAAAAGTCTGGGAGCTATCTGGCTGAAAAGCAGCTTGGCAGAAAAGACTTAGGAGTCCTGGGAGTCCTGGTTGGTAAGAAGCTGACTATGAGCCAGCAACATGCTGTTGCGGCAAAGGCAGCCGCTGGTCTCCTGAGCTGCTTTAGGCAGAGCGTTTGCCAGCAGGTCAAGGGAGGAGATCCTTCTCCTCTGATCAGCCCTGCTGAGACACATTTTGATGTGTCTGTTGCTGGGCTAACCTGTATACAAGGGATAGGCATACTGGATCCAGGCCACTAAAGGGCCCCAAAGGTGATGGAAAGACTGCAGTATGAGTTATACAAGCAGAGACTAAGATAACGGGACTGTGCCTCAGGGGGAGTGATATTATTTAGTGTTTATTGGCTGATGAGAAGGAGCAAAAGGAGACAAGAGCCAGACTTTTCTCAGTGGTGTCCCTTGACAGCTTGAGAGGCTCTGGGCACAAACTGAAGTACAGGAAATCCCATTTAAACATAAACCAAAAACGTTTTTACTGTGAGGTTGGTAAAACACTGGAATAGGTTGTCCAGAGAGGCTGTGGAGTCTCAATCCTTGGAGATATTGAACCCCTGACTGGGTAGAGTTCTGGATAACCTGCTGTAGCTTTGAGCCAAGGGTTGGACTAGACAGTCTCTAGAGACTCCTTCCAACCTCAACAATTTTGTGATTCTAGGTACGAGATATAGTTATCATTTTGCCTAAAGAGCAGGAAAATTGGGTTGACAGAATTTTTTTCTTTACTAAAAACACTGAAAAGAAAATTATGGTTATGTTTTAGAGATTATCAGAATTAATGGATTGTTCAAAAAGCTGTCAAGATATATTTTGAACTATGTTTCTTCCAAGAAACATTCACAAAACTGTTGACATTGTTCTCAAGTCAACTGTCAAACAACTTTGGTATCTTCAGAGGAATATATGTCTGTTTGAGATGTACATAAACACCTGCAGTATGTTTTTATACATTCAGTAATTAAATATTTTTTGTGAAGCTTTTATAAGTGAAATAGCACTTGACGATATTTATTCTTTCAGAACTCCATTTTCCTTCTTCAGTTTTCTGTGAATCATGGTGTGTGATGTGTGTGTACAACAAACGCTTGAAGAAAAAGAAATATAGCTATATGAATGTTGAAAGTCATTGAGATCTGTTGTTGATATGCAGCCCACATTCCAAGTCTTTGTCTTTTGAGATGTAGCGTTGCAGTGCTTTTTCACTTAAAAGAAGTTCAAGAACTGCTGCATATTTTTATACTCTGAATTTGGAATCTGGAGGAGAGGTGCAAATATGTGACACATTTAGAATTATAGAATCTTTATGGAACAGACCTTTAAGATCAAGTCCAAATAAACCTGACACTGCTAAGTTCATCAGTAAACCGTGTCCCTAAGCACCACATCTACATATCTTTTAAATACCTCCAGGGATGGAGAGTCCTCCACTTCCCTGAGGAGCCTGTTCCAATGCTCAACAGCCCTTTTGGTGAAGAAATTTTTCCTAATACCCAATGCATACCTCTCCTGGAGCAACTTCAGGCTATTTCCTGTCGTCCTATCACTTGTTACTTGGGAGAAGAGTAGTTATGGAATAGTAACAGGTAGTTTATAGGCAGTGATAATGTCTCTTCTCAGTCTCCTCTTCTCCAGACTAAACAACCTCATTTCTCTCAGCCAATCTGCAAAAGACTTTTGCTCCAAACCCTTCCCAGCTTTGTTGCCTTTCTTTGGACGCACTCCAACACCTCAATGTCTTTCTTTTAGGGAGGGGCCTCAAACTAAATACAGTATTCAAGGTGCACCCTCACCACTGCTGAGTGCATGATTACAGGGGGATGATCACCTCGCTGGTCCTGCTGGCCACACTGTTTCTGATACAGCCCAGGATACTGTTGGCCTTCTTGGCCACCTGTGTACACTGCTGGCTCATATTCAGTCAGCTTTTCCACCAGGCAGCTTTCCAGCCATTCATCCCTAAGCCTTTAGTACTGCAAGGGGATGTGGCCCAAGTGCTGGACCCAACATTTATCATTATTGAACCACATGCAGTTTGCCTTGGCCCCTTAATCCAGCCTGTCCATATCCATCTGCAGAGCCTTCCTTCCCTAGGATGAACTTTGAACCCGAGCACTGCAAGCATATAGAATGTGTGGAGACAACACATCTTGAGCTTTGAATATCTTTAGTTATAAATACAACTAAGGATTTTTTAGACAAGCCTGATTTTCTAATTTAGGATATTATAATTTTGTAAATAACTGCTCTGTAAATTAAAAAATAATAACCTCAAACCTGCCTCAATTTATAACATCTCTTTAATAGGAGCTGAATACTTTACAGCCACAACCAAACTTTCGCCTTTGGCTCACTACTGAAGTTCATGCAAAATTTACTCCGATTTTGCTTCAATCAAGTCTGAAAATAACTTATGAAGTAAGATCTGTTTGGGAAGCTTTTATTACATGTTTGCAATGAATGGTCTCGAATGTATAGTAAACTGTATGCTTAGATAGAATAAAGTTAAGGTAATGTGGATGGACTATTTATATGACGAGTTCTGCTTCGTATTTCAATTAGATGCAATATACAGAAAATGCTATTAAATATCCCTTAAAAGATTTTTAGTAATAATTTGTAAGATGTATGTGGAAATTTTCAATAGCTGTGCTCTAAAGGGAACGTTTTAAAATTTTAATTTTTTTTTTTTATTTGGAAGTATGAAATGAAAATAAATTTACCTGGGGGAAGTATTTCTTTTGTTTTGTTCTACAAAGTATTTTATGCATTTAATCTGTGTTTCTTAAAAGAAAAAACCTGCACAGGTACTGGGACGTGGATGACAAACAAGGAGTTCCTCCTTCTTGATGAATGTCCTCATCTGAAGATCTCAGAATCACACTTTCTTTTTCTTATTTTTCTTTCTGGTACCATACCTGGACCTTTTCAACATTAATGACTCCCCTCCCATACAGAATAACACACAGTACTAAAAATTAAGGTCTTTCAAAATGATTCCGCGTAAGGAATAACTGGGACCATGCTCCCACAGCTTGTTGATAGTGCACTGATCACTTGTGCATTAATGTCCTTTATGGAAATCATGGATAAGGGTCTTATTAACTCTTCCATTGCTTATGGAGTGTGGAGATTTTGCTTGGAGGTAAACCAAGAAGCTCTGACCTTTAAGAGTCTAATGCTGCTGACTTTCAAGAACACAAAATTGTTACACTTTTATATTGACTGCAGGAATTTTAAAACTTCTGGGGTACCTTCTTGGTTATATTGAGGTCTTCAGTGGCACAGAAATTAGAGGACTGTGTAGGATTGTCACAGTTCTTTTCATGTGGCTTCTTGAAATTACTGGTCTCACTATCTTTACAATAAATATTCTAAATCTGTTTATTACCTTTTCATTTGTAGTAATTTAGCTAATAAGATGTGATTTTTATATGGTTGTGGCATGTCCCTTAACTCTTATCAATCAAGATGTAAATATTTAAAAAAAAAATCATCGTTGACTACGATCTTTTGCAATTATTGGCCACAATTGTGCATTTGCAACTATGGTTATGTTACAGAAACATTAACAACTCACAACTTTTTTTTTTTTAGTGGAAGGGCATTCTTATCAATATGAAAATGTGATTTAAATATCTTTAAAATTTATGTTTACCTTCACACTTTCAAATAATTGGAATTGGCTGGGTATCTAATCAGTTGGTTTTACTTTGTAGCACTGTAACCTTTGTTATTATATACACTTTAACTGCAGTTATTTCTGCTGGTTGTGGACATTACCTACTACTAAATCAGAGAACAGAATATGGTGATGTCATAAATTGGCTCTAATCAATGAAATAAGTGGTAGTTGAGCTCGTAAAATCAGAAGAAAGGTTCTTGTTCCTGAAAAAGTTGCTTTTACTCTTATGCTTACATATTTTGACAACCTACTGTTCATTCACTAAGTTATTTTAGTGTAGTCCAGTCCTCCTGTCAGTTCATCCTGGTTACTATTTCCTTCAGTATGTTTAACTTATTTTCAGTAAAAGATCATTCTGTTGTTAGGATATTTATTATAAGCAGATCTTTTTCTTGTTAAATTTTGGGTTTATTAAGTACTGGTTGTCATTTCATGAAATTATAGATCATAACTTAGAATTTAAGAAAATAGTACATAAAGTATCAGGTTTTCTATATAGAACAGTTTTTTTTCCTTTCAATGCAGGCACCTCCAGGCCTCAAAAAGAATCTCTTGCGAACCTATGAATCTTGGACACCAGAGCAAATTAATAAAAAGGGGAATTTGTCTCGAGCACATTCTCTCTTTTGTTTAGCATGGTTTCATGCTGTATGCCAAGAAAGAAGAAATTATATTCCTCAGGTAATAATTTTTTTGCTACCTTTTTAAAAAATTTAACCCACTTGTTAGTGTTTATGCTTGGAAATATATGATATGATCCATCTGAATTTCCTAATTTCTGTTTCAGATATCAGTATTTATTTATAATTATCCATTTACTTTGAAAGTCTTTTGTGGTGATTACACATTATGCATTAATGCTATATAAAGAGTAATGCCACCAAGAACAGAACAGAACCTGTAGTAGTAGTAGTAGTTGCTTTTCTCATTATAATTTTGTCAGTCGGTAGGAAAGTGACATGAATTAAGGAGTGAGATGATGTAGTTATAATGTAAACTGTGTTTGAAGTAATCTCTGTTAGAAAGTAAAATCTGAAGTTTACATTCCTCATACTCAATGGGTTCTAGTTTATGTAAGCATGTAAAATTAAAAGCACTGTTAGAGATATTTTTTATGCTACCTCTACTGAATGTTTCCAAAGATGCACTTTAGACAACATGCATTGTTTCTTTTTTCATTCAATATTAAGTATTATACAGTATTCAGTTACTACATGTTTCTATTTTACTTATGGTCATCATTGTGTGACTAATTAAAGTCTTTAATTTCTTTTAATGGTAGGGTTGGACCAAGTTTTATGAATTTTCTTTATCTGATCTCCGTGCTGGTTTTGACATTATTGATAGACTCTTTGAGGGTAAGTCAGTCTTAAGGAAAGATTCTCACCTCTGCAGCATAACTCTTCCAAATGTCTCTCATTTAAAATTTAAAAAAATATTAGAAACTTTCACAGTTAGTTTTATAAATTGATTGCTTTGCATGATTGTTTTGTTTGGAGTGAGGCCATTCTGCTTAAAGGCTGCTTTGAAGGTATTTAAATTTTACATTTGAATCTTCATTAGAACATTTTCACAAATGTCAACACATGACCAGGTCAGTACAGGAAGCAGTCTGACCTTGAATTACCCATGCTTAGGCTTATTAGGCTTTTCTGGATTTGGATCCAGACTCTGAGAATATGTCTGTATTAGTCAGCTGATAAGGGCTGGAACCAGGCTCAAAAATATTCCATGGTCAGGTTTATTTCTTCCTATATTTGGCTTGTGCAGACTGGCATTCTCGTAGGTGGTGGTGAGTCATGTTTTGTCAGATGGCAGAATCATAGAATGGTTTGGGTTGGAAGGGACCTTAAAGATCATCCAGTTCCAAACCCCCTGCCATGGGCTGGGACACCTCCCAGCAGACCAGGCTGCTCAAGGCCCCACCCAGCCTGGCATTCAACACCTCCAGGGAGGGGGCATCCACAGCTTCCCCAGGCAGCCTGTGCAAGGGTCTCACCACCCTCATTGTGAACAATTTCTTCCTAATGTGTAATCTATATCTTCCCTCTTCCAATTTAAAGCCATTCCCTTTCATCCTATCACTACTTGCCCTTGTAAAAAGTCCCTCCCCAACATTCTTGTTTACCCCCTTCACGCACTGAAAGGCCGATAGGCAGCAGGTGGGAGGTTACCTTATTTTAGTGCAAAACAGAGTTGAGCTGTATTGATGAAAGCCACTTTGTGCCATCCAACCTTGAGTTCAAATGGGACCTGTCTCATTTTACCGTTAGTAGAGATATTGCATGAAAAGCTTTATCTTTCTACAACACTCAGATAAGAGTGGAGGTGCTGCAAGGCTCATCACCAGTAAGTAAAGCTAGAAACACTGCATGAATTGTAATTCCATTTTTGGGAGGCTGGATAAATGAATAGTTTCTTTGTGCCAAGAACTATTCTGCTCAGCCTCTTCCTTCTAGAGAAATAAATAGGAAATACAGGAGTGCCTGAAAGATGAAATCTTCTGTCTTCATTCCTTCCTAGTGTGAGGTCCTCCATATATTAACTAAATGAACTCAGTATGAATAGAATATGAATGAATTCTTCATATGCAAACTCAATGTAGGCTAGAGCTCACTTAATTGTTCTATTAAGTAGTTTAATAATTTCTAATATTAGCTAATACGGAAGAGGTAATGTTTTTTAAAAGTCTTTGCATTTTACATAATTTCGAAGTAAAGTTAGGAACTGATACTTAGATATAATTTATGAGCATTGACTTAAATGAGTTTTGTGGATGATTAGTACTAATGCAATTGGACCTTAGGCAGAATTGAAACATTCAGCGATGCAAAGAGGCTGAATCTTTAACTATGAATGATACTCTTTAATGTAATCATTAACTGTTGCTGTGAAGGAATGATTGAAGTACTTGGAAACAACAGTTACCACCAATAAACCCACTCTTGAAGTAATTCCTCCTTCCTTTGTTAGAGGGACTTTAAGAAGTACCTTTCTGATCAGGCTTTTACTTGCACATGGGAGCTATAAGGTATGAGTAGAACATTGTCCCATATAGTTATTTTTGACAACTATGATAGAAAGGAGAGGAAATAAGTTGTTTTGAACATGTGATGTATAGCTAAGCCAGAATACCCCAACTACAACACCAGTCTGGCCAGGAAACTAATAGTAAGGTGCTGTGTTGTGTGATTTATAGTGATTTACAGAGCACCTAGCCTAGACCTCTTTGTGTTCAAAGGGTGACATTTCCAGTAATGTTATCCATTTCAAGCATGAACTGCTTTTGGTTCAGTCAATCAGTTTATTTTATAGTATCAGCTAGTACTGTATTATGAAATATCATATAAAATTGTGATTTAATAGCATCATTTATGAAATGCATATGACTGATAGGTTTATCTACAATAAAAAGCACTTAAGTAATATTTCTAGTAATTCATTTTGAAACACAGTAAGTGTTCATTTATCAGTGGCAAATATTTGCAAACTCATTGAAGTTCTCCAACTTTTATTATTTGGTAATATAGAAGAAATACAATTAGACATTAATTATTTTATGTGTTTGTATTTTTTTATTTCACTGAAGAGCTACAATGGCAAGAAGAAATGCATATAATGCGATGCTATCCATTGATGCAAAACTAATATTAATTAATTTATAGGTTCCAAAAATTTTCAGTGGGAATTTGTGCATGGCTTGTTCGAAAATGCAATTTATGGAGGCCGTGTAGATAATTACTTTGATATGAGAGTTCTTCGGTCCTACTTGGAGCAGCTTTTCAACTCACAAGTCATTGGCAATTTAAATGCTAGAGGCAAGAAGATGACTAGTTTCCCATATTCAATCTCCTTACCCAATTCCTGCAGTATTTTGGTAGGTATACATCTTCTGTCACCTAATATAGAAACTAAAATAAGTTATTTTCAAGAATTATTCTTAAAAATTATTCTTGGAAAATTATTTGTGACAATTATTATTGGAAATTCCTGTGTGAACCTCATGAGGTTCCACAAGGCCAAGCGTAAGGTCCTACACCTGGGTTGGGGCAATCTGCAGTTTCATTGCAGGATGGGGGATGATGTGATTGAGAGCAGCCCTGTGAAGAAGGACTTGGGGTGCTGGTTGATGAGAAGTTCCACATAAGCTGACAATGTGTGCTCGCAGTCCAGAAGGCCAACAATATCCTTGGGCTGCATCAAAAGAAGCGTGGCCAGAAGGGCCAGGGAGGTGATTCTTCCCCTCTGCTCCACTCTTGTGAATCACCGCCTGTAGTCCTGTGACCAGTTCTGGAATGCCTGGCATAAAAAGGATATGAGTTGGAATGAGTCCAGACGAGGCCACGAAGAGGATCAGAGGGCTGGAGCACCTCGACTATGAGGACAGGCTGAGAGAGTTGGGGTTGTTCAGCCTGGAGAAGAGAAGATTCTAAGGTCTCCCCAACTCTCTCAGCCTGTGTTCATAGCTGAGGAGCTCCAGCCCTCTGATTGTCTTTGTGGCTCTCCTCTGGACCCGTTCCAACAGATCCGTAAATAGAAGTGACTGCTTTTCATTTTATAAATAGGTGTTACACTTGATCATTTGAATACCAAATGTTGAAATCTTTTCTCTTTTTTTTATATTGTCATTAATCTTACTTTTAAGTTTTCAGCAGAGGTATTGTAACTACTTTTCAGAGACAGTCGTAGCATGTTTTTCTTTTCAGTTGATAGCATCATTGTAAATCAGAATTGCTTTGTGCTCTTTTGGAGTAAAAACACTGTAAAAGAAGGTAGTTTTTCATAAATAAAATCAAGAAATTTATACGAGATTACCAAGACATGTCATTTGTTATATCGTTATTTTATTCTTTGTGTCATGCAGTGCAATTAGTGAAATATTTTTCAGCATACACTGTTAATTTCACAAGCTGAACAAAAAGTTCCCTCAGTTATGTTTATTTTTTTCTTGTAATGCAGGATTATCGTAATATTATTGAAAACCTTCCGGAAGATGATAAGCCTGACTTTTTTGGCCTACCTGCTAATATTGCTCATTCATCACAACGTATGATCAGTTCCCAGGTAAAGTTACGTTTTTCATTGACGTCTGACTCTTTTTTTTGCGTCCAGGATAATCTAGAGAAGCAACCATGTATTTCTGTAAGAAAATTGGAGTAAATGGAGGGCTTTTTGGAATCTGTTGACTTTTATCTGTAGAATATTTTAATATAATAACAATTATCTTTAGTTACAAAGTTATTAGTTTGGGACTTAAATAAACAAAGAATTATTGAGGAAGTTTACAATAATATAATTCAATTCATGTTGAAGAGTATCCACATAGGTAAGTACTTTCAATAGTTCTGTTTAAAGTGTTAATGTAACTCTTCTCAATAGGATAGTTTGCTGATCACTGTAAATTAAGGCTGTAGGTTTGGTCATGTTTGGTTACCAAATTCTAATACAGTAGTTTGACAGATAGAATGTGGGCAATATTCTCCTTTTCTGAAGGAGAAATTCTGAAGAATTCTCCCAGTATTCAGAATTTTATCTTTACTATTGGAAATGCGGAATTTTGAAGAAGGTGTTCTCACTGTAAAATACCATTAGAACTCCTTAGGTGTGTCATAATAAAATTCTCAACATAATGAAAATTAAGTTCCAGAGGTTTTGCAGGTCTTTTATTAAAATCAATGACTTTTAAACTGTTTTCATTATTGCATTCACTGTAAGATATGGCAGATGGCTATATTGTAGTCAAGATTTAGAATCATAGAATGGTTTCAACTGGAAAACACCTTTAAGATCATTGAATCCAGCTGTCGATCCAATCCTGCTAGTCTGCCGCTAGACCATGTCCCAAAGTATGGCATCTACTCGTCTTTTAAACGCCTGGCCTTGAGCACTACCAAGGGAGGGGGCATCCACAACTTCCCTGAGCAACCTGTGTCAGGTACTGGAAGGCTGCTCTAAGGTCTCCCTGAACAACCCTGACTCTCCAGCCTGTTGTCATAGCAGAGGTGCTCCAGTCCTCTGATCATCTTTGAGATCTCCTCTGGACCTGTTCCAAAAGTTCCAATATCATCTTCCTTATGCAGTAATGCATAGAATTGTGTTGTCGACACCACTGTACTCAGGATTAGGAAGAGTAGGTTTTTTTTGAAACATACGTACTTTGAAGTTACTTGTTTAAGCCAACTGACAGCAATTTACTCTTTAGTCGAATGTTTAGCCTCAGAGATTTAAAATGATCAGATATACAGTAATTTTAAGTAAATTTTATTTAGCAAACTTTTATCAGTTCAAAATCTTTTAAAATAAGTATTAAAGCGGGTACCACTATGATCTGTTAACCATGAAGTTAAACTAATGTAATTCTATTGCAAGAAATCTGATATCATTTAATGAAATTGTTTTAATACACAAGATGGAATATTTAGGTGATAGAAATGCAGATTTTATATACGCTTTCTATGAACGTTATTTATTTTTCAGGTATAGGATCGATAGTTTGTATTGCTGCACCAATACGCTTTGCTGTAGCGGAAATTTGCTGCAGCACAGTGCAGCGTTTTGCAGTCATGCAGAGATGTCTTCTGTAACCTACTACATTGCTAATGTTTAGGTAAACCTAAAACATCACTAAAATGAAATGGACTTTTTTCAGTGTCCTTGCAATTCCATATTTAAGAGCTGAATATCACTAACTGTATTATTTTAATATTAGTAATTACAAGTTGAATTGTTAAAAATTATGCCTTATAGTGTTCTGTAGTGTAATTCAGAGAGAATTAATACTGCATGTGTACTGGGAAGAGCAATTTTGTTTTTAAGAAAACATTTGACTTAAATAGACATGATCTTTTCAGCAACATGACTTACATTTTTTCTGGATTTTGTCTTTAGGATAGAGATAGATAAATTTTTAGAGGCTGGATTTCAAGAGATCACTGTGGTTCTTCAGTTCTTCCTTACCTACTGTTAAAACAAGCCTTTGACACAACATCTCTTGGGCTGAATACAGTCAGAAATAATCTCACGTCTCTTGCTATGATCTCCCTGCAGAATGGTGCAGTTAAAATAGAAAAGAGCTCAGGTACCAGTGCAGCTGCAGGAGTCAGCATAGCGCTCATCCTGTCTATTTTACATGAGGTAGAGATTTTCTGTACAGCTACAACTCAAATTTCCTCATGCTCATGAAAAGCCCTCACTGCTCAGTTACAGTCGTGCTGCTTTCTTCTGATCTGATAGGAACTCTATTTTTGCCTGTCTATTAGCCTGTATTCAGGTGGTTTACTCTCCCAGTTTACCTATAGCCAAAGTACCTAAGTACCTGAGTGCTTATGCAATAGTCCACACTTGAAATCCCATATTTTGAAATTTTCATATTTCATGTAGATCTTTGGTACAATTTCTTTACACAGTGCAGTCACAGTCTTAAACAACCTGACTATGGTAGCTGGAGAGATGCCTGGCGGAGAAGGACCTGGGGGTGTTGGTTGACAACTGGCTGAATATGAGCCAGCAGTGTGCCCAGGTGCCCAAGAGGGCCAATGGCATCTTGGCCTGTATCAAAAACAGCGTGGCCAGAAGGACAAGGGAGGTTATTGTGCCCCTGTACTCATCACTGGTGAGGCCACACCTCGAGTACTGTGTTCAGTTCTGGGCCCCTCACTACAAAAAGGACATTGAGGTGTTGGAACGCATCCAGAGAAGGGAGAAAAGGCTGCTGAAGAGGCTGGAGAACAAGTCCTACGAGGAGCAGCTGATGGAACTGGAGTTGTTTAGCTTGGAGAAGAGGAGGCTGAGGGGAGACCTCATCGCTGGTTACAGCTGCCTGAAAGGGGGCTATGGCAGGAGTGTTGATCTGTTCTCACAAGTGACAGATGACAGAACAAGAGGAAATGGCCATGAGTTGCACCATGGGAGGTTCAGACTGGATGTTAGGAAGAATTTCTTTACCAAAACGGTGCTCAGGCACTGGAACAGCTGCCCAGGGAGGTGGTTCAGTCACCATTCCTGAAGGTGTTTAAAAAACGGGTAGATGAGTTTTTGAGGGATATGGTTTAGTGGATGATGGTGCGGTTGGACTCGATGATCTCAAAGGCCTTTTCCAACCGGAAGATTCTATGATTCTATGATCTTTAAAGTGCTTAAGGGCATCACAAATGTAAACCAATGCTTTGAGCTTCAGATTGTTGAGGAGTCCACAGACTGTCGCTTCTTACCAATTTTTGAAGGAAATAGTATAAAACTGTTCAATTGTGGATTTTATATAGCAATTAGAAATGCTGAGCTATGAATACTCATAACTTCAAATAAGTAGGTTCCATTCACTTCAGCTGAAGTTGCTGGGAATATTTCTCCTCCTGTATTTTGTCATTTGTAATTTTATCGAACCCAGCCAGTATTACTTTGCAGTTTTGATGGTTCAGGTTTTGCAACAAAATTATTTGCTTTAAGAACCTATTTTAGAAAAATTTTATATTCTCAAATATAATCCACATCTGACTAATATTTTCTGTGGCAGGGTAGAGGATATAAGATAATTTAATTTTTCCAGATACATTTCTCTTAAACCCAGTGCATGCTTGTCTTCACCTTTTTTATTCTCAAAATGAGTGATTTTAAAGCAAGTAGATGTTACCGTGCTTGTCTCAAAGATGTTGATAATTTTCTTAAAAATGCCAAGACATGAAAAAGGGATTTTATTAATTAGTGAACAGATTTTTTTTTGGTATTTTTGTTTTCCAGGGCAGTGAAAGACCAACACATTTCAGTTTTCATTTGTTATTAGTTTTATTTTATTTAACTGCTAAACAAGTGAATGCTTCCCATAACTAATTGTGCATCCTGAGGCAAGACATTAATGGAAGAGAGTGTGCTTGTGAGACTGATGTTTTGCTTGCCTGCTGACAGGAACTTTTCAAGAGTGCAGTCTGAGATTAAGACAATTTGTTTTAAAGAAAAAGAGTTAAAAATTGAAATGCCTTTTTATGTAAAAATAGAAATGATTATAGAAATGATGGTTGAAAGGGACCTCTGGAGTTGGTGTAGTCCAGCCTCTTTCTCTAAGTGGTACTGTTGCCAACACTGTCTATGGCTGTGTAATATGTCTTTGTCACATCCTTCTTACGTTGGGGATTCCAGAACGGGACATAATTCAGTCCATTGAGACACACTTTGCTTACCCGAACAGGCATTCTGCTGAAAATCCTGGTCTTTCTGCACAATGAGGTGATTTTTTTCTGAAACTGACTCAAAAATGCTCTTTTATTCCCGTTTTTTATAAACATGAAAACAATGTGCTGTCCAATATGGTCTCCCAATTTTCCCTCTCCGTTATGCTCATTTCTTGTAGGATTCTACTAACCGTTCCCTGAATAAACCAATGTCTGCTTTCCTGAAGTCCAAAATCTTATACTCAGTTTATATATAAATCTTATACTCTGTTAACAAACACTTTAAAGATTTCCGTCAGTAGTGTCATTAGTAATACAGCTTTTTTACATACCTTTTGAAATAAAATGATACACAGTTACAAATAATGGTATATTAAAAGGGCTTTTGTGACCGAAAGGCAACTCCTAATTTGGGTTAAAATTTTATAAGCTGACAGGTTCCTCATGAATTATATTCAAGCTTTTAAAATATAATTCCCATGAATAATGTGTTGATGCAGTTCTTTGGCATAGCATAAAGCTTCTGTGTTTTATTTCTTTTACTCAGTAAAAATCTCATCTCACAGAACACTGCTATGAATATCAATTTGGATGTGTGCAACATTGGAATGCACGTTATAGAGAGTATTTAAAAGTGTGTAGAAATTACCTGTGTCTGTATTCATACTTATTTTCATGCATTCACACCATAATATTTCTCGCTTGTCATGAATGGCAGCTGAATTATTTGAAAATATTTGAAAAAGAGTTTGTTCTAGCAGAAACTTGACATACAGAAATAATATTCACACATTACATCAGGATCACTTAAGTAGATTATGAAATCTGAACATAAAATCAGTCAAAAAGCATGTTGCTTAACTGTATACTCCACAGAAATTATACTAGCACAGAAATCGCACACTGAATGCATTTTTTATAGATGTGATTGCTTAAAGAGAAACAACAATTTCTTTAATGAAATCCATTATAAGTTAAAAGGAATAACTCATCATATCTTAGAGTAGCTGCTAAATATAGTATGCATTAAAAATGATTACTGTTACTCTTCTAGCTGTGCCTGAAATTTAGAAATTTTGTAAAAAAAATCAGTTATCTTTTATAGCTATTTTATATTTTGTGATGAATACGTGTGGAGTTAAAATTAGTAGTAAACTAATAATGGAAAAGAGCGGAGGGCAATCTAGTAAGGCAAGCAAGGTAAGAACGAGTGTTATGAAACATGAAGTGAACTTTTCCTCATTGAATGTAATTGCAGTGATCTCATTGACTTCATTAAAACAGCATTTCATCTTTGGGGTTTTCTTTAACTTAGTTGCCAACCCTCTCAATTTAAGGAAGCCACTGGCTGATTATATATCTCCTCCCACCATTCCTTTCATTTCTTATTTACTTAAATTGAAAGTCCTTCTAGAACAGTAGTCAGATGTATAATTGTACTATAGTGCTGGTTTTTACCTCTTAGTGGCAGCACCAGACACAGCATCTGTAGGGCAGGGTGTACAAGGACACTTGG
Organism: Tapera naevia; assembly: GCA_033556795.1. Taxonomy (NCBI): domain Eukaryota; kingdom Metazoa; phylum Chordata; class Aves; order Cuculiformes; family Neomorphidae; genus Tapera; species Tapera naevia. The sequence continues at coordinate 116,942 of JAUMJJ010000075.1, forward strand.
AACTCTTAGACTGCTGGATGATGTTTGATCCCCAACAAGTCAAGTTTGATTCTCAGAGTGGAGACACCAGATCTCCACTGCTGTTTTAAGTCAGCTAAAGAAAAGTTAGGGTGTGTCCACCTGATATTACAGTCGTACATCAGTAGATCTGACTGCAGTGTTTCTACTGTGTGTAGAACAGCGGGGCTGTGGTGCGTGGTTACTTTTCAAGGTGCTTTTGTAATGGGAACTGTAGCTTTTTGTGTGTTCATCAACAGACTGTTTTCTCCTTCAAAATCTAGTTCAACAAAACTCTTAGCACATAATTTTGTATCTACTGCTCCTCCATAATTCCAGTCATCATAGAGTAATATGGGTACAATACTGAGAAGCATGCAATTGAAATTATTCTTGAGCTTATTATGATATTGCTGCATCTAATGTGTTAGATGTCAGGATGTGCATAAATCTTTTTGCTTAAAATAATTTAACATTTATATAACCCATGTATCAGCTGTGCAGACCATATAATTACTGATGTTTATTAATTGCATCCCGCTTCACAATATGTGATTTATAGGCTCTCGTAATTGATGAGTAGTGCCAAACTGTATTTATTGTGAGTAATATCTGTATTTAACAAGAATTTTTATATTATGGGGACTATTTTGTGTATACCTGTGCTGCTGCGTGAAAGAAAGGGGCTGTGCCCCATAATGAAGTGGAAGCCACAGTACTGTGTTCTTACAGAAAATACAGCTTTTTACCATTGCAGTGAATCCATGCAGTGTTCCAAGTAGCTTTATTAATTCACACAGGATTGATGCTCCGTATATGGGAAAGTGTTGGTGCTCTGTATGTGAGAAGTTTGTTCTTTTCTAAGAACAGGCTGCAGTTTTCTGGTGTGTAATTAGCTAAGGTCAAATACCTCTTCTGGCCTTCCTTTTAGCACCATGTTCTCCAAGCAGTATGTATCGTGGGGACCTCTGTTCTTTGGGAGAGGGTTCTGGCTGGGTCAGTAGTGGTCATTAGTGGGCTTGTGCTGTCCATGTGCAGCATCCTGCTGATTTTCTTTCCTCTACTGAACCCCAGAGGATCTTTCTGGCATCAAGCACATATGATCTTCTTTATAAAGGAAGATATAGGTGGTGTCAATGTATTTCCCTTTTTTGCTTTGTATTTTGATTACGAAAACATACATCTCTGTTAGTGAGTCCAGACGTACTTCACATCCTTGAGTGTAAGAGCAGCTTTGAGGTGGCCTCGAGGGAACAACAAAAGAGCAAGTGTAGACCCAGCTTCCTACTTATCCACATGCAGTATGAATGATGTGGTTATGAGTGTCATTAATGTACCTTTGTCCTAAGAACGTCTGTGGACCTTGTCCTTGCAGAGAGTGTAAAGAACACAGAGAGACTGAAAGTCAGGAAGGTTTCTGTGGTAGCTCAGCCTTAGGCTGCTTTCACAGCCATGTGAGCTACCACTGCCAAACTATAAAGAACAGTATGGAAGCACGTATTTCTGTCAGAAGGCATATCTAACTGAAACCCTTTCCCTCTCTTGACACAATGAAGACATAGTTGCATTGTACTGAGTTACCACTTTTCCAATATTTACCAAAGTGACTAAGTTATAACTTAGTATTTTAGTTTGAGCTGTTAAGTCTTATAAAAAAAGAAATATCAGCTGTGTAAAGGGATATATGGTTTCTGTGCTAAGACTACAACCTTATAAAACTGGTAGATGGCAGCAGAACACCTGCTTTGGCATAGTCTGTAAAACTACTGAGAGAAGTTTCTTAGCTTTTTGTACAAACATAAAAAATATTTTTATCCATTGTATAGTCTTGAAAAAGTAGCAGTTGCCTGACTAGCAAATCTTTTCTGGTTTATATTCTTAAAACAGTAATCATATTTAGTTCAGAAATGATTGATCCTAGATTTTTTTTTTGTTTTTTTTTTTTTTTAACTCAGCAATAGAGAATTTCAAAACATATTTTTTATTTTATTACTTTCCTCTTTTTTTTCAAATTATAATACTGTGTGTAGAATAGAGTAGGATAGATTGCTTGTGAAATAAATAAAATCGTAGGTATAAGCTTGTGCTTATTATATATTATATTTGTAAAGTAGCAGTTTTTAGACTAGCTGCGAATTACTGAAGGCGAGACCTTTTCCTCATATTGTGCAGAAATAGAATTTGTGTTCCTAGAAATCTGTTTTTATCTAAGTTCCAGAGAAGAAAAAGTAAAAATCTTGACAATTCTTCATTTTTATTTTTTTGCATGCATTTTTATTTTAATGTTCAAGTCAAACATGACTTTCTGTTAGCTCCATATGAAGCCACGTGGGATTAATCATACTTTTTATTGCTTTCTATTCTTTTTATTATCTCTCTTAATGTCTCTGAATGTGTGGGTGTTTTATTATAATGTGTTGGTCAATATCATAGTGGCTTATATCCACAGAAACCCATAAAGTATGCAATAGATTAAAAAGCTGAGATGCAAAATTAATTTAATAACTAGGTAAATTCATATTGACTTTTTAAGTTTGGTTACTCCACCTTTATTAATACATGCAATTTATATTTTTCTGTACTGACAATACAAACAGTGACAATTAGTGTATGAATTTTCCACTAAGAATGGAGAACATATTCGGTAGGAGTTTCTCTATGCTGTTCAAAGTTATTAGATTCTCCGTTCACAAAGAAATTATTCTACTGATTTTATTGTATAAGTACTGTTAGGATTAGTTGTCCTTACTTAAACCAAGCAGCTTCTACAAAGACTCATGGTTCTGAACAGTCATCTCACCCCTCTTTAAACAGAACATTATTGGTGATTGCTTTTATATTTTACTTATCTTTCTTTCCGTTCCTCTGACATTTTCAGTAACGGTCCTGTTTGTTTGATTTGTGGTAGATTTTTTTCCCTCTTATAATTATTCAAAATATTTATATGTGTATTTGGACGCAACATCTAAGAGCTTTTATTGTATAAAATATTAATAGAATATGTTGTGATAACAAAGGTGAGCATGCATTACTTATTGTAAGTATTGTTATTTGGAGTACCCTGTATTATACAGCCATGATTCGATTTTCAGTTTCCTTAGTATTATAAGTACATCTCTTGGTACCTTTTCAAACTAGAGTGCAAAGGATATGATTCTACAGACCTAGTTGTCTGCATCTGTGCTGGTCACTTTTACTCTCTCTTTGTGGTGTTTAAGGCATGATTACTCTCATCCTAGAGTAAGTATTTGAAGTTGCTTATAAGTTGACCTGATGGTAACATATATGTATATATACATATATGGTGCAGTGAAGAGGAGCTGAATTCTTGAGTTTTGAAGTTAGATTTCCAGGAAATGAAAATCCTCATTCCAATCTCTACAGCACAGACACATCTATCTGATGTACCTATGCAAGGAACTTACTGAGTTCTGTGTACTCAATTGGAGGGCCTTCTAAATGATAAATTATCCTACTTAAGATCTGTCTGTTGATTATGTAGGGAGGCTAAGGTGATAATCTTTGTAATTTAAGAAAGTTTTAACTAAGTGCCTGAGGGTAGGTGGGGTGAATTTGTTCTTATCTGGTTTAAGTTTGATTTAAGTGACTGTATAAAGTTCCCTCTCACAACCCAAGAGTTATTTTGTCTCCTTAAATACAGATTCCTAATCATATTCCCTTTGTCAACTGAATCGAGGTATCCTTCTAGGTACTCGTTCAATCTGTTTCTCATTCATGTCCTGCCGCCTTACAGAGCCTGTTTTGTCTCTTATGTGGCCCCCAGGAATGTATTCCTGATACTCCTCTTTCTTTTAAATCCAGTTTCCCTACCAACACCAAACATGTTTCTGTTGCCTGGGGTTGAAAACAGTTCCATGGAGTAACTGAAAACATGATATAACCCAGGAGAATTTTATGATACACCTGATAAATCGAATAAAGAAATATATCCCACTCATTATTTTATTCAGGTTGTTCCCAATCTCAACACATTCTTTGTCCCAATCCATGTGTTTGACTCTTGTTTTTCAGGACATAAACTGAAGCAAGAATGGTCCAGATTGGACATTAGGGGAAACTTTTTCATCATTAGGACAATAAAGCAGTGGACAGGTCATCCACAGAGGTTATGCAGTCTCTGTACTTGGGTTTTTTCAAGATGAGGAGGTGAGGCTAGAGACCTCCTGAAGTCTTTTCCAACCTGGATTATTCTATGATCCTATTAAAAAATCAATTTCCCTTTTCATTTGCATAACCATCAGAAAGAGAGTGGTTTTAGCCTACTATGTAAACCTTTTCTCAGGCTTTAGCTGATTTGAAGTAGTATATACTGGTCAGCACTGTAAGAAACTTCACTGTGATTTGTAAGAATAAAATGTTTATGCCATTCAAGTTCTAAAACCAAAGTTGTCATCATACTTATGCAGTAACAAGACTTACTATTTTACAATCTCTAATGCTTTCATAAATTTGGACCGATTTCATGGATGTGACAAATGGCAAACAAAACAATGTCCATCAAATTTTCAAATTAGCAAAAATTTGGAATACTGAAGCAGTTTAAAGATGAGGTCATCCTGAGTATTTTGACATGACTACATTTTTTTCCCCCTCTTTTTCTTAAAGGCTAAAATTCTCAAAAAATTATTCAGGCCAAAAGAGCCACCACTGCACAAAGTTTCAACACAATCCATTAATTTTAAGAACTTACAGTGAGTTGAAAACAGTGTGGTGTCTTGGAAACTGTAGTAGTAAGTTATTCTACCATCATGCCTGTTACACTTGAGAGAAGACATAGGATGAACTGGAAAGAGTTAAAGGAGTCCCATGAACATTTGAAAAAGATGCTACAGTACTCCAGAACACTATGATTTAAAACTTGATTTTTTTTTATTCAATACATTTAATTTTAGTGCTTAGCCTTTGATAATCATATCCCAATATTTTTGAGCTACTTTGATAAAATATACAAAGTAGAAACAGATCTAGGTGCACTGAAGAATAAAGACTGAAATCATGGATAGACAGTGTATTTCCTATTTAAATTGTATTGACAAGTTCTATAATCAGAAAATTAGAAATAGACAGCTAACCCTATACCCTAGAGCCAGAAAATACTTTAATTACCTGGCATTGCAGTCAGTGCTTCTCAAATTTATCTCAGCTATGTGGAGCTATGAAGGCATTTTTTAAAAAAAAGAATATGATAATATTTTCAATCCCTCATATTCACAAAATAATCATAGCAACTTTTTGCAGCTTTATAGTATAAATATGCAAGTTTATGTGAGATACTTCATACTGAATTACCAGTTAAAGTATATTTGATATAAATGTTTTATTTCTTTGCAAATGATGACAGGCAACTGTCCAAAACCAAATTATAAGAGCCAGAACTATAGCTAAACGAATGATATCTGCAAGGCACAAATGTGTGTTTATTGTCTCTGTTGTTTGCCAGAACATTTGCATGTGTGCAGAGTGAAAAGGAGGCAGAATAACAGCAATGATAAAGATACTATGATCAAAACATTCATCAGAGGATATAATCTTTTGCTAAATTAAATAAGAATCTTTCTGCTATACACAATAGCTGAAGCACAAAAAGAAGTATTAATGATTAAAATTAAGTTATGAGAATGAGAGGGTGAAATGGTATTCTCCGTGTAATTTCTTTTCTTCCCTTTAGCTACCAGAGTATCTGCAGAAGCCTTTCTTGTAGGTGTTCATATCCATTGCTGGTTTCAAACCCAGCTGAGATTTGGTTTTCCTCACTCCATCCTAACACAATTCAGCAATATCTTTATATCCTACTGGGTAGTCCATCCCTGTTCCCATCTTGCGTGGATTACCTTTTTACATTTGACATCACCAGCTTCCTTTTCATCCATATTGATCTTCTGACATGCTTGATCTTCAGCTTCTTATCGTGCTTAGTTTCTGCACATCAAAAAAAAAGACTGTTCTTGTGCTTTGAGGAATTTGTTTTTGAAGATTAACCACTTCTCCTGGCCCCCCTTTGCCCTCAAGGCAGTTGCCTTTTGGATCCTGCCAAGAAGATCCTGATTAAGCTAAAATCTGCTCTGCTGAGGTTCAGGGTTGTGATTCTGGTGTTTACCTTCCTCTCTTCTCTCAGGATTTTAAACTTCCAATCTCATGCTTGGTGCAGCCGAGGCTGCCCTCCATCTTCACATCTGCTACCAGTTCTTCATTGTTTATTAGCAATAGCTTCAGTAGATCATCTCTCCTCATGGGCTAATTGATTGCCTGCATACAGAAATTTTCTCCAACGGATTCTAAATGTCTGCATTCCTTACACCCTGTCATATTGCCCTCACGGCATATACACGGATGGTTGAAGTCTCCCATGAGTATGAAGGCCCATGAGTATGGCTGGACTTCTTCAAGCTGTCAAAAGACTTCCTATACTTTCTTGATCAAGGATTCTGTAGCACACAGCTATTAAAGCACCACCTGTGTGGGTCTGTCCTCCACACTCTGCCTATAAGCTCTCAGCTGGCTCTTAAGCTGTTCCCAGGCAAAGCTCTGATCACTCTAGCTACTCCTTTGCCTTGACTGCAACTTCTCCTTGCCTTCCTTTCTGGCAGTTTGTCTCAGAATAGACAAAAGTAAGGTTTTAGTACAGTAAGGTGATTCTTCCAGATATTCATGTATGTATGTAGCTCCTCTTGACAAACCAGGTTGTAGGGTCATGACTAAAGAACTTTGTTTTAATAGACTAGGATTTCCACCAACTAATAGTATTATTTAGCACTTGAATTGATTTCAGTTTTAATTACTTAAATGTAACAGAGAAGCCAAAATTCTATTTTCATCATTTCTGAGATCTGGACTCACAAGAGTACACAATAGTCTCTATGACATCAGATTATATTGTCATTTCTGAGGAAACTAAAGAAGTTTTTTTCAGAATTAACATTATATTAAGAAATGAACTTTTCATGAGAAAGAATAATATTTTAGCTTATTAAAAGTATTTTTAAACTTGTTTTTCTAACTATAGGTTTATGTGTTATACAGATAGAATTGATACATTCATACTTTATATCTATCTTTTTAATGTCTTGTAAAATATTTAATATAAGAATAAAATTATAGTAAATGTTACAGGTGTTAAAATAATGGTCCAGTGTACTGTCATCTTGTAGTGCTTCATAGTCCATATCTAAGCTAATAAATAAGAAGCTGCTGTTTTCTTCAGCAAAAGAAAATGAAAAACACAAGAAAAGGAAATATTCTATCATTGCACATCTTTCAGGAATAGAAAATAAGTCATAACCCACCAGAAACATTGGCTTCCTGCCTAATTCTATCAATTAAATAGTCCAGTACTAAGAATTTTTTTGTTTTCAAGTTTAATTCTTCGTAGTCAAGTAAAATGAGAGAATTGGTAAGTTATTCTCTAACATGTATTAAAATAAAAGTATTGGGAAAAATAACAAGTAGCTAAAAATCAGGGGGGGTTATGTGCATTTCAAGTGACAGACTGCAATATCACAGAAGAATTTTAATTTTAGTATTCTTTCTTTGTAAATTTACACATGTATTTGATCAGTTTGGAATTACCAGGGTTGCTAACAATAAAATACAGTTGAACCTAATGAACTGCTCCCCTTCTTTCTGAAAGTTTTGCAGGTGGGTTTTTTTTTTATTGCTTGCTTGATTTCTTTAAACTAATAAATATACATTTAAAAAATATGAAGTAGCATAAATATATAAGTAAGTAAGAGATCTGTGGGATATTGGAATGAATTGATTGTGACTGTCTTAGAATTTTGATGTGTTATACGTGTTACATGTATTTAGTAACATATTCTGGTTTTTTATTTCTCTTTTTAATTTCAGATGCAACCAGCTAAAGGCAGAGCTTGAGTTTTGTCTGTAGATTTTGTGGGAAAGAACCTTTTTAATTAATTATACACATCATTAGTTTTTAAATTATAGTAGAAGAAACACAATGAATCTGAGAAGATAAATATGGGTATATTTATTTGGTTGGTTTGAGCTTAATATGAATGAAGTCTAAGTATGTTCTATTTGGATATGAGTATGGTTTTAGATCACGACTAGTAATTAAGTACGCAGAAAAGTATGTTCCATAGATAAATTGGAGAGTATTTACTATCGCATTTTTGTACTAAAAGAAGTTTATCCTTTCTCAAGACTTGCATTTTTATTCTTACCACGCAGGTCATTTCACAGCTTCGGATCCTGAGCAGGTCAGTAACTGCTGGCTGCAAATTTGACAGAGAAATATGGTCTACAGAACTTTCTCCTGTTCTCAACCTATGGAAGAAACTTAATCAGGTAGGAGAGTAGCTAATTTGAAAAGAAATTAAAAACCAAATAAAAATAAGGCCTAAGGAATTGTATTGATTATTAAAAGATAAGAAGTAAAAAAGTGAATTAAATGCATTTGAGGTGGGAAGTGCAATGTTACATTTGTGTAATTAGCTATAATGTCTGTATGTGGGATAACAGGCTGTCACTTTTTACTCAATATGGAGGTGAGAGCACATTCACAAGACATGAGACTCACATCCTGTATGCGTTTTCAAGAAGAACACGTATATTTTGGAGTTGAATTCAGTCTGTTCATTTTTTTAATATTCCCAAGACAGTTCTTAATGTTTTTAAATGTTAAATTATGTTTTTCCTGTATAATATTGAAATATTGGACTATATTTAAATCAAATTTCATTAAAATGCTTCCTACAATGTTTGCAATATCAAATATCACTTTCTTTTTGTCCCTTGTTTGGCTTGCTGGTTTGGTTTGATGGATATTTTTTTTACATATATTGTAAAGCTTGATTTCCAGCAATTGAACTATTGTGGGTGTCCGTTTACCTGCGATATGTGTAAATTCTCTTTGAAATGCAGATACTATGCATACTTGGGTAGGATCCCTCTCATCTCATGCTAGGTGCCTACCTAGGCATTTGTCGATTATTTTTGTCCTCAGCAATAGGTCTTGTACACAACAACCCTGGAATGAGAAAAACCTTTGCCTTACTCAAATAACTCCATACAAAGAAGTGATATGAGGTGCACATTAGAATTCGGCATTGCATTTTGAAATCTCTTATTAAATTCTCATTTAATCCATGCTAAGTGTACAATATGTCATCTTTTGGTACTAAATAATTTCATATTGACGTCTGTGGCCTCTGAACATGAACTGCTGTTAACCAGGCCTGTGATCCTGTAAGAAAAGACTGTGTTTCAATGTGACACCTTCCATTATATCTTTCTTGCTGTCTAGAATTAAAAATATACCTTTAAGCCTGCAAACCTTCCTTGCAAGATGGAACTGTTGCATAATATGTATACATAAAAAATTAGAAAATGGGAGATTTTGAAAACTGTGTTTGGAAAACTGATAAATGAGACCAGTTTTAAACAGTAAAGCAAAATTGTTTTAATACTCATTAACAGTATACATTGCTAATGGCTAGTTCTTTGTTATTATTAATGATTATTATAAGTATTAAACTATCTATTCTTGAGGTCTGTAAATTTTTTTTTCCGCTCCATTTTGGAAGCATTTACATTTAGCCGCAGAATCTTTATTGTAGAATCATAAAGTCCTCTGTGTCACTTCTTTCTGTTTAGCTGTTCTGGACTAATAAAAAATGTCTTGACATTTTAATCTCTATTAGCTTCATTTGAAAACATACATTTTAATTCTTGCCATTTGTAATGAATACTGTCCTAAAACTGCTTCTGCAGTGTCTTTCAGCATGATTTAGTAACAGCTTAAGACTAATCAAATTAATTAATCTCTCATGAACCTGCTATTAAGTTAAAAAAAAAAAAACAAAAACAAAGCAGCAGATACTCAGATGCTCAGTATGAGCTTGCATGAAAGACTATTTACTGAAAAAAAATGAAGCCATCAATTAGTAACTTAATCACTGTCCAAGTGAACTCAGGCATTGCCCATTATATGATTGTTTTCAGAGAAGCACAAAACTATTAGGATATGATGGAGCTGCATAAATATTTTATCATGTCCAAACAGCTATTTGTCATGAGTAGAGGGAGACAGGAACAAGTGCTATAATTTTGTTGCAAGGTGGATACATTTTCTGCCTTGTTTCAGGGAAACCTTTAGTAGCTCCATGAGATTTAGAAGGCCTCACCCATAATAACTGTTTGGAAGCAACTGCATCAACATGGCTCTGCCGAGTATGTGATCATAAGCTACAATGATATATTCTACCTTAAAAAGCATGATGTGTTCTGCCTTATCTTTTGTTGTATTTGTAAATTTAAGGTTAACTATTAATTATTTTCATAAAGTTCTAAAATGATGCAAGAAAATTACCAAAGTAGTTTTAATGGGTTGTTGCTCTTCTAACACCTTCTAATGTCCTCTAACGTTAGGAACATCAGCTTTAACAAAAGAACAGTGCTTTTGCACCAAGCAGAAGCAGAAATATAGGGTTAATCTTTCTTGTATTTTGAACAATGAAAAATTTGTCTAATAAACAATGAGAGGCTAATATCTAAAAGAACAGGTTGAGAAACTTGAGGAAGGAGGCAGAATAGGTACATCAAAAGGCCCATGAAGGTTTCTAAAACCCACAACCACCACCAAAATTGAATTTTTAATATAATGCAGAAACTAGTAGAGGTGTATGAGTTTCTTTTCATTGTATTTTTTACATTTCTGAGGGGGAAATTTTCAGATCGTATTGGAGTTTCAAAAAGCTTGAGTTTTGGAAGGTCATGAAGAAAAGCTCTGAAGCAGCTTAGGTGAGAGTGTATGAAGTCTTATATTGTACTGAGATAGTAACAAGTACTGAAGTAAAAGAGAGAAAATGATCAAAGTGTCAAAATACACCTAATTTAATATCAGTAGAATAATATAGTATTTAGTGTTAAAGATTAGAACATATCTTCGGTTTCTTATGATTACGAAAAGCACTGAGTACTTCAGCAGTTCTTCATCTTAATTCCCAAGCAGGTCATAAGTATATTTTTAAAGCTAGTGTGAGTTATATGCATAATGGATTTTAAGGGAATGTAATAGAATGTTAAATGTATAAGCTGATATTGGTGTTCATGTTTAATTTTCCTATAAAAATGACAGATGGGTTGTTTTAACAAATACTCAGGTGAAAGCACATAAAAGAATGATGAAATGAATTTGCAATTCATAGGAGACTGTTATGTAAAGGGCAGTACTGAGGAACTTGGAGATTCTCATTCAGTAAGCTTTTTTGAGAATTAAGACCGTGTACATGGAAGGCTCAAAAGAGCCTGCAAGTTGCAGTTTCTTTGTTGTTCCTTTTTTTGTGCAATTAAATACTCCAGTAAGAAATCATCAACTAGCTTGTGCTAGTTTTACATTGCGTTTTGTATCTACTCAACAACCTATGGTCTCAGAAAAAATGAAGTGAAACTGGTGCTGTGATTTCAGGATATATGCGAAGACAAAATAAAAAGCAGGAAGTTTCTAAATACTATGTTTCTTTTACACTTTGAAAAGTAAGTAACTTTGTTGTATGGCTTTTTAATAACATGAGAGGCAAGGCCTCATCCTTTATTTTTCTGTCAGCCACAAAACAAATTATCTATAGTATTATTATTTTGCTTAGCTTGTCTCATATTTTTGCTTGGTAATTGAGTGCAGTATAAGCTTGAAATGCAAATCAGGTGAAAGTTCTGACAAACTTATATTGCCTGGGAATGATTATGTAGACAGACAGCCTGTGTGTTCTGGAAAGCAAGATGCCGTGTGACAATTCAAAAGTTTATTTAATCTGAAAAAAAGACAAAACTAATTGTTATTACAAGAAGAGATAGTTCAGAGAAAGTAAGATCTGATTTTACCTTTAATAAATTAGTAGAAATTGATACAGGAAAACATTTTTTCCTCTAAGGCTAGAGCTTTTTTTTTTTTTCATTTTTGCCTTGTAGAATTTTTCAATGAAGATTTAAATTCCATAACTTGAATTCAGTGCAGAATCTTGTTATGTGTCAGGTTGGCAGTTTCAGAACACATGGTAAAATGTAATGTTTAGGTAATAAGCTGCATATGAATTAAGATTTGCAAAATTATACCATCTCTTGAATAAATTGAATGGATTTTGTTTTTCATTGGCTGTAATGGAATGGAAGTAAGTAATAAAAATGTCGATGTAAGAGGAGAAGTACCTCTCAGTCTGAGCCACTTAGCATTTACACATAATATTATATTTGTTTTGTATTTATTGTTTATTTGTATTTAATTTGCTTTCACATTGAACTAGTTGAGCTGGTTTGAGCTAGCTTTCCCAAGCTCTCCAACCGCTCAGTCTGCGGAAATGGGAAAAAGGACAAAAAGGATCTATATAACACCCGGTATAAAACTATAACACCCAGTAACGAACAAAGTAAAGAATTAATGAAATCTTACCATGCCACCTCCCTTGTGGAGAGCTGGACGGCCAAATCAAACCCGTTAAAAAATTTTCTGCAGGCTCGGCGGCAGACAGGACCAATGCAGGGACCTTCTGCTCCCCAGCCTTGCCGGAAGAACAAGAGAGTGTACTCTCTTATCTACACCCTATTTATATGTCGGGTTACATCAAGGAAGATATGGAATACTTCCGTGGATCAAAAGTCAATCCACTACACTAGTGTTATCAAAGCAAGAGCTATATCTGGCAGCATGGTTTATAGTACTCAATACAATCTTGTTATGCTATGTACACTACTGCTTTTTATATTTACACATTATCAAAAATACTAAAAGCAGTGATTCAGCTAAATGAAGATTTTTTTAGAAATTCCAGTACTTTTGAAGTAATTGCATAGACAGAGTTGTCTGAAAAGAGTGGTGCTTTTATCTATCATCTTATGGACAATACTGATGGTATCATTATAGTTTTAATCCAGTGTTAGAAAAAGGAGGGATATCTGAATTACTTCAAAACTAACAAGGTCATATAAGATATTACAAATTAAACAAACAATGCTTTATATAGCATAATAGTTTCCTTGATTTTATTAAATGGACATCACATGTTCCTTTTTAGAATTCTAACCTGATTCATCAGAAGGTGTCTCCTCCGGTGGAGCAACAAGGATCTCCAATCTTATCATTCATTACTCTGGAACAATTCAATGCCATTCGCCTTGTGCAAAATGTGCATCAGTCACTTGCTTCTTTAAGTAAAGTCATCAGAGGTACCTCGTTACTGAGTTCTGAAGTACAAAGTCTAGCAAGCGCTCTGCTAAATCAGAAGGTAAATAGTTTTGTTGTGAATTTACATCAAAAGCAATGAAAAAATCCCAGGGAAACTGAACAAAATTCTGACACATATTTTCATGTCACCATTTGCTCTGAGTTCTTTTATCGATGGAGACTTTAAAATGAAGTTCTTTTATAAATAGTGACCCTAAAACAGAAATATGTTTTTTTCTGGAATGAAAACCCAGAAAAATGTTGCTATTCAAGTGTTTGCAGAAATACATTATACTTTCATTAAGCTTTCTCTTTAAGGACAAATCCACTAAGATTAGAAGTTGTGGAATACTATTTCCATTTCAAATAACCAAATCATGCTAGAGAAATCAAATATATTAGCCAGTAAACCATGTAAATCTTTCCCTTTTCTTCGTTTTTACAGTTTCTTGAAGTTTTTTTGTGTTGATACTAATGCATAGATTTTGAGACTGGCCCTACAATGAATGATAATTTTTATTGACCTCTTGTTTGTCTTCATGTGAGGAAAAAGTACAGTTAAAATGATTGTTATGCATTTATTGATCTATCAAATTTCTAATTAAAACAATAATTAAATTCCATGCCTTTTTGGATTCACAAGACAGCATTTTTTAGCAAAATTGTAGTACAATTAGAATAAATTAACATTTTTATATTAGCCATCTTATTGCCTTTTAAATACATTTTGACTGTGTGATAGAAACTGCTGCTAAGTACCAGTCATAGTGCATGCAAATGATACATGTAATAGCCATTTTTTAATATTTATAGTTACATTTCTTGTTACCAAGCAAGAAATCATGACTTGCTTGTATGCTTAAGCTACACACTTAAATTGGAAGTAGCAGGAGCTACAAAGTTGATCAATGTCCTAGAAATGTACATGAAGATTCTATGCATTTTCATCTCTCAGAAACATTCAGTGCTTCCTAATGTATTGGACAGAGCATTTCTGGCATTTCATCTGCTTACTTACCCACTTACCTTGACACAGATGACTTTATTGGATTGTGACCATAAAGCAATCTTTTCAGCAGTCCTCCAAGAAGCTAATGCTAGGCTCTTGGCACGACAGTTAAACCTCATGGCAGCTAAACCTCAGCGTATTTATCATCTTAAGTCATTTGTTTCATGTATTTCTATACACTGTTCTTGTTTAGTTTGTTGTGGCCATGCGTTATGTAACAAAGGGCTATTTTTAAAAACTTACAGTTTCAAAGCACCAAGATTTTAGTTCTTTTACAAAGAACCTGAAGAAGTTGCTAAATTACCAACAGAAACATGAAACTAAATAAATGTGTCACTCCTAATGGTTTCAGCAATGTGCCTTTTTTGTGCAAAACTGATATGTTCATGTACATCTAAAATATGTTTCCATAACTGGCAATTAGTTAAGCTGTTACTTTAAGCTTAGAGTAATTTAGGCTAATATATTACCAACATTAGGTGAATGCCTTCTAAATGATAAATTGCTGAGTTGCCTGTAAATGCCTACCTAGCAAAAGAGTCTGTAAAAGTGCAAGGGTAATAATAGTTTAAAATACAAAAAGTTGTCAAAAAAAGACAATTATGCAAAAAAGCATGCTGTTAATTGTCTTGTATGTATTCCAGTTTATTCAGTTCTTTATTAATCACTGTCCATGGATCCAGAAATATTTTGGTTTTTGTCTATAAAAGTACACTTGGAATATTTACTTTAAAAAATACTTTTTCTTTCGAACGTCTGTGACCAGGTTTTGAAATCTGTTCAGCACATATGCTATTAGATTGTGAACCTCCTTGAAAATGCAACTGTAAATGTCAAACAGTATAAACTTTTTTCTACTCAACGGCGTCAGTATTGTGTAATATTCCCCAGGTGATGATTACATCAATTCTCTCTCGCTTAAGCAGGAGAATCTTGCAGAGTCAATTTCAGTGTGCTTTGCAGATTCCTGTGGAGTAGGTATGATTTATGTTTTTATCCTTATTATAAAAGCAGGAATTCTAGTAGAAGGATGATTCAAGCCTTTCGTTTTGAAGTCAATGAGAAATTTGTGTGTGGAAGTCTTGCAGGGTTTTATTCTCAGGTGTCATTCTGCAGACACTTTGAGTTGAGGAAATAATCCTGTGGAGGAATTGTACCAGATCCACTTCACTGCAGAGCAACACAACTGCATGTTCAAGTCTTAGGAGGCAGCAGCAAAGGAGTGGAAACCTCTGGTTGCAGTTGAAAAGATGGCATGGTGGATTTCAGAGAAAGGATCAACTGAGCCCTTTTTGAAATATTTATGGAACCTACTGATGTTTACTTATTGAATAGCAGAGGTTTTTGTTAGTTCTCCACACATAAAATACTAGCAGGAATATGACTTTCCTATTATAGGCTGTATGATTTGATTGTTACATTATTTATATGCCCTTTTTTCTTTGTGGATGCATTTGCTCTCTGGATTATTTATTTTCATTCAAAATCCTTGCTTAAAATGTGATTATGTTGTTTTTGAAATGGATAAATTCAGTAAATATATTTTTATTTCAGTGTCCCCTCGCATGGCAAAGCAAGTGGGAAGGTCCAGAAGATCCTTTACAATATCTTAGAAGTCTTGTAGCTCGAGCACTTGCTATCCAGGTAATTTTAAATAGTTAGTTTACCTCAGTACGCTGGTGTTCAGAGACACAGTATGTTATGTGAATTGTACCACAGCAGGCCTTTCATACTCAAGTCCTGAAGAGTTTTAGAAGGTGTGTGAAAAAACATATGAAATATAAAGATAGATTAGAAATGTGAAGACAGTTTGAAGTCACTAACTTTAGATACAGTAAAGTTTTTACTTCACAGTAGTTTTCTATCTTAAATTTTAGTCATTAGTACTTCTTATGAAGTGAGGGGGATGGATAGTTTTATTTACTCAGATGAATCTTTACATCTAAGTCAAGATGCCCTTTAATCTGGTAGAGAGACAGGTATAAAGAGCTACAGCGGAGCAATTCTTATAGAGGCAATACAGAAAGTAAAAGAAGACTGTCTTTGAAAGAAACAAAGAAAACGCATGCATCTCTAGGTTTACAGAGGGCTTACAAAAGGTGCAGAGTCAGACACAGCTCTGTCTGACAGTGAAGAAAAAAAATTTTAGTAAATGTATCTACACTTTGATTAATAGAAGAGGTATATGTAAAATAATAGGTAGACAACAAAAAACTTGTTTAAGTTAATTAGTATTGAAGGAAATTGTTTTTTTTTCACACCGGATACATAGAGAGGAAACTGTGAGCACCTTCCAGAGAGGAAGTTTTCTTTAAGAGGGATAGATCTTCTATTACCTCCAGGCAAGAAATAGAAAACTGCTGGTTTTGACCTTCGTGAACACAGACTTTTCCAGTGGGATACGAAGATTTCTGTGAATATAGCGTTGACTGTTCGATTCAGAAGGAAGATTTGAGGGGGGAAAATGCTTTCTAGGCATTACTTTTTCTAAAGAAACTGTCAAATGGATGTTTCCAAAGTATTCGTAAGATTCTTGTTACGCAAGCCATTTATTTTGGCTAATGCTTAATTTTTGTTTGTTCTTTCCTTCACAAAAAGGCCCACATTATAAACAATAAAGTGTAAAATATGTAGCTACAAGTGATAATGCATATTTAGATGTAATATTGGTCATATAACTAGAGTTCATAGAATCATAGAATAGGTTGTGTTGGAAGGCGTCAAGTCCCTCTTCCACCACTGAGTCCCCCCGACCTGCAAAGTCAGAAAGGGTCTTTTGGTGTCTGCACAGCAAACTGGAGATGAACAAATATCCCAGAGTAAATTCAAAATTTCTTTTGGGCAGAGCCAAAACATCAAATCAGTGTTTATTTTGGGCATAGCCAAAAAACAAATAAAACAGGTGCACTCTGAGTTGCAACTTCCCAAAAGTTGCAAAACCAGATCCCAATGAGTTCAGATCACAATTTGATAACCTCAAGGCAACTGGACAAAACAACACAACTCAGATCTGATCTGACTGTAGTACTGTAGAAAAGAGAAGGAAAAGAGAGAGAGAGGAATAAGAGTAGAGAGGGAGGAAAGACTGGAAAAAGTTGTCTTCAGAGGCACATGGTCCTATAGTTCTTCTGCAACACATTCAGGTGGGTTCCATGGGGTTGTGGGCACATGTGCCTGCCTTCTAGGCAGGCTTCTATTTATAGGGCAAGTCCATGCCCCATTAGGATATACGGGGTGGTCATGCTACAAAAGTTCTTCAATTGGAGCATGCGCAGAAGCTCCTTTGGGAAGATCCTGGAATTGGGGCTGGGGGCTCCAGGGTCACTGGCATTTCAACAGACCCTTGCCAGAATTATCTCTGCCTGAACCCTTTGGATCCACGTGCACAGTCAGATAGGAGAGGGTAGCACCTGCTGCTGCACCTCCTCCCTCTCCCCTGCAGCAACACAGTCCAGCAGGAGCCACAGCATTCAAGATGTTAAAGACAGCAATAGAGTCTGACAATGTTTAAGACAATACAAGTAGAATCACTTGATGTTTACGATGACAATACCAGTAGAGTCAGTCTTTACAGAAGGGACCTTAAAGATCATCCAGTTCCAGCCCCCCTGCCATGGGCAGGGACACCTCCCACCAGGATGATCAAGGCCCCATCCAGCCTGGCTTTGGAACACTTCCAGGCAGGGGATATCCACAACCTCATATCCACAACCTCCCTCGGTGATCTGTTCCAGAGTCTCACCACCTCATTGTGAAGAATTTCTTCCTAATGTCTAATCTAAATCTTTTCAATTTAAAGCCATTCCTCCTTGTCTTATCACTATAGGCCCTTCTAAAAAGTCCCTCCTCAGCTTTTTTGTAGCCCCCTTCAGGTACTGGAAGGTTGCTCTAAGATCTCCCTTGAGCCTTCTCTTCTCCAGGCTGAACAATCCCAGCTCTCTCAGCCTGTGCTCATAGCAGAGGGTGAACTTTGTCCTTTCTGACTGACCGTTACAGTCATTATTACTAAAAAAGCATCACTTCTGGCTGAGTCAGCAGTGTCCATAACCTTCAAGTATGCTTTGCAGTTTGTGACTTCCAGCATCTATTTTGTTATGACCAAACTGCATGTGATTTTTTTCCTTACTTATATGAATTTTTTAAATGGAAGCCTTTGACTAAAGGTCAAGCTTCTGTGTGGAGTGCACCTCCCATAGAAAGTGGAGATAATGTAACAGAGTGTAACAGGATCAAATTAGTGTTAACAATAGATAGTTTTCAATCAAGCATATTGAAAAAGGTTTTTATTTACATATATTACTTCTGTCAACTTTTGACAAATGTACTGCATTATATTGCCATTATAGTAATCTTCCTTTTTCATTGTTTGAACTGCTGACAATTTTATGCAAAGTTATTATGAAGAAATAAATTACCATTTTAGATGCTTGGATACTGTAAAATGCGGCAAACTATTAAGGCAGAACTGTGCCCATAAGCGTTAGATTGTATTAATTTTCTTATTAGTTACAATAGAAAGTAGTGACAGATGGCCAGATACTAGTTATTATATTTTTACATTATTTTTTATGTCAAATATATAATACAGTTGTATTCGAAGGAATTCTTAATAATACATTATCAGTCTGTTTTACTTCTCAAGCTTCCAAAAATACAATTTCTGGTTTTATTTTTGTATCTGTTTTGCCAGAAAATGTTGATTGTTTCTAATTATGCATTTCAATTAAATAATCTTTTTCCTTAGATATGACTCCAATTCATGTTTATACATATTGCACCGAGATTTTTCTTAGCCTTGATTATATTTAATTAACTTTTCCTTTTTGTGACTTTTATTAGATTTATAAATGTCATTTATATAATTAGTTAATTATAAATATAGTATTCAGAAATTCAATAATGGCTTCAAGAAAGATTTTCTCATAAATCTGAAGACTATCTTCAGATTTATATTTCAATAAGAGCCATATTTTAGATTGCCATCATGTTTTTTTGATAGTTACTGATACCTTCCTCTGTTTCATTCACTATAGGACGTTCAATTCTACTTTCACCACTTGAGATGTTTGATTTAAGTATTTTTCAGGAGTGAAATAAGAGCCATTGAAACATCAAAGTTATACTGAAAGATTGCACCTACTAAGGAAGGATGCAGTAGGTTTTTAGTTAAAAGCTCCTTGTCAAGAGGTTTGCTGCCAGTGCAGAAAAATAACAAAAGCAATTAGTTTGTTACAATCATTTAATGGGGTTGGGGAGGGACCTAGTCTATAGACCAGATGGTAAAATAATTGTAGGAGAATTTATAGAAGTGAGAAGATGTTCTGTGAGCATTACACAACAACAGACAGAAAAACAACAGGTGTTTCATATTCTCAGATCTGATTTCACTTAGGAAAAGCAAAATAAAAAAAAAGAAATCTGACTACTTAAAGCATGAACGAATCAGTTTGTGCAAAATGCAATAGAGCCATGTTTTTCTGTGTAATATGTTGTGATGATGGAACTTATAGAAAGATGTAATTTCCTCTCAGGTGGAAGTACAGATATTTGGATGGAGAGTTCTGAACACTTCCAGTTTGCAGTGCTGACACTGAACTTTAAAAATCGTATTTCAGCTTATCTGTCTGCAATGATTTATTTGCTATCAACATTAAGATGTGAATCATCATGGATCTTTGTGTTGTTGTGAATTTTTGTTCTTATACTTACAGTTTCGTCATGGTCGCATTGTAAGTGTATTCTGTGATTTCCTTCTCTCATGGTACATTATTATAGCTCAGCTGTATTATACATCAGGGTGTAATGGAATTTAAGTCCATCCCAGTGTATAGATAACTATCTTCTCATAGCTATGGATACCAGCAGAAAAGAAACAGACAGCAAAAACCCAAAACTGCAGCTTTTAAGAGGAAAAACAGCAGCCCAGGCAAATGTCAGATGAATATCAGCATTGACAAAATGTTTCAAGTCAATCAACTGGAACTTACTTTTTTGTTTTCCCAAGAACTAAATAATGACCTTAACTGCACTTCTTCAGCAAAAAAAAACCCAACCCTCTTATTCCAAGAAGACTTATATTTTAAATGAAAATATTTATTTCATTCTTCTATACTGAGCTGCTTTTAAGGGATCTATAAAAACACTTCATTTGGATGGCTGTTTGGTCAGACAGCTGCTAAAATGCTCATGATGTTCACTGAAAATGAGCACTGTTCGACCTCAGAATCATGAACACTACTTCCAGAGTTCTAATCAAGGAAATGTTTATGAATGTTGAACATTTTTATTTGCATAAATTATGAAAGTTTTTTTTTTAAATCTGTGTACCTGTATAATACTAATATTATATGAAAAATTTGTATTTTATATTTTATGAAGAGACTTGTATGTATCTCTCTGGGATGCTGTTATCTCTTGTCCCCTCTCATCCTGAGTGAGATCTAGGGTAGTTAATATTTGATTTCAATACCAGTTTCATTGCTTAGTAGCAGATTTTTATCTTTTACTACTGTTTTAATATTTGAGATATGATAACTTTGTTTCTGTTTTGGAAGCCTTACTATTGCTCCGTTTCAACAATTGGATGCCCAGAAAGGTAGACTAGACACTCAGGGTAGATGAGGTTTGAGCTCTTGGAAATTACGTGCCAAAACTTCTAGAAGACCTTCTGGGAACAGGAGACAAGTTTCATACTCAAGGCATCTAGGCAGACTTTCAATTTTCATTCACTGATTATAGGCTAAAAGTCAGCTTTTAGAAAGCCAAAGAAGTCAAGTCTTCTCAGTTTTCACTGAGTTAAAAAACTCTGAAGGCAAACCTATAAATCAGTCTTAATCCAGCAGTAGGTGATACGCACATCAGATCTGAGAAACAGCGGCTGAGTGTGCATCCCAAAACAGACACGTGCACAAACTCTGTGCAGACACATCAGCCACACACAGCCTAACAGAAAGAGGAAGACGGTACCTTTACACGCAGATGCATAAAAAGACACCACAAATAGCCCTGTCCTGTTTTGGTGGTTCACTGGTCAAGGCCACTGCCCTTCACAAATCTTGCTGATATTTGGTCTTTCCAGTGTCTTGCTTTCGATCCCTCAGTCTGCAGCATGCAGCTCCCAGGCCTCTCATTCTCTTGCTGGCTGGTACTGCTAGAAGTTTGCTATTGGATTCCCTTCCCCCAAATAGAGAACATACACACAAAAATAACTAAAAATACAGCTTGAGAGAAGCATAGGACAGACTCTGGTCATCAGGTGCAAGGTTTGCCTCCCTTCATGTGACCTGCCCTTTTATACCTGTCTTTTCCCGTTCTCGTTCATTCCCCATCCATCTTTCCTGACCTGTGGTCCTTCCCCTAAATATTCTGTAATAGATCTTGTACAATCCCTGAATTGTCATGTTCAGTCCTCAGATTCACCCACTTGGTCACTCCATAAGAAGTCCTTTAAGTATAAACCCGCTTAGTTCACATAGAATTGCAGAGTTTGTTTTCTGATTGATTACCGTAGCAGATTTTGCAGGAGGCCAGTAGCTTAATGCTTTGTCTTTCATGGTTTTAGGAGTAGCTGATTCAGATGGATTAAGTTGGCTGTATTCCCCACCTTGTCATCATTTCTCTCATCATTCTTTCTATATTTGAACAGATGTTATCTAGGTATCTGTACAGAGCAGAATACTTCATATTTAGTATTCTATAATATTAAAGTACAAAATTAATTAAAGCATGGTATAAATACAACCATTCTGTTTTTTAAATTCGAAGATCAGAATGCTAGGAAGAATCTACCTTATTCAGAGAATTAGAAGTTTTTTAACTTGTTTTTCTTGGCTTCTCCTCTTCAGTTGTCATGAATATCAAAACAAAAATACAGCTGAAGCCTAACATTGTCTGCTAAGAAACTGAATCTTAATTGGCTCCCACAGCTCTCATCATGTTTTAGCATGATTTCACTTTGTTCAGAATTTATCAGCCAGGGTATATCTTTCAAGACCTTTTATCTAAATGATAAAAATTGTAAAAATGGGAAATTTTCAAGTACTACTATAAAAATTTAGATGTTTTCTTTGCCTGTCATGTAGTCAGCAGATTTGAAGCTGTGATAGATCCAACTGTCATTTCATGTCCCTATTTAATCACTGTTTCTGTTAGATCATATCAATTAAGTAGTGGCCAGTATAAAATAGTAATGGTCTATAAAGGAACACTGTCCAAACAGGAGGTCACCCACATTGTAAGATGGAGCTATTGGACTTGCATGGGTCAAAGGAGTTGGCCACTGGAATAAGGACTGGCTTCCAAGGAAGCGTAAGCAGAAGCTGAAGTGGTTTTTATGCTCAGAGAGTTCCTGTACGTTGTGACTTATAGAAAGCTGTGTTCATGCCTGACTACCTTAGGTGGAAGTATTCCTTAAGTTTTATTTTTTGTTTTGCAGAAGACTACTTTCAAGAGATATTGAAATCACTATTTCTTGTAGAGAAATGCTTCTTTTTCCTCTAGAATATGGTGGGTTTTCAGCCTAAACCTGCAAACTTTGCTGTTCTAAATGGAAATATTTGTGGGTTGTCAATGAGTAAGGACTTTCTCAAATTTTGTGAAAACAATTTCCTTTTCAAAATAATTAAACCTAATGATTATAGAAAGGCCCAAAACTTGTGGATGCCTGAATTAATACCAAACTTTATTGGTGTTAAGCTTCAACAACTCACAATGAAACCAAACAAAATGCAAGTAGAGATATCTTTCCTTTTCCAATGCTGTTTTTTTAAAACTGTTTTTCCATGCATGAAGCAATCTGTTTCAACAGATTTTTACTCCTGTTGATTAAATTCTCAGAATTCTAAGCACAATTTGTGAGAATGGCTATTCTTTTACAATTACTAAATACTACTTTGTAAGCAGAAATTTGAGCAGCATCCTTTATCATCCCCCTAACCAGTTGTTCAGCTCTCTGATTGCAGAAGATGATAATTCATAAAATAATTTTTATAAGTGTTGCATGGAAGAAAAGAAAACCTCAGGTCATTGTCTCTATGCACTTTCTGAGATATCATCTTATTTTGAAGAAAATTATCTTTTTTTCTAACCTTGGTTTAAACTTTAAAGAACTAGATTTAGCGTTCTGTATTTCTTCTATGGGTGCAAGTTAGTATTTATATACTCCATACATTACAGGAAACTATCATGTGTTACATAAGATTTAAAGCTGTAGTTAATATACTTAATTTAATCTAATAAAGTAATCACCACCCACTGATTTTTCTCTTTAAACTACAAGATACATTTACACAATACAGTAAGAAATCTAAAAAGATACAGTGATAAGTTATTAATACACTATATGCATTTAAATTTTTAAAATTTAGAGCATCTATTGCTCAGTTTCTAAGAACTTGCTTTTCATTGTATCTCTTGCCTTTATAATGGGCAAAGCTGTCTGCAAAAATGAAAGCAGGGTGAAATGGATAGACTTGTCTGACAGAAGCTCAAGCAAAAAAAGGTTAATTATAGTACAAGTGGTAGAAAAGGATGTTTCTATCATTTGCATATGAAAATGAGTTTCCTTATGTTATGCTGTCAAAGACTTTGGCAATTTTAAATTCCAGCCATTAGTAAATGAGAAGGCTGCAAGACATGCTAATACACCAATTTGTGGGTACGTGGCATAAATCTGCTTTGCTTTTTCCTAGACCACTCAGTTGCAGTAACTTGTTCTTCAGATCACCACTATATTGACACAAATATTGTGTCAATTGGTAAATAAGTAATCTGCTAA
Organism: Tapera naevia; assembly: GCA_033556795.1. Classification (NCBI taxonomy): domain Eukaryota; kingdom Metazoa; phylum Chordata; class Aves; order Cuculiformes; family Neomorphidae; genus Tapera; species Tapera naevia. Next base: position 140,921 of record JAUMJJ010000075.1, read on the forward strand.
AAATCATTTGTTGTTCAGTTTATAGTTGTGATTTCGAAGTCATACAGGCATATATAGAAATAATTTTCTTACAGTAATAAGGTAGCTTTTTAACCAAAATCTAAGTAGATGTGATCATTAATCTGTTTTCAACAGAAGATGTTAAGGTGGAAAATGGCTTGGTGAAATAATTTACAAAGTATTTTTTCTCTTGATTTGAGATTTTAACTGGTCAAGATCCATGGTAACATGATATAAGTATTCCTCAAATAGCATTTTCAGATATATATTAAAATTAAGCCCATTTACTAATAGAAACACATTGACTTTTCACAAGCAAGCATTATCCCTGATTAGAGGTCTTTGGGGCATTTCTTTGGGGGAGGCAGAAGTGTAGCTGAGTGTTGACTTACATTTCTGTCTTTGAAAGACAATCCATATAGCCAAATTGGAAATGATAATATAGTTGCATATTTTGCTCTTGTAGAAAAATAATTTAAAAAAAAAGATTTTCAGAGCTGTTGCAGTTTTAGAGCTGTCATCTTGGATTTAGTTTGTGAAGGAAAAGCTTCATAAGAGTAAATCTTGACTAAATTCTTGTTTATATGTTGTGTGTGCAGTAGTTTTTACTCATGGCTATTCAGATTCAAATAAAGCAACCACTGCAGGATGCAGGTGCACTCAGCAGCTTTGTTGTGATGACTGCATTTTAAAACGAGTAAACACAGAGGCATTCTGGCTTGGGGTTTGTTCTTTTTTCCTTTTTTTGGTCTTAGTAGAGTTCTTTTTTTGTGACCATTGTCTCTAAATGTTCAGCAAGCTACATAACTGAGGAAAAAAACCCAAAACTCCTCAAAGGAAAAGAGTTCTTACAAGTGATAGGAAGCATAGATCCCCGTTTTAGGCATATAAATGATGCCTAAAGGCAGGAAGGGTAAATACCCTTATGCTCTATAGTATGTTTTCCCATGTACTCAACTGAATAATATAAACAGCATCTAAATTAGAATGTTTATCCTTACATGGAGAAGAATGTGTAGGAGCGAGCGTATTTTCAGGCAGTGATATTTTTATGTTGTTAATTCTTCGTAGTCATTTTGACCTAACAGAGTTGTGATCCAGTGAGAAATCTGTTCATTACATCTGAGCTTGAGTTTCAAAATTCCCATCAGATCTGTACTGTTATGTATGCTTTTCCTTGTGCATACAATGTTGTTTTCTTATAGATGCTCTGTAATTGTAATTTTCAGTGTGATTTCATGATCCCTTGTCATAAATTTGATCTTAGCCCTCAAGTGTGACAAGACATCTGAAAGAGATCTACAGCCGTGATGATGAGCTGTTCTGTGGGGCTGACCACAATAAAAAATTTCCCTTTCTGGTTTAATGAAGGGCTTTATGGGCTACAAATAGTTCATGTACTGTACTTGAGGGACCTTCACACTAAATGGCTTAGCTTTACTGTGTAGGAACAAACAACAATCCATACCATTATTACATCAATTAATAAAAAAAACTAATTTCTGTGACTACACAGAATTTTGTTTGGTTGAACAAACCATTTGATAGACTGAGCAGTAATCCCATTTTGCAATGTTGTGTTCAGTGGAGTGTAAGTGGCTTTAGCATGAGACAGCATAGTGTGTCCCAGGTTCCTGTGTCGCAGAAGGGCCACTCAGTCACATAGTGTCGTTGATTAGACTGGTGTATCATCAGCCACTGTTTCTGACCTGTGATCTCTTTTTCCTTGTAGAAAACCAGATTTCCTTCTTTGCCTTTTCATTGTGTTGCATTTTGGAATATGTACCCCACAGGGTTAATCAATATCTGATTAGATTGATAAACTCTGAGAGTTAGGTTAAGCCTTAATAGTTGCTGATAGAGTTCTGTGACACAGGCATGGCTGAGAGATTTCCTCTGAATTTTGACAACCTCAGGAGAGGGTGTCAACAGAAACTAAATGACTGGTAAACAGTAAAAAAAAAGAGAGACTGATGACTGCAGTCCAAGGGGTCATTGTTTCAGAAGAGGAGCAAGGACTATGAGGGAGATACTTAAAGGAAAATCTGTGTCTCATGGGATGTTGACCGGAGAAAATGAACCATGGCAAAATAAGCAGATCTCATTGTAACATTGCCTTCAAACTGGTATTATAATACAAATTACTGCAGTGCATCCTATCGTTACTAGTGCCTAATATACTGAGTACACTGTATCCCTGTTTAGTCACATCAGCACCATCACAACATAGATTTCAGCATCCCTGCTCCAGTGCTCTGCAATGAATTATGTCTGAAATAGTCCTGACTTTGTCCAAGGCTTACGGTAGGTCAGTCTTGTCCGTTATCTGCAAATGAATATTATTTGTCACTGTTTTGCCTGCCCTGCAACTTCTTAGCAGTGGAGATAGGAAGTAGGACCATAATCTCTTTCAGAAGGAGAGGACACTGCAGTTTCTTTCAATGTTTGTCCTCTTTGCTCTGCATATCTTGTTGCTGGTTCTACCAAGGAATAGTTCCAACTCTTAAACTTCCTCACCCAGTTACCCTCTATGTAGCAAACACAATCTAGTACCTAGTAACTGGTGCATTTAGTTGTGGAGAAAGAACAGACTAGAAGGCATGAACCATAAGAGTATTGCCTAACTGGATTCTGTGTTTAGTGATTATATAGGAAATACCTGAAAGTAGGCATTTTTGGCAAACATGAATCATGAACTTGTCAGTATGATGTTACGGTTCTTATTCAGCATCATAGTTCTGGTATCCTTGTTAAATGTAGGAAACAGCAGTTCATGGGAAGTTAAGCTCCTGTTTTGATAAAAAATAAATTAATACGGTAACTGGAATGAGATCACAGTTGCTCATGCTTCCCTCAGCTGTGCCTTACTGTATATCTGCTTCTGGCACATTGCTAGCTAGCATGTCGATACTAATGGCTCAGAATTTGTATGTTCCAACCTCGTGCTGTTGTGCTGGTGCTCAGATTTCTTGAACACACAGGAGGTTTCTGGGACATGGCAAACTGAAATTAAGAAATAATAGTATTTTATTGAAAGCGCTAACCACCAGTTTTAGTCTGCATACTCTAAAGTTTTAAAAAATACAAACCAAAACAACAACACCTCCCCCCAAATCCCCAACCTTTTAAAGCAAAAATAAATGTTCAAATTAAGATCTTCGGTGAAGAGTAAATCTTCACATTCACCATTTGAAAGATAGCAGCCTGGTCTAGTGGGAGGTGTCGCTACCCATGGCAGAGGGGTTGGAACTAGATGACCTTTAGGTCCCTTCCAACCCAAACTATTCCATGTTTCAACACCTTAGCACATACCTGGAACATTTCAGAATTCACATGTTCATTTAATAAAAGCTAAGTAGCTGAATAATAGCTTGAGGATTTCGCATGCAAAAAAAAGTTACCACAAGGGAGCAAATTGTTGTGTGCCAGTTACTCTTGACAAGCTAGGTGTTACCCACTCTGTGCTCAATGCCAGGAAAAATACCTCTGTTTTATTTCTTAGCAGTGTAACACAATTCCTGCTGGCATTCACCACTGAATGCCAGCACTTAGGAGCACACCTATGGAACAGTTACTGCAGTGTGAGTAAAATGGGACCATAGCATCACTGTTTGTTTGACCTTCGCTTAGTATAAACTCTGGTTAACAGAATACTTACTCCCCTAGCAGTGCTGCTCACCGTCATTTGCTCTCAGACTTATCCAAGGTCCTGCACTTTTTTTTCTGCTGGTAACTTTGAATTTGTCTAAAACTAGAGGAAAAACAGAATTGTACCTTATGGTTTCTGGCTATGCATATTCATATAACATTGAATATGTTTTTCCATCTAGGCACAGAAATTAAATCACGTCTGTAATGATTTACATGATGGTCTCTTTCAGTAAAAGTTCATTTCTGGAACCACAAGAAGGGGAAAATACTGTAGAAGAGAATACATTTGGAATGAATTAAAACAGGTGAAGGGGTGAAGGAAAAGTACTTGGTTCATTGTAGAGGAGTTCTGTGAACCTAAAGTTGTGTAAATGATAATGTGACAATCTGGTTGCCTCTTTATTCCTTCCACTATTCAATATGGAGGTGCTCAGTTTGCTTCAAGGTTTTAGAAGATAAGGAAGGATTTTCCCTTTAAAATGTAATGGATGCTTCTTGGATGTTAAGGTACATGAAAAATATTATACGAGGTATCCCGGTAAGAATTACTTTGCAAGCATTTTAGGCGTTGCTGGTAAGTTTTGATGCAATATCTGTAATTATTGCATGCTAAATTAATCTGTCATGGACAGTTTAAAAAATTTCTGGTTTCATTGTAATAAAAAAGATTCAGGAAATATTGAAATGAAGAGTTACGAAGAAGAGTGTGTGATAGATTTATAATTTTATTTGGTGATATAAATCTTTTCAGGGTTAGGACTTATAGACCACATTATTGGTGTAATAGAAGTTATTTATATGATATGAATTTATTTTGAAAAAAGAAGTTATACACTATTTCAGCATTCGTATGCGTTTTCCCAGGTATTATAGCTGCTATATATGGCGGAAGATGTATCTTAATTCATACATTGAAAGCTGCTTTCAGTGAGTTTCGATCTTGAGTTTTAGCTGTTTGGAAGAACAAATCCTGAATTACACCAAACCTGTTAAAGACCATATTATGGGAGGCAGGGGCAATTGTGAGAGGGTGAGTATTGGTCTGAGCCACAAAGAGGCAAGTAAGTAAATTTTACACCATCTTGGAGCTCATAGTAGTCTTCTCACTGTAATCCAACTGGCAAGTGACAAATGCATGGATTATTTTGACTTGGCAGGAGAGGCATAGTTTTCTACTGAGTTGATGATGAAAGAAGGCCTTTCAGGCTTTGATAAATGAAGTTCAATGTATGAATGTGTTTGTTGAAGTCGGGATAGGGGAGGGAAATGAAGATATTAGAGCTACTGATTTACAGGATTTCTCTTTTTCTAGAAACATCATTATAGTCTTTCTACAGCTTAGATTAAACTTCCTTCCCTTTAAGACCTGTTCTCTTCCAAGTGTTGCGGCAGTGGATGAACTAGTGACAAATGATCCATTTAGTAGTGTGGTGGTGTTTTTTGAGACTGTAGCACATCATGTCGTCATAGAAGATGAAAGGAAGAATAAGCATAAGGATATTTTTTGCACTTGTGTTGTAAAATACATTTTATTATAATTTTTATGGCATTTAAATCTTAAATTATTTATTAAACATCTGTGAATGAGTTATGTCTTCAGCTGTATATAGAACAGCACAAGCCGTGACAAACTGCTTTTGTGATCTAATGGAAGCTTTTGTTCTTGTGTATATCCTGGTGCTACTTAGTTATATGAGTCCAGAATTAGAATCACCCATACTGGTCTTTTAAGTGGATGGAATACAAGCCTCTGTGTTCCTGACAGTGTTTCTCTTTAACAGTTACATTAAAAAGTGGTTTGATGACAGCAATAGAGTGATTATATTAAATATAAGTTGAAATGATTGTTTCTACTTTTATTATACAAAACAATTTACAAAACCTGTCCTAACCATAATGCGGAGTCACTGTCATATGATAACAGAGATCGTTATGTAAAGTCATTAAAAGAATCACGCAGACAAGAGTCATTAACTGTCTACATTTAGCTAATGAAAATGGAAAGCCCAATTCTCCTGAATGATTCATGATCACTTGAGTTGAGGGCTCATAGTCGGTGATGTGACAGATAAAAAGATCACTGATTAAATGTTTGAAAACATGGTGGAAACATTATGGAGAGATTTCTGATTGATATTTACTTGTATTTTGGATGATTTGGCCACTTCCAAGATGCTTCTATAGAATTATTTTTCAGCAGTTCAAAGAATACAGTAAATTACTTTCTTAAACAAGATATGCATGCCTGGTAGGTGCATTGTGTAATGAGAGTGTAGATTCCAAGAGTTTTTTATTCAGTGACTAGAGGAATTTCATAATCTAGTAGTTTGCATTTAGAAAGGAGCATGCTTTGTCTTTCTCTGTGTAGTGATAGTTTGTGGAATCTTAGTTTCTGATTATTTTCTGGCTTACATCAATTTTTCTGTGGAGAAGCATATGGCTTATAACTACTTATAGACTAGGTAATACTATAACTTAATGTTTATACTACAGAACCATAGAAACATAGAATCATAGAATCATCTGGTAGGAAAAGACCTTTGAGATTGTCAAGTCCGACCGTACCTGTCCACTTACTAAACCATATACCTGAGAACTCATCTGCCCATCTTTTAAACACCTCCAAGGATGGTGACTCAACCACCTCCCTGGGCAGCTGTGCCAGTGCCTGACAACCCTTTCAGTGAAAAACTTCTTCTTAATGTCTGGTCTGAACCTCCCCTGGTGCAACTTGAGGCCTTTTCCTCTCATCTTAACACCTGTAACTTGAGAGAAGAGACCAACACTCACCTCGCTGCAACCTCCTTTCAGGCAGTTGTAGATAATGATGAGGTCTCCCCTCAGCCTCCTCTTCTTCGGGCTAAACAGCCCCAGGTCTCTGAGCCACTCCTCGCAGGACTTGTTCTCCAGCTCCTTCACCAACTTTGTCGCCCTTCTCTCGATGCGCTCCAGCACCTCAATGTCCTTTTTGTAGTGAGGGGCCCAGAACTGAACACAGTACTCGAGGTGTGGCCTCACCAGTGATGAGTACAGGGGCACAATAACCTCCCTTGTCCTTCTGGCCACGCTGTTTTTGATACAGGCCAAGATGCCATTGGCCCTCTTGGGCACCTGGGCACACTGCTGGCTCATATTCAGCCAGTTGTCAACCAACACCCCCAGGTCCTTCTCTGCCAGGCATCTCTCCAGCAACCATAGTCAGGTTGCTTAAGACTGTGACTGCACTGTGTAAAGAAATTGTACCAAAGATCTACATGAAATATGAAAATTTCAAAATATGAGATTTCAAGTGTGGACTATTGCATAAGCACTCAGGTACTTAGTAACTCATCTGAAGATAACACATCCTATAGTGTGAGATTCTTAATGTTTTGAGAATCAAACTCAGATGTCATTTCTTAAGACATATGGTTTATCAAGATTGCAAGGTGCAATGTGTGTTGGTCGTCTCATGTTGGCAAATAATGTGTTGGCACATTGTGTTGGAGGGAAATTCCAAGCTCACTGCTCCTAGTAACAGGCTTTATTGCTGCATGTAAGAGAGGATGAAGAAAGTAGGGGCATGTGTTTGGTAAGGATGCAGTTTAAACAAAAGAATTATCTTGAAACATATTTGAAAGGAATGCAGTTATCCAGTTATCCGCCTGCACTTAATTAAACCAAAGACAGTAATGACAACCAATTTGATAGAAAACAAGCTCTTTTTAGAAAAGGTGAAATAGGGTTTCAACAGAGTGTTAGAAATGTGATAAAAGTTTCCTTGTACAAAGTGAGCTGTTCCAAAGAATGGAACAGAAGTTAATTTAGAATAGATGAGTCACATTACATATAAGCAGCTGGTTTTCTTTATACTTTTAAATTAAGTTAATTTTATGTATATTAATTTGACATAATTGAAATTAATAATCAAGGTTACTGTATACTTAAATATTTTTCATTAATCATAATAATTGACAAACCCTCATTAGCTCAAAATCACAGTATCACAGTATCACAGTATCATAAGGTTGGAAAGGACCTCTGAGATCATCAAGTCCAACCTATAACCCAACACTAACACCAACACTAACACCAACCATCATCTAAACCATGGCACTCAGTGCCTCATCCAGTCTCCCCTTAAACACCTCCAGGGTCGGTGACTCCACCACCTCCCTGGGCAGCGCATTCCAATGGCCAATCACCCTTTCGGTGAAGAACTTTTTCCTCACATCAAGCCTAAACTTTCCCTGATGAAGCTTGAGTCCATGCCCTCTAGTTCTGTCACTGGTCACCCGAGAGAAGAGACCAATCCCTGCCTGACTACAACCTCCTTTTAGGTAGTTGTAGAGAGTAATGAGGTCTCCCCTGAGCCTCCTCTTCTTTAGACTAAACAGCCCCAACTCCCTCAGTCGTTCCTCATAGGGCTTATGCTTCACCATCTTCGTTGCCCTCTATGTTGAAAAATCAAGCAGTAACCTAAAGATACTTTGTTTTCCTTTTTTTTTTTTTGTTCTCTTTTAGAATTGGGTAGAAAAAGCAGAGAAACAGAAACTGCTATCAGACACCCTTGACCTTTCAGAGCTGTTTCATCCAGACACATTTCTCAATGCCTTACGCCAGGAGACTGCAAGGTGAGGGGAAAATAATCTACCTATTTATGTGTTCTAATATGCCATTGTTCCCTATGTGTGAAGATGGTTATTTTCAGGACACAGAGTCAACAATTTATGTCAATTGCTATCATTAGTCATCTCAGTTTTATTACTTGCACTGCAGTAGAATAGTTGTGAGTTCCTTGTTTAAAGGCTGGGTTTTTTTAAAATTTTAAATAACATTAAAAATGTTGTATGTAGTATGATGTGGCACAGGTTGAAAATACATAGGTTTGCTTTAGTATTTCATTTCCTGTTATTGGTCTCTAAGATTTACTGTATATGTTTCTCCTGCAGAGTAATGAGGTGTTCAGTGGATAGCCTTAAATTTGCGGCATCATGGAAAGGGCGAATACAGGAAGGCAAACTCCAAGTAAAGGTATTTTACTAGGATCTTTTGCTGGAATTTCACAAGGACGTTTTATTAGCATAATCCAAGTCATCTATCCATAAACTTTCTGGAAAATTGAGCTATAAATCCATTGGTGTAACTGAGATACGACAACTGGTTAATCGTACACAACAACAAAAAAGAAAGTGCAAAATTCTACAGCAATGGGAGAAAGAAAGCAGTTATCGGTTTAGCCATCCATAGTCACAGTGATTACAATTGAAAATTAAAAATTATTCTTACTTCATTCTCTTCATCCACCTCTTCGATAAAAATTGAAGCTGCAATTCCATTAATATCTAACTGTAATCCAGAAAGTAGTTGTCCAGAAGATTCGTGGCATGCAGCAAGAGAAAATACACATGTAAAACTGTACATCTAAGGCCATGTGATAGCATTTGTTGAATCACTGAAAAGAGACTTCTAAGGAAGTAAACAAACCAAATAACATGACTAACTTTTGATATGATAAAGACCCAACAATTTCTTAATGGACACTTAAGGCTACAGCCTGCAGCCATAAAGTTGCTACTGATTGCTTAGACAGCAGGGTTTAGACGAATCTCAAATAGTTTTGTTTAGTTTCTTAATATTTTAGGTGGCACTGCCACTTTGACTAAATCCAGATCTTTTTGCACCTCAATTTTGTAGGGAATTCACAAAATAAGTTTTCTATGCTACATCTTCCAACAGGTGTGTTGGTACCATGGTAGTACTGCACAGCTCAAAGTGCTGTGTTCAACTTAGAGCACAGCACATAAAACTCCATTCTTACACAGTCATGAGTGAGTAATGCAGCACACTCAGCACACGACTATGTACTGATATGCAGATCAAACAGATTGCTAGACTAGGAGAGAGAAAGGAAGTGGCAGGGCACCTTCTCTAATAGTGTAGGCAGACAGAAGGATATGGGAGATATTAAGGTTCTGGTTTGGCTATCTAAAACAGATAATAACATAGAATGTCTAAGAATTCATGTTTCTAAACTATTAATAGATTGTAAGGCCGGAAGAGATAACTATAGTCATTCATACAGTTTTTTTAACTTTGTTGAATTCTTTCCAGAACTAGAGAAGGTGGTATTTAAATATGACTAATGGTTCCTACTTCATTTAATGAGAAGCAGATTAAAGTCTAGAACCTCGTTATAAATTAAGCAAGGGGCGGGGCTTTTAGGGCAGTTTGGTTCCCTGGGATAAATCTAGGATATGATAAACCTTTGGAGCCTACAAATCAAGTATTCTGAGGTTTCAGATTCAGCCAAGACTTCTAAGACCACAGCAGTGAACCAAAATCGAGTACCACATCTCAGATCACTTGTTCTGGTAGGCTAACTGTCACCTGCAGGTTGAAGAAGCCCAGACTTCTGTAAAGCTATCCTACTGTCTTTGAAAAACCTCAGAAGTCAATGTCAAATACCTGAATTTCATGCACAAATAATGTTATCTATGTATTTTCATATGCTAAAAAAATTTACAGTTCCTAGATTGAAATACAGCTGCTTGGAAACTAAAGAATTAGGGGGTAACTAGAGGAGAAAGTTAACTATATTGAAGCTTGTAATTCTTTGGTTTGTGCGAATTTATGTGGTAAAGTTTTGGCAATATTAGTTCAGATATGGTTGTGGTTTTTATTCTCATACTAAATCCAAAACATTACCAGCTACTAGGAAGAGAAATAACTGTGTCCCAGCTGAAACCAGGACAGATACACTGCTAGAAGTCACTCTGATATATAGGCAAACAAGTTTAACATGCGTTCTCTATGGCTTTACAACAATGAGTCTTACGTTCCAGGAGGAATCAAAAAAAGAATTTTCTTTAAGAACAAATTCTGTGCCACAGGAGTAGTAGAAGCAGTTAGGTGAGTGGTTATTTTTAGGAAAAGGCAAGAATCCTGTCAAGTTTATTCACTTGATTTGAAATACTTTCCTGAGTAAGAGCAATACTCAGTGAATCTGTATTAATAAGTATCCACTAGTATCTTCAGTGCTCTTTTGAATCTTTGATGTACAGAAACCCTTTGCAAAACTGAGTATTTAGATTCATTTTCGTGAGTCCTTCCTCATGCTCGTGGAGAACTGGGGAGAAATACTGCATGGACTAGGGCATAAAAATATCGGTGATTCAGAAAAATTATCCTCTTAAATATATATTGTTTGGTAACGATGCTCTGGTTTGAATCATAGAATTCTGTGATCCTATGAATGCACGATAAGCTTGGTTCACATGAGCAATATGAATTTTAATACTGGTAAAGCTGACATCTGAATTTTCAAGAATTCAGGCTTTTTTGAATGGGGAGCTAATTTGGGTAGGAACACAAAAAAAAATTAAATCATGGCATCCTGCATCAGCAATTGTAGACATTTGGAATGATCTTTGCTGAAAATTTCAAACAATGTGCCTTGTGATCACCTGAAGGTCAGAAGTATGAAGTGTTAAAACTCTCTGTGTAACAACAGAGTTAGAGGGAACACTCAGTCTGGCCATGAATACACCTGAATCTGAGTGGATTATCTAATCTGATGTTAAATTGTCGGTGTTAATTCAGGTAATAGTTTAGACATATGATGTGGAGTAGATCTGTCCTATTAAGACAAATATTTGACTTAGAATGAATCTATGTAAAATAACCTCCTTTAATAGCAGTTTGTATTGCTTTAACAAAAGATACTGAAAATGTATGGCTATAGCAATATAATCACATGTTGATATGCAAATACGTCTCTTCTATTTGCTTTGTACATTGACTGTGCGGATTGTATCTACAAAAGCAGGTAGCCGTTCCTTTTGGCATACCATTTTCTGTTATTATAGAAAAGAATGAAATAAAAGAAGAAACCTGGTAAGAGACTTTTTGAGTAGTAATTGCTATGGGCTAGGGTAGGACTTAATCTAAATAGTGAAAAAAAATTATTGCAAGACTATAATATTCAAATACATAATATCAGCGTTAATGTCAAAATTATGCTCAATTGACAGAAATACTATTATGAAGCATCATGGGAGGTCTTTTTTTTACAGTATTCCATCCTGAAATAACAAGAAATTAATTATGAGACTAGTGGAAGTAATGAAGTGAAAATATGACTTCCTGAAGTTTGCTGTAGTTTGTATCATTTCATGGGAAATCATGGCATTGATTAGTAAGGAAAAATTAATTGCAGAAAATTTGAAATTTTGGAAACAGAGATGCTTTGGACCATGGTATTAATGTACAACACATTCTACAAATCTGTTTTAAAGAAACATAATCTGTGATGTGTAACCGTAGCTTGTTTTGAAATTAAACTAGTTGCAAAATGTGAAATAGTTGTAAGAATTAAAATTTTAAATTCATGGTGAACTTCAGCCATTACTCTGAGCTGAACTGAAAAAATACATCCACGCCCTTTGTAGGAGTTGTAATTTCTGTACATTGTTTATCATAGAGATAAGAACATGGCTATGGGATACCAAACTGTATCTGAAAGTACATTGTTCCAATATTTTTTCTAGTGTCTTTTAATATTGAATCAAAGTAAAAGATTTGGTCTTCATCTTCAAAGGAGTTCCTGTGATTGGTTGAAGTTTTCCAGTAGATCAAATGATGTTATTTTACATAAGTACAATGTCAAAGGAACTGCCAATATCAAAAGAAGAAATGCATGTGCAGTAGAAAGAGATTTTTCAATAGGTGACCCACTTCTATAGAAACTTCTTTTAAAGATGCTCAAGAAGGCCAGACCTTTGAACACCCTAACAATGAATTTTACAACCTTTTCATCAGACCAATCTCCCCAAATAACTTTGTTGAAGTCACATATTTACCAAACTAAGCTCCATAACAAAATCCCTGCAGAATGTAGGAAAGGCAGAAAGAAGAACATATGAGATGAATCTTTCTATTTGTGTGATAGGGATACATAAAAGCTTTGAAAATATTCAATCAGAAGTGTAGTGAGATAAAATGTTATCTAGGACCTGTGCATATAATAAAGTAAGGCCTTAAGTATCAATGTTAACAACAGAAAGCAGTAGGAAGGAATCTGAGAAAGCCTCAGTATAATCATTAGTAAGACTTATTCCTTTTGTATCTTTTATTATATTTTTCTTCATATTCTTTGTTCTTGCAAGATATAAAGACTGGCACTGGAATGTATATAGGCTATCACTAAAGACTATTGACACCCAAACTACTCTTCTACTAGAAAAAAACAGCTTTTTCTAATATCTCTCTGTGTGGAGATATTCCGAGTTTGAAAAGAAACAATACCAAATGTCATATGTTAGCACTGTATCTTAAAAGCAACAGACCTGAAAATCTTAGATAAGATTCAAAGGAAAGATCACAAGAAACTTGATAGTAGAAGGGAGAGGAGTGTCACACTTTCATAATGAACAAAAGACCGTAAGCTTTTGATAAGAGGTTAAAGGATTAAAAAAAAAGGTTTTGCAGTTCTAAATAGAAAGTCTGAAAAATTAATTCATTTCACTGAGACCTTGTTATAATAATTTGTGGAAGTTAAAGCTAGAGGAAAAGTCATCCTCCTCTGAGCTTTCCATTTGGGTTTTTTTTAGTTCATGTTATCCAGTGTTTTGTAGGCTTTACTGTGAGTCCTGTTCTGTAAGGAACACAGGTTGCTTTGAAGAATGTTGCCACTTCTCTAGTCATTTTCTTGTGCAAGGTCAAACACAGCTTTTTTCTATAGTTTTTTTTTTTAAATGTAATCTTTTAAAACTTTTTTCATGTTAGAATATGTAAGTATGTATCTTGGACATTGTGAGGAAGAGTCCTTGGCTCAGCATTAGAGAAAAAATATGAGTATAAAGAAGCAAAATTTTGAAGACTGCAATGACTCTCTACATTCAGAAGACTAATTAGTTATTAAAAATGGAAAGCATAGAATGATAGAATGGTTTGGGTTGGAAGGACCTTAAAGATCATCCAGTTCCAATCCCCCTTGCTATGGACAGGGACACCTCGGACACCTCCCACCAGACCAGGCTGCTCAAGGCACCATCCAGCCTGGCCTTGAACAATTCCAGGGAGGGGACATCCACAACCTCCCTGGGTGATCTGTTCCAGTGTCTCACCACCCTCATTTTGAAGAATTTGTTCCTTATGTCTAATCTAAATCTTCCCCCTTTCAATTTAAAGCCATTTCCCCTTATCCTATCAATATATGACCTTTTTAAAAGTTCCTCGCCAGCTTTCTGATCTAGTATACCGTTAGTAGGGTATTAATAAAAAAAACCCAACACTTGGGAGGAAGGCATTGCTTTTCAATCAGTACATTTAACACCCATTGTGTTACTGTTTAATTGCAGCTTTTCTTGTCAAAATAAATCATTCTAGAATACTGTAATTACCTAAGAAAATTATTTCCTTTGTCTTCTACGATATAGATCTTCATTGTAACGTCATACTTTAACCACTTCTTAAAATTTCATATACTTTTAAAAATATCTTGCATGAGACAATAGAGTAGAAAATTATACTTTTCTACATTTTGTTTACATGGTCACTCATCCAGTTTCCAACAGTATTGCATTTCCTAGTTCCAGTACCACTTTATGAAGTTTATATTTGATGAAAGCCTACCTCAGTCTTATATATTTAATTCAGGGCTTTAGTATGTTAGTATAACAGACAGGTGATTTTCAGAATGTAGCTTCTGTTAGACGTCTGTTCCTGCTCAAGATTAGGCTTTTGAAAAGCTGCATTAAAATTATTACTGAATTAAGGGGTTTATTATTGCTAAGATTTGAAATTATGACTTCAGCAGGCCAAACATGATGATGATTGATGATGATGATTGGAAAGCTATTATTATTTGTATTGGGAAAATTAAATTATCAATGGCTATTGAAAATTTTATTTGGAAGACATCCAGAATAGATGCCATTGTCATTAATTTATGCTGGGCTTCAGTGAAGAAAAAAACCCCACTTTTCAGTTCAGAGACTGAAAGTACTTACTAATTAAAAGAAAGCTCTTAAAACATCTTACTTATAAAGCATTGCATAGTTATAGAGTCTTATGGGGTTCTTATTTATTTTTTCTGAACAAGAGTTTATCTAAGAAATCTCAAGTTATGTTAAATAAAATTTACTCTCCTATTACTTCAATATACATTGTTTTACTGTGCAGAAGCTGTGCAATCGTGCATTCAATTCTTTGAAATCTGTGCTCAGACTTCCAAGCAGGAAGTTATGCTTATTTCAGCGATTGTTCTTCTCTTCTTCTTGACATTATAATGATTGTGTACTTGGCTGTTGCTGTCACATTTCCATTAATCTAATGCCAGGCAACTGCAGATACATAAATGATGACATTTACAGGTATTTTTCTCTAACATTTCAAAGAATGTGAATCCAAATTAGAGGAAGTTCACACTGGTGCATGGTTCAGATCGTACTTTTAAATCATGTTTCCTATTGTCACACAGAATATTGCAATAATTAGTTTCCTGTTATTTAAAATTTTGGTCACAGTAAAAGGTATTATCATTTATTAAACCACGGTGTAATTATCACTGACATTTCAAGTCTGTAATATATGTTTGAATATTTTATATTTCCATGGCAGATCAGTGGCTTACTACTGGAAGGCTGCAGTTTTGATGGAAATCGACTTTTAGAAAATCTGCATGATTCTCCCAGTGTGTCATCTGTTCTCCCTTGTTATGTGGCCTGGATTCCACAGGTACTAAATTATTAAAAGCCCTAAACTTTCCAGACCCATAATTTGCTTTTTTCTGTGTAGTAGCTTTTCAGTATGATGTTACTGACCTGTTTTCCCACTCATTTCAAAATAACAATCCCTGTATTTAATAGAAAAACAGCAATTTATTTTATATAAAACAAATATTTATTATAATTTTGTCAATAGTTTTTAGCTTCTACTGTTTAGATTAAAACGAGCTTATTTCGGTCATACATTTTTCCCTTCTCTTCTAAAAGACCACTAACATATTTTCAAAAATGTATTTAGTAAATGTATACTTGAGTTTGGGAGTTCATTCCTGGAATAGATTTCCTTTGTGTTTTAAACATGAAATTAAAATGCAACAGCAGTAAAAAGATTGAGAGCATAATGTGATCTGTAAGCAAAGAAAGCCTTTCCACTACTTAGACTAATTTAAAAAAATGCCAATGCTTGCAGCACTATGTAAGATGAAAGTGAAGTAATCCAAACACTAAAAATCGCTACTTTTTCACTTCTCCAATTAGAATAGCGATCCCTGACAAATAAAGCAAAAAGTTATATAGAACTTATTACAATATATGTAGGAATTACAAATTGATGTACTTACAGTCTTATAATTAAAAGAAAGCTTGCTGTAGAATTCATCTCATCTAAAAGTTAATTGCCTGGTATGCCTTAGCTCTACATCCCCCTTGGCTAAATCTGTGTCTAGTTGTAACTCTAGAGACAACCTAGACCCCTAACTCTGGGACAGAGAGGTGGGAAAATTCCCAGGTACAGATCTAAAAGAAAATACGTTACACTCAAAATCAAGTATGAGAGTAGGAAGTGAGAAATAAGGACAGATGCAGGTTTCTTCCGCTTCTTTATCACAATAAATAAAAATAGCAGTGTATAAAAATGAAGAATAATGTCACCTTTTATACTATCCTGTAGACATTAACTCATCAAGAAAATGAATTTATAAACTGGAGGAGTTTGTTCTTTGGCATCGTGCAGAACTCTGCAAAATTCTCTCTTGAGAAGGCTAGTTTTGATTAGAAGAATGACCACAAAAGCTATTACAAATTGACAAGAGAAAGATTTTTCATTTCATTAGTACTTTACAAGGTTTGTTTTTTTCAGAGAAGTAAACAGATTTCTAATTGCTTGAAAGGTGAGGCATGGGATAAACAAGGAACTGCAGACTTCTTTATATATAGACTCAGTGATGGGTGTGGAAGGATGCTAATATACATGGTTTTGCATGGAAACACTAAACGTTTATCTTATGGACACTGAAAATGGGGATTTTAAGTAACTTTCTCTTTGTTCTGAAATATATTTATCTTGTGTTAGGGATAAGACAGATTCTTAAGTGTTCTGAATAACAGTCTTTAAACGTCAAAGATAAGCTGTGGAAGTGATGTATGACATCAGCAGAGAACTTTTTCTATAAAACATGAAAGTGAGATAGTTCAACAATCCATGAACTAAACTTCTTCCAATGTACTTCATATTTGAAATGAATAGTAACTGAAGTCTTTGTGTTGGAAAAAAAATAGAATTCTTCTAAAAAACAGGCAAAAACTTGTCGATTACCCAACATTTTAAATATGAAATACCTCTAAGGAGAGAATTTCTGAACTGCTCTGCACTTCAGTTATTTTGCTATGAGCTTCACTGTAAAAATTGACCGCAATCAAACATTGTGCTGAGAA
This sequence comes from Tapera naevia, assembly GCA_033556795.1. Classification (NCBI taxonomy): domain Eukaryota; kingdom Metazoa; phylum Chordata; class Aves; order Cuculiformes; family Neomorphidae; genus Tapera; species Tapera naevia. The sequence goes on from JAUMJJ010000075.1 coordinate 157,993, forward strand.
ACCAAGGCAGAATCAGGACATTATGCACTTCCCCTCATCTCATTATCCTCTCCTTAGGAGGAGAGTGCATGAAGTAGTACATATTATCTTAGGATTCTTACGTTTCAAATTTGTTTTCTTTTCCTCATAAATATCTTATGAATCCTAGTGAGCAAAAATCTATATATTTATAATGCAATGCTTTAAGGTAATTTTCAATCAAATTAAAATAAAATGAACTCTCTGGGAAAAAAAAAAATTAGCCTACAGGATTTCTGTGGGAGAACCCCTCAAAATATTGCAGTGCTCAATGTGGAGTATTTTGAGCTACTAACATGATGCTTATTCTCACCAAACTGTGAAGGTCCTTTCCAGTTTTAACTCACTGACATATCCCAAGCTGTGAAGGGGGTTGCGAAGTGTGGGGGAACCCTGTGTGAGGCAGTCTGGACAAAGAGACATTTTTGACTGTGCGTAAGTCAAGGACATAAGGTTTTGTGGTTCAAAAAGACTTTAACTGAATGGTTTTAACCCTCAAATAGTCAGTAGGACTAAGAAATGTGCAAGAATAGCTGTTTTGACCCAAAAAGGTGTAAAAAGAGGTCTTTGAAGCCAAACTGGCCGATTTTGGCATCTAGCTTTGGCAAAACTTAAGTTTTCTGATTAGCGTTTTACTCGCAAGACTTGCCAGCATTTTGTCTTCCTCAGTAGAGTTCACCAAGGAATAATCGCGGTGTTATCCTTCTGAGAACAGCTGAGTTCTCTTGACAAATTTCTGATTATTAAGTTATTCTTCAGAGCTCGTACAGTGCACAGACCTCCTGTAAGGAATTAAACACTGATGTTCAAAAGACATGGGAAGTTGATTTTCAAAGGAAACAACAAAATTCTTTAGAAGTGGCTTACAGTTGACATGCAAAGTGCTTGAAACAGTTATTGTTTGCATGTTTCATTTTTCCTGTTTTTAGTTAATTTCTAATATTGGAGATTGAATAACTCATATTTGATGTGGTTTGCATTAAATACACTAATTTTTGTTTCAAATTCCTTTCTGACGAGTATGCTGCTTTGTTATTTGATTCTTGAAAATCTTCTGACATTTTCCTGTTGACAGGAAGGGAGATTTTGAGTATGATGAAAAACATGCATAATAATTTACACTAAATAAACACAACATTAATTGAAACCTAAATTACATGCTGTAGGAAGTCTAGACTGACTCTTTGAGCTCAGTTCTGTAGTCAATGCATGGAGACAATACTTGTGCAAAGCCCTAGGAAGAAACTATGTCCAAGGCACGCACGCTTTGTAGTCCAGAAAGTGGAGAGGATCTGTTATTGTTCTTAGAGCAGAGAATTGCTTGCTCATCAGGATACAGATTGAGCAGTAAAGCCGTGGTTCCAGCCAATGTCCTTCCCTAAGTAGCGTTTACAACATTATTGTAATCTTTGTAATAGTACTCCTTAGGCTGTGCAGTAGGAAAGTACATGTATAGGAGAGCAAAATTATTAATGAATTCAGCTAGAATTTCAAATCATTCAGTTCAAATCTGGATGCTTGAAGTTAACTTGATAATTTTCTATTTAGGCACTTAATGGAAATGACCTATTCTCCAGAAGTGCCAAAGAACTCCAACTTTAACTGTGATCAGTATTAGTATGAAAAACATTAGGAAAAAAATGTCAAAAAAGTCGTAAAAGCTGGTTTTTTTTATCTAAAATTATAGAATCATAGCATAAAATCATAGAATCATGGAACCATAGAATGTTTTGGGTTGGAAGGGACCTTACAGATCATCCAGTTCCAACCCATCTGCCATGGGCAGGGACATCTCCCACCAGACCAGGCTGATCAAGGCCCCATCCAACCTAGCCCTGAACACTTTCAGGGAGGGGACATCCACAACCTCCCTGGGTGATCTGTTCCAGTGTCTCACCACCCTCATTTTGAAGAATTTGTTCCTTATGTCTAATCTAAATCTTCCTTCTTCCAATTTAAAACCATTTCCCCTCATCCTTTCATTACGTGCCCTTGTGAAAAGTCGCTCCGCAGCTTTCTTGTAGGCCCCCTACAGATACTGGAAGGCTGCTCTAAAAATGTTTTACATAGATTTTTATGGAGCTTTTAAATATACTTGCGTATCCTGAAGTGCTAGAAGTGTGTGGAAAGGACTATGGAATTTGGGCTTTTTTATGGTTTGTTTGTTTTTTTTTTTTTTTGTTTTGTTTTGTTTTAAGGTCTAACTAAATTGTAGTTAATACTTCTGGGTTGCTCTTAATATTCTGCATTAAGCGAGGGTCCTGTGAGGCTATAATGTCAGGTATAATCACTCTTCCTGTATCACAGAACAATTTTTTAATGTGGATTCAGTGATGTTGGAAATCTTTTTTTAATTCCATGAAACCCTGGAAAGTGTGGGATGGGATTCTTTTTATGCAGTTCCTGAAAGATCCTACTTATTTCACAAATGGGGCTGCACCACTTAAGGAGCATCAGGATTTTCCTGCAGGGGTGGTGGAGGTGAGGCACCAGGGCTTGCCAAGAGTACTGGCTTCCCCTGGAGTCCAGCCTGTCTGGGTTAGCAGCTCCCTGCAGAACAACACGCATGCTCCCAAGGGGCCTTATTCCCTCTGGGAACTGGTCAACACTTCTCTTGTCCCTGGTTTGCAGAAGCCTTTTCATGTAAATTTTAGGGTTTTTATTTCAATGAAGGTATCATAAAATCATAGAATCTCTTGTTTGGAAAAGACCTTTGAGATCGTTGAGTCCAGTTGTACCTGCCCACTACTAAACCATATCCCTAAGCATTTCATCTGCCCATCTTTTAAACAACTTCCGGGATGGTAACTCATCCACCTCCTTGGGCAACCTCTACCACTGCTTGAGAACCCTTTCAGTGAAGAAATTTCTTCTGATCTCTAATCTGAACCTCCCCTGGCGCAACTTGAGGCCATTTCCTCTCATCCTATCCCCTTGTCACTTGGGAGAGGAGACCAAGACCCACCACGCAACAAATTCCTTTCAGGCAGTTGTAGACAGTGATAAGGTCTCCTCTCAGACTCCCTTTCTCCAGGCTAAACATCCCCAGGTCCCTCAGCTGCTGCTCATAAGGCTTGTTCTCCAGAGTCTCACTAGCTTTGTTGTCGTACTCTGCACATGCTTCAGCCCCTCAATGTCCTTCTTGTAATGAGGGGCCCAAAATTGAACACAGTACTCAAGGTACAGCCTCACCAACTCTGTGTCATTTAGAGCATCACCCCATCACATACTGTCTTGTGTTTTCAGTTTAAACAAACTAGAGTAGAAAACTAGAGGTTTAGATATGAAGCGTTTCTAGTGAGTTTTCTAAATTTTCTACTTTGTTAGTAATCCTTCTTCTTTGTAGGCTGAACCAAGGGTTGCTTTTCTAAAGCTGCAGTGTCTAAACTGTATCTTAGGATCCAATTTTAGATACCACATCATTGGAGATTATTCTCATGTTTTGTTGTCTAAGTGATAACTAAGTGGTTGTTTGTTGACAGGATGCATATGGTCCTTATTCTCCAGATGAATGCATATCTTTACCGCTCTACACAAGCGTGGAGAGAGACCGCGTGGTGACGAATATTGATGTACCTTGTGGGGGAAACCAAGACCAGTGGATTCAGTGTGGCGCTGCTTTATTTTTAAAAAATCAGTAACGTGAAACTGGGTTCATTTAACTCTTGAAGTTAAGAATAATTTAAATATCTCAGTTGTTTCTTATGAAAAGAAAACTTTAGATTCAGTAGTTATACATTTTTAAAGCAATGGTTTATAAATTCCCTTGTTTATTTTTTTTAAGGTATAAAAAAATTAATGCTACTTGAATACAACTTCATTTTATCTTTGTGGAATACTGTAGAAGTTAACATGGCACTATTCAGCAAACTGTTCATTTGCATTGTTTCTGTAGATTGTAGTGTGATGTATTTCTTTCTCAGACTTGTTGAAATCTTATGTTTTGCACATAAATATCGAATATAAATTCAAAGCCAGTGTGTTTTCTTTCTTTGTTCTTTTTTCATTGTCCTCTTTGAACTGTTATTGTTAATCCTTTGTTATTTAATAAAAGAAAATCATAAAACTTACCTGTTGTAATTGAAATTGCATGCTTTACTTGAATACAAAAATCAGGATAGATGTTTCAGTCTGTTTTAAAGTTGTTTAACTTGTAATGGTATTTCTTTATATTAGTAGTAAATAATAGGAGCATCATAGACTTCATGTGAAGTTACAAATTCAGTCAGAGTACCACTGTGGTTGTTGGCTAGGAGTTACTGAAATAAACATTTAATGGAAGTGTAATAAATTCCAATAAGAATGTGAACATAAATGCCCAAGATAGACAAACAATTCCTTAGACAAACAAAAAAGCTTTTCACCCATTTGTTACGTGATTTGAAACAGTTGTCTGTGAAGAAAATTTTGGAAGACAATTACAAAGTTTCCAACAGAACAGAAAACAGTCATATAAATCTGTTTGCAAGGTCTGTGAGGATTTAGAATCATAGAATTGTTGAATAGTTTGTGCTGGAAGGGATCTTTTAAAGGCCATCTAGTCCAAAACTGCTGCAATAAACAAGGGCATCTTCAACCAGATCAAGTTGCTCAGAGCCCCATCCAACCTGACGTTGAATGTTTCCAGGAATGGGGCATCTACTACCTCTCTGGGCAACCTGTGCCAGTGTTTTGCCACTCTCATTGTAAAAAATTTCTTCCTACTATCTAGTCTAAATCTACCTTCTTTTTGTTTAAATCCCCTTGTCCTATTGCAGCAGGCCTTGCTAAAAAAGTTGGAGACAAACTTTTTTATAGGCCACCTTTAAGCACTGAAATTCTTCAATACTGTCCCCCTTGGGGCCTTCTCCAGACTGAACAACCTTAGCTCTCTCACCCTTTCCTCATGCGGGGTCTCACCAGTGAAGAACAGAGGGGCAGAATCACCTCCCTTGACCTGCTGACCTCTAGGTTGGTCAGGTAGTACTTGCCCTTGATGAAACCATGCTTGCTGTCTCAAGTCACCTTCCTGTCCTCCATGTGCCTTAGCGTAGCTTCTAGGAGAATCTGTTCCATGATCTGTGACACAGAAGTGAGATTGACAGGTTGGTAGTTTGCAGGGCCCTCCTTTCCACCCTATTTAAAAATGTGTGTAATGTTTCCTTTTTCCAGTCACCACAGACTTCACCTCACTGCCATCACCTTTCAGATATCATGGAGAGTGGCTTGGCAACCACATCAGCCAGTTCCCTCAGGACTCTGAGATGCATCTCATCAGGTCCCATAAATCTATTCATGTTCCAATTTCTCAAGTGATCATGAACTTGACTTTCTCTTGGAGTGGGATGGACCTTGCTTCCCCAATCCCTGTCTTGCAGCCCATCTACTCGAGAGCTGTAGGAAGCGACGTTGCCAGAGAATCATAGAACATTCTGTTTGGAAAAGACCTCTGAGATCATCGAGTCCAACCACACCCATCATCCGCTAAACCATGTCCCTTAAGAACTTATCTGTCCTCCAGGGATGGTGACTGAACCACCTCTCTGGGCAGCTGTTCCAGTGCCTGACCACCCTTTCGGTGAAGAAATCCTTCCTAATATCCAGTCTGAACCTCCCAAGGTGCAACTTATGGCCATTTCCTCTTGTCCTATCACCTGTCACTTGAGAGAAGAGATCAACGTTCACTCTGCCACAGCCCCTTTCAGGCAGCCGTAGACAGTGATGAGGTCTTCCCTCAGCCTCCTCTTCTCCAAACTGAACAACCCCAGTTCCCTTAGCTGTTCGTCATAGGACTTGTTCTCCAGCCCCTTCAGTAGCCTTGTCGCCCTTCTCTGGACGTGCTCCAACACCTCAATGTCCTTCTTCTAGTGAGGGTCCCAGAACTGAACACAGTACTCAAAGTGTGGCCTCACCAGTGCCAAGTATAGGGGCACAATCACCTCCTTTGTACTTCTGGCCACGCTGTTTTTGATACAGGCCAAGATGCCATTGGCCTTCTTGGCCACCTGGGCACACTGCTGGCTCATGTTCAGCTGGTTGTCAACTAACATCCCCAGGTCCTTCTCCGCCAGGCAGCTTTCCAGCCATTCTTCCCCAAACCTGTAACGCTGCGTGGGGTTGTCGTGCCCCAAGTGTAGGACTTGGCATTTGGACTTGTTAAACCTCATCCCATTGGTCTCAGCCCATTGATCCAGCCTGTCCAGATCTCTTTGCAGTGCCTCCCTTCCTTCAAGCAGATCAACACTGCCACCCAGCTTGGTGTCCTCTGCAAATTTGCTAAGGGTGCACTCAATCCCTTCCTCCAGGTCATTAATAAAGATATTGAGCAGGACTGGGCCCAGCACTGAACGCTGGGGAACACCACTTGTGACCGGCCTCCAACTGGATTTTAACTCCATTTACCACCACCCTCTGGGCCCGGCCATCCAGCCAGGTTTTCACCCAGCAGAGGGTGTGCCCATCCATGCTGATGGCAGCCAGTTTCTCAATCAGAATACTGTGAGAAACAGTGTCAAAGGCTTTACAAAAGTCCAGGTATACCACGTCCACAGCCCTTCCCTCATCCATTAACTGGGTAACCTTGTCACAGAAGGAGATCAGGTTGGTCTGGCAGGACCTGCCTTTCATAAACCCATATTGACGGGGTCTGATCATCTGACTGTCCTGCATGTGCAGTGTGATAGCACTCAACATGTTCTGCTCCATGACCTTCTCCAGTACCAAGGTCAAGTTTACAGGCCTATAATTCCCTGGATCCTCCCTCTGACCCTTGTTGTAAATGGGAGTTACATTTGCCAGTCTCCAGTTGAGCAGCACTTCCCCAGTCAGCCAGGACTGTTGATAGGTAAGGGAAAGGGGTTTGGCAAGGACCTCTGCCAGCTCCCTTAATATCCTTGGGTGTATCCCATCCAGCCCCATAGACTTGTGGATGTTTAATTGGCCGAGCAGGTCTCTGAGCAAGTCTTCTTGGAACATTGAGGTTTGGTGTTCACAGTCTTCTGGCTCTGGAGGCTTGGAGCCCAGAGAACATCTTAACTTCCTACTAAAGACCAAAGCAAAGAAGGTGTTTAGTACCTCTGCCTTGTCCTCATCCTTTGTTACTACTATTCCCCTTGCATCCAGTAGAGGAGGGAGATTCTCCTTGGTCCTCCTGTTGTTAATATACTTGAAGAAACATTTCTTATTGTCTTTCACTGATCTGGCCAGTTGAAGTTCCAGCTGGGCTTTAGCCCTTCTAATTTTTTGCCTACATGATCTCACCTGTTCCTTATAGTCCTCTTGGGAAGCCTGTCCCGTCTTACAAAGCTCATATATTTTCCTCTTTTTCCTTAGACTAACACAGAGCTCTCTGTTAAGCCAAGTTGTCCTTTTTCCCCATCTACTCATTTTACAGCACACAGGGATGGCCTGCTCTTGTGCCGCCAGAATTTCCTTCTTGAGGAGCATCCAGCCCCATTGGGCTCCTTTGTCATTTAGAACCATCTCCCACTGGACTTTGTCAAGCAGTCTTATAAACAGTTTGAACTCTGTCCTCTGGAAATCCAAGGTGACAGTTCTGCTGACCCCACTCCTTACTCCTCCAAGAACTGAGAATTCTATCATCTCGTGATCACTGAGCCCCAGGCATCCTCCAACAGTCACCTCCCCCACAAGGCCCTCCCTGTTTACAAACAGCAGATCCAGTGGGGCACCTTCCCTAGTTGGTTCACTCACCAGTTCTGTCAGGAAGTTATCTTCCATACACTCGATGAACCTCCTAGACTCTTTCCTTTCTGCTGTGTTATACTTCAAGCAGACATCTGGAAGGTTTAAGTCTCCCACAAGAACAAGGGCCAGTGATCGTGAGACTTCTCCCAGTTGCTCGTAGAAGAGCTCATCAGTTTCCTCGTCCTGGCTGGGCAGCCAATAACAGACTCCCACCACTGTGTCTGACTTACTGTGGTTTCCACTGATTTTAACCCATAAGCACTCAACCCTATTGTTAGCATATTTTAGTTCTACACAATCAAAACTTTCTCTAACATAGAGGGCAACCCCACCGCCTCTCTTTCCCAGCCTGTACAGCCACTCATGGCAGCACTCCAATTGTGCGAATCATCCCACCATGTTTCCGTGATGGCGATTATATCATAGTTTTCCAGCTTCGCAATGGCTTCCATCTCCCCTTGTTTGTTGCCCATGCTGCGTGCATTAGTATTAGTGCATTAGTATAAATGCACTTCAGTTGGGCTGTTATTTCCACCCCTTTCCTAAGTGGAATAGGCTCAAGTCCTGACTGTCCACTATTGATGGTTTGTAACCCACCGAGGCAAAAAGTTGTTGAGCACCTCAACCTTCTCCGCCGTTCTTACCAGTTTGCCAGACATGTTCATCAGGAGGGTTATGGTTCCTTTGACCTTCCTTTTCTGGCTGACATACCTGTAGAAGCTCTTCGTATTTATCCTTTGCATCTCTTGCCAAGTTCAGCTCCAGCTGTGCCTTGGCCTTCCTGACCCCAACCCTACACACCCACACAGCATCCCTATGCTCTTCCCAGGATACCTGTCCCTGCTTCCACTCCCTGTGCATTTCCTTTCTGCCCTGCTCATGACTCAGCTGTGCTGGTCTCCTGCCTTCCTCTCCTAATTTCTTTCACCTGAGGATTGAGGGTGATTTGGAGGGTGACTTGTCCACAGAAAACAGTCTGTCATGCCAGGCTTTTTTGCTAAAACATCACTGGAAGAGGAAACAACTTTTTTTTTTTTGAGGGAAACTATCATTTCCATTCCCTTAGGGACAGGTAAAATCATGTTGCAACCTTCCTTTTTGGATCCAATACGTTTCCATAAAACAGAGTGGATTTTAGCTTTCTTATTTCTCAGAAGTGAGGAATCTAATGGCTTTTACTAGTTCCAGCTTCTCTTTTGTGGACAGGTAGAGAAATACAGATATTTGGATAACTATGTACGTTAGGGCAGAGTCATCTGGAAGATGAACATCATATTTTCACCTACCTTGCACAGAGATTAGAGACCAGAAATGTAGTATGTGGTTTAGATGACCAGTCTTGCTTGTTATGGGAAAAAAAATAATCTATTTTAATGGATTGTAGAACCCCTGAAATAAAACATTACTAGAACACTGTGGGGTTTTTAATGTTTTTGTTTATTCTGGTTGGTTTTTATTTCTCTCTTAATTGTAAGCTTTAAAGATGCCTTCTAGCCTACTAAATGTAAATATAAATATTATTTAGAGCCTCTGGCTTCAAGTCTCTTTTTATCTATTTATTCAGGAAGTCTTTAAGGATTATTTTAATATATATATATATGGATTCTATCACAAAAAACAAATATAAAAGAGGCTTCTCCAGACCTACCACACTATTTCTTTTTCAGTATCAGGAACTGATTCAATCTCCTGCCGATAGCTTGTCTGTATCCTAACTGCTCAGAACTGACCTGTGTCTGCTGTGGAGGTTCATTATGTCCTGTATCTCTCCTACTGCCTTAGATTTAGAACTACAGCATATTTCTAAGCTCACGTTGTCAAGGGTTTTTTTTTTTAAGGACACGTATTCATGCACTTCTGTCAGAAAGCTTTCTGTGCTGGCCAGCTTGATTAAATTCCCTATTATTTGTTTCACCTCTTAGTTCAGAGCCCTTCCTCATTACCCCAACTTGCTTCTCTTTCTGAGACCTTCCCTGAGTGATCTGAAAAAAACTCAATGTTTAGCTATAAGTAGAGAAATGAATTATGTTTTTATTTGGGCAGAATTATGTTTTTATTTGGGCAGAATTATGTTTTTATTTGGGCAGTGCTTTGGGAGCTCATCTAGGCTGATTTATATCACAAATGTAAAGGGCACCCTCTTCCTAGGTTTATTTTTTTAGTACAGGACAAAAAACTAATTTAAGTAAATCTCAAGTGAGTATGACACCTTGAAATCTAGTAGATTTTTAATGATGTAATATTATCATCACAAAAAAAAAATCAGCGCTGTATGTTATATTTACAGTGTATTAAGCAGTGGATTTGATACTTATTTTGACTAAGTGATTCACTAGTCGTTCCTTCTCATGACTCTAATCGTAACCCTGATGTTTTGGAGGGTTCCCAGGTGACCCAAAGAGAAAAAAGAGACTACTTGTCATATTGCCTATATGCATTGTATATGTGCTTTCTTTCTACACAATACGGTAATCTAAATGAAAGATACTATAAGTAACTGCTACTGTATATCATAGGAATGATATTTTTGGTAAAAAAAAGACAGAACTGCAGAGTGTTTATTACATCTGTATCACAAACATAAACCAGTCAGAAGGATGAATCAGAAAACATGAGAAATAATAACATCAGATATGCCTTAGTGGATTGACTACTGTTTCAATGAGTCTGTTTTGCTCTTCACTTTCAAGGGTACAGGGCCACAAATTTGGTGAAGTGTTTAAAGTGGAAGCCACATGAAGAGCAGCCATAGTCACTTGGTCTCTTTGGCCTAGAGAAGAGGAGACTGAGGGGAGACCTTATCGCAGTCTACAGCTTCCTCACAAGGGCGGAAGGAGGAGGAGCAGGCACTGATCTCTTTTCTCTGGTGACCGATGACAGAACCCGAGGGAATGGCAGGAAGATGTGCCAGGGGAGGTTTAGGTTGGATATTAGGAAAAGATTCTTCACTCGGAGGGTGGTGGAGTGCTGGAACAGCTCCCCGAGGAAGCAGTCTTGGTGACAAGCCTGGCAATATTGAAGAATTATTTGGGCAATGCCCTTAGACACATTGTGTGAATTTTGGGGTTGTCCTGTGCAGAGATGGGAGATGGACTTGATGATCCTTGTGGGTCTCTTCCAACTCAGAACATTCTATGATTCTATGATAAATTATAAGACTAAATTACATATCTCTAGAACATCTTGATTAAGAGCAAATTCTTGTCAACAGAAATCAAAGCAACAAAATGCAAAGTAAAGAAACCTTTAAAGAATAACAAAACCTTTGAAAAGGTGGTGCAGCAATATCTGAGTGTTTAAAATACAAGTGTTAGTTTGGGTTTTTCTTGGTTTTTTTGTATCTTGTATTTAAAAGAAGAGAGTTTCTTCCTTTTAGGCTTATTTGAGATAAACTATGTTTCAGAAACAAGGTATTCTCAGCTGCTCTACTGTTTACAAAAGACGACAAATACTTAGTCTTTCTAATTCTTTTCATAACCTGTTAGTTTTAACATTGGCTACCGAATTCCCAGTTAAACTCTTCCAGAACAGAAAAACTCATATGAGTGGATTGCCTGGCTGAAGACATGCATACTAATTCTATCGGCTGGATGACCCATCGTTGTGATAGAATACCTCAAATTGTTGTAGTGTTAAGGGGAAACTTAGTGATGATTTAAGATTTTCCCCAGAACATTTTTAGAGTTTCACTACAATTCAAATGCAACTGTGGAAATGAAGTTATGCAGGTTATGCCAAGTACAAATAGAACCAATCATGAAAATTAGTCTTTCCCCCTTCTATTTCTTTATTTTAGATATCAGAAGAGCTGTAATTTCTCTATGTACAACTCTACAATTATGTAATTGGGGTTCCTACCTGTGGCAACGAGGTTGGAACTGGATGATCTTTAAGGTCCCTTCCAACCCAAACCATTCTACAGTTCTCTGATTCTATAATTGTTAGAGCTGAAAAGGGAAAAAAATGAACTCTAGGCTCAAAAGAATCACATGAATCATTATTCAACCTCATAAACTCATACACAGTCTTTCATTGACAAAAATGAGTTTACATGAACTCTACTTAGTATTGGTTACCATACTAAGAATGTGCAGGTTTGACTACGGCTAGAAATCCTTTGATGAAGTTTTTTTATCTTACATATATTTTTAATCCTTTTAATTTTTTACATTTTTAATCCTTTGAAAATGGAAGGTTTGAGGAAGAAACTAGATGTAGAGGAGTCTGAAGACAAATAAAGAGTGGGTAACATCTGAGAAAACAAGCTTACCCTCTGTGAGATCTTATGCTTCATTCTCTGCTGAAGGTGTGTGTGAGTACACTGGGGTTCTTTACATATGAGAAGCTTCCTTGAAAACTCTGCCACCTGAGAGGTTGTTCGCCTTCACCTCAGCCTATGGCCTCCTGCATGTGAGGCTGCATCATTCAGCTTCATTTCCTATATCTTTTTTCATTTCAGCCCTGAAGTTGCCTATAGCACTTCTTACAGCACTCACTAAATTGATGTGTTTCAAGAAATTCCTCTCTTTAAGGCATAGATTTCTTATTTCCAGTTCTTTTGACCTTTATAGAAGATGCCTAAAAAGCATCTCAGATAAGATTGTTTTTTCAGTTTCAGTAGGTTTGATGCAAACAGAAAGAATTTTCAGTATTGTATTTCAGAGAATACAAAGAACAGATTTGGTGTTCCTTTTTTAACAGCTTCATAACAATAATTGCTGTTAATAGGGACTGCAGTCCTTAGGGTATAACCTGTGCTAAAATCAGGGTGAGTTAGCCATATCCTTTTGAATATGATCTTTGTGGAATTGGGATTTTTTTTCCTTTTCCTTTTTAAAATTTAAATTCATTTGGTTTAATTTATTTGAACATTTTATAATACGTAAAGAATATCATCAGACTATCCAGAAAGTTTTGCACAGGCTGATTCTAGAATGACATTGTAGGTATGAGAGACTAAATGCAAGAATTGGGGTGTTCATGCTGTGTTACAATACATTTTCTACTTCATTCTTATTAAATCCATTTATATTACTATGTTCTTGTTCAATACATAAACTGAAAACGCATAGAATTTGAGTACAGTATAAATATAATGCCCAGTGTTCATTCTACCTTGATGATCCTATAAAGGAAGATACCTACAAACACCCAAAATTAATGGCAGATACATGTGCTCTAACGTGGAGCAGTTTCTAAAAGGAGTGTATCAAGTGTATCAGGATTATTACTGGGTTTGCATCTCAGGATGTTGTCTTCATGTCTTCACCCAGTCTTATTTTTTTTTTTTGTTTTCAGAGCGATAAACAAGAATCTTCTTAAAAGATCATTTTTGGGAAAAGTAATTAGAATTCAAGCTTATGAAGCGTACCAGATAAGCAATGTAATTGTCACAGCTGTGTAAATCCTCTCTGTCCCTGACAAAGTGACTTCTCGTGCTATCCGGGGGTGTTGGAACTGGATGATCTTTAAGGTTCCTTCCAACACAAACCATTCTATGATTCTATCCCACATGATAGTATTTCCAAGCTTAAGAGAGTTTTTGGCACACATTTATCTCTCTACCGAGATCGCTAAGTAATCAGCCGTCAAGAGCATTTTTGTGATGGGCATGGTCTAGCAACGTCTGCCACTAGATGGCGCTGTGGAATAAACCCTCGTTAGAGAAGGGCACAGAAAAACTGGGGGGGGGTGTTGGAAGGTAAAGACAATTAATGGTATATATAACATTCCATCAATAGTCTGTTCCAAAGGAAATTTTCTTATCAGCAGTGCTGAATAAGCAGCTACGTCTTGAAAAAAAAATATGCTTACATTTACTCATGATGTAGGTCTTTTTAGAAAAAAGTGATTCACCAAGTGAATTTCTCAGTACTTAGAGATGCCTTGGTTGTGGAAGTGGATAAGGCACTGACTGACTGCTCTGGCCTGTTTGAAGCTATTTCTGTGCATCTTCAATATCTGAATGGGAAGACACAGTGAGGAGAAGTATATCCTTGCAGTGTGGAAGGTCAACAGCTTGCTGGGCTGCACCAGGCAGAGCATGGCCAACAGGTCAAAGGAGGTGATCCTTCTCTGCTCACGATTGGTGAGATATCTGGAGTTCTGGCTCCAGCGCTGGGCTGCCCAATACAAGAAAGACGTGGACATGCTGGACTGAGTCCAGAGAAGGGCCACAAAGCTGATCAAGGGACTGGAGCATCTGACATTAAAGGTTGCAAGAGCTGGGATTGTTCAGCCTGGAGAAGAGAAGGTTCAGGGGGCTTCTATTAGTGTGGACAAAAATCTGATGTATTGAACAAGAACTTCTTTCACTGGAAGAAGCTGTCAAGCATCAGAAAAACACAAAAAATCCCTTGTAAGAGAACAGTGGATTTTAATCTATCCAGAAACAGTTTTCGGTCATTATTTTGAATACAGTGTAACGCATTGAGACGTGTAGCCTACTTTCCCTGAAACAGGAGTTTCACTCATGGTTACATCAATACTAGGAAGAATTCTCCTGATAAAGTGAGGAGGGGATGGGAGTCGAAGAGATGTGAAAGAGTAAGAGTCGCACCTATCATAATGAGCACTGGGATCTGTTACTGTTTCAGTGGAGCTTAAATAAAAACAGACAATGGCCATTTTTTTTTCCAGTGTCATCTACACGCAACAATCTATTATTTTCTAACCTTTTGCTTCTATTTATTCTCTCTCCTCTTTGTAGAGAATCAAGAAACTTTTCCCTCAAGCTCTTTCTCTACAAGTAACTTTACTGGACTTCTGAAGTGCCATCCTCACAGGGTCTCTAAGGGAAGAAGAGATCACACTTTTCATTTTGACATCTGAGGTTAAATGTATAATCTGTTTATTGTTGTTGGAAATGACTTCTATGTTGAAGAAAGATCCTCTCACACACATAATTCTTGTAGTCAGAGATCCACGAAGAATCAGCAGTAGCAACAAGTGAGCCCCTAAGTAAATGTGATCATTGCTCTTCAGGATAAAAGGGAAAAAAATACCAATAGAATTGTTTAGGGGAAGGGAAGGCCCTTCACTTTTGGTAGTCACACCTTAAAGATTCTATAAAAAATTTTAAATAAAACCAGGAAGCAATGCCATGACTGCCTCTCAAAGCACTATTAAGTAGCTAACGTCCTGATTTGTCTTCTTCATTAGACATTTTGGAGTTCTACTTTCAGCACTGCACACAGAGGGAATAAGAGTTCCCAATCCCTTTCACATCATCTGGATATTACCTACAATTACCCACTAAGCTGCATCATATGGCAACCCACTGTCCAGGTACCTTGCTCTTTTCCATAGAAATCAGCATGCAAGAGAGTGCCTGATGCACAATCCATTTCTCTCACTGCAAGGGGAGGTTGGCAAGGTAACTCGAGCATACTCCTGGCTCCCCTAGTTTAGACATAACCACAGATTCCATGGCTAAGATTATGGAATACTTAGAAGCTGCATTGGGAGAAACTGAACAGTGTTTAGACACCAAAAATGTGGTTGAGTGTAGAGAGAGAGAGTGGCACAAGCCAGCAGTTTGCAGAGGCACGGGAAGAATGCTTGGCTCAAGAATGACTGGGCAATTCTGAGTCTTCCAATACAAGAAAGACATTGGAAAACTTGAGACAGTTCAGTGGAAGCCATCAAAATTCTCAGGGGGCTGGAACACATGCCTTGTCTGGAAAGATGTAAGAAATTGGATTTGTTCAGCCTGGACAAGAAGAGACAGCTTTATTGGGAATGATTTAATAGCAGTTTGCCATTGCCTACAAAGTAATTTGTCAATTTCCATGGCAAGAGGATAGGGGTGTTAAAATTTTATATAAGGAAAAACATTTTCACCATGAAGACAGTCAGGCAGCGGCACGGATTGTCAGAGGTTGTACAGTCACTATGTTTGGAAATTTTGAAAACTTGAGTGGATAAACCCGGAGCAATCTATTCTGGCCTCAGAGCTGACCCTGCTACTGGAGATCTCCCAGGGTTCCCTCCAACCTGAATTATACTATGCTTCTATATCTGAACAAAAGAATGGCAGATTATTTACAAGTTCATCATTCCAAACAAAGTGTATAAATTACACTAAGAAAATAATGTCAGTTTGCTCTTTCTACTTTGTGCTCCATATAGCAATGACCTCCAAGTCCTTCTGTTTTACTGCTGCCTCATGAACTGTCAACAAGTTCAGGGGTAAGTCAATGGAAAATCACAGAATCACAGAATAAACAGGTGAATGAAATGTAAACCCATAATAGGGCAGGCCAAAACCAATTTACAGGAACCTCACTTAAGGCATAAAACCAGAAATAAATGTTGTTAACACATCAGAAGCAGGACGCCTGCCAAGGAGAGTATTGGGTTATCAGATGACTGAAGTGTAAAAGGAGTACTTGGGGAAGATAAGACCTCAATACAAATTTAATTTCTTTACATCAGTATTCAATGCAGAAAAGCTGAGAGATATTCCCACACTTACTTCTGTCTTTCTTTCCCTTTTTTAAAAAAATAAGAGATGAGCCTTAGGGATTATCTTAAACTGACCTTTCAAAATAAGAAGTTTTGGAAGAAACTGAGGAAGTAACTAGCAAGTAACAAATTGTCAGGGACAGATGGTCCTCATCCAAGAGTCTTAAAGGAACTCCGACATAATGTTGTTGTCTAACCCATCATTTAAGAGGGCTGTGGTTCTAGAAGAATGAAAAGTTCACATTTTTTAATGGTCCTTCATTAAGGCTTTTTTCTAGGTTTGCAAAACTGACTGAAATTATAAACCAGTAAAATTTTATATTCAACCATTTCAAAATCAAGAAAGGTCAGCATGATCTTTAAATCATATTTCAGAAGAACCATTTGCTAACTTTTAGCAAAGCTTTAAACTTATTGATGGAATCAGGAAAATAATTTGATACAGTACAGAGGAATTCACACAACTTGGGAAAATGGAAGTAAGCTATACAACAGAAAGACTGAGAGGCAGAGAGATGGAGGGAGAGAGTAGTTTTGTTCTGCTATTTTACAAAAGCCGAGGATCTCAGTTTCCTACTTGATCTTTACCAGAGCAGGAATCCCAGGCTACGGTATTTGCTGTCACTCTACATTACAATGACACACTTCTTCAAGGAGAAGTCTGCATTAATCTTACTGCTTTTGCTACACTCAGGCATTGTGTCCCAAAGGATAGGTTATCTTTCAACCCATGTGCCCTCTAAGCCTCTCTCTCAGATACTGAAAAATTGATCATCCTGAATGGTGGCGGAGGTAAACAAACAATTTTTACTTTGCAGATACTGCTACTTTGTCAAATAATTAGTGCATAATTAGACATATTAAAAGTAAGAAGGGAGATGCATGTGTTATCCTTCCTTCCTTCCTTCCTTCCTTCCTTCCTTCCTTCCTTCCTTCCTTCCTTCCTTCCTTCCTTCCTTCCTTCCTTCCTTCCTTCCTTCCTTCCTTCCTTCCTTCCTTCCTTCCTTCCTTCCTTCCTTCCTTCCTTCCTTCCTTCCTTCCTTCCTTCCTTCCTTCCTTCCTTCCTTCCTTCTTCCTTCCTGCCTTCCTTCCTGCCTTCCTGCCTTCCTTCCTGCCTTCGTGCATCCCTCCCTCCCTCCCAAAAACTCATCTGATATCATAAAATTATAGAATCATAGAGTGTCCTGAGCTGGAAGGGACCCACAAGGATCATTGAGTCCAACTTCTGTTCCTACACAGGACACTCCTGACATTGACACCATGTGACTGAGGGCATTGTCCACATTCTTCTTGAATGCTGGCAGACTGGGTGCCATGACTGTCTCTCTGGGGAACTGTTTCAGGGCTTTACCACCCTCTGGGTGAAGAATCTCTTCCTAATACCTTATTTAAACTTCCCCGACACATCTTCCTGCTATTCCCTTGTGTGTCCTATCGTTGATCATCAGAGAGATCAGTACCAGCTCCCCCTCTAAACTGCTATGAGGTCCCCCCTTCAGTCTCTTCTTCTCCAGGCTGAACAGACCAAGTGACTTCAGCTGCTCCTCATCCAGTTTCTCCTCTAGACTGTTCACCAGCTTTGTTGCCCTGCTCTGGACACTCTCCAGTAGTTTGATGTCATTTTTATTCTGTGGTGCCCAAAACTGCACCCAGTGCTTGAGGTGGGGCTGCACCAATGCAGAGCAGAGCAGGACAATCCTCTCCCTCGACCGACTGGCAATGCTGGGCTTGATGCACCCCAGGATACAGTAGACCCTCTTGGCTGCCAGTAACTGATTGACCATTAAGGTAAGTTGAGGGAAAACTTGTTGAAAGTAAGTGTCATGAGAGAATGAAGAATCTTTTATCTCGGTAAGTATGATCCAGTTCATATGAGATAATAGACTGTATCACACCTCTTTATAGGGATCACCTGGAGTAGCAACAACATAATCGTATTAATACAAATAGAAGTACCCTGACTGCATTTCCTGATGGTCTCCTGAAGTAACAAAGAACAGACCTGAAGGTTTCAAGTTTCCTAACACAAAGCTGCTTCTAGGAGTGAGCTGATGATATGCAAAATCTGTATTGCCACAGGCAAGTCAAAATTACCCTGTCACGTATCTGTGATGCTAAAGTAATTAATCCCTATAAAGCTCATTTTTAAATAGCTTAAACTAGATGTTAGAACTATATTTTATTCTACTATTCATTAAACTCATTCTCTTTCATTGGATGGAAATGAAAGGGTCTAAATTGGTAAAACTGGAAAACAGTATAAACTAAAGTTCAAGAAAGCTGATGAAGACTTCAAAAAAAGCAATTAAAACATGGTAATTAACAAACCAATAAAAAACCGATGGTAAACCAGAATAAAATTAAATAAAAAGACAGCTAAAAATGAAATAAAAAAAAAAAAGAATCCTATATAATTAATCTACCGTGCTTGCTGAGGAGTAGTAAAGAGTGCTTCACTGCTTGAATCTCATGGAACTGCAGTCTGAAGACCCAGTCAGCCACTGGCATCTTGCTGCCTATCATGAAGAGCAGAATTTAATCCACACTATAAAAATAACAACTTGATGGAGAATTGTGTGCCTTCCAATATAGAAAATATTTCTGCAGTGGAATAATGCAAAGACAAGTTAAATTCGGGAAGCACCCAGTCAGGTTTTGAATGGAAGGTGAAAACCACTGTTCTGGATCGGAACTATGTCTCAACTGGTCCAACCAGGGCCCACAATCAAATATTACAAAAAGGATAGTAGTGTATCCAACAATAAGCAAAAGCAGCACAGTAAAATTGTTTATGTTTCCTTCTGTCTCCTAGAGACTGAAGGTTGTTTTAGTTTTTCCAAAGGACAGATTTCATTCCCTTTCCAGGGGACTCTGTATATCTCTGAATGCTCCTGTAATGCATATATTGTGTGTACAAACCATCTTTGAGTTGTCTGAAATTTTGAGCCCAGGTGATAACCGAGAAATTGGATTTTTCATTCTGGATTCTTTAATTTATACACATTTATGGTGTCCCCTCTTAATAACTTCCTGCTTAATAAAAAAATCACATTCTTTCAGAGTCTCTTGATTGTCACCTTGAACTCATTTTGCTAAGTTTTTCTGAATTCTGAACTATATTTTCTCTTTTTTTTTTTTTCTAAATGATCAGGTGGTTGCACTGTTTCAAGTACCGCCTTATCTTTTTGTGTCATTTGATGGCCACACAGTCAAGTAAGTTGCTTTCCCACAAGGTTCACATCCTGTTGAACAGAACTATCCCAGAACTCCTCTATTGACAAGATAAGGCAAGTATTGTAATGTAAGAGGTTGCTCATCAGCTTTCAATAGATGAGGGGAGTTAGATAAGTTCCATAAGCCAATAATTTCTTATTTTTGCAATTTTACTTATAATAAAATGAGCTTTAAATTTATCTTTAAAATACCTTTTCATTTTAAAGATATTTTTAAATAGATTATGTTTCTTTCCCACTTACAGAGGGAATGGTTTCAGAGATAGATGTTTTTCAGAGAAATTCTCATTTTCTCAGAAAAAATGCTCAGGATAAAAGAAACCTTAAATTCTTACATAGCTTGCAATAACACCACACAGTCCTTTCTGGACCTTTCAAGAAAATTTGCTTTCCTTCAAATCAGGAGATCTGGACTTTTTTTTTTTTGCTCTTTACAGAGGCTGCTCAGTTTCTGTCTGCTTCTCTGACCTGTGCTCCAGAAGATCCTTTCAACTTCAAAGATCTGATTATTTCTAAGGTAGAAGATCTCCTCCGTTCCCCAGTTGTTCCAGCTGCCTAGAGCAGACAGAGACCTTTTCCCACTGCTGCCAGGCTCCAATCTCTCAACAGAACAGAAATGGATTAACAAGAACAGGTAGGAGTTTTACTTTCTGTCAAAACTGCAAAACCATTTTATCTGTTTTCTTAGTATATTATGCTTTATCTATTTTTAACATTATGGAAGGCATTTCTAAAGCATAGGAACAACCTTGTGGTGGTTTTCTTGGAAGGCCAAAAAGGGAGAGATGCATCTGTTGAAGGACCATCTTTGCTCTCAGCTCAAAGCATCTGCCACTGGTGGTCGCCAGAGGCAGGGGAGGACTGGAAGGTGGATCTTTGGCTTGACATATTGTGTGAGGTTTTTTTTTAATCCATGTGGGATTTTACAGTAGATCTCACATCACAGAAATTATCTGTAATCTATATTCCATTATGACCACCTCGAAGACCTACCTAGGGGAGCATTACTCAAATAAATAGTCAGAAGGAGTGGATCTCGTAAAATGCCATAAAAAGCTCAGGAAATTTACGTGGGCAGTCCCAGCAACTGCAAATCAAGTTGTCTCTGTTGTTTTCAGGGAAACTGTGCTGGTTCACTCCAGCTGATGAAATGCCTCACTGAATTAATTTGACCTTAAACAGCCCTGTGCAGTGGGGGCCGTGGCTGTGGTGAACAGCAGAACTTTTTGGTTGAGGGTTTTATTCATGGAGCTGTTTAAGAAATTTATGCTGATTCTTTTTTTCCGTTGGAATATGATGATTCATTAGAACTAAAATACCCCTGAGAAAGAAACTGCGTTGAAACCAGCCCTAAATAAAAGATTAAAAGAAGCTTTTTAACACTTTAGTGTTCCTCAAAGAGACCTACAATATAAAAGATTTATTGCTCTGTTCGAAGGAGTTACCTGTTATGAAAAGAACAGCTGATGGTTGTACAGAAGCTGTAGAACACTCACATTTAAACACTGACAGTACAGCCTGCAGAACCACACTAGCAGCAACGCTGCAGTAGCACACCCACATCATAAATTTTGACTGGAGTCCTGCATGGCTTAGAAACAGCCAAGGGTACAGGAAAGTGAGGAGACAATAAGTGCTGACATTACCCATCATAATGAAAAAGAGTGAAAAGAGGCTGAAATGTGTGCACTGAGGAAAGCAAAACATAGCTGGTAAAACCCAATGCCTGCTATTTGTCCCTTCCTTTCTTGGAGAATCGTACTGTAAAGATGACTTGCAAATGCTTTCCTGCAATCATAGGGACACGTGGAGGTCAAGTATAAAGAGATACAAGCTCTTGCTTCATGTTTGTGAACTGGATTATCTCCTACAGTCAATAGAGTTATGCCAAAAAAAATCAGACCTGATGTTCATTCTGAGAAGTTTCTGTCCAAAGGATTGAGCTGTATCCCATCTCATACAAATTAGGAACACGCTGTAGTCAAGCCAGGTTGGTTTCCACCTGCAGGTGGTGTGACACCTTGTCTGAATGGAAACTTGATGAAAATTAAGGACTGTAAGAACAGGTCCAATATTTATGATGACAAAACCACAAAATGAAAACAAAACGTAGCAAGACATTGAATGATGCAGTTTTGACCATTTCTATATTATAAACCTGTCCTCATTCCTACAGCCTTGGTTTTCTTTTAGTAAACAAGCAAAGCGGAACAGAATTGAATAAGCTATTATGTTTGTCCATGATTAAGATAATAGCTCGCCATCTTGGTGGCTGTGTAGGCACTGCTTTAGTAAACAGCATTACTACAAGAAGATCAGAATACACTGTTTCTCTTCTTTTATAATTTTAGGAATATGTAATTTGCTGTATATTTGTTTATCCTGCTCAGGGTGAATCTATTCATCTTGTTATGATCTAAATTCCAGTCTTCCTAGTGATTGTTAAGTCTTCATCTGTGCCTAGATGATTCAATTACATTCAGGTTGCCCTTTAAAAAGCAGAAGTTAACTTCAATTTTTTTCCAGAAATGGAGGAACTTGATACCTGGGACAAAAATATTCATGAGCACAGCTCCATATGGATATGCTTGGTGGAGAAATATTTTTATCTTGTTAAGGAAAATGCATTAATGCAAATGTGAATACAAGAAGTTATAAACATTAAAGGTAATTCCATCTCAAAGCTACTTACAGAGACAGAAAATATCACACAGTCTTTATAATGCTGTAAATTATGTCTGATTTAAACTTCATTTTAAACTCCATAGTGAAATAGAAATCAGAATTTCCAGTTAAATACAAAAGCTTAAGTGAGAATTCAGCACACAGGAGACAGCAGGCTCACAATACACAATCTGAAGCCTGAGTGTGCATAGACCAGCACAGTTAATCAAAACCTCCACTCATCTGCCAACTCTTTATGCATTCATCAAAGCTCAGCAGAGAGTTATCAGCATAGAAGATTCATACATCAAGGCTCCAGCTTCGGCTTCCTTGACATCCCAAGCAGATTAGTCTGTGACAGATTTCTGCAGCCCAGCAAGCATCCCAAAGTGAAGCTACAATGGAGATGACAAGATAATCCTTGGCATCTGATGTCATGTCCACTTTCTCCATCAAAACCAACAGGATTCCACTTATTGAAGTCATGCAGGTTTAGGACCTGTGTTTTTATTTAGACAATGGGGCAAGACAAGTCCTCAGTGGCTCAATGCATGAGATACCTAACGATCCTCTTAGAGACCACATGAATAAATAAATCCTGTTGACTCCTTTGAAAACAGTGATATTTCTCCCTTGCAAACAGACCAAAGGAGGGCTGGCTCGGAAATAACTGTTCAAAAATGCTCTTTCTGTTCTCCCAAGGTATTCTGAATGGAATCACTGTGCACTTCTCAGTGCTGTAAGAAAGCAACAGTAGAGCAATCTTCTCCCCACAGGTCTTTATGCCTCAGGTAGATGATGCTGGGCGTATTCTGGACGGATGCAGATCTTATGATCTGGATTTGTAGCCAGCAATTAAGGGTCACGTTGCCTGGGACAATCCCACAGTCTTAGCTACATTCAGGCAGTCTTTTTCAGCATAGGACCAGGGTCTGGGGAGGAAAAAAAGTCCATACTCACCCAGATATTTTTAGACTAGGCTCCAGCCAGGAGCAAGTAAGCCTGTCTCGCTCAGTATGCGGAAACTTCAAGCCTATTAATTTTGCTTTCCTAGGCAAAACTCCAATGTCTGAATTTTTGAAGATAACATCATGCCTCACTTCTCTACTCCACAGGTACAGAGTCACCATCTTATAAGAAAGATGGAAAGAGACATTTTACCAGGACCTGTAGTCACACAACAAGGAGGAACAGCTTTAAACTGAAAGAAGGTAGATTTAGATTGGGTGTAAGGAAGAAACTGCTATTGAAGAGAGTGGTAGGACAGTGGAACAGGTTGTCCAGAAAAGTTATGAAAGCTGTATAGTTGGAAATGTTCAAGGTCAGGTTGGATGGGTTTATGAGCAATGTGATTTAGTGAAAGGTGTCTTTACCCATAGCAGGGGGATTGGACTAGATGCTCTTTGAATCCTAGAATCATAGAATCATCTGGGTTGGAAGAGACTTCCAAGATCCTCAAGTCCAACCCTTTGTCCAAAGTCCTCATGATTACTAGATCAAGTGCCACATCCAGTCTTATTTTAAAAACCTCCAGAGATGGTGAATCCACCACCTCTCTGGGCAGGCCATTCCAATGCCTGATTACTCGCTCTGTGAAGAACTTTTTTCTGATATCTAGCCTAAACCTTCCCTGGCAGAGTCTAAACTCGTGCCCTCTTGTTTTGTTGCTGGCTGCCTGGGAGAAGAGACCAACTCCCACCTGTCTACAAGCTCCTTTCAGATAGTTGTATAGAGCAATGAGGTCACCCCTGAGCCTCCTCTTCTCCACGCTAAACAACCCCAGCTCCCTCAGCCTCTCTTCAGGTCCCTTCCAACCCAACCCATTCTATGAATCTAAGATATCTCCATTAGGAATTTACAAAGGGTTCCAAGACAGTAACTTTACACAATTTTTTTAGAAAACCATTGGAGAATTTTTTTTGAGCAGAGAAGACAGATCACATTTGTGTGTCTGGTGGTGAGTATATCAAAATGCTAGACTGTTTTGTCTCTTCTTTTTCTGGTCCCGAAATAACTACAACTGAAGTTTTTGTCATGCATCCTGACCTATCTCAAATTTTCTTCAAAGTTTTTTTCTGTTTCTATACCCGTATATACCCTCTGAGTTTTTAACTCTGCCACCAAAAAGAATAGACAACAAGAGTGAAGTACCACTGTGACTTCCTGAGGTTTACGGGACTTCTTACTTTTTGGCACCTGTAGGCTGCAACTCCTTGTTGCTCTAGAGATCTTGTTGGGCTTTGTATTTCCACTTTTGGGAACACAAAATTCTGTTTAGCTAGTTTTCCAAACAAATAAACATTTTTCTTCAGCATTTCAAACACCATGTTGAAGAAAAGGTAATTTTAACAAGCAAGTGGTGTGCTGGTATTCTTGGTTTTATCTCATCTTATCTCTCATGGCCAGGTACAATAGCCAGGTCAACTTATACAGGCTTTGCTCTTCAATTATAACTGCAGACCCGGTCTGCATCCATTCAGACAATGATGATTCACCTCAGTGGTTGTGTTTGAATGTTCTTGATGTGCTGGTGTTGGCTAGGACAGAGTTTGTTTTCTTCATAGTAGCCTGTATAGGGCTATGTTTTGGATTTATGCTAAAAACATATTGCATGTATGTTGGTATTGCATGTATGTTTCAGTTATTGCTGAGCAGTACTCACACAGAGTCAAAGCCTGTTTTTCCTCACACTGCCCCATAGCAAGTAGGCTTGGGATGCACAAGAAGTTGTGAGGAGGCACAACTAAGACAGTTGACCCCAACTGGCTGAAAGGATATCCCTTGTCATAAGGCACCCTGTTTAACAATAAAAGCTGAGGGAAGAAGGAAGAAGGGAAGGATGTTCAGAGTTATGGCAATACGCTTGATGGAACCCTGCTTTCCTGGAGTTGGTTGAACATCTGCATGTTGATAGGAAGTACTGAATGAAGTACTTACTTTGCTTTACTTGTGTGTGTGCAGCTTTTGCTTTACCCATTAAAATGTCTTTATCTGATCCCATGAGTTTTCTCACTTTTACCTTTCCAGTTCTCTCCCCCATGACACTGGGTGGGGGGAAAATGCATTACTGGCTGCTTGGGGCTTAGATGCCTTCTAGGGTTAAACTACAACATTCATCCATAGCTCTCTGGATGCTGTTCAAAGGATAAGACTACAGCCGTACTCATTTTGGTATTGCCTTGTAAGGCTCATTAAATGTAAGCTGTTAGAAAAGGATGATAGATCAAGGTGCTGCAAGAATATATAAAACAATAACATTCCTATGCACCTGACTGACCAAGCATCTCCACATACAGAAAGGAGAAGTTTCTATGCCCTGTTGCTTCCTGCAACACAGCAAAGAAGGCATCCGGATTACATGAGTTGCATCAGTCATACTGATCACTCACCTCACTTAAAAGAATGCTACAAGTAAATTCTCTGGAACTGATACACAGTATACGCTTTATACTAAAAACACACTGCGCAAAGAAATACTTTCGATACAGGCATTTCTGCGTTTTCTTCTGGTAAAACAATGAATACCTTATCAATGAACTTAGCAATGTGTTTTTTTACATAAAATCAGATTTGCTGTAAATGCTAGAATTATAAAGAGACATGGTTTCCTTTTAGAAAGCATCCAGATCAGACAAAGTGAAACCTCCAGGTTGCCATGGAATGTTCTTTTATAGATAGCTTCAGAAAATGTCAGTTTCAAATAGTCATAAATATCCTATAAATATTCTTGCAAGAACAGGCATAAACCCCCAAGAATCTCAATAGAATTTTCTTCCCTATCAATACCAACTGAATAGTTTTTATGGGTGCTTTCACCTCCAAGGTAGCTGTACTTTCAGGGTCTCAGATTGGTGAAACTGTCGCTGTGGATGCCCCTAGCTCCCTGCTCTTGCTTTAGCTGAAACCACCCGTGGGGATTGGGACGGCTGCATTTGATTAACCCTGGGCTTTGGGGGATTGATGGCAACACAGTAGCCAAGGGCTGTCTGGAACAGTGTCCAGATGTCTTGCTGCTACGCGATATGACTGTAAGTCAATCATCTTGCTCTATAAATAGTGGACAACTCAGGGCCCATTTTGCTCTTCTGACCTACCATGTGCTGTACACCAGGATCTCCTCCTGAGTAGGGATGTCTCTCAAGGTTATTCCTCAAGGGTGAGAGATTCTTTGCTGCAACAGGTCTTCAGTAAGCTACTAACAGCATGCTGAACTTGGAAAATCCTTCCTAAGTGATATAAAGGATTGATTTTATATAAATTATCTTTTAGACATAAACTGTTAACCAAGTTTGGGGCCAGGTCTGAATCCAGCTGCATCTAGGCTCCTTTCTGAGTAGGAGAAAGCAAGGGGATCCTCTCTGAACCTCATGACTCGGTGTCTCCCTGATGGTTCTGTCTGACCCTGTCCTCTATGCAATATATAATCAAGTGTACCTTGCCATCAAATCTTGTTAAACAACTACTGTGTTCATTCTTGAATTTGTTAACTCACTGGTTTATATCAATAAAATATTGTTGCTTCTCTCTTGTGAGTGAAGTGTATCCCTCTCGCTCCATCCACAAGAGAAGCCCGTTCAAAATGGATTTTCAATGCACATGTAATTAATGTAGAGAAAATGGTTTCCTGATAGTGATGGGCATAGATATATTTTAAAAAAGATTTCTTCTGGAACCAACTCTATTTGCAAGGAAAAGTCTAATTGCTGTATACATTAACAGGCTCACTAATTCAGTTAAAAATGGAAATGTAACAAGGTCTAGGATTACTTCAATCCCCTTTAGGAATGCAAAGTGCTTTAAGAACGTATTTTCCTTCCCCAGCTCACAGGAACCTGATTGTAAGAAAAGTGGCAGCTGTTAAAACTAGCAATAAATTACAGAAGCCAAGAATCTGAAACAAGTGGTCTGATAATCCGATTACCAGAAACTGGATTTTAACGGAACTCATATGAACTTTCTTTTCCTTTATGTTTTATTTCATACAAACATGTGTGTACAGACACACGCATACATGTTTCACTCTCAAGGGAATTGCTGTAATGAATGTACATCCACCTGAAGGCAGCCAACATCCTAGCATTCTTAGCCTGCAGGTAGTCCTGTTTAGGAACAGAGACTATTTAGGATTATTACAGTTGTCGCTGCAAGCAAGTGTGGACCCCAACAGTCACTGCACAAAGTGGGGTACATACAAGCCTTCTGCAGATCTTGTATCTCAACTTTGGGCAGCAACTTAGTTTTGAAGGGAAGACAAGCACTCCAATAATATGTGTCAGCATCTGCTCTGGGCTCTTCAGGCAGCTGTTAGAGAGGTAAATTCTTTCCTTGCACCTAAAGGTGATCACCTGGTGCTCTCTAGCAAGGAATTTGGTTACCCATACCTTGTCTTCACCTGCCCACTTGTATATGCTTAAGTGATAAGATTTGCTATCCTTTCTGAAGAGCCAGTCACAGATTTTGCCTCAATGCGTTCCTATGGCTATGATAAGACAAGGCAGATCTCTCCCTCCTTCTTTTGTGCAGCTGTGTCCGGGATAGATTTAATTTTCTTCCTAGTAGCAGGTACAGTGCTAAGTTTTGGACTTACTATAAGAATAATCCTGATAACACACTGATGTTTTCAGTTTTTGCTAAGTAATGTTTATACCAAATTAAGGACTTTTCAGCTTCCCACGCTCTGCTAGTGAGCAGTTGCACAAGAAGCTGTGAGGAAGCAAGCGAGGACAGCTGACATAACTTAGCCAAAGGGATATTCCATACCATGTATTCTTAGTATATAAACCAGGAATCTGGCTGGTGGAAGATGAGCTGGGCATGGACCATTGGGTGGTGAGCAGTTACGTTGTGTATCGCTTCTTTTGTGTTATCATCATTATCATCATCATCACCATCATCATCTCTCTCTAGCCATGCTATTAAACTGTCTTTATCTCAATCTATGTGTTTTACTTTTTTTTCGCTCTCCTCCTCATCTCACTGGAAGCAAGTGACTGTGTGTTGCTTTGTTGCCATCTGGGATTAAATCACAAGCTCTGCCCAGGCTGCATTTTCAGGCAGGGGGAGAGGGTCACGCTACATGTCTAGGGTTTGATTTAAGGGCAGCCCTCTGAAAAAGATGTGATATACATTTTATAACTAAAAAATGCTTCAGTGCTGATCAATTCTTTCACTGGGGATATTAAAATATGACCAGAGATATTTTATGCAGCTGTTATTAAATAGTCATTAAACATTTCTGGAACTTAGACTCCTAGGGTATTTGACATTGAAGAATAGGCTCTCAAGGCCCAGTCTGAGCCATGTCTTATAAAACTATAAGCCTACCAAATGCACTAAACTTGTCTTCATTGTCAGTTATCTCTGAATTCAACATTTTTCTACATACTGTGCAGAGTTTGGTCCAGGGCATCTATTTCTGTCCTCACATCACCCCAGGAACATTACGTCTCACAGGGATATGTACCTATTGGAGGAGGATGCAAAAAGACAACAAAAAGTCCATTTGTCTAAGCATGTCAGGGCTTATTTTTTGGACTTAAGGATAAAGTGATGTCTATCTATCTCAGCCAATTTTGTGTCTCTACAAAGCTGGCCCCTAGGCCAGTGCTAGGACGCAGAATTTGGGAGTTAGAGGTGGTGGAGAGACACAAACTGGTTTGAGGTACGGCTCATCTGACCTGTCAGGCATGTACTTTATGATGTACTTCACCTATGCTTTGATGATGAGTGTTCCTTGGCTGATAATGAAGGTAACTATCTCAGGAAACTGGTTAAAACGTCCAGACTTTCTGCCTACCAGGTTATCTTCTTTAGAGACCTATCTCCCCTTCTTCTGCCTCCAAACCCAAACACAAATTCCCAGCATCACTTTAAGATTATTCCCTGAATGTCAGTGTTTTAACCTGGAGATTGATAAAGATGATAGGGGGTTTTGTGCATCTTTCAAATTTGTTCTCTCCAGATGTAGAAGTAATAGCCTCTCCTGAAACACCTGAGGGGAGTGCGCCACAGATCATACTTTTTTAACCTAATTTTTATATGACTTCAGAAGAAAAGGTAGTGCTTCCTGCTGTCCCATTGAACTCCGCTGGGATTTTGTCTGCAGGGAAAGTCCTGATATTTACAGACTGATCTGGATTCCTAGGGTGCTCAAACTCTCATTTCGACTGCCAGAGATGTGGCTCGGTTATAACCAGACTGTGTGCTTGACTCCACTGGAAGTTTTGGTCCTCTGCGCTCATGTGGATTGCTCTGCTAAGGGAGAACAATTCTCCTTCTTCATGAATATTCAAAAAAACAGCTTCTGCACTGGTAAATCTCTCACTTGGTTAGCTAAAAATCTCCACTGGTGGTACACAACAACAAAAATAACACCTTGATTAATCCCCATCTATTGGTCTAAACCAAAACCCGTGCCATTTTGCCACATTGCAGTGACAGAGTCATCATAAAACAATATGAAATGGCTCTTATAGATTCAGAAGGTTATAATGGTATCCCCACTGATCCAAAATATCTGAAGGTATGATAATTTTTCCTTTGCTGAAATGAACAGGAGACTGATGTTGAGATTTCATTGTTATGGAAATATATTCTGCTCAGGACAATTACATTTGTCTTTTTTACTCTCCCCCACAGAAGCATCAAGACTATTTAATATGCTATCCCGATTAACAGCATTAGTCTTCTCTTACTGGGCTAATTTCTCTAGGTAATATATGCATAGAGAATGTGGCACGAAACTACATGTTTTCCCTATTGATCCTATTATCAAATTCACCTGAGAAAGCTCTGCTTGTTCTGTTGAGAGGATCTCAAAGCATGAGTAATAGCCTTATCACTCCTTTTTGGGCTCTGTTTAGTGGCATTGATGCTTTTTAGTTACCCCAGTCTGCGGAGAAACCAATGCTAAGTGCAGACCTTGAAAGGTGTGCTGGTATATAGGCCTGGACATAGGTTTCCATGGTAAACTTCAGAGATCTTCCAATCTGTGCATGTTCTTGGATCTTTGTATTTATCTTGATGCTTTGGGGAGGAGATCTGGGCTCCTATAAATGCCATTGTGCCTGGGATGAAATAAAGAACAGAGCAATTACTTTAGCAGTGGTATATTTATAAATTTTAACATGTTTTGTTGGGGAAGTTGTGAAAAGAAACATCCATGACTGCTTAGTCAGATGCATCTATTTGAAGAAGCTGACAACTCTTTTTATTTATTTTGGGCCATCTGCTCCAGCAATGCAAGTGGGTTCTGCAAACCCTACTACAACCACTGCTCTACCCGGCTCCAGGTTCATGTTCTGCCTTTCCTATTGATTTCAGCAAGGTGGAAGTACCAGAACATTCACGAATAATCAGAGCATCTACTTAAATTATTTTTACCATTTATTGTTTTAAGTACTACCTCTACTACTGTCTTAGGATTAAACACACAACCACAAAACGTGTATCAGTCTGCCTTTTGTGTGGTTTTGCAAATCCCATGTTAAGGCTGACATCCAATTCTCTTTAGAAAGAAAGGCAATATTTCAAATTCCTTGTGCTTCTAAACAGTTTACCTAATTGTGTCTGTAAAATGGTTATTTATGAAGTGAATAAATATGTAAACATATATATATTTATACCTGAGACGCAGTTCAATGTATGCCTCCATATGAAAGGCACTCAAAACTGCATTTCCCACTCCAACATTGTGTCAGCATTGTGTTCATCTCTATTCCTCCTATATTTCCCTTTCAAATGTCTTCGCAGAAAGTAAAAACCCGCAGTACTTCCACTGAAGGAAATAAAAGGGAAAGCAAGGCCTAAGCATCCATTTCCCATCAATTACAGATCAGTAGCATGCAAAATAATAATAAAAAAACAACCCACATTGAATGCAGAAAGGACTGAACGCATGGAGGTATGGACGAAAGATTTTTTTTCAGGACACAGTCTTAGGACTGATATTTCTTAAGGTAGTAGGAGGGAAGGATAAACAAGAGCATTATATGACCAAACAGCAACATGCGTGGTTGTGAGTAGAATCGGACCGAGTAAGTGGAATGTGATCACGTAAGGATTGGGATTACATGATACAGACTCCAGGAACTGTTGCCAGTCGAAGTGTCTGGACCACTGAAGTGATGGGATGATTTCAGATCAAGCCAGACAAGGTCTGGGCTCGCTCATCAGTTAAGGAGTCTTAAAATTCCTTGTGCCTGGTGGGGTGGGATGTATCCAACCATCTTTCCCCAGGACTTCTTAGGTTATGACAATATGGGAACTCAGTGCTAAGTAGGTGTTATGAAGGGCTGCAGCCTTGAAAGCTTTGTGTCACTATCCGCTTAGGAGCTATGCAACCATTTCCCTCTCGCTTTCAAAGGCACTGTCCCTTACCAGGAGTGGACTGTTCTAATCATGGTGTGGTAGTTCTTGTTTCTTCTTCCCTGTTTTGAATCAGATGTAGACAGCTGGAATGGCAAACAATTAATGGCTTCCTGTGTAGCTTGAAATTTTTTGAAATGCATGGTCCTGAAGTCTTCAGTTTTTTAACCAAAACCTGGAAACATCTGTACTCTAGTGTGGTATATCCAATCTCAAATACCTTCACAATGGAAGACTAAAGTTCACATCCTTTTGAATCTGTACATACATTGCTACACTGACAATGAACCAGAAAAATACATTTAATTTTCACTTTAAAACACTGAAGAGCTGTTTGAATTTTCCATGAACACAATATTCCATAATCTGCTGCTCGTTTAGCCTCATTCATTCTCTCCTGGGGAAAGTACAGGCCAAGACAGTAAGTGTTAAAAACGCCATTGATGCTATTCCCATCAGAGATGAGGTGAACCTACTGCCCCTTCTCCCCATGTGAGGATAGACAGCCTGTGAGGTACTGATGGGTTTATTTTGTTTGGTGGCAAGGCATAAATACACTACTTTGTGCTTCTTTTGTCTGCTTTGTTCTTCTCCCTCAACTTGCCTTCCCCAGTGCCAATAAATTATAAGTGCTGGTGCATCAAAATCCAGATAGAGAGGCTGTTTATCTAGAGCAGCTGTGAAAAACCAGCCAGGTGCCTGTGGATTTATATCAGGTTACTGTATAGTTGTAGCACTAGCTGTAACATGCTAGCAATTTTCTTAACACAGAGGAAGGGATGTTTTCACCTCTAAGAGCTCAAGGCCCTAGGGATAGACAGAGGAGGAGGCGGCACCTCCCAGAAGTTTATAATGAGAAGTTTATAATTTCTTTTCCTTTGTAGGAGGGGATGGTGATGGCTTTGAAGGCAGCTCTGGTCTCAGCTGCAGCTCTGCTCCCCTTCCTCTGCCCTTTTCTCTCCGTGTTGCTCTATTGAGATCACAAGAATTTGTGGCTCTGTGGCTGCACAACTGAATGGGACAATGGTCACCCTGCAGGGTCTGGGAGTTTTTGCAGGATGAAAAATAACTTGTGCAAAATCAAACTCTCTCAAAGAGGAATGTTCAGAAAGGTTAGGAAGCTGAAAGAAGGGCTTTCATGTGGGCCAGGGCCTGACAGGATGTGGTAGGTGCTCCTGGGAAGCATGGGAAAAGTCCTGGCTGTGGTCCTATGAGGGGCTGCTGCAAAGATGAGCAGCACAGGGAGGTCTGCGTATGTATTAGTGGGGCCTCAAGAAGTTAGCATATACAGATGGCTGTGGGGCCAGAACAAACATATCCTACAAAGCATCCCCTTACTGCCTTGATGGGTAGCAATTCCTGTTAGCCAACGCACAGGAATTATTCTCTGCAAGACTTAAAGAATCCAATTCATTATAGCAAGACCTCTTTTTTTTTTTTTTTTCCCCATTTTTCCACTCCAGTGGAGCATAAATGACCTGAATCAATCCTACTCTTTTGGCACATATAATGCATGGAATTTGTTCCCGGTGCTGTATCAGAATTTATCTCTCAGTGCATGTTGTGAACACGTGTTTCTTTCCAGTCAGCACAATTGTTACAGCTATAGAGCTTGATTATTGAAAGACGAGCTGGTTAGTGGAAGGAAGATATATAAATGTGATATACACAGTAGACATCAGCCATACCAGCTGGAAAAATCCATTTATTTCCACTGATTGAATAACTCCCTTTTGATTCCAGTTTATACAGGTAAGAACACACTTACTCAGAACCGTCTTCAATAACTCAGCTAGATCTTTGTTTAGCCTTTGTGGCCAGAATCCAGAGCCTTATGCCTACAGTCCAGCTTTGACACACATCCCGGGGCCCGTGGCAGGATCTTGTGTCCTCTAGGTGCAATGAGCACGTATGCAAAGGTGGAAGGAACTGGGCAGGGGCATAAATGGACTTGTATTGTTCTTCGAGCCATACAAAACCATCAGATGTGTGGTAGAATGGAAGTTGTGCAACAGGAATAGAGAAATTATGTTTTAGGTGGCCAAAATAACCACTCAGTTTTATATGTGTCCATCACATGATAACAGGGGCTATCAACAGAGAGGTCTTAGAATCACTAAGAAACCTAAAACCTCCACCCCAAGTCTTCTCAGAGGAATTGTACTGTTTGCTCATAAATTTCTATGGGTATTTGTCTCCATGCTGTGGCTGCCCCTAGCAGTGGTGGGACAACCAAATGGCTGTAGGGACACAGGTTGGATTCTCATCTCTGAACAGAGGTGGTATCTGAAGTCTCGTGCACCCCATTTCTCACTGCTGCTGTGCCTCTATCCAGACTGTCTGTGACGTGTCTGAAGTTATTTCTACTTCATTTCTCCCTTTTCCCATTCTACCTTTCCTGCTGGGATAAAATGTGACCTATAGCTGCCTTTCTCAGCTGAGGCAGAGATGTTTCCCAAACGCTAACAACTCCAGTCATGGTGATTTCCAGACAGCCAGTTCTCTGTCGCGCCCCAGGGAACGGTCAGGGTAAAACATCTATGCTTTACCAATACAAAAGTTTACACACAGCAGGTGAAAATCCTCAGACAGATTTTCAGCCCAGCAATCAGCAGGCCAGGTGTCTCATTACTGTGTACAATGAAATAGTATCCCAAGAAGGGGGAAAAGATAAACATATGTCATTCAAAACTCCCCTGATTATGGGAAGTGTCCACCAACAGAGCACCCAGTTATACTCTGCAGCTTTATATTTTGCTCATCTGTTTTTACTAATCTAGCCTCAACTGTACAGTTTAGTGCTGTAAACCTTGAGTCAGGACTGTTTTATTAAACTCTGTGGCTTGTGGCATCTGCCTCCAGTTAGAATAACAGTTTTGAAAGCCTTCCAAATCACGACACTGGTAGGCATGTTCTCTGTGCTCCAAACAAACACACTTCTGGCCTGGCCCGTGCTTCAGTTTTGGGAAAATGTATGCATATAGCTGCATGATCTCTCAGAAAGAGGGAGTCTGCTCTGCAGTTTTCATGCACTAGGCCCCCCACTTGGCTTGGTGCCCTTGCTTGGTTCTGCCCTCCAAGCTGGTGAGGACATGGAACAGCCACCAGCTCCTTGTGCTTTACATGGTGTGGTCCAGGCACCACAACTCACCCTACTGTGCACATTTTGGCTTCCTAAGAGCACCTCTCGGCACTTTCTCTTCTTCAGTTACCTCCCTGTTGTCACCATGACCAGAGTGACCTCTGCTCCCAAGCTAATGGCTAGTCCCGATCTCTCTGTGAATACTGACTTTTGATTCTTCTCTCAGTTTTTCCCTTTCCACTTTTAACAAGTGAACGCAAACAATATTTCATTTATTATCCAAGGTTGTAGGCTGAGATCATAGATCTCAGCTTCAAGATAGGCAGTGATCTGCAAAGCAGGGCAGAAAGGAGGCTGGAAGTTAAGCAAGGCCCAGAAAATGAAAATGGCAATGAAGAATGAGAGAAACAATAAGCACTGAGGTAATGAGGGAAAGATTGCAGCTGAGATGGCACAAGCACTAGGGTCTACAAGATGCTTAAGAGCATTGCCCTGTGAAACATTGACCTTTACATGATTTTCCAGCCATACAAGCTGCATGACCCTGCTATTAGTTCCTCATCTGGTAAGACTTTTTGAGTTAATTTACCATTTTGCTAAGTGCTGTACCCCAAATCAGAATAAAATTATAACCTTTGTGTAAAATCAAAGTGTAGTGTGCATACAGATAAAGAACATGATTTTGTGAAATAATATTGCTCATAATAAACACTGCATAGGCATGGACAATATATTTATTTTCTGTAGTGATTCATCTATGGAGAGCTTGTGGGAAGTCAATACCATGCAGTGCTCGTGGCTTGTTAAGGGGACTTCCATTTTTGAGAACATATTTGGAGAAAGCTTGAAGGTCATTGCTAGAAAATTTAACAGCCGAGAGACAAGAGGCTGTCAACATGGGCTGTCAGATGCAGAAAACAACTTCATGACATGCAGGATGTTTTCTTATGCTTTTCTTACTGAGAGTCATAGAATCATAGAATGACTTGGTTGGAAAAGACCTTTGAAATCATCAAGCCCAATTGTACCTATCCACTACTATACCAGATCCCTGAGCACTTCAACTACCTGTCTTTTAAACACCTCCAGGGATGGTGACACCTCCACCTCCCTGGTCAGCCTCTGCTAGTGCCTGACAGCCCTCTCGGTGAAGACATTTTTCCTGATGTCTAATCTGGACACTCCTGGTGCACCTTGAGGCCATTTCCCCTTGTCCTGTGACCTGTCATTTGGGAGAAGAGACCAACCCACACCTTACTACAATGTCCATTCAGACAGTTATAGACAGTGATGAGGTCTCATCTCAGCCTCCTTTTCTCCAGACTAAACAACCCCTGTTCCCTCAGCCACCTCTCATAAGGCTTGTTCCTCAGCCCCTTCCCAAACTTTGTTGCCCTTCACTGGACAGGACACGTTACAGCACTGCATTGTCTTTCTTGCAGTGAGAGGCCCAAAACTGAACACAGCATTCTAAGTGTGGCCTTGCAAGCTTGTGTCCTATAGTAATACTTTGCTATCAAAGTATTAAAGATAGACAATCCCATAGGCTTGTTATACTGACCAACTGGGAAGAAAATACTTGTTTATCTTGCTTTACATAAACAACAGTTCCTTGCTTTGTAATGCAAAACTCATCTAGCCGGAGCTCCGCAGCTGCTGCTTTGAGACAGCTTGCTTTGAGTTACAATGAGGATATCAGCTTTGATATGTTTGTCACTGTTAGCTGTATTGCAGAGATGCAGCTGAACTCGATGTCTGCTGCTGGAGTCTTTCTGAGGAAGAAGAGCTCTTCTTTGGGAGATAGAAAACGATTGCCTAAGTGAAATGTCTGCTGAAGAGTACAAGCTCTCAGTGTGCTTCCTAGCAGTTGTATGTCTTTTCTCCTCCTCTTAAGAAATTTAAATTTTTATGATATACTTGGTGAAACATAGTGCCACATAAAAGATTTAAAATGAAGTGTGTCTTTCCTATGAGGGAGCACATTAGAAGGCATTTGCACATCTCTTTTTATGCCATCAGGCAAGAAATTGGACACAAATTTTGAAACCTATTTTGTGGTTTACTGGATAGATGCTCCATTTGCTATTTGTTTCAGAAAGTAGCCCAGAGAAATAATTTCTTCTTCCTTGACTATAGTTTTGCAGCAGGAAGGGACACCAGCCTCTGTCTGTGCCATTTATTCGTCTTACCTCAGTGCCAGGGACCAGCAGCAGCTACTTCGACAGCTGGCTGGAAAGCAACAAGTATCAATGAATTGTCATTATATGGCTGATATTGTCAATAGAGAGCAAGAACTGAATAACCTCTAAATGGATGTCTGTGAATAGTGCTTTGCAATATTTGCTTGTTTCCAGCCTGGACACAGATGTTATGGACATAATTGTCCATGCTGAAATACTTCCCAGCACTCACAATCATCAGGGCAATAGGAAATATTTCAGCATGTAGCAAAGAGGATTATGCCTTATGGCATATATGAATAACACATGTGCATATGCTTTTATTAGCTGTCACCCATGCTTAAGGCCAAATGAGGCATGCCATTTTACTAATGGACACCTGTCTCATGAGGGAATTGCTCATTCAGTGCTCACAGATATAACTAAACATCTCAGACCAGGACCTAGGAATTCAAGGAACGAGTTGTGATAGTGCACCCAGACAAATGTCATCTTGGATTATTCAGCTGTACTTGTCTCAGTTCTGCTGTATTATAAAAGAGAATTTCAATCTGATGACCTTTGTGATTGAAATCTACTGCAGAATGCATATAATATACATTATCTCTTTTGTCAATTCATAATTATTAAATTAATTTTGCTGTACTGAACTCTTGATTGTATGTTAAAAAAGGTTTAGTATTCTTTAATCAATCGTTTCCATTTATTTTATGATAATAACTTAGTTATTGGATAATAAATATTCAAAGGCTCTGACAATGTTGTTAAAGACAAGTCTTTAACAAGCACCCCAGCCATTTAACTGCAAAGGCAACCTTTCTACAAGTTGAACATGCTGCCACAATAAAAGTTCACCAGCCGTGTCGAGTTTATGGTCACAGTTGTTCAGCAGGATTTGCAGATCCACAGAATCTGAGAGCAACCACATTCTGCACAATATGGGATGAATGTCCCTTCTGCTCAGAGCGCTGACACCTTGAACACACAGCTGTGGACTGAATTTAAATTAACCTCTGAGTGCACAGAAAGTAAACATGCAGGGAGCAAAGAGGACTAAACCCATGACGCTTCCCACCGGATGTTAGATGACCAGAAGGGTCTTCAAGAGAAGGTAAGATGTGTTACCAGTATGAAAATTAACTATTACAGTAAGAGACAAATAGAAACAAAAGGAGACATTGTGAAAGCTACAAGTTTGTCAACTTGGGAGAGGTGTAACAATGGGGACCTATCCAGGGTGATTAGTCTGGATGCATCATGAGCCCAGATATGTGAAAGTATATTGTTGTGGTAAAAAGACGAGCCGAAAAAAGTACAATGAGCGTCGTGACCATACTAATAAGAAGTTCAATACGCCTCTCCGGCTTGTTTACTTTCTAGTGAGTTTCCAGTTTGCATCTGAAAGGATGCCTGTGTTCATGACTTGTGT
Source organism: Tapera naevia (assembly GCA_033556795.1). Lineage (NCBI taxonomy): Eukaryota > Metazoa > Chordata > Aves > Cuculiformes > Neomorphidae > Tapera > Tapera naevia. The sequence goes on from JAUMJJ010000075.1 coordinate 196,117, forward strand.
TAATCAAGTCCTGCAATGAAAAGTGATTTCCACACTCACTACTAAGTGGTTCTGTAACACTTGCAAATCTAGATGCTATTTAGCAAGGTCTGAACAAACTGTACAGATCTTTTATCTTCTTAGGGATTGTGTTCTGTTTGAGAAGAAGAGATTCAATTTGTAATTATACAAATGTACTCTCTTACTGCCAATTTCAGTAAAAACTACTTTTTTAGTGGGAAATAATGCCCCTGCCTGGGATAAAACAGTATTTGTTTTAAGAACAGATCACGTTAAATGGCCAGTTCTTTCTCATTAAATAGAATTCCTCATGAAAGAAGGACCCAGAAATGAACATAGAAATGGGAATTTTTGATAATCCTGTACTGATTTCCCTTCCAGGTTTGAATTCCCTGCAAGATCCTCTCTTTCCCTATTATGACTCCTGAGACTGACCAGCGGGAAAAGCATCTGTCCAAGACGCCCCATGCCATTGTCATGTCATGCTCTGCAATTAGAAATCAAAATGCAATTCAGATATGCCTTTAAGCCAACGGACAAAATGTACAGTTAAAAAAAGTATTCCCACACAGTCAAATTTCAGGAAGGAATTATCAAATTTCCTTGGAATATATGTGAAACTCACTGAACTCAGGGTGAGCTAAACCAAACAAAATTTACTGTGTATTTTAGGGCTTTCACTCCTGCCTATATACTAATGGGATGGACTCATTAAATATGCATAGCTAGATGATTTAGTTGGAGTTCTTGGAGAAGGAATTTATTCAAAGTAGAAAGATATTTTATTCAGAAAGGTTGTTATACTAAGGTATTTTCTCCCAGCCAAATAAGATGTGACTGAGAATTTGCTTTTAATTATACAAGTAAAACTAGTGAACAGGGAAATTAAATTTCTCCAGAAGTAATATTGTAGATTTGATTAACCTTAGATTAAAGCTTCAATTGAGGAAACGGGAGGAGGAGAGGATCTATTACTGTTCATGCTCTGATAGACTTTTGGTGGGATCCGTATTTACTGTTTTATAAGTAATCTATGTCTAGTTAGCCATAGGCTGGGGCATGGGTCAGGATACTTCATGTGAGAGCTGGTCTGAGCAGCAAGACTGAAATCAGAAAGCCTTTAGATCATGGTTGAAACAGTCACATATTGATCATCAGCTTTGTCACAGTTGAGTTCAGAAAGATATTCCAGAATTTCAAAGTGAATTATTTAATTAAATGCAAAATCGATATTGCAACCATTGACTGTTTTTACACTGTTGGTTTGGACTGCTCCTCAGTTTTCTCTAAGAATTTATTCTCCTGATTCATCTGTATGCTGTGTTACCCCCAAAGTTTATTTGAAATGGAAGAAAGAGATAGATAAAAACTGTGGATGGTTTAGCATTTGGGCAGGTTCAGAGACTGCTCCACCTGCCAACGTGGATGGGACTGTAAGATGATCTGGTGCCTTGGCTCAGAGTATGTCTTGAAGGCTGTTCCAGAAAACCTTTGCTTTCCACAAGCTTTAATGTTCTGTTGGCATTTTAGCCAAGTGTTATTTTATGGGGGTAATGAATATGGCAGGTTGCCAGAGTCATTCCTCTCATTGTTTTGTAATGTACTAGGAGCTCCAAAAATATTTTAAATTGCAAACTGTCCATGACTTAAAAGGGATGAAATGTGCCCTCAGTTATTCCTTGGGAACAGAGGAGCTCATGGTGGCTGGGACTCTCATGGCCACCTTGTGCGAAGAGCGAGGAGAATCATGCAGTGGACTCAATATGAGTGGTAAAGCAAGTTCTGGTATATTGCAAAGCTCATTCACGTCTATACCATAACTCATGTCTACTTAACTCATGTCTGCTTGTCTAATAATCACTGGCTTGTCTAACAATCATTGGCCCTTACATACACTTGTCTTCTAATCATTAGCTTACCTCTAAAGGCCTTACAATCATTAGTTTAGCTCTAAAAGTTACATTGTCATGCTCCTCCTACTTGCAATCATTGGCTTAGCTCTAAAGGTTACATTAGCATGTTCCTCCTACTTGCTCCTTCTACTTGCAGTTACTGCTATATGCTCGGGTCCAGGTCTCACCCTAGCCTACTTCCTAAAGTTGTTTATCTATACAGTCACAAGGTCTTCTTGACCTTCTCTTGGGGATTTTCTCACTGCCTCCCTCCTTGTCAGCGTGACTCGGCAAAGTCCTTGGTACTTTTCCATTACAGCCCAGCTCAGTTGATTTCTGTCAGGGCTGATTCACAGAGCTCCTCTGTTGAGCCATGTCCACGCTCCTGCAACCATTCATCATCGAATCATTGAATCTTCCAGTTGGAAAAGACCTTTGAGATCATCGAGTCTAACCGCACCTATTATCCACTAAACCATGTCCCTTAAAAACTCATCTATCCTTTTTTTAAATGCCTCCATGAATGGTTACTCAATCACCTCCCTGGGCAGCCTGTTCCAGTGCCTGACCACCCTTTCGGTAAAGAAATTTTTCCTAATATCCAGAACACAAGCAGTTGGCTTCATGCTGAGATGTTCAAGCTGTGCTGCCTGATGCAGAAAAAGGACCATTCATGTGAGAAACTACCTTGATAAGATAAAATACATGGCGACATGGTTTTGACAGTGTCACAGGCATTCAACACAACGTTTTGTGTGTGACATGTTGAGCGTCTTTCAGATGCACTGCAGGGTGGTGCAGTTAATCTGTGTTTGATGGCAATGCAGACACAAGCCCTGAAAGCAGGGACAACCCTGGAAGCAAATCACAGAAACAATACCTTAGGAGCCATTTGCATTCCTGTCCATCCTTACACTGTCATTGAAATGTGGCTCTGAACCTCTTCCCAAGCCTAGACACTTCTTTCTTATGATCCGGGGCAGGGTTAGGAGAGCTCCAGAGCCCCTGCTTGAGGAAGCTTAAGATTCAGTATTTTTCAGTGCACCAAGGCATCAGACCTGTGCCATGCAAACCACAGTGAAGCCTTCTTCAGCTCTTCCTAAACATGGGATCAATCAGCTTTAACCCTGACCTGCACAATGAGCAAACGAACAGAGCATGTATGGACACAGCGCATGTAAGGGTCACACTTCAGCCCAAGGGTAATCTGGTGATGTTTGCCATGGCATAGTAAAAAGAGGCTGCCCAGGAGTCATTGGGAGCAAGAACTCATCTTGCACAACTAAAAACTGAGACTTCTCACTAGTAGGTGAGGCTGCCTTGCACTATGCAGGCTAGCAAAGCATGTACACTGTATCTGAGAGAAACAGCTGGCTTGAATATGTGCTTCATAGCTGACCTGTACTCCCAATGATCACTCACTAGAGGTTTCCAGAGTGCTGTCACTTGGACTCTTCATCATTAGATCTAGTAGGAATGTGGCAGAATACTGCTAGAAAAGATAAACTACTAAGAAAAGCAGTGGAGTGGAGCAGCATGGTGTACCAATGATGAGCCACCACTCTACGTGCTACCACTTAGGGCAGCCCCTGGCCAATGCACCCATCACTTTAGCCTGTAGACTAGTCTCTGACAATGTTCAAACCATGTTTATTCTTCTGTAATTATAGAATCACATATCATACAGGTAAAAAGTAGTCTGTAGTCCTACCTCCTACTCGGTGTTAGATTGAGAAGCTGTGGGTACATTCTTCTAATATCCTTTCTGCTAGCTTTCGAGTATAACTGTATTATTTTATTCTTCTTAAAATGTTTACATTTCACTCAAATGCTTAATTGTACCATAGACAATCAGAATTCAGGTTGACATCTTTCTTTCTGAATTGGCCTACATTAAGAAAAAATAGAATAGTTAAGGAATTTCATCATACAAGAAAATATGTAAACTGTCAAATACCACTGCTAAAATCTGAACTTTGGTAAATAAATAGTACAGTCATCTAAGTACATTTGGAACCATCATTTTTGAGTGGGTAATTGTTATTTCTTTTAAAATACAATATTGTTTTTTACCTGAAAAGCTGCAATAAGTCTTATTGCATTTCAGTTAAGGCTCAGGAATATTGAAAACATCAATCAAGAAAAAGCTTTGTGTAGGGGGTAGATACCACTTTCCTTTGCTCCAAGGGCATAAAGCCTTGGAGAAGTACTTCTGTGGCCTCTATTTTGTATTGAAAAGTATTTTGTGTTTTGAAAGCTTTTGTGTGGGAAGTGAACTTTTTTCTCCAGGGAGGAGACCAGTCAGAGGAAATACATAGAAAGCAAGGAAAAAATAAGGGAAAGGAAAGGGGGAGGGAACACAGCTCAGTTACTTTTCTTCAAGGATAATATCCATGAGGACATTGTTCCTAGAAATACAGTGTTGTCCTTGTGAGGGTGTCTGTTGTGCAAGTGTTTTCCAGGCACTCCACTGCTTCCCTCCACCTTTTCCTTCCATGCAAGCCTGGAAGACCTGCCTCCTGCCCAGCCACTGACCCCTGGGAGCCACAGCCTCAGTGTTCTCTCTGTGGCTTTACCACATCTAGCCCTTGGTACCACCCACTCACCTTTTTGGGAAACAGCCCAACTTTGGCCTTACTGTCCTATGCAGTCCCAAGTCAAAGCTCATTCAAAACCGAGCCGAAGTCAGGGACCCCTTGGCAGGTCCTGAATTTTATTTGGTCAGGTGCTTCCCACATTCTTAGCTGCAGCTTTCCTCTTGCTCAGTCCTCAAAGCATCTGCTTCATCTCCTCCTGATCCTGCTCAATAAACACGTGTAAATCAATCAGTCAGTTGCATTGCTTAGCTCTGAGTGTTGATCCATAAGGTACCATTACCAGACTGAATTTATATGACTTTAAAGGAATTACTTTAAGTAGCAGTCTGCTATGGAAGAGATGTTTCAACTTTTCTGATTCACCCCATCTTAAAACACTAGCTGATGCAGTAACATGATTTGAAGGTTGATTGGCAGTGAAATGCTGTATTAACACATTTTTTGACCAAAATATTGTTTTGAGATTTAAAGTAATTTAGCAGTGAGGAAGACCAACAAAACATGTATTTTATAATTTAATCTATGTCAGATAGTGCTTTACACAAAACAGTATTTTACTAAAAGTTTCTTGCTATCAAAACTTTGAAAATTCAACTAAGACCTTCACCTGCCTTTATCCAAGGCAGATCATGTGGTACACTTCTCCCTTTATTTCAAAAAAGCATATGCCTGAGGATATTTCTTTTTATAGACATAGTAAAAGGCTTTTCAAGGACTGAATCTTTCTTTGATACAGTAAGCAAAATGTTGGAGGCCTCAGCAGGTGTGAAATAATGAGGCAGTGAATGCAAATGAGTCTTTGATGTGCAGCACAGCATTGTTCTCGTGTTGGAAGAAAAACTGCGAGACTATAGATGCTTACATTTGTAAAAAATGAAGCATCCTTCTATGTCAACAGATTGCATGAAACTTATGAGTATCAGAAAACTGTGCGCTGCTAGAAAAGTCAGTTAATATTTTATTGCAAGTCCAGCAGTCTTACAGGTGACTTATGATGTTTGCTTTCATGAAGATCTCACCAAGATAAAATACCCGTTCTTTGAATTTTTCTGCTGAAAAGATGTTTACGGATGTAAATGATTTGGTTTAGTCTGTTCACATTCCCATGTGCATTCTTCTTGTTTGCTTAAAATTGTAAACATAGATAATTACGGACTCTGAAGTTCAATTGATTTCACTTTGACTTCCATTGTTGTTGAAAGCATGACCAGGGTACCTGGTTCAATGGGAGGGCTTCAGAAGAACTTGGAATTTTGTATTTCTGAAGGCTACCTCAAAACTGGGCAGTGCCGTTGCCAGTTCCAGTGTCAGTTGCTGTCAGGACTCCTGGGGACTACCCATTTAGCTGAGAAAATACTTAAAATTTTCGAATGTCTGAATGATGATGGTGAGACAGAGAGCGGGGTGGCCCTGGCACCTTCAGCACTTCTCAGCTACAATCGTATCATTGCCATGGGGCACCTAAGCTCAACAAATTCCCTAATTCTGATATTTTATCAGATCATTTTTTCTAAGCAATCCTGTCTCTTTTAATAGACAATAAGCGCCACTAGCGGAAATTCAGGACACTTTTAGTTTCTGTATGTAACAAGCTGTGGTGTGTAAGTCATATCTAGGTTGTGAGCTGAGACTTGTGCTATGCAGCAAATCATACTGGCTAATCAGATCTCTCTTGTGACCTCTAAAATATACTAAAATATACTAAAATATCAAAAATTAATGTAGAATTTATTAAAACAATTATTTTAAGGCTGTTGATTCTTGCAATTTATGTTCTTCCCATAAATCTGTGTCTTCTGTAGGAGAAGGGCACACCATTAAGAGCCTCAGAATGATAACAGATCTTACACAGTTCTGTGTTTAAATTGCAAGGGACAATAAAGTTGTATTTTGCAGGTGGTCAGACCTTGGCTTCAGAAGTACAGTCCACACAAAAAAGGTTTCTGCATTATGCAGGAGTTTGTCTTGTGTTCTAAAATAAAACCTGCATATTTCTACCATCAAAATATTTTGCTTTCTTATATTATTAACTGTTGTACAGAAAACTACTACGGAAAAAAAAAAATATGCTATTTCGCTTGGGCTATATTGTTCCAAAGGAAAGTAATTACATTAGCATTTTTCCTGCATTTTCTCTCAATGGAAATCAGTCTCTGCTGGTCATAGATTAAACCAGCACATCTCCCTGTTACATGGCTTTCCTGTTTTGTTGAGTCACAATCCCAGCATGGTTATGCTGAAAAATGTTTATTTTTTTCCCCTTTGTACAAATATTCTGCCAGCAGTACAGAATCAGATATTGCTAACCTTCTTACTCTTCAGTATTTCTAATGTATGTCCCTACTTTGCCTGCAAATGGACTGTAAGCAAAAATTACTTTCTTTTTATATTATCTTGATTATTCAATGCATTTGGAAAAAATAAGCTCATTGTCACCTGAAAGCTACTACATTTAACGCTGAGTGGCTGATAGCAATTTGTAAAGAATGTGTATTTGCTCAGATTCATCTTAGGAAGAAATGAGAGAGAAATCAATATTCACAAATTACGGCTCTTCTGGATGTGTAGAAATAATGCTCTGTAGCTGTCTTTTACACAGAGCCTGCAGCAGAATCTTAGCACAGACCTATTGAGAAAGAGTAGAGGCAGCAAGGTGGGGACACATGGTAAACATGCATGTGCAAACCACTCCTTGTCCCAGTAAAACTGATGTTCAGGAGACCAGGGAATTACACCAGTGAAGCCAGTGGTCAGCACTTAGTTGTATTTCAGCACGTCTTCCCACTCTTTGCTAGTGGTGACAATTGAAGTTCTTGAGAGACTCTTCAGGTGATGGCATTGGATTTGAAGCATTCACAGTGGGTAATTTCTGAATGTATCCCCTTCATAAAAAGACTTATTTCCCGGGATGCATTTTCAGGTGATCCACAATTCTGGGAGTGCCGGGGTTGGGGGGGTGGGGGGGTGGTGTGTTTGTGTGTTTGTTTATTTTCTCAAGCTCTGGTATCACATTGGGATTTTTTTCTGGGAATGAGCATAAATGCACGGTAGATGGGCTGCAGGGCAGGTCTGCCATTCAGAACGACTTGGAGAAGCTGGAGAAGTGAGCAGAAAGGAACTTTATGAAGCTCAGCAAGAGCAAATACCTAGTCCTGTCTATTGGAAAAAACAACCCATGTACCCAGAAAGGCTGAGGCTGACAAGGTAGGAAGCAGTTCTGCAGAGAAGGATCTGAGGGAGCACAAACAGAACAGGAGTCAGCAATGTACCCTGGCAGCTCCCCTGTACTGAGCTGTATTAGCAAGAGAATTGCCAGCAGGTTGAGGGAGGCATGGCTGAGGTGGTGTGTCCAGCGCTGGGCTTCCCAGTGCAAGAGAGACTTGGGCGTGCTGAATCAAGTCCTGTGAAGGACCCTGTCCCCATATGTAAGCTGTTCCAGCCCCTTACATATGGGCACAGGCTGTGAGAGCTAGGATGGTTTAAAGTGAAGAAAAGACTCAGGGGGATGTTATTCAGTGTCTGCAACTATTTGTGGAGGTGCCCTATGAAAGGCAGTGGGCAACAGAGATGAGCTGCATTAAGGAAAACAAAAACCATTACAACAATAGTGGTAAAGCACTCACACAGGTCACACAGACAGACTATGAATCTCTGTTCTTGGAAGTACTCAGACATTATCTGGCCAAGAACACAGGCAATCTAATCTGCACGGGAGTTAGCCCTGCTTCATACAGGAAGGATGGACCAGATGACTTAGAGGTTTCCTTTCCAGCCTGTATGATTCTGTGGTTTTAAGATTCTGTGAGGTCAATCGTCAACGTGAGACTCCTGCTACTGAGGAATTTATAAGCTGAGTGTTTTCCTTTTCCTTAAAAGAATTTTTTTTCCAAGCCAAAAAGTTTTTATCATGTCAGGATGTTGAATGAGAAAACTTGAATTAATAAATATATCCAGCAGCATGTTCCCTAGAAAGATGGATTTAGCCTGAAAAGTTAAGTAATATTAAGAAGGAATGATTAGTCTTTATTAATCAATTTTAGGTCCCTAGCATTAGTAATGGACTTACTTCATGAGACCCATCTTGTTATTTGTGCCAAAGCTGCATCTATGAACTTTTGCAGTTGTCTTGTATAAAGAGATATGATTCATCAATGACCTTTGACATGCTCTCTCTTACTGATGTGACCTTAAAAAATCTACTTTTTAGTACAACTTAAGTTAGGGTTTTTTGTTAATGATACGTTCCATGCTTCACTCACCCCTCCAAAACCCATCACATATACATCACAACATTGAATGGTTTCTGTGGGACTGAGATGGTTCTGTTATTTTTTCTTCCAGCTTTACAACGTGGTGTCTGTTCAGTGATGAGGAGCACTTTATAGGTTTGGGACAGTGTTGACAATAATCAATATGATCTCCTCTATGGTTTCCTGCCTTCTCATGCCTTTTGACAAACCTCTATCACTTTGCACTGAGACACTGCATTTGAAAACAGCAGTGCTCCTCTGTCACCCCTGAGATATGCATTTGAGACATGCTGTATCTTGGAGCTGACACTACTCATGAGCACAGCTGGTCAGTCTAGAGGAGGAAAATAGACATACACTTAGCATTTTTGCTTGTCTGCTTGTCACAGGACTCCAGGTTATTCTCATCTATTTCCTGGCTCACTAATCCATTCATGCAACTTAAGCCTCTGATGTATTATAAACTATTGTACCTAAACACTATGAGCCTTGTTGATAAGCACCAGCCTGAAAATAACCATTAACCCTGCTCTATGTGATCAGCATGCTCTTACACTTCCAGAGTCTGAAAGTTAAATATAGTACAACGCAGTGCTAGCCTGTCTCTCATGCAGCTGATGCAGTTCTCCATAGCCTATTAATTTCAGGCTTTCTTGTTTTCACATTATAAGATGATATAAAAACTCTTGCCCATATCAGGTTTTAAAAGGCGACGTAATCAAATAACTTTGTGTTCTGCATCCGGTGCCACAGTCAAGATGCTTTAGCAGTGCAGTGGCTCAGCGTAAATTGTGACATGTGACAAATATTCACATCATGGTAATGGGTAGCTTATGCAAATAGGATAAAGGTAACTATTGAGTATGAAGAGAATTTAACTTGACAGTCTTCTTTGAAAAAATCTGAGGACAGATCTGAATCCCCTGGGGCCATGGGAGAATTTTATCTTGAAAAGTTTGTGCTTGTTAGCTTTTTCCAAAGAACAATCAAGGAGTTAGGAAAGCACTAACTTCTTGTTAAGGGAGACCTTACAGTGGCCTTCCAGTACATGAAGGGGGCCTACAAGAAAGCTGAGGAGGGCCTTTTTACAAAGGCCTGTAGTGATAGGATGAGGGAAAATGACTTTAAACTGGAAGGAGGAAGATTTAGATTAGACATTAGGAAGAAATCCTTCACGATGAGGGTGGTGAGACACTGGCACAGGTTGCCCAAGGAGGCTGGGGATGGCCATTCCCTGGAAGTGTTCAGGGCCAGGTTGGATGGGGCCTTGAGCAGCCTGGTCTGGTGGGAAGTGTCCGTGTCCATAGCAGGTGAGTTGGAACTGGATGGCCTTTAAAGTCCCTTCCAACCCAAACCATTTTATGTTTCTAGGATTCTATGATTCTATGGTAATTATCTCAGCTGCAATAACTCTTCTCCTGGAGACTAAGAGAAAGAGATGTTTTTATTTCACAGTAGAACTTTGCTGTTACTTAGATTTTATTTTGATCGTGGTCTTAGCCTTACCCAAACAACAAGCAAAATAAAACAAATCCCAAATCATACAGCATTACATCTCCCAGGCAGATGTAATTTACAGAAACAGTAGGCACTCTTCAAGAGTTCACTGTGGTTTCAGAAGCATTTCCAATTTCAGCTATATTTCCCATGCTTAAACTGGGGATCCAGTAGTATCTCAGTAGCCAGAATTAACTTTGCAATTGCATACATACTGCAGAGCAGTAAAGTTTAATACAAGCAATAAATCTGCTGCAGTGAAGTACAGAGACCCTGCTGGGAGCCTGACACAACAGAGGCTAAAGCCTGTTTTTCTAAGAATTGGAGATATTATATGGACTCTCCAGGAAAGGATAAGGTCCATCTTTGTGAAGGCATGTGTGTACAAACCAAGAATGTGTCATATGCTATTGTCAAGGCTCCTTGAAGCTCCTGATACAGTACAATTTCCTTCACAAAACATGATTTTGTAATATAGGGAAAGAATTTCTCTGACCAAATCCTGATTTCCTTTATTTTAAATAAAAAATGAAATCAGGGAGAAATTGAAGCTAACATTTAAAAAATTAGTAGGTCACAATCACACACCATCCATTTGCCAGATTCAAACTGATTTTCAGTAAATGAGCTATTTCAATTTAAATAAAAAATGCAATTTGCAGTTTTGGCATTTCCCATTCTTCTTTCCATAGACTTTATTCATAAACAATTTAATTCAGAGCAGAAACTCATTTCAAAATGCTTTAATTTCTCACACAATGAAAATCATATTTATCTGGGCCATTTCCAGTGCTAAATACCTTTCCTGAGTTTTGTAAGATGAGCCAACAGTGTGCCCAGGTTGTCAAGAAGGCCAACAGCATCCTGGCTTGTATGAGAAACAGTGTGACCGGCAGGAGTAGAGAAGTGATCAACCGTCTTTAGTCAGCGCTGGTGAGGCTGCACCTTGAATGCTAAGTTCAGTTTTGGACCCCTCACTACAGAAAAGGTATTGAGGTGCTGGAGCATGTCCAGAGAAGAGTGATGATATTGGTAAAGGGTCCTTTGAGGAGTGTATGAGGGAACAGGGACTCTTTAGTCTGGAGAAAAGGAGGCTGAAGGAAAACCTTATTCCTCTCTACCACTAACGGAAAGGAGGTTGTGATGAGGTGTTAGTCTCTTGTCCAGGTAATGAGGATGAGAGGAAATGGCCTCAAGTTATGCCAGGGGAGGTTTAGGCTAGATATTAGGAAACATTATTTCACTGAAAGGGTTGTGAAGCATTGGAACAGGCTGAGTCACCATCCCTGGAGGTAGTTAAAAGTTGTGTAGATGTGGCACTTAGGGACACATTAGCTATTAGCCTTCTTGGACACTTGGGCACACTCATACGCAGCCAGTGGTCCACCAACACCACCAGATCCTTCTCTGCCAGGCAGCTTTTCACCCACTCTTCTCTAAGTCTACAGCGTTGCATGGGGTTGTTGTGTCCCAGGTGCAGGACTTGGCACTTGGCCTTGTTGAACCTCCCTCTGTTGGTCACAGTCCATCAATGCAGCCTGTTCAGATCCCTTTGCAGACACTGCCAACTCTCAAGCAGATCAACAGTTCCACCCAGCTTAGTATCAACTGCAAACTTACCGAGAATACACTCAATCCTTTCATCCAGATCATTGTTAAAAATATTGAGCAGAACCAGCCCCAACACTGAGCCCTGGGGAACACCAGTTATGGCTGGCCACCAACTAGGTTTAACTCTATTTACCACCACTCTTTGGGCTGGGTCGTCCAGCCAAGGTGTGCCTGTCCAGGCTGCTGGCAGCCAGTTTCTCAAGCAGAATACTGTGAGAAACAGTGTCAAAGGCCTTACCAGAGTCCAAGTACAGTATATCCACTGGCTTTCCCTTGTCCACTCAGGAGGTAACATTGTAATGGAAGGAGATAGGGTAGTTTAGCAGGACTTGCCTTTCATAAACTCATGCTGTCTGGGTCTGATCACCTGGTTCTCCTGTGTATGCTGTGTGATAGAACCCAAGATGACCTTGATGACCTTTCCTGGCACCAAGGTCAGATTGACAGGCCTATAGTTTCCCAGATCCTCCCTCTGGACCTTCTTGTAAATGTGCGTAACCTTTGCCTCCAATCAAGTGGATCTTCCCCAGTCAGCCAGGACTGCTGGTAGGTGATGGAAAGGGGTTTGATGAGCACTTCTGCCAGTTTCCTCAATACCATTGGGTGGATCCCATCTGGCAGTATATTCTCCGTAGTCTCGTAAATGTGCTGTGCGCTTTACATCATCTTTGGCTTCTGTGAACAAGACTTAAATTATTCAGAAGAAATGAAGTTAGAAGGTGGAATGAAATAAGAAATTTAGATTAATGGAAACTTAGTTATTAAGTCTGTGCTGTGTAATCTAGTCCCAAAAGAAATGACCACTGGCATTCTGCTAAATTTAGAAATGCAAACATGGACACAATAGAAGGGAACAAAAGGACCCATTCGCAATGAAGTTTTATCACATGAAACTGATTATAAGAGAAAGATAATGTTTTTTATTCTGCTAATTTTGAAATGAAAATACATATTTGCATGAAAAAAACCCAATGAATATCGGAAGATAATATTGTCTGTAGTCAAACAAAGGTTTGAAATAATTCCAGACATAGTATTGCCCCTAATAACGTTCTCTTTAACAATAGAATATGAGGGAAATAATTGGTGTTTTATAACTGTTTTTCTCTCTATCAAGGATCACACTGGGCACCTGAAATAGCAGCCAAACTTCTATAACTGCTAACACAACAAATTGATGCCAATCCAGAAAACATACGGTAGCTTTGTCTGAACTGGACAGCATGCGGTTTGACAATACAATAACTTTACCTTTCAGTTCACATCTTCAGGAAATTATTGCCTTCATGCTACTGAGGAAAGAGCATCCTGTGAATAACAACCTTGGTGGCCTGCAGAGGCTGCGTCTTTTTTTCTATATAGAATGTATATAAGTCTCCTGCAGTAAGTTCATATGTTAACCAACTTAGTTATCCATTCTAGTTGTTCATCTGTTATTCATGTAGTGGGCAGGGGTAGCTTATCAATGGATCACCAGGCTGGTGGGACTCCACAGTGTGACTTTTTGGCTGCAAGGAATGCTATTCAGTTGGCTGAAGTCTTACTCCCTCATAGTGAACACTAACTCTGTGAACAGCGTTTGAAAGCACTGCTATTTTTTTTACTGGGAAAGTGGAAGATCTTGCTGGCTGGATTTTTAAAATTTCCTTATTGTTGCTCGAGTCCTTTTGATGTTATTGGGGTCTTTCAGAAGTGTTCAGTAAGGTAAAAATATTACATGCTCTGAAGAAATAAGTGGGGAAATCTACATGGTATGGTTTGTTGGATGAAGGAACATTCAGGCTGTACCCACAAGTGTAAATGCATTGTCAAGATGCACCAGTATCTTATACCCTGATGATACATACTGCACATACATGCTAGTTAGTTATGGACAGGACCAGGTGGTTTCTGTTAATAGAGAAACCTGAACTCAGGTGTCACACCCATTATGGACATGAGGAAGTTGACAGTACTTACACAAAAATCGTTACAAGCTCTCCACCACTAGTGTTGTTGGAGGCAGTAGAGACAGGCACATAATTTCTCAGTTCCTCAGCACATTGCTTACTGATTAGGCTTTAAAGCCAGCTGAATACATGAAGCACATGAAATACAAAACACAGAGCAGCTAAATTTCATTCCAAAAAAAAGAAGGATGCTAAGAGAATATCGTAGATCCTTGTTGTTCCTTGATCAGGGTTCAGTTATTGATTTGATCATGGACATTCATTAGTCTGAAATAGAATATGGATTTACTTTGTATGATCGTGATCAGATCACCTAGGAACTCAGTGTCCAAGTTGATAACAAGGTCAACATATTCCATCTGAAAAATAAGTTCTTTTTAAGGTTTCTGAAACAAGGCAGCATTAAAATGAAAGAAACAAGAATAATTTGCTGTGTTTGAAAATCTTGTGCAGTATTTCCTTAGTGACAGGATTTAGAGAATTAAGAGAATGATATTGTTTTAAAGTTCTTCTAATGCTCAGTGTGTAGCTCTAAACATATCCCAGTACTGGAAAGAAGCGGAGTCAGATAGCTCTGTAGCTGATGTACATGATGGTTTTTGGAAAATCACATTAAGAAACAACTGGGTTAATATAAGAGTTCCTGCAGCTCCCACATTATCAACATAAAAAGGAAAAAACATTTTTCTTCCAACTGGGCAGACAACACAAATTGATCTTAAGACTTTCAAGAAGAAAAATGGTAAAATTAGCTAATTTACCTGATTTATGTGAGCCATTAACAACATACTACTGTGTTCTGGTTCTACTTGGGTTGTAACTTTTACATGACAAAGAAGACAATTAAGGGCAAACAGGTAAGAAAATGAACAAATCATTATTTTACTAATTTCAACTTAACAAATATTTCACCACCACTACCTTTTAGACCAAAGACTCAAGGCATCGCAAATTGCTATCTGATTGTGTATGTCTTCATATCTCTTCAGCTGAATGATAGAATCAAGATCCTTAGCCTCCGGAAGTGGTTTTAAGTTCCCTTCTTATGGTACAAAATATCCTTCCCTGTTTCATCTACCTGTTTTCTATATCAGATCAACCTGACTTGCATAAAAGGACAACAAAGCTGGTGAAAAGGCTGGAGAACAAGTCTTATGAGTCACTGAGGGTCTGTTTAGCCTGAAGAAAAAGAGGCTGAGGGGAGACCTCATCACTGTCTACAACTGCCTGAAAGGAGGCTGGAGCAAAGTGGGTGTTGATCTCTTCTCTCAAGTGACAGGTGATAGGGTAAGAGGAAATGGCCTCAAGTTGCACCAGGGCGGGGTTTGGATTAGACATCAGGAAAAATTTCTTCACCAAAAGGGTTGTCAGGCACTGGAACAGGCTGGGCAGGTGGGTAGTTGTGTGACCATCCCTGAAGGTATTTAAAAGATGGGTAGATGAAGTACTCGGGGATCTGGTTCAGTAGTGGACAGGTATGATTGGACTAGATGATCATAAAGATCTTTTCTAACAAAGCAATACTATAATTCTATGAAGACTGATGTAGTTTCTTGTTACAATTTGGAAAAGTGTTCTTCTTCTTGTAGGTTGATCCTGCATTAATTAGAAGCTGCTTTATGTTGTCTTTGGGAAGGCATTATATGTCTTTCCCTATGCTGTGTAGAAAAGAAGAAGCAAGGAGAAACATGCGGAAAAAAACCCAAACCTATTACATTCAGTTTGTGCAGGTAAACAAAGCCAGGATTTGAGCTCCAAAATGTGACATTCTCCAATTACAAGGGGTGGGGCAGTGCTAACTAATGTGATGGTGTTGTGCTGCCTTCTTCTAAGTCTCCATGAGATCCAAGACCAGGAAGAACAGCAGTTGGTAAGGTCCATAATATTTTGGTTATTCTGGATGGGTGAAATATATTCTAGCTCAGTAAATCAGGGGAGAATGTTTCATTCACCAGCACTTAGTACTTCTCTGTTCAATCAACAGAAGACTCCATTTCCAGATGAAGCAGCTCATCACTGCAGTATGGAAAGTTTTCCTGACTCTCCTTGAAGACCCTACAAGCATTGTGTATGGACAGGGCACACCAAGCAGATACAGCTTGTGTCTGCCTTCTCCCTGCATACCCTCCTCCTCAGCCTGACCATGCAGAAGCCAGGACTGGGAATTTATGGATGACTGCACTTTCAAGCCATGCTTGGATCTTAAGTGAGCTTTGGTGCTTGCCTAAACCCAAAGCTTTAACAAAAGACAACTCTCTCCCTTTGTACCAAAAACAAGTGCATGATTTCGTATTCCAGTTTGTGGCTTGGTTGGATTTCTAAATCAGTTGTGCTCCAGAAACTTGAAGACTGTAACCATGTACTATCTGCATAGTTTTTGAGGCAGAAGTATCCTTGCTAGTCCTTATTCACTTCTGAGGCAGATAATCCTTAATACTCCCAAAGGAAACCAGATTAGGGCCATATCCTTCTTGGTTGTTATTCTTAGAGACTTTCCAGTATGCATTTTATTCTGACTATCAGTATTCACTGAGAGAGTTTATGAACCGGTAGGGGCAAGGATGACACCTCAGGATTTTTGGACTGTAGTAAATATTCCAACAACATTTACGGGAAAATGTCTTCTCTGTAATAATATTCCTCCAGTGATTACCAAAATCTCTTGGTTAGGCTCAGGAGTAACCCTAGAGTACACAAAATGGAAGGTGGGAGAAGATAATTAAATTCCTTCTGAACAAAGTGAACCATTATACTACATTTATTTTTATATGGTATTTACTTATAATTTTTCCCTTTGTCTAATACTTATGCAATTCTGAAAGGAATTTCTCTGCAGGCACCTCTGCAGGTCTTCCACAGACCTTCCCTTCCGCTGTGCATTCTGTGTAAATCATGGTAGACATGAAGTGATAAGGGAGAACATAAGGTATGGTATTCTTTTCCGAGAGAAGCTTTAAAGGATGATAAATATTTGTCTAAACAGAGCATTCAAGCCATACGCAAATTTGCATGATGGCACTCCAGGTGATGTGATGCATAGTAATTTCTTGTAACCTGATAAAACTGAGAAATTCAGGCTTGTGCGGATGATTGCAAACATTCATCTGAGAAAAACTACACTATCTCTTCACTCCTTAAAAAGGTTTTTTTTGGGAAAAGTAATATCTTTAGGGAAGGACATGAAGGACAAGTCAAGCTGGACATGAAGGACATCTACTTGCCACCTTCCAGGAGTGTGGTATTTGTAGATAATGTCTCATTTCCTGATCCTAGCCATGGCTTTCAACTTGCATTGATTCCTCAAAAACTTAAAGAAGCTCATCATCCTACAGGATTCGCATATTGGCCTGACTTTTCCAGCCTCCACAGCAACTTGCCTTGTGTTGTAATCAGCTACACATAACAACACTTACATCATCAAGGCAGAATGGAACACATTGGACTCACTCACCTATAGGCGATTAAATTGAACAAACAGCACCTTGGTGCTTAAGATATGGCAAGGGAAAGTCAATAGTTCAGATAGTGGACTGTAGCAGAGCAAAACTGTACAGTTAAATTTCCATTTAACATGTATTTACAGTGTAGGATAGAACAATGTATCTGCTTGATTGAATGTGATGAGGTTTTGTCATTGGCATTTCTTGGGCTAGAATTTCACTCTGGGACAGGTTTTTACCTACTGGGATACTTTATCTACATCCATCTGACAGAAGGTGGGGAGGATTTAAAAAGGTTAACACAATTACCTTCATTTAAAATGTCTTTTCAAGGGAAAAACACATCAAGGTCTAGGAAAAGAGAGTCATGTAAGTAGTTATGCAAGTAGTTACCACTCAATTTAAGTGTGGAGTGAGAAAGGAGGGGTTAGGGAACCAGAAAGAGGTGGATCAGTAAAAGCTTATGGCAAATCATCCAAAATGTGAACCTTAAAGAAGAGAGTTTCTAATTTACTCTCACCTACGTCATTTGAACAGGCAGATCCATTCTTGTATTGATGGCACCTGGGATTATGAAACATCAGAGCACAAGTGCACTTCTGAGAGGCCCTAATAAACAGATACAACACTGAAGGTGAAATTGTGGACTTCATACTGGAACAAGGAGAGGCTTTGTACTGACACTTTTGTTTCCAGGGTCTTACTCCTGCCTGCTTCATCTATCTCTTCACATCCCCACCCTGAGCAAGCAAGGAGCACTGGGGCTATCTTCAGGATGGTGACAGGGAGTTCTGCTTTCTTTATTTCCAAAAAGTATCGTTACTGGAAAAAATATAATGCAAACATTCAATTCTTAACCAGAGTTGCCCCAAGCAGAGCTTTAACTCGTGCATCTATCTGACTTTTAAGAATACAGCTTGATTAATATGCATTATTTTTAGGGGAAGGATTGTCATATTTTATTATACCATGCGAACAAGAGCACTTTGTTTATATACAAAGAACATAATTAGAAAAGAAATAATTCAAACAACAAATCTCTCATGAGGTTAAGAAATAGTAAACGTGAAAAGATGAAGAAATATTCAAATGCTTCTTTTGGAAAGCCAAACACTGAACAGATCTCTCAAACTGCATGAGCTCACTTGTGGGCTCAAAGTAAGGCAGAGATCAGAAAAAAAGGAAAAAAGGACGCAGGTACACTGACAAAGCAGTTTGCCTTATGATCTTTAGCACTAGGGTCAAGTGGTGTGGAATAGCCTGGATCTATGTGATTAACCTTTCATACCTTCCTACACCTTGGGGACATCTAAATTGCCTGGAGGGAATGGTCCTTGGCCTGTGCTAACACCTGAATTGTGTTTACAGATTCTTTGGGAGAGCGCTAAACCTAGAAGAAAAAGTGCTATGTACTGTAACACAGTTCCATAGTGTGAATTATCAGCTGTCAGGGCCTGGCACCTTCCCTGCTGTTATTTAATTTACAGTTATAGAAGTAGCTGAAATATATTCATGCAGAATGATTAAAGGGATTGGGATTCCTTCATATTGGCACTTATAGCCCTGCTTAGAAATTTTAAATTTGGTGGTTTATGTTTTTATTACTAATCATTTTCAGCCATATGCTGTGACACATTCAACATGTGAAATGGGATAACCCTGTGGATATAACCTCCAGGCCACTAAGAGATATGCTTCTAGGATTCCCAGAGACAATCTCACATAGCCTGCCCCTGACAAAGCCCTTTCTTTTCTACCTTCTGTTCTTGTCTCGTTCAGGTATTTCCCCATTTAAAGACCTAAAGCGACTCCCTCTTCCAGAGCAAGATGAGATTCTTAGGTTCCCTCTTGGACTGACTGCACGTAGTCATTGTAGGTTTAATTCTAGAAACACTACCCATCTCTTTCCATTCCTTTATGAACATCGGCAGAATTCATTACTGAGAAAGTAAAATTCATGAAGAAGGAAAGCTAGGTTAGCTGTGATTCCCCAGGGGCAGGAATCTCACACTAGCTCATTTGCATCCTTCTTTGATGGCCTTCAAGTCTGTCATTGTCCTGTATTGTCTTGTCAGACTTTGGAGGATGCTTTCTTATTTGAGATCAAGACAAAGCTAAAGCATTTCCATTCAGCTGAGATTGTGTAAAACCAGCAAAACTTAAAATGTAACTGAAACCCAGTCCAGAAAACCAGCACGTCAGCCACAGGTACCAATTGGTAATTTCTACATCATTGTGGCTTAAGTCACTCAGTGCTTGGGCACAACTCCAAACAAAATTTGGATCTGCTCAGATAAGAAACTGTATACAGAAAGACTGTACTGGAACCTCGGGTTATTTTATGGGTTTAAATGGGTTGAAAAAAGCCCTCAGTGATTGCGTTTGAGTGTTCCTTACACTGCACTTGACATCATGTACCAAGGAGTCCCCCAAGCCATTCCAAACATTCAGTTGCTATTTGGGAAGCAGAAGAAAAAATGTGCTTGTTTTGTTTTTTTTTTCAAAAAAAAGGAGGTCTGTGTTTGTCTCACACTTTTGCCAGGTGGGTTGTGCATGAAGGGACTGATGCATTAGAAATAGAGTCTAATGAGTAACAGGAAGGTCTTGTGATTAGAGCAAGAAATTGCAGTGTGTACTTCAAAGAGAGGAGGTTTAAAAAGTTCAAACAAGATCTATTCACTATTTAAAACCACTACATTTTACAAAGCATGTATTGATAGGATGAGGGACAGTGGCTTTAAATTGGAAGGGGAAGAGTTAGATTGGGCATTAGGAAGAAATTCTTCATGATAAGAGTGGTGAGGCACTGGCACAGGTTGCCCAGGGAAGTTGTGGGGGCCCCCTCTCTGGGCATGTTGAAGACCAGGTTGGATGGGGCCTTGATCAGCCTGATCTGGTGGGAGGTGTCTCTGTCTATAGCAGGGGGGACAGTAATGAATGAACTTTAAGATCCCTTCCAACCCAAATGGTTATATGATTCTATGATTATCTTGAATACTTATGCAGCTGCTGGAGTTTTGGTAAGTAAATCCATACTATACCCCCTTAGGGAAGGTACTTAAGAGTGTTCCTGAGTGTTCCATGGCCCTTTCTCAGTGGGTGTGCTCTGTGCATGCTCTTTGTGATACAGCTTTTAAGATGGGTTATTGGATTCCTCAGACCTACGATAAAATGGGAAGTTACGAGCATTTATTTCATATCTGCAGAGGAAAAACGCCTCTATAGCAAACCACACATTGCTAATAGGAAGATATGATCTAAAAGCACAGAAGATATAACTGTAGAAGCCTAAGTAAGTGTTTTGCTGCTGTGTACAGCCAAAAGCTGATGGACAGCGTGGCTTTTAAAACTCAAGTGAAAACACTGAAGGAAACATTAGGAAAGGGAACAGAAAATGAGTAACTTGTGGAAAATGGTCATACCAGAGAAAATAGTCTGAAATCCAAATAATCAATAGGAATGGCATGGGTAAAAATATAAGTAAATTATAAATAATAAAAAGTATTTATTATTTTAATGCAGGGAGGTCTGCCTTTGATTACTTTAACTTACCTAACGATTTCTATTTTTAAACATCCACAATAAATTTTTAAGAAGCTTTTGTAACTATTTTTTTTGTAAGGAACAACAGACATAGGACAGGGAATGTGCTGGGGGCCAAGGATGTGCCTTTTGTTGCTTATTATTTGAATTTTGGACTTACATTTCCATTTCCTCTCTTTTTCTCTCTGCTATTTGTTTGCCTCAGGGTGAGAAGGACTCTCTCCTTCATAGTTATAAGTAAAATAAGTACATAACTTCATTTAAAACTGTAGTTTGCTACAAATTAGACAAAAATTGAAATCAGAGTTGCAGTTATGTGGCCTTTGGCAGAGGAGTGCATGTTCTAGAAAGTAGGGTCTGTGTAGCCAGTCTGACTTCTTTGGCAATAACAGCATTGTTGGCACACTTAAAGGAAGCAACGAGACTTTTGATGTCCAGATATGATACCAGTTTCTCTAGGTATTATGTCATGTAACCTGAGCAGCAAGAACCCTTCATGTCTTCCTCTTCTAAATGCAGTAACAGTCATTCTATTGAAAACGAGTTTGATACTTGTCTCTTAGTTTTACTTTCCTGAGTTTATATTGGTTCTCTGTTAGATTTTTCTTTTCATTTTTTTTCCCCTTATATTGAATGAGAAGCTCAGTAAAACTCCTACTTGTTCCCATTGGGTACTTTATCCAGCCAAGCACGTCAGCTGGTGACTGTCCCTAAATGCACTACAGAATTGCACTATTTTCTGTGTAAGACCAGTGAAGACCTAGTCTCAGGCTCTGGGTGAAATATATGTTTATTCTGGTAAAATGAAAGAATAATTAAGATGGTTAAAGTAAGCGATTAAAAAAATAAAAAAAAATGTCAGGGAAAAACTTCATATCAGGAAATGCTTGGGGGAGACCTGCAAAAGGGGAATGATTGGAATCACATCACTTTGCCATCAGTGACCCAGTGTTGTGCTTCTCTGAAATGTTTGTGGGTAAGAGCCTGACACTAGCACTGAAAAAGCAGATCCAGCTGATCTTACTGCTTCCTGTTTCCAGGCAGCTGCCAGACACATGCTGTAGAAATTCTGACTCTCATGCAGAAATTAAGTTTTAAAAATTTGATCATTAAGTCCTCACTGTGAAAAATTAAAATCTGACTTTTTTTCGAAGAGAAATTGTTTGTTTTCCCTTGAGCTTTTACTCATCTGACTCACCTACTCCTTAAACAGCCATAACTGTTATCTACAGTGCAATTACCCAGGTGCCTCTGAGTATGTTATTTCTTGCTGATCCAGTAATTGATGGATAACAGGAAGCATCTGAACATGGATGCTAAATTATATTCACTGTAGGAACAGATTGCATTGTCACCACTGTTGCTATATTTATTTAAACCAGTAATCATTGTTGCCATTTTCTGTGCCCCCAGGAATTGGATGCTGCCACACTTGTCCAGAATGTCTCTCTTTCCAGACACATGACACATGGATGGTACAATGGATCAAGGCAGTTGCATGAACTGAGGACTTCAAGATTTTCCCATTGTTTACATAATCTAAACTATGAATAGATTGGTCAAGAACAAAAATGTGCATTTCAACAAGAACAGAAATAGCACTGAGCCTTTGATATTCAATAAATTAATACTGACCTCTGCTTACAAACAGAGGCAAAACTGACACCAGGCAGAGCCTGCAGCATTGCCTTTTACTCATGCTGCTGATCTTAGAAAATTGTTTCCTAGGCCTTATAGTTTTGGCAATTCTAACTATTAGGAATAATTTTTTCTAAACTGAAACATCTTGGAGGAGTGGAGGTTTCAAGGACTTGGCATGATCATTACTTTTAGATGTGTTTTCTGGGGAGGGAAAGATTTAGCAAGAAATAAATTAAGGACTTTTTTCCATTGTTCTTATATGAGTCTCCATAAATTTCTGCCTGTGAAACTATGTTTAGTCTGTAAGATGTGGGTAGGAGTTGTTTTCTCAGTTGTGGACATCCTTAGCAGAGTGGGCTGACCAGAAGGCTATCAAAAATCATAATTTGCTTCCATGCATTGCAGTGTAAGATAATCAGAGAAGAATGGAAAGTATGGCTTTAAAATAGCATGGCATTAAAAAAAAAAAGAGATTGAATTGATAAGGACTCTTTGGTTTAGAAAAGACACAACTGGTATGGATACATAAAAATATAAACGGCATACAAAGAGCAAGAGGTGATTGGGATTCAAATGAAACTATCCTCTGGAATGAACCAAAAGTATCCCTCCGCTACTCTGAAGCTAAAAGGATCAAAGGAAACCTTTGTCTCAGGAAGTCCCCAAACTGGAGTCTGGTGGAAGTGGGAGAATGTGCTGGTGGAAGAGTAACTTGGTGTTTGCCCTGTTCTTATATTCCTCTCCTGCCCACTCCCCTCAAAGGTATGATGTCAGACTGGGCAACCTTTTCTATATGGACATTGTTGGATTTTATAGGCATTACATTTTTATAGCACCTCTTGCAAGTACGAATAGCGTTAGAAATAACTAGGCCAGTCTTCTCCATATACTTTTATGTACTATGGGGATTTCAAACACATATTTAGAGTACATTCTATACTCCAACCTTATTTATGTTATAGGGGTCATGCTGTACAACTGCCACGATAGTCCTGCTCAAGCTCTGGAAGAAGAGCAGGCTGCATTTCAAGGCGAGTGTATCCACAGTCATGCTACTTAAAATATTTCAATATACAAAATGACATAATCAGAAGTGATTACCCCAGGTATGGAAACAGGATAGAAATAGCCTGTATTATTAAGTACTTTTTTTTTGTGAGAGTGAATTGTGTTAGGAAGGTTTGTTTGTAAACTGATTAGAGAGTTAATGACATAGAAATTATGCATAAAACATAAACAGAATCTCTCATGAGACTGTCTCATATGTACAGAAGGTTTATATTGTGTTTTTCTCTGGCCTTGCTACTGGATAGAGGCCTTAGAATATAATATTAACCCTGAAATAGCCTTTAATTAGGACAGGACTGGATTTTCTCTGTTGTAGTGACATATCCAATAGGTGATTATTAGCTGTGATTGAAAAATATCTCCTCTATATTTCTAAAGACATTGAGTTTGCAACTGAACACTTTAACTGAAGGTAGCATTGCAGGGAGATCAGTCTGAATAACAAATCTGGGATGATGCTCTTTCATTCCTCCTGAAATCCTCAGGGAGATGAAGCAGACTGTATTTTGCCCAGAAGGTTTTACTGTGGAGTTTTCAGATCTTTCTGTTGTTAATAAAATCCATTGCTACCAATTATTCAACTTGATGAACTTTAATTACTGTACTAATTAACTTAATTATTGGATATGTTGCTATTGATATGTCTTAATAAATCTTTCACATTGACTTTTTCTTTACAGCATCACGACTTAAAATGTCTTGTCTGCTTCTTCCCACATTTAATTAAGCTAAAACTAAAATAAAAATAAATGTAAATATAAATGTAAAAAAAAAGTAAAAATAATAAGAAATTTTTGCCCCTCTATGATCCCATGAGCAGATTCTGGTGAATCCCATGGAGGAGAACATGTTCTCAATCAGTTTTGCTCCTATTTACTCTCAGTTCCTCTGTCTGTGATATGTATGTGTTCAATAGATACAATGTCCAAGAATGCTTCAGAATAGGAAATTTTAGAGTTCGTCACCCGCTGACTACATAATGAAGTGATACACTGCATCTCCTCTACACTGTTTCTTTCCTAAACTCATACATGTCTAAGAAAAATATGCAGTAAATGCGTATTAAATTTTCAGTGACAAAGATTTCCCACTAACCTCTCTGTCTCTATTATTTTATTTTTTTGGTATGCATGTTTAATCAGTGCTGTTCAGACTCCTTAGCACAGTGAGCCAACTCAGACATATAACATTGGTTATATCAATCAAAACAGCTTACAGCTCACTGCTGAGTTGTCTCTTTATTGGGATTTTTTTATCAACTTGAGAAATCTATGACAAAGATATTTATGTATGCCTTGCAGCTTTGAGGTACCATGGGGTATTTGTAATTTTTACAAGTGCCCATGTCCTTCAAGACCAGCAGCTGAAGGCCAGGTAAGGTGTTTTAGGACATCTCAATGTCACAACACTTTGATGTGGGCAATTTGACCAAACCCCAAAAATGTGGCACAACGCGTTGTGCCTGTGGTATCTGTTCTCTGTGGGGATGGAAGTTGGATGTACACTTGTTTTGGGAGCGTGAACTCAACGTGTTCACAGGCAGTACAAATGTTCAATGGGGCCAGGACTTGTTAGTAGTTACCACACAGGTTAGCTGTGTTCATGAATATCTGTTTACTTCTTGAAGGCACCTAAGTTAACTCCTGTTTCTCCCAGCAGTCTTCTCATGGACCAGCAATATGTGTTAGTAAATTGCCTATTAACACTAAATTATTTTTCTATTTTGGTATATTCTAATTAAATTATGTCATTTTTACCCAAAAGAAGGTCCTCTTGGTTACACAGGGAAGAATTTCAGAGTTAACCAAATCCATGGCTATGCTCTTCAGGCATTTGTCTCAGTTTTCCCTGTCCCTGACATGAGGTTTTGAGACCGGTGTTTCTCTGAGAAGAATATGAGTGGGCTCGAGGAGTCTACAGTCTTCCAGTCCCTCAGCTGTGGAGGCTGAGCCTCGCCATGCTCTGTGGTGTGGAAATATAAGCCTAAGATCCATCTCCTCAGCGGGCAGTGCATGGTACCATGGGGACAAGCTCTGCCCAGACACATGCTTTGGGAGCTTGTGAACCACCTCCACGACCTGGGACTCTGTATTGGTCCATTTTACAAAGCAGGAGGAACATCTTTATTTTGAAAAGAGTCAATGGACTGGAAGAGATTCAGGGGTAACAGTACTCCTGCTTTTCTTGGGAACTAATACTACCTACTGCAAAGTGCCCTCATTTGAGGGCACTTTGCAGAATTCAGAAAAAAAATGTTATCTGAATTGGACTGAAGTCAAATTCCAAAAGATGAAAATTTTCAGTGAACTGGAAAACCTGCTATTCGTCCAGCTTTATTTGTTAAATTAATAAACTATCTTAGAAGTAGAGCACAAATAATTTTTTGATGCAAATAATATTATCCAGTAATACAGATACTTATGCTTTTATTCGGTCACAGAGTCAGAATCTATTAGTATAATTTTTTCACTAAATGGCCTGGAAGGTGATGCAAATTGCATTAAAGCTTGTCTTTAGATTCAGCAGACCTGTGTTGGAGTTTAACATAATC
The DNA here is from genome assembly GCA_033556795.1 of Tapera naevia. Taxonomy (NCBI): domain Eukaryota; kingdom Metazoa; phylum Chordata; class Aves; order Cuculiformes; family Neomorphidae; genus Tapera; species Tapera naevia. Next base: position 222,156 of record JAUMJJ010000075.1, read on the forward strand.
TGTCTACAGCACTTCATCTCACTTTTGATTTCAAGGGTAGCAAGAAACTGGATAATCATTAATACATGTCATTTTCATGGTTCCAGCTAAACTGATGGTTTTACTCAAAGAGACTTTCCTGTTTGCATGACATTATAGCCATGTAAAAAAATTATTCTGCTTTGGTTTTACTGGAACGTCTCTCCGGATTTCTGTATCTTTTGTTGCACTTCATCAACTCAACTACAACTCTGCATTAAATCAATCATAGGCCAACCATTGTCTGTGAGGGGAACTTCACCCTTTGGTATTAAAGCATATGGACCATAATCTGTTAGGATTATTGCATTTGACAATATGAATTCGTTAAATCAGAAAACATAAGTCTTTGTCTTCCTCAATCATCTTGTAGTCTCTTTCTTTCTACGATGCTTTCCTTCCAACAGCAGTTAAATTATCCTTACTCCACAGTAAAATATGGTATTTCTTTTTCTAATATGATAATTAATTCTCCAAATTACCTTTCATCTGAAGATCGTGAAGTACTTCACTTCATGAAGCTTGCTTGCTCTTGGTTTCATAGAGAGAGAAGTAAGTAGAACCAGAAAGGACCTTAAGAAGTGATTATTTGACTTGCCCAAAATGTTCTTTGTTTTGGCAAAGAACTGAGGCAATATAGTGAGAACTGTGCCACATAATTTAAAGTTTTGCTTCTGCTTTTGTTTTTCTTCTTGTGATATTTCAAAATGTTGTCATTACCCATTAGCTGGTTACCTCAGCTTAGACTAAAGGTATTCTTAATCAATTGATTTCAGCCACAATTTTGCCCCTAGGTAGCTGAGATAAAAGAATAACAGAAATGCAATTGCAGCTTGCTTTCCATTTTGCTTTTTGGAAGAAATTGTTATCCCTTTGACTAAAATTTACGTTCATTTGCCACCAAGAATTTTTGGCTGCAGCCAGTGCGACAACAGGGTTGTAGGCGGAATCTGTTCTGTTCTGTTCGGAGCAGCAAATATTTGTTAAATCAACATGTATAGGTGTTCTTGGTCTCTTCCATAATGGCAGAAGAGCTTTCAGACAGCATGTTTCTTTAGGCTTCCTCTGAAATCCTTCTGTCTGAAATGTGCAGAGCCCTGCCTGTTGAGTTTGTAAAGCCAGATCTGAAAAAACATATCTTTTAACATTAACTTTTTACTGCTTATTTGGTTTTATGCTCCAGTTGTAAATTCTGTTGTTGTTTTATTTGCTGATCGGTTTCATTAACCATCTTATGATGAACAACAAGAAGTGTGTAATAAAAAACATTTATGATACGGTGATGACTCCTTTCAGTCACAGGTCTTAAACTAATCCCTAGTGTGCTGCTATATACAAATCTGCCTTTTTTCTAATACTTGTCTTGGTTGGCATTTTTGACTGAATTTGCATTGTGTTGTTATTAAAGGAGATGATCCCCTTGGAATCTATTTTTATTTCATTTATAACATCTTCCATACCAAACTCCACTTGGTAGATCCTTAGTGGAGCAAGTATCAGTCAGAAAAAGGCACGAAAGAATGAAACAAATCATGTTTTGTAAGAATCTGTCCCTTATCTGATAGCAGCAGATACTGAAATTCAGATTTTATTCTTTCTCATTTAGGACCTGATTAACACACACTGTTTTACTACACAATCAAGGCCCATTTAGTCATAACTCTATCCTTTGTTGCATAATTAGCTGCTGCAGTGTGCTATGCAGTCAAAGTTTAAATTCTAGGGTGTTCCTATGACTTCCATGGAAACCTCCTACCTGGTCTAATCTAAGAGGACTCGGTGTCACCCCTTACTTGGCACTAGCTGAGAAGAAAAGCCAGAAGTTCCCTTTGGAAATGGTGTGTTGTTCTCTGGATGTTACGGAGGGCGTTCAACCAGGCTGCCCAAAGAAATGCTGCTCAATGTGATACCATCTGGGAAAAGAGGTGTGTTTTCATCATACTCTGTTACTGAGGTGAAGGGTTGTGCAGGACTTCAATGAGGCAATTTTTACCTTTATTGAAGATCACTGTGGCTCTCCTACCATTGACAGCACAGTCAAAAACACCTTCTTGGACACTCCTGGGTAATGCACACCTCTTCCCAGTACAGAATGTGCCCATAAAGAGGCCATTAACATGGACACAATTTGTTAGGGAAGAGGACTAAAGATGCAGAAACCACTTCTGAGAACCTTCATTGGGAGATGTTTAAAATAGGCAGTGGAATTTAAATGCAGCTCAGCGAGGTTTTTAGAGAGGCCACGTGCCCAGACTTTACAAGGCTCTCAAAGTTTAATAAAAACTGACCCATTTCTGCTATTACAGCTTCACAAGGTTTACCTTACTTGCTGGTCCAAACTTTATTGTAACTAAATATTGGGATAATGAACGAGATGGTAGTCTATCACAGTCCAAAATAATCTCAGTTCATGTTGGTGGTGCATGCGGTTAGCTCTTAGCCTATATTTTTTGCTACACTTTCAGAAACTTTGAGAATCCTCCCGTGGTCTTTAATCTCAATATCAAATGATGACATTTAAAGCTTGGAAGAAAAAGAAATATGCTGCTACTTGACATATAGGTCCATTAATTAGCCTCATCTTTCACTTTTAATAGGTCTGTATTCCCTGTAAACCACTCCCAGAGGGTGGATCCAGGTGTAGTATTGCTTAAGTGTGGAATTTGAATGGCCATCCGTTCTTACACACATAATTCATGATGAAAAGTTAGTCAGCACTTATATGTTCCTAATCACTTTCTTTTAATTAATATAAAAATGTAATGCAGTTTTTCTGAGCCTTGTGTTTTTAGGACATTACAGTGCTCTAGTGCATGTTTTTCTGAAAACAACTTCAGAAAATTAATAAGAAGTCATTTTCTTATATAGCAACTACTGGCTGCAGTAGCCAAATCCTCTTTTTTTGTGACCTCAAAGCATCCTAAAATATGTAATGCAATTACAGCTTTTTAGAACTGAGTCCTTTACTGTTAATTTAATGTTAGCAGTAAATTGAATTCATCTTTAACTTTCCAGTATTACAACATCTGGATCAGTTTTTATTTTTATGTTTGCATCACTTACAATTACATTAAATAATTTGCTGCACTGAACCTCAGCGAAAAGAGATGTGAATCAGAAAACTTCCATCATTAATCAAAGCCTTTAACTATAATAGATTCTTTCGTCATAACGCAAGTCTATTTCAGAATTAGCAGTTCAGATCTGAGTTGAAACCTTCTGTAAACAAAAAGAGTTAGAGTTTAATTATTTCTACCAGTGCATCTTTGCTCATGGCCTTAAAAACAGGGCTTCCACAACTGCTTCTCATCTGTGGCTATTAACTGGAGACACTCTATGCAGCTTTTTAAGGTCTTTGAGTTCTTTGTCCCTTAAAAAAAGCATTTTAGGGAAGAAAAATAAAATTGTACTACAATTAGTGATTTTAAAGACTTCTAAGTTATCTTAACCATTTTTTTTCCCCTTCATCAGTCTGACAAAAAAATTTAAGAATTGCCTTTTCTCCTCTCTAAAATTTTAATATATTTCAGGTTATGAATGTTTCAAAATCCTTCCATCTTTCACCCAAATGTAAATGCCTGTTCAGAGCTGACTTGAACTTTCTTTCTGCATTTATGTATTTTTTAAACCTACAAGGTCAATAAAGATCTTTTACTTGTTACTGTAATTTCAGTGGATATTCTTACTCTTTCACAGAACCACTGTCCTGTTCGCAATTTTTCTTTCGGTTTCTCCAAAGAAAATAAAACCAGCCTCCGAGCTTTTGAATACGAACTGTAACTCTGTATTTGGTTCAAAGCAACACGAAAACTGTTGCTGTAAACAAATCAGCATGGCAAGAAATATCTATTTGCAAATTGCATCCTGTCTCTCCTCCTTAACAGGTTAAGCACTTAACTTCAGTGCCTTCTGTTCCCCAGCTATTAACTTTTAAGAACTCTGTGGTGTGGGCAGTCCTCAGCATTAAGGTTGCTGCAAGGACACATAGCACAAGTCTTCAGGTCCTCTATACATCTTGCAAACTCTGTCTGTTTAAAAACTTTGAAAATAGACAGAAATCATGAGACACGAGACTTCTCATTTTTTAGGAACTTCATAGCACTGGAGTCCCTACATTTTTCTCATGACTGGTGTGAACTTAAGGGGTTGCTTTTAAAAGCCATGTTCAGAGGTGCAGATGGAAACACAGAACTCTTCTGGTGTTAATTGGAAGGGAATTCAGTGGTCATATCATCCCTCCTTCCAGTCAAAGTGTCACTGCACCAACATTTCACCAGGTCTGTAGAGCCTGTAATGAGGATACACAATTGCTCTGGATAACATTCTATGCTGCTGCTATCAGTGAAAAAGTTTCCTTTGAAGCAGAAGATGAACCTCTCAAGCTACAACATGTGGCTCTTGCTGCTTGTATATGTATAACATATACCATGGCCAAGAACAGTTTCACACTGTTACCTTTATAACTGCTGTGCACACAGTTGCAGACTGGTGTAGACTACCTCTTTACCAGACTTAGCAAGCCCACATCTCAACAGTTTCTCACAGACCATGTGCTCCAGATCCCTGTCTCTCTCAGTAGTTTTCCAATGGACCCAAAAGTCACAATTCTGAAGTTGTCACTCAAAACTACAGGGTTCCATAATAGTAAAGTTTGTAATTCAGGCATTATAATGTCTTTCAAGTAACTCCATGGCCTGCCAATGTGATTCAAAGCACTTAGGTATGTGCCTGGACTCCCTACATAGTCAACAGAGAGATACAGGTACCCCTGAAAGTCTCTTGGTAATGATAAAGACTGGAGCATTTACTTGCCTTTGTTGACTGTACAGGGGTCTTCGTAGTTCAGTGGCGCGATTCAGCACCCTTTCACACTGAGCAGGGGGCTATCTGGAGCTGTCTAACAGGAGATCACACTCAGGACTGCACCAGACAAGGCATTTTTTTGACTTAGAAGTGTGCACAGCAGTTGCCTTGATTCGCTGGGGAGCTGGAACACAAGGTCAGCCTCAGAGAGAAGGTGTCTTATTAGAGAGGAAATGTATGACTAAGTTCTGCTCAGCGCAGAGGTTTCAGATGTAGCATTTCCAACTGGATAACTGTTAGGTAGAAAAAACATCAAAAATATATTTTTTTTTTTAGTAAAGAAATTTATTAGCAAAACTATGGAGGTATAACTGGCGAAGACTTGGAGACTAACCCTTTATGTTATAGATTCACAAATCCATATTCTTGCTCTCAACATTTCTGAGCTAATAGAGTGATGAGGATATTCTCTGAGCTTCTGCACTTCTGCTTTCTTTAGTATTTTGGGGTACGTTTCACACAGTGTTGCAAAGTGTTCATAATGCTCTATCATTTTCACCGGTTGAATAATATAATTTTTTGCAGGTATTTGACTTTGGATTCAATAATTTGCAATTCTTCTGAATAGGTGCAGACTATCCAAACAAGAAGTTGCAGCAATTCAAAAGACAAGGTAGGTTTTATGTGAATAAAGCTGGTCTCCTTCAGCTGTACTGAAACTAGATGTTCCTTCAGTTTCTTTGCTGGTAGTGTTTCGCCTAGGACAAACTGGTAATTCATGCATGTTTTAATTAAAAAAAAATAAATTATTTGTTTCCAATAAGGTACTAGCAGCTGAAAACCTGTTATTCTAATTCTTTTGGAGTAGCTAATTTAAATAGTTTTAAGGTGAAAGCTCAATCTCTTTACCTATCCTGCATAGCAAATTGTAATACAAATAGAAGATGGTATGTATATTACATAAAGAGAGGAAAAAAATATGAGGGCTGAAAAGGTTGCAGGAGGGGTTGGAATTGGAGATAATTTAATATATATCCTCCATAAGCCACATAATATTTATTAGGGATTTGTAATATGTACAAAGACTGTGAAAAGAGTAAGAAATGGTTTCAGAAATGTATTTACAACTTATGTTGTTTAACTACTCATTGCTTAAATTGAACTCTGTAATAGAGTTCTTGCTTTCCAGTATTTGGTATATATTTTCATTTATAATTGACTCATAAAAAAATTCCTGGTTTTTCATCCCTTTTGTACTGAATTTCTTCTCAGATCTCTGTAGGTACATAAAAGTCATAAGAAGGATTACACAGTACAATACTAGCCTATATATGATATAAATAATCTGATAAAATGTGAAAGCCCAAAGTGGTAACAACTGAAGAGAAGTATTTCAACATCATAAGTTGCAGTAGTTATTTATGTTTTACCAACTATACAAATATTCTCATCTACACAAACATTTCTTTCTGTATGTTGAAAATACATTTTATTGCTGCAAGCAAAATTTATATATATTGAACTTCAAATGTAATACTGCAGAGCTGTGTTCTGGGTGTTCTTCTCTGGGCCAGGTAAAGTGAAGAAATTAATGGTGTCTGATTTGAGAAACCATCAACGTCATCTGAAGCTTGATCTCTCCCTGCTTCTAGGCCAGATGGAAGTCTGAGTGAAGCTGTGCTGTCATGTACATGGCTCCCCAAGAGACACTCTGGAAGGATGAATTTTTTTCCAATATCTAACAAGTTCCATGTTACTTTATAATTTTCTTAAGCTTATCTGGTTTTGCCTTAAAAATAGGATTTTTTTAGTCATACATTACTCCCATAAAAATTCTGGTTCAGCTCCTTGGTGTAGTAATATTTCTTTATTTTTTTTTAATTATTTCCAGCCTAAATTTGTTCCTGGTCAATTTATTTCTATTAGTTCTTGTGTCAGAATGGTCTTTAGCTTAAAGAGTTGTTTACCCTGCCTGATATTTACATCCCTGAAATACTTACAAAGAATGGAGTGAGGACAAAAACTGGCAGATGGCTATTGTTTAAGCTGTAATTTGTATTAATTATAATAATTAATCAAGTTTCTTGGAGTTCAGGAGGGTGTCATTATTCAGGAGGATCTGGTATCCAACTAAAATTCCTTAAGAGAAAAGTTGTTGCTGGAAGATTTTGGGGTAGTAAATAAATCAGCAGCCCTACTAGTAAATGTGTGCTAATATTTTTTATTACTGAGCTTAACCAAAGCATTTCTACCAAGAGAATGAAGTGATACGCATAGCCACTATGTTTATTACTCTACATATTCTTGTAAGGAGACCTAAATGGGCCACGGTGTGCTGACAAGCAGTTACTGCTTGTGATTTTTCTTTTTTCTGGGACACTGAGGAAGTCCTTTAAGGATATACCTGCATTACCATGTCAGATTGAATCAGGAGTGCAGTCACACACCAAAACTTCCTGATTGTCCTGTTATTGGTGCTTTGACTCCCAGGACAAAGTGCTCATGGAAGGATGAATTGTGATCCTTGGAGACAAGGCAGAATGGGGCACTGCATGCCTGAGGCACAGCTTGGACATTCATCTGTGTGGGCCTTTTCTCCACAGGACCAGATCACAGCCAGTCTAAAGGAAAACCTCTCTGTTAGTCCTGTAGTGTGGATGTCAGGATCTTCGGACAACACATATTGCTCCACTTCTGTATTTAACAGGTGATAATAACTACTGGTCTAATTTTATATATCTTTAGTTAGATTTTAATTTTCCTTATTTAACCTTCTTGGTTACTACTTCCGCTGTTGAACAACCACTCTGTTACAAACATCAACATTTCCATGCATGTGGTGCTTAAGTGCATTAAGCTGCTCTGGACAGAGGAACCTTGCTCCAGCAAAAACATGGATCTGGTTTTCACAGGTCATAGAACCATAGAACAGTTTGAGTTGGAAGGGACCTTAAAGACCATACAGTTCCAGCCACCCTGTCATGCTGGCCCATGCAAGCAGGCCCATGCTGCCCTCTACAGAGCTCTCCTGGTGTTTGCCCCCATAATGGTATTGGGTTACCTCTTCTAGATCTATGTGGAGCTTTTTTGAATTCAGAGGCTTTATTGTCTCTGGTTTATTTTGTGTGGAATCAAGTACAATTTTCTAAGTATGGAAACAACATTTTTACATATTTAGACAGCTTCACTGACAAGTAAATAAGACCTTGCAGTTCCTTGTCTACAGCTGTTCTTCAAAGAGCTGGCCCAAGTATTTCTTCTAGTCCTCAGCAACCTGTATAAACCACACAGGGCTGATTGTGTGTTGATTTATAGCCATTTAGGCTAAAAATATTTACAACCCACTTTTTTTTATTTATTCATTAATTTACTTCTGTTTGATGTCATTCTTGTCTCAGACATGTTGCAAAATATTTTTAACTTCTGTTCGTAAAAACTTCAGAAGGAAGAGAGTAGATCACTAGATCATCATCTTCCCTCACATCTAGTACTGTCACAGGAACACGGAATTTCTCTGTATACCTTTTACAGCAGGGTTATATTCTCATATCTACTTGGGTAAGATCAAAAAGATTCAGTGTGTTGGGAGTTCAGTATTAATTTCTACTCTTGTAATGACCTGGCAATTGTTTGATTGTGAGAAATTAATCTCCTTGTGACCTTTGGAATTTGTAAAATTTTACTCCTGGAGGAAGCTTTGTAGCTACAAATGATACACTTGGGTTCTGAATGAAAAGCGCTCTTCCCCCTCCCCTTTTCTGTCCTTATGCTTCACTCAGCTTTAGTCTTATAAGTAACTTTCTATGGAAATGAAGGTGCAGAAAGAACTTCAGTTTAAGATACTGTAGAAAAAGCCCCACTGCAGATATATTTTTGTGTAGTTCCACTGTATTCAGTGCACTGCTTCATGTGGAAGCATGCTATAAATTATGAATAGCTGCTCTTCAGGTAGCACTGTTCATTCTAGGCACTGAGTCAGTTAGGGTTATTGGAGGGGGAATTATAATGATCATGAAGCTTGCAATTCTCATCTGTCTGAATGCTTGCATGAGGACTGAACTTAGATTTTACATTTGAATGTCTCCATTTGCAATGGTTCAATTTTTTTTAATGTAATTATTTTTGCAAACACAAAAAACAAACCGACAAAAGACCTCCAAATAATACTAAAACCGAAGTCCCCAAATCCAATACAGAAATTTAAAAAATGGGATAGTGCTGACTATAAATGAGATGTCAGCAAGGCTGACATTAGTGGATCAAAATAACCCCCTGTGATTTCCTATTTTTTTGGCTGTTTGCCACAAAGGCACATCAGCTGCAAAATTGCTGACAATCTTCTAACACAGAAGAGAGGGTAGAGATTTGAAAATTACAAGTTAAATTGCAAGATTTTTTCTTTCCTTCCTGCTTCTGCCTACATTTTCTTCTACCTCCTCAGTTTGTACGTAGAGGCTTTCATTCTTCTTTCTATCTACACTTTCAATTCCTGTCCTGAATTTAATTCACTTATATTCTAGTTCTTAAGGGCTCTTCATATGAGTTGAGTGGCTTCAATCACCTCCCTGGGACACACTTCGAATGGTGGAATTTGGCTGAAGGGAATTTGGCAGTGGGGACCAGTCAGATTGTCCACCGCACTCAAATGTGTCATCAGCTAGAGACTAACACTGAGGAACAGCGCCCTTGGGACTGAAGAACACTCAATCACTCAGCATTCATAGAAAGGCCACAACTTGGTCAGCAGAGCTTCTTGTACCTCCATGTGACCTTTGAAATGTGTCCCTTTCCACATTTTGCTTTGATGTGCATTGATAACACAAGCCATATAATTTTCCATTAATTCATCTGCTGATCCTGTGAGAACTCCTTCAAAAGTTAGAAGCATTTCTCTATTTCAATCTGGCAAATTAAAAAAAGTGAAGACAAACTGATTTATAAAAACGCATAAAATATTTTGTTTCCTCCATGCTTATTATATTTGCTTACTAACAATGATCTGCATAGGAAATGATGTGAATGAATGTGAATGATCAAATGAGAATGCCACTGGATTTTTAATGTTGTATATTGATGTACTGAGAAAAGACCAATGAGAATTTTAACATAAATTTAGCCGTATAGCTGCTTGGGGACTGTCACAGTGGCTGAGAACTCCTTTAGGTGTTTAAAAAGCAGTCCTTTGAATCTAAAGCCTCCTGCAAGGATGGCTTCTTTTATAGTCAATGTAGAGAAATAGGTCAAATTAAGCATTTTTAAGATTTGCCTGTGTTAAATGCTTCAGACGGAGTGAGATGAACCCTTCTTGGTGTGTCTCTTCCTCCCTTTTGGCTGCAAAGACAACACTGAGTGACGGGCTCAGCTGGAGACATCTCCATTGCATGTGTTGAGTATAGAGTGAGATGAATTCCCCACCAACCCCAGTTTCCAGTCCTCACTCAGGTAATTTTTTCCCTTTTCTTCTTACCCACCTTTCTATATATTCCACTGTGTAATGGCTGATTATGTTACAGCAGCTGTCAAAATTAAGTTAGGAACAATACACAGAGAAAAATCTTCTCCTAAACAGAATTAGAGCTGAAGGGTATATGGAAAGGATGGGACTTGTGGATGCATTTCAAGTTTGCTTTTGAAATTAATTAGGCATTGATAATAAATATTAAAAGGCTCCAGTGCCTACTCTGTTAGTAGCTTTGAGCTAGCTTTCCCAATAACAAATAATTTTGTTTTATAGAATAAAAACTCTCCTACATACTCATTTTGGGAAATTACATTCCTGTGTTTTAAATAATGTTCCTGCCTCTTTTTTTTTTGGCTTCAGACATAAGGATGAAGAATTCTAAAACTCCAATCTGAGTTAAATACTGGGAAGTTTGGTTGAACTTCTTAAAGTTCTTAAAGCTGGGAGTTGTCTCAGAAGGATGCACTCCAAAGGCTGGCTGGCACTGAGAGGGTTAGTGGTGATCTGACTGCTGCAGGAATGGGTACCCCATACATCTTCACAGTCATAGAACTGGGATGAAGCTCAACCCAGGGTCACTAAATTTTTCGCCCCAAGACACAAAAGTTTATCTTGATTCCAGCTTAGGTGACAGGCCAAACAGGAGCACAATTGAAGCAAGGCAGAATGGACTCTGACTCAGCTGTAGCTGGTTCAAGTCCTCATCCTTCCTGTTATTAGAAAAGGAACTAATCTAATACAGATCTTTTGGCAACCTCTTTCCTTCACACTGTTCTACTGTATGAAGTAATGGGATGGGAAGAAAACTCCCACCGATTAGTAAGGACTACTTACCTCCATATAGGACTTCACTGGGACAGGTAACCCACATGACTCCTTGTGTTTCTTCCACAGTTATACTATTAGAATCACTATTTATATAAAATAAGAGTTTTAATTTTTCTCCTTGAATGATATAAGCTTCCTAGAGAAGCTGGCAGCCCATGGCTTAGATGGGAGCACTCTGTGCTGGGTTAGGAATTGGCTGGATGGCTGGGCCCAAAGAGTGGTGGTGAATGGTATCTCATCCAGTTGGCGACCAGTCACCAGTGGTGTCCCCCAGTGATTGGTATTGGGTCCCATCCTGTTCAATATCTTCATTGATGATCTGGATGAGGGAATTGAGTCCATCATCAGCAAGTTTGCAGATGATACCAAGCTGGGAGGAAGGGTTGATATGTTGCAGGGTAGGATGGCCCTACAGAGGGACCTGGACAGAGTGAAGAGATGGGCTGATTCTAATGGGATGATGTTCAATAAGTCCAAATGTCGAGTACTTCATTTTAGACACAATGATCCCATGCAGAGCTATAGACTGGGGATAGAGTGGCTGGAGAATAGTCAGGCAGAAAGGGACCTGGGAGTGCTGGTTGACAGGAAGCTCAACATGAGCCAGCAGTGTGCCCAGGTGGCCAAGAAGGCCAATGGCATTCTAGCCTGCATCAGGAATAGCGTGGCAAGCAGGACCAGAGAAGCTATCGCCCCCCTGTCCTCGGCACTGGTCAGGCCTCATCTTGAATATTGGGTACAGTTCTGGGCCCCCCAGTTTGGGAAAGATGTTAGGATACTGGAATATGTTCAGAGGAGGGCAACGAAGATGGTGAAGGGGCTGGAGCACAAGCCCTATGAGGAACGACTGAGGGAGTTGGGGCTGTTTAGTCTGAAGAAGAGGAGACCTCATTGCTCTCTACAACTACCTAAAAGGAGGTTGTAGTCGGACAGGGGTTGGTCTATTCTCTCGGGTGACCAGTGGCAGAACTAGAGGGCATGGACTTAAGCCATGGAAAGTCATGGAAAGCTTAGGCTTGATGTTAGGAAAAAGTTCTTCACTGAAAGGGTGATTGGCCATTGGAATGCGCTGCCCAGGGATGTGGTGGAGTTGCTGACCCTGGAGGTGTTTAAGGCGAGACTGGATGAGGCACTGAGTGCCATGGTTTAGATGATGGTTGGTGTTAGTGTTGGTGTTGGTGTTAGTGTTGGGTTATAAGTTGGACTTGATGATCTCAGAGGTCCTTTCCAATCTTATGATACTGTGATACTGTGATATAAGGGCTTAGCCTAGCCATATAATGTTGTCATGCTCTACTTATAACCAAACAGCCTCATTCTTCGATGACTGATACAATAATGCCTGAGGCAAACTGTCAGCAAAGACCGCTGAGCAGAACTAGGCTTTGCAAATAGAGACACAAGTAAGGTAATACCTATCATATCAAATAGGCTTCCTGAAGTAATTGGTCTCTGAAAAATTGGTTTTGTGGTCCCTCTCAGTGGACTTGCTATGTTAAGATTTGTCTTAGCCCAAAGGTTGTGCCAATACTGAAAGCACAAACTGGATAATTGCTGCGAGGAAGTTCTTTTTCCTACCCTACTCCTAACAGCAAGACACCACCAACCATAACAACTTTGTCAGCAACCACTGACAATATTCTAGGGTTTTTGGGGGAGGAACATGTATTCATTTTTTTTCTGCTGCTTATCACACAGACATATTTCAAGAAGTCAGGTCCTGTGTCAATCAAACTGCCTGTTGCTCAAAACCTTTAACAACTGTGTCCCAGATTGCTAACCTGCATAGTCCATGGTCCCTTGAAGAATCTATCTTCATTTACTAATGACATGTTTTCAGTTTGTACTGCATCTGCCATAGAGAAAGTTTCAATTTATTTTTTTTTTCAGTAATCCCAACCACAGAGCAAATTGTGGTTACATAGGTAAATAAATTGAAAAAAATAAATTTTCTTATGGAAATACATTTTATACAAAGATGGAGTGGTGGGTTGACCTTTGTTGACTACCAGGTGCCCCCCAAGCTGCTCTCTCACTCCCCCTCCTCAGTGGGCCGGGGGAAAAAATAAGTTGAAGAACTAAGGGGTCAACTTAAAGCCAGTTTAATAAAGAAAAGAAAAGGCTGTGTGCAGAGGCAAAGGAAAAAAAAAAAGATTTGTTCTCAATTTCCCATCATTAGGTGATGTCCAGGTATTTCGTGGGAAGCAGAGCCTCTGTATGCACAGAGGAGACAAACTTCTTAACAATGAATGTCCTTCCCCCTCTTCTCTTAGTTTACTGCTGAGTGGAACTTCATATGGTATGGAATATCATTTTGGTCAGTTTGGGTCAACTGTCCCAGCCATGTACCCTCACAATTTCTTTCGCACCCTTGAGGTGCTCTTGGGGTGGGGGTTGTAGAGAAAGACTTGGTGCTAGGCAAACATTGCTCAGCAGCAGGCAAAACATTGGTGTATTATCAACACTTTCCATCTACGAAACACAGCACCATGACAGCTGCTATGGGGAACATTAACTCCAACACAGCCAGACCCAATACAGATTGACCTACAAATACTGTATTTTTCCAAAATACTGATAATTTCCTATGGAGACATCTCAGAGTGTAGTCATCGTAATGAACACAGCATTGTAATTCTTGTGATAAACTGGAATGCTACCTTATGTGTACTTAAGAGAGATTTCATACATCTGAAAGTCACAGTACAAAGGAAAGATGTTTATCTATTGTTTTTTATCTGTACTAGAGACTTCTCTTTGCTCTGAGGATAATGTTAGCAGACTGTGGAGCAGGATACCGTTCCCAACTGTGGAAATCCATCTCTTTCCAGTTGAGATACTCCAGGGTATCCAAGACCTCTTCACAGACCTGGCAGGTATGCTGTGGGAATAATGTAAGGATATACAGGCAGTGTTTGAAGCCTACAGTGCATTAGGACAACTCGTATGGTGTATAACCCTACGGTTAAACATTGGAAACACTCCCCCGGTGTTTACAAATCCATTTCAAGTAAGGGAAATGACATTTATTTTCCGTAATTGCAAAGAATGATGAAAAATTTTGAGTCAACTGAAGCTTTTATCTATTAAAAATCACTCATTGACGTATGAAGTTACACCTCATTGTGGAGAACAGGTCTTTTTATTATTTTTTGTTATCAATGCATTGGAAGCGCTGTGGCTTCCTGTCTCAGTGCATGTGTAGTAGAATACAAACAAGAATATCTATTGAACATGACGTCTAAGGAAATCTGTGTTTGTAGTTCTGGGAAAAAATATGATACTACGCGAACTGAAAGAGCCGATATCCTGAGCAAGGAAATGCACTGCACCAGGAGACTTCAGATTCAGTTCTTGACTGATCTCTAGGGACAATAGTAAGACTTTCTGAAGGAGTGCAGAGCTGGCTGCATGCTCCCTTTGCAATGTCTGGATTCTGTTTTAGCTGCTCCCCTGGGTGGCCCTTAGCACAGATCTGCACAGCCTGACTTCACTCCATCCTCCTTGGTTGTTGCCAGCAGCTACAGTGACGTGAGCACTTTCTGGCATAGGACTGCCCTGGCCTTGACTTTCTGTCTGCTATTAACAGCGAGAGCACAATGTGGAATACGTTGGGCTGGCGTTGAGCCACGGGAGAAGTCTCTCTGCTCTTGGCTACCCACCAGCAGAAAGCTGTTGTAGTCTCTTGGCATGGTGAGACATCCTCCATTTCAATGTATTCTACATGGAATGTGTGGAGATGTTTTACTGAATTCCTTCTTCTGACTTCATGGAATGATATGTCAGACATTTCAGTGAGTTAATTGCCTGAAAACAAAGTGCTTGCTTGTTGGTAAACAGAGACATATCGAACTAGATTTTATAAAATGATTAGCTAATTAAATCATAGTTTTCATAACTCCTTTTTGTCATACAAAACACAGTGGAACTGCCTCGGGAACAGTCAAGCTGATACCCTTAATTTCCAAAAAAAAAGCTAAAAGCAATTGAAGGTTTCAATTTGTTTGGGAATTGTAGGTTATTTTTTTAGCAAACATTGAAAATATGTTACTACACTCACAACCATTTTCAATATTGCATAGCTTGAGAACATAAACAAATATCTATAGAAATTCTAAGAATTCTGCAAAGTGTCTGTTTTTCTTCCTGCTTCAGTTTTATACAGTTTGAAGGAAAGGAGTATGGAAGAGAGAAGAAGAGGATGAAATCAGAATTATAGAGGAAAAGCAAATTGTTCAAAATTAATCCTGTTACACTGAGAATCTTAATGAGGACTACAGTTCCTCAATGCAGTCCAGAATCCATCATTAGTCTAATTAAAATCTGAACAATATAACTATAAAGTTGGATTGGTTACCACAGTGCAAACACTGTTAACAATACAGTTAGGGATGATGTATGAAAACTTGCCGGTGTCTACCCTTTCCTTGCTTTTCCACTTACTTATCTTCTTCCCTCTTGCCACAGTCCCCTTAAGAGGATGTTTGAGGTCTTCAAGAAGTCATCAGTGTCCCTAATTCTTTGCAAGGAGGACTGCGACACTGGCATGGCTCAACATTATCTAAAACAATGTGCTTGCTTCTGTTATCGCCAGTGATTCTCAATTTCATATTTTGCTTTCTTTTCTGTTCTCTTTTACTGTTCTTAAAAATATTTTACCAGGCACACTTGGTTGCACTCCTGTGGTACCCAGTAAATGCCATTTGTGTTTACAGTCTTGGGTTTTTTGGTGTCCATCTATATCTACAGTATGCTACATTTTTATCCTAAAATCAATGGCAGCTCATCCTACACAGAATAACTACTTGCTATCATTACCTATTACTTAACAGTAAGCAATGCACTGCACAATTGCACACACCTAAATTAAAGCTGAAACAATTTAGGATACAGCCATTTGACCTCTAAAGTATTACTGTCATCGCTGAGACATGCAAAAATCAGTCCAAGCCAAGAGAACTGGAGATAAGTCTGGACAGTCCCTATTGTTGGGTTAGTACAAAGTCTGTGACCTCTTATCAGTAATGGCAAACTCAGGTACGAGGCTCAGATTTTGCTCAGGAAATTAATGTAAAATCTTTCTGAAAGTTGGGATTTTTCTGAAAGTACTAATTATGGAAATATTAAATGAGTCGAATAAGTGATACAAATACCTCATGAAAGAAACCTATAAACCTTGAAATTGTGTAATACAGTGTTTTAATAAGGTTATTCCTATAAGATTTAAATCCTAAGAAACACTTTTGTGTGCTCTGCCTATGTAGTTTTAATCTTGTCCAAGCGTCAGCTGTTAAGGCATAAGAGAATATCGCATTACAGTAAAGGATTGGAATTTTGATAGTCTAATCAGTGAAAGAAAACTTAATTATTACAAATATGATAAGTGAATATACTAAAAACGTCTCTTGACAAACTAAATTTAACTTTTAACCTAAATTTTATCTTTAGTGGTTCTCTAGTCCATTTAATCTTATTTTGTTTTTTGTTCTAGATATACAAACACAAATTCAACCCTTTACCACATGTGGCCATTTCCTTTGACTCTTCTCTTGGCATCTTTTTTGTGACTTTATTGGGGAGGTCCTAGAGCATAATTTTGGCACTGCTTCTTAGCTTTGGCAGTCTAAGTGTATCAGCATTTCCATGTGCTCTTCAGCACACTTTTTACACATTTTCTGCTTTTTGCAGCAGTGTAGTCTGTTCTAGTCAGTTCTAGTGTAACAGAATGTGGATTTCTGAGACACTAGTTAAGGACTGCAGTGTGCATAGTACTTATACTCATTACAATAAAAACCATACATGCTCTGCTAGGGTCATCGGATGTGTAAAATAGTGTGCCTTAACTTGAGAGAGTATTGCCAGTCTGATGCTTTTGAGTCCAAAATGAGTACCCACACGGGGTTACCTAGTTCGTGACATACAGTTATAGAATCATAGAATGGTTTGGGCTGGAAAGGACCTTAAAGATTATCCAGTTCCAACCTGTCTGCCATGGGCAGGGACACCTCCCACCACACCAGGCTGCTCAAGACCCCATCCAACCTGGCCTTGAACACCTCCAGGGAGGAGGCATCCACAGCTTCCCTGGGCAACCTGTGCCAGTGTCTCACCACCCTCATCGTGAAGAATTTCTTCCTAATGTCTAATCTAAATCTCCACCCTTCCAGTTTAAAGCCATTCCCCCTCATCCTATCACTACAAGCCCTCGTAAACAGTCCCTCCCCAGCTTTCTTGTAGCCACCTTCAGGTACTGGAAGGCTGCTATGAACTGCTGATTGTGCTACCTTAAGCAATTAATTCGGTGTCCACAGCCCACCTTGCAGCCTCCAGATTCTGAAGTTGTGGGTTTGCAGCTCAGCTTGATTTCATATGCACACATATAAAAATATGAGTAGAAAGAACATTCTTCTGAGGTCTCTGGAGCCCTTTGGAAAGTGTTGGTATGTAAACGTTAGCACTGTTACTTAAAAGGGTGTCTGGAAATTACATTTTAATGGATCTGTATTGTTCCAGCTCTCTTGTTTCTATGAGACCTGTGGGAACACTCCTTCAGAGTGCAATTGTCCTTAAGCTTTTATGAATTATTTTAAGAGACCATCAAGTATCCAGCACCAATAATTTCACACGTCATGAGAAAATTTACTGAGCAAAGTTGTGTTTATCCTTGTAAATGTTACTCATTCTTGTGAAAATGCTCTTCTGAGACTGGTGTTCTGATCACTTTAGGAATAATTACTTGACCATAATTTTTGTGGGGAGGGGGAATGAATAAAAAGGAGATTCATGATGCTACTTGATTTCAGTATTTTTTTTTTTAGTATCCCAATTGCATTTAAGGACAGAGCAGACTCTTGAAGGTTTTAAAAACTGGAGATTCATAATTCAATAAAATCTCTCATGGATACGGTGGTACAAGCACAGGTAACATGATTTGTCTCTGATGCTATCTTAAAGACTTTATGACAATATGGTTTGTGTTGGCAGGATAAATTTGAATGAGTAATTAGTGCCTCTGCTATTTGACGACCTGAAAAGCTACTACACACACTTGGCTTGTACTTGTTACTGCTTCTGCTTAGGACTCTAATGGTTTATTCCAGAAGAACTGAAGGAGACTCATAAAAATTTTTTGTTTTCTCAGTCTACGTAGACATACATAGCACTTTCTGGATTTGACCAGTAAACTCTGCACTGCTGAATTACCTGCATAAGTACACTATCTGTGTTACCTATGCTGATCTTTGATTTGCACCTGTCCATTACATGTGGTCTTATTTCTGTTGCGATTATCAAGAGTGTATCAGTCCATAGATGAAATACAGTTTGTAGGAGATGAAAAAATAGAGTGCACTTTAAATGGGTAGTAGTCCTTGGCTGAGGACAGGGTCCTACTATTGCCTGAACAGTTTGTAGTAGAAACAGTCTTCATTTTATTCTTTTTGTCATTGAAGCAGCACTTGTGAATAATTTTCTATCACTTTTAGCTAGCTAAGTAAATAGCTCCATTGCTTCTCACTCAATAATGATCCAGCATAGAACACTTCAGTACATCTATCCACGATACTTAGCCTCCCTATGTACATAACATATATAATATGTAAAAATTTATATAAATATAATGTAATTTTATATTACATAAATACAATACAGAATCACAGAATGCTTTGGGTTGGAAGGAACCTTTAAAGGTCACCTAGTGAAACCCCCCCTGCAGTGAGAAGGGATGTCTTCCACTAGATCAGGTTGCTCAGAGCCACATCCAATCTGATCCTGAATGTTTTCAGGGATGGAGCATGTACCGCCTGTCTGGGCAATATATTCCAGTGTTTGACAACCCTCATTATCAAAAATTTCTTCCTTCTATCTAGTTCAAAACTACAATTTTTATAGTTTAATACCATTACCCCTCATCCTAACACTGCAGGCCTGATTAAGAAGTCTTTCTCCATCCTTCTTATAAGTCCCCTTTAAGCATTGAAAGACTGCAATAAGGTCTCTCCAAGACCTTCTCTTCTCCAGTCTAAACAACCCAAACACAGCTTTCTTTCACAAGACAGGTATTCTATACATCTGAACCTTTTTGTGGCCCTCCTCTGGACTCACTTTAAGAGACCCATGTCTTCCAAATACATTTGGAAAGGAATGTTAGAGGCCATCTAATCCAACACCTCACTCAAAGAATGGTCATTGCAGTTCTAGATCATGTATTCTCTCAGAATGGACTTCTGGTGGAGATGATAGTAGTCTGTCTGTGGGATAAAATAAGAGAGTCAAAGAACAGAGATTGACAGTAGCCAATAACTAAATTTTTCTGGAAAATTGGAGAATAAAAAGAAAGATCCTATGAGGGGAGTGGGCATCGGTGTTTTGAGTGGTTCTGTGTGAACTCAGAAATCTTCTTGTCTTTTTGCATCAGAATAAGGGTGTATATATTTTTGTTTGTCTTCTGATATAGAAATGCATAACAGTACCTGCCTTTTCATCAAACTAGCAACAGCCATATCACCAACCAAGCAAAATTACAGCTTTTTTTTTGCATGAGAATTCAAATAACAAATCATATTTAATGATATATTATAACAAATTGGAAGTATTGAGGATTTATGGTGATAAACATGAGAAAATAAACTATGCAGAATGGAATAGAGATATATTAACATCTGAATAATAAGCTTATGGGAGAAACGTTCTCCTGAAGTCTAGTAATAAAAACT
The DNA here is from genome assembly GCA_033556795.1 of Tapera naevia. Taxonomy (NCBI): domain Eukaryota; kingdom Metazoa; phylum Chordata; class Aves; order Cuculiformes; family Neomorphidae; genus Tapera; species Tapera naevia. Next base: position 241,980 of record JAUMJJ010000075.1, read on the forward strand.
AACTTATTTTTATAACAAAATAGGAAAGTTTTACTGTTATTAATTTTTTCTACACTCTAAATTTCATCTCTGCATGCTACTCTGCCTGCCTTCAAGAAAAAAACCGAAAAATTGCATTAAAAAATTTTACTTTACCTGTCATAGAAAGTGCTTCAACTTGCCTGATGGCTCCATGAAAATGCTAAATAATTTATTTATATGGCAAAAAAAGTATTTGCCTTCTTTAACGTAAGATGTAATATATTGGTTTGATACTTCAGGTGGATAGTATAACTAGGTAACATAACTAAAGAATGTCAGACCTACACATGGTTCTGTAAGAGCTCTCAGAACGAAACATGGAAAAATAGCACCATTTTTCTCAATAACAATTGGAGTCATCTGTCAGTCCAGGGGAATGCATTAAAACCTTCCTGCTAACAGTTGACTTAAACACTTCACAATCACTTAAGTATTAAGTCACACAGCAGATTTTTGATTGATCCATCTGTGTTCTTTTCCCTCTTGTTCATACATACGTAACAATATGATAAACAACAGTTAGGCTGAGCTGTATTTTGAAACCCCGTTATCAATTCAACCTGTATTTACTCTGAGACAAGGTTTTCTAAATTCAGTAATTTGAGGAAAATCTGTATTTTTAATCCTATTTTTACAAGAAAAGTTTAAATTTCTAGGACAATACCAGAATTTTTTTCTTGAAGTTTTCAGATGTATCCTAGGTTAATAAGAAAACAAAGCCATCTCCTTATTTAATACAGTTTGCAAAATACAACTCTCTAAAATGAAGCTTTGTGCTAAAATATTCAACAGATTCTATTTTCTTTCTAAGTTGACTTTTTGTAGTTGTTTGTTTATCTGTTTTAATGCTGTATTACTGCAATCTCAAAATTTATGGAATTCAAGAGGGTTCTTATTTTCTATTTTTGTGAGGAACTGGGGAACACATTAATTTTCTGAAGGTCATCTGGTCCTTTCAGAAATTTGTAGCAATGTGCTGCTAGTATTTTTTCCAAAGCTCAGTAAGAAGTTTGCACTATGAAGGGAAGGTTTTGTTTATTTTCTTGTTCTTTCAGTCTAGCTGTCTGATCTAGTGAAATCATGCGTTAATTTAGAACTGTTTATTTGAGATAAAAAGACTGAAACTGGAAAAAAATCAAAGTTTACTTTTTCTTCTACCTTATGGTGGAAAAAAAATGAGAAAGGTTGTAAAGCTCTCATTATGAAGATTGCAATGTCATAGAATTATATTTTCAAACTTGTTTAGACATCCAAAAAGATAGTTAGCTGCCCAGTATGACTACACAAATGTCTAAACGCATATCTGAGAATATAACTATCTTGAAAGTTTGGCCAAGGATGACTCTGGCCCGATCTTATTAAATTATGTTTATTCTGGTAACTGTTAGTCAAAACAAATATATGTGATATTCTGAACAAGTTTTCACATGCAATGTGTATGCCAGGAAAAAATGTGAATTCATTAAAAGAAAAAAAATAACAATTTTCTCTTGGTTGTTTTCTACCGGATTACAGTTTTCTGCTTAATACAGTCTAAGACAGCTCTCAAATCAAATTGTGAACAAAGAATGCACCATTCTTCAGTTTTAAAATATCAAACCCACATTTCTAACAGTGTATGTCTACTTGCACACTCTCTCAAATATAGATGAGAACAATATGCAATATTACTCAGCAAAAAATATCAAATATGCCATTATGTTTACATTGGATAGACTATAAATGTATTTTGGAGGCTATGTTGAGAAGGCAAACTAATTAAATGATGGTTTAGATCAATTGACCTGAGTCAGTCTTCCCTGGTGATAGAAAACAGCTTTTTATAATTATCTATAAATATTAAACATGACCTGATATCTCATGTTTCCATTTGGGAAAAGAAATCAACTCAAAGAATTTAGTAGCATATAGGAAAAGTTCTACTGAGTACTTTGGTACAATTCTCACTCACAATGAAGTTAAAGCTTTGGCTGTACCTTGTGCATGACTAGATTTTAAATGACATTTTAGAGTGCATATCTGGATTTTGGGGAGGCAGGGATTTTATGATTCTGCAGCAAATCAAACGTTGATAAAAGGGCATAGTCTCAATGCAATTAGTGTCTCTCATTCTAATTTCACCTCACAGAAGGAAAGTCCATCTCCCTCTCTTGCTTTTTGTTCTTCACCTGATGGAAAATTACTGTGCTATATGCTAGTAAAATACACTAGGACACATTTCAATATGTTGAAAAATACATGAGACTCCAACACTGTTTCCAGATTCCATTCATATATTACAGTTCCACTGCGTAATAGAAATGGGTGGAACATGGAGGCAAGAGTTGCTGTTTTGTACAAAATATGAAAAGGTGTGCAGTTTCCTCAATATCTGTGTTGCAATTTCTAGAGAAATACTTCGGATGAAGATCACTGGCATAGAATATCACCTCACCTCTTTTATAAGAACCTTACAAACTTAGCTCAAAAGAAACTGATTAGAGTAATTAGAACGAGATTCAACTCTTTTCCCAGGCTGACCTCCATATAATGACCACACTTTTTTTCTTTTTCTGCATGAATTTTTTTGATCCATAGAGGCTGAAAATGTGCATGTAAAATTCTTGTGCTGTTTTCTTTAAAGTCTGATGGGCCCCGTAATTTCCCTAGGGTTCTGAATATTGGTATTCAGTTCAGAGTGTGACTTATTATGCTAAGCATCAACACTCTACATCCTATTATAGTGAAAACCTTGAGAATAATAAAACATTTCACCTATAGAGAAAACCATGTTTAATGGCATGAAGAGAGACTGTTGTAGTGTTAGATGATATGTGCCTGAAGAAAATAAGTGATTTAGTAAGAATCTTGAAAATTTTAATCTTATGCATGGTTCCTTAAAGCTGTGTTTGTAGGGGAAAAAGAGATTTTAACTGCTCTGAGAGAAACAATAGTCAGAAGCAATATCAAAATCAAACAGCTATTTTTCTTTTGAGCCATTTATTTTCTCCAAAAAGGAAAATCTGCAATGTGTCATTTTAGCAGCTGGTGCTAAATCTGGATTAGCCACATGCCTATGACCCTCTTCAAATGGGTCCAAACACTCAAAGGTCCCTAAATGAATTAAACCCAGAAGTCTATAAAATATATGAAGGTCCATGACCAGTAGATGTCATTTATTCGAGTCACCTCTACCTTACCATCCTTTATATATGTACTCATGCTTTTAATCAGCGCTTCCTGCATTTGATAGTTAACTGGACATTTCATCAAGCTGAATTAAGGTTAACTTACTAACAGCTTTAACTAGTGCTAGCATCATGCATTATCCTGTAAACTGTTTAATCACTGATCCCAGCAAGTATGACAGAGTACATCTTTTCTGTGCATTTTCAATGTGCAACAATTCTCTTCAGCATTATACTGCAAAACCATTCTTTCCCATGTTTGGAAATTCAGTTGGACTTATAATGAGCTCAGAAAACTGAAAATATTATGGATTGCTCCTTAGACGTGCTTCCAGACTACTCATAGAAGAAGCTAAGAGGAGTAGGCTGATTTCAAAGAACAAACTGTTGCTTACTGTGCAGGGTGGCTGCAAAGTCAAATCCCTGCCGGTGGGTCAAATTCTGTCCTTCCAGCCGAGTGGCTGTAGTAAAGTACAGTCTTTGGATGCTAAGTGAGATTTTCACCCCTTTCCATTAACTTTGCTAGCACCATTTACTTTTAACCTAGGCCCAGTGCTTGGGCAGGAAAGACCAGGGCTGTCACAATTCGTATCACACTGCCCCAGGTTAAATGATCCTGATCCACAGCCTGATCCACAACAGAGAGCCCAGACCTGGCATCTAAACACACCCACAGCCAGGGATTAGCTACATATAATTGCAAACTCAAGAAACTGAACATTTGGTAATGTTTATTTAAAGTGTTGAAATCATTGCAAATGATGACAGATTGCAGACAGACAATGATATGTGATGTCTCAGTGACCCTGTTCCACAGGAAAAACACAAAATTATCCAGGAAATCACTTTAATTCTAGCAACAAGAAGAGTGTCTATTTCCAAGACTGCAGTGGGTCAGCCAGGCTATCCGTTAAGCTCTTCTAAAAGGGGAGGAAACGAAAACCAAGAATTCAGTACTTGCATTTGTTCCACCCATTCACTTCAGTAAATTTTGTTGGTTTTATTAGGATGTACTTCCTGGAACAAGTTCTAAAGAAGCTGGTTCTTTAAAGCTGTAGAGCTGAGTGAAACACTAAACATAATATATTCATACATCAAAATGAAAGACAATTTTGTCAGTATTTTTCTGAGCTGGTCTATGCACTGTCAATGCTTTATGTTATCCATGTGAAAGCTTTGTTTAACCTGAAAAGTGTGACTATACACTTTCCAGTGAAACAGGTAGAGACACTAATGCACATACATTTTCATTATAAACTTAGTCTGCTTGAATTATGGTTAATTCCATCAGTTTCTTCTGGGTGTTGATGAGATGATTAAGTTCTGCTGTTGAATAGGCATTGCTGAAGTCATGTTTTCATATAGAAATTAAGAAACTATACTGTACTTTGCCAGTAGGACAGTGTGCACTTGACATGTATGGAATATCCCTTTGGCCAGTTTGCCTCCTCCCAAATTCTTGCCTATCCCATCTTATTGCTAATGGGGGCAAAATGATAAATAGACAAGTCCTTAATGCTGTGTAAGCACTGTTCAGCAACAGTCAAAACATTGGTGTGCTATCAACACTGTTTTAGTCACAGATCAGAAATACAGAACCATATGGACTGCTATAAAGAAAATGGAAGTGAATGGAAATGCAAGTGAATGGACTACAGAACTTAACCTTGCAAAAGGATTTGCAGATACTTTCTTGGAGCTCATGAATATAGTTTGCTATTTTCCTACTCATTATATAGACAACAGCTGCTCAGAGTGCCCTATGCCTCCTGGCAGGCTCCTCACATGTAGAATAGCATCTGTGTCCTGCGGAGTAAGAGAAAGAAGCAGCGGGAGCTGATTTGTGCTTGAGTCTCCACACATGGTAAGATTAGGAGACGGCTGTATTGCTCACCTAGTTCCAGGAACTAAAAAACATTTCTGGGTTTTGTGGTAGAGATATAGTCCAAAAGAAGATCCCCTCTATTTCCTGTAAGACTGGCAGTGAGCCAACATCGTATTTTGGACAGAGCTGGAAGACAGTGTCATCCACAGCTGAACATGAATGAGATGATTTCATCTGCAAGGCAGTGACACTAAATCAGATACTAACCGCTAGCTGAAGTAAAGGGTATTTCTAAGTTTGTAAGCAGGGAACAGAAAAGAAGATTCACAGACTTGAAGTATCAATGTAGTATGCTTAGATCTTGTTTAATACCTTCACAATAGCTTGACACAGCCCTACCTTCATTAGTAGTTCTGCAGATATGTATTCTTGTGTTGACTTTCATTTCAAGAAGGATGAGATGTCCTGCAGCAACTGCAATACAACTATTTTAGATGTGAGCGTGTACAATGCATTCCATTAACAGAGAGGAATTATGTTTTACTGGAAGTGTTGGAGGAACTCTGCCTCATCCCTTTGTACAATTTCTACACAACAGTCGGCAGAGAACCACACTTGGTGTCATGAAAGTACTGCATGGTTTCCTGAATTGCTTCTTATGTGCGTAATTTGAACGCAAATCACAGCTCTGTGTTCATTATAGGTGTTATAAAATAGCAGTAAATGCTGAAATTTGTAACTGACTGAATTTGCTATAAATGATGTGTGTTTTATTGCCTGTTAATGCACAGCTGCTGCAGTAAACTTTGCAGTCCTGTTATTTTATAACGTTTTACCATGCGTATTAGAACAGCATGTTCACACTGGCATAGTTAAGAATGAGTTGCGGTTTCCACTACAAACCTCTGTTTTCAGTCGTAAAGGCTCTCTCACTGCTGTAACATAGTGCATGAATTTTAGATCTGCGTCTTTTTCTTTGAATCAGCCAAACTGGTTGATTCCAAATAATTTATGTATGAATACAAGAGAATGGGGCATTTTTTTTTAATTTGTATTCCTATTCAATCTTGTATATAAAAATGCAAGTGGTCTTACTTTAAACAAGAAAAATAATTTTTTACAGGAGCTGTTCCAATTTAGTGAAGTAAATTCTTTTCCATTATATTTTCCCAGAGAGTAATAGAGGGCCTACATGAAATACACTCATAGTGACCTGATGTAGACCTGTATTTAAAATTATTCAGTCCAATTGGTCAGTAGGGCTTCTGCCGTAGTGAAGGTTATAGGACAAATTTTATTACGAGTTGAAGTCCATGCAGACAGATATTTCCCAGAAGTAAGAAAGGTTTTTATGAACAATTAATAAGAAAGAAATCCAGATAATATTTTTAAATAAGCATATTGTATTCATGTTATGTTTTGCCTCTGGAGACTTCATCGCACTGTATAAAGAAGGGTACTGGGAGTAATGCTCTCTACACTTATTATCTAAAACAGAGGGTGTAAGTACTAAGAAGGCAAAATAGATGGTGTTGGCTGGCAAAGCGATATATGAATGTAGACTGCTTGTTAGTTGCTGGAAAATATTGATTTTCAGATTGGTCTCTGTCTTTTTTTTCTTTTCTCTTTCCTACCTCAGACTCCAATATTTCTGAAGAAGCTGCAAAAGTCAGAATTTCTTAATCAGTAAAACTAAATGTGGCATCTGTTCTTCATTCTTAGTAAAAATTCATAGAAAGTATGTTGAGAAGGGAAAGGGGAATGGGTGGAGGTGTATGCTCAAGACATGTTTGAATGGAAAATTTTGAGAGGTTTTAGATGTTCACAAAATATTTTAGGCAAAAATGGGGCACATCATATTCCCTGTGCCTGTTGCCAAGCTGCTGTGTCACAGCAGGGACTTCCGCTTTCTCTGCAAAATAATTAAAAATCAGTACAAAGACCTGACATTACTCAGAAGGTAGTGGGACATATGGATGCACAAGAATTTTAAAAAATTCACGTCAAAGTCGTTGTTTCAAGGGCCAAATGTTTCCTGAGCTGAGAGACAGGGATGACACAGCCCTTGTAGGTCCTTGCCTAGAGCCTGCATGCAAAGTGCAAGGTGGCCTTTCATCTGCATTCTCACCCTGCAGCAATGAGTTTTCATTAAAGAGGCCATGTTTTGTTTAACCAGAAAATCCCCTGCGTCATCTTCTGTGCAGGTCAGCTTTCCTTGGACTTCCCCTGAGTTATAGCTTTATGATTCTGGGAGCTGCTGACAGCCCCTGAGGCAGAGTTAAGCTGAGCTGAGGACAGCTAAAAAAAGAGTCAGTTTGCATCTCCACAGATTTACTGCATTCCAACTTTGCTCTAAATAATTTTCCCTTTCGAAAGGATGAATTAAGCAATGCTTTGGAGTGACAGGACCATTTTCAAACTAAGTATTTGCTGAGAAAGACAAGTCTTTCAGCATCCGCATCACAGGGTAACCCACATTAGGAGGTGTGGGTAGTATCAGCTTCCCAAATTAACCTCTTCACCCAACATTTAGCAGCAATCACTGCAGGGAGTGGGTTAAGTAGGAAACCCCGCGGTACTGTTAGCTAGGTAAGCACAGGGAGGAGAAGAGCTGAGCAGCAGTTACTGACCTCTCCCTGTGCCACAATCCCTACTCCCCTAGTACCAAATGGTACTCAAAAGCCACACTTTCAGGGCCACTGAGTGATGTGGAGATTTTCCATTAGACATCTCTCTCTGTCAGAAGAGGCAGAAAGAACCAGTCTACTTAGCACTGTAAATTATTCGTTCATCTACAGCTTATTTGCTTTTAATGACACCTTCAGTAATCAAAGTTGGCACTTGAGCCATGAGATTAGTGCAATTTCTTGCCCTTTCCAGTTGTTTCACATATAACATGATTAGGAGCAGTCATAATCTTCACAGAGCCTGTGAGATCCATGTGGAACTGATTTTCCATCTACCTCAACTGCGATCCAGCAATGGCATTAATAACATTGTTGAAGTATCAAAAATGCTATAGATATCTAAGTCTAAGGATGTAAACAGTGCAAGGTCTGGGAAGAGTGACTATAGCTTTTATCAGACCTACTAGATGGAACTAAAAATACAGATAAGCTTCCCAGCAGGCAAGACAATAACACATACGGACATCTGTTTTGTCCATCTATGAGTAAGTCTAATAAAAATAAAAAAAAGAAGGTTTACTATATAACCTTTCTCCTTTCTACCAGAGGTTAATGGTTCTTAAGGACACTGTAGTTTGGCTCAAATAGACAGCAATCTAGAGAAAAAAATTCTTGAGGGTGAATGTGTTTTCTGCCAAATACTTCAGGGCAAACTCGCAGTGACTGCTGCTCCTTCTCTGCACAGAAGTCATCTGTGTAGGGAATGCTGAGCTGCCCTCCAGCACAACTCAGGTGAAAAATCATCTGCTAATTCAGCCTGAAAACAGTGGTACTGCCTTTGATACTGATGCTTTGGGATCAGTTTCAGGACAAGTTAGTGTACAAATCCATTGCTTTGGCTCTCCTCTCTCCCTGCCCTAGGCTGTGATGTGGACAGGGGCAACCCAGCATGCATTTCTGTATTATGCAGCCCAAGAGACTCCAGTTTCAAGGTATTTCCGTGGCATGAGTTTATCTTAATTAAGTAGCCATCAGTGTTCTTTTATGGCTCTTCCACAGGACTGAGGTGCGGTCTTATGTGAAAATCCTATGCTTAAATCCCATTCCTAATGAAAGAAAAAAAAAAATCAAAGCAACTGAAATATTCACACGAATTTAATATTTACATGAATTTAAACTCCTGTGGGTACTTGGTGCGCCAAACCCCATGATTTTGCCTTCTGATATCTGTTTCATAGAACCTTAGAAACATAGGATTATCCGTTTGAAAAGACCTTGAGATCATTAAGTTCAACTGTACATGTCGCTAACAAACTCATCTACCTGCCTTTTAAACACCTCCAGGGATGGGGACTCAGTCACCTCCCTGGGCAGCTGTTCCGATGCCTGACAACCCTTTCAGTGAAGAAATTCTTCCTGATGTCTAATCTGAACCTCCCATGGCTCAACTTATGGTCATTTCCTCTCATCTTATTGTCTGTCACTTGGAAGAAGAGACCAGCACCCACCTCTCCACAAGCTCCCTTGAGGTAGTTGTAGACAGTGATGAGGTCTCCCCTCAGCCTCCTCTTCTCTTCTCCAGGCTAAACAATCCCAGTTCTCTCAGCTGCTCCTGGTAGGATTTGTTCTCCAGCCCCCTCACCAGCCTCGTTGCTCTTCTCTGGACACGCTCCAACACCTGAATGTCCTTCTTGTAGTGAGGGGCCCAGAACTGAACACAGTACTCGAGGTGCAGCCTCACCATTGCCGAGTACAGGGGCACAATCACCTCGCTGTTTCTGATACAGGCCAAGATGCCATTGGCCCTCTTGGTCACCTGGGCACATTGCTGGCTCATACTCAGCTGCTGTCAACCAGCACCCCCCAGGTCCTTCTCTCCCAGGCCATTCTTCCCCAAGCCTGTAATGCTACATGGGGTTGTTGTGCCCCAAGTGCAGGACTCGGCATTTGGTCTTGTTGAACCTCATCCCGTTGGTCTCAGCCCATTGATCCAGCCTGTCCAACTTGTTTGCAGAGAAACAACATAAAATTATGCTATTGTAGAAAAGCAGTGCTTGGAAGTATTGTATAAGTCCTTTATGCAATATTATACAATCTTTTCCTTAAAGCACAAATGAGTTAAACTTACTTTGACTTCTCTACCCAAGATAAATTGTTGCAATGATTAAACACAGCTCAGGAGCTACTTTGGACATGGTGCTACTAAACTATCAATTACAGATAACTCAGCATGGACTGAAGGGAAAGTAAGATCCATACCCAGAAAAAGGATGAAAACATATCAAGGGCAGTCTTATCACAGTGACACAAAGAGAAAATTGTGTAAATTAAAAGTAAAAGATAAATGTGAAACAAAATCCTAGATCCAAACACCTTTCGATTTAGGGAAAATTCAGATGTCAAATTAAAATTGGCACATCTACTTTATGATTTTCTCAGGTAGAAAGAGGCATTTTAGGCTCCAAGAGATATTGCTGCAAAGAAGTGGCTTCAGATTTACACAGGATCTGAGCCAGAAGCTTTCAGGATTTCCATTTAGGACTTTCCTGAATGCTTTCTCTCTAAATTCTGCTTTAGATACCTGAGGGGTTTGGGGTTTTTTTTGAATTTCTGGCCATCTGGTAGATCTGGAAAACTTATGCACTCTCCTTTCAGCAAAAAGAATTGCTCAAAAATTGCTAGTAACAGTATTCTTATCTTTTATATAGGTCAGTCACTGAAATAGAAAATGTGATTTTTGGCGAGTTTGTGGTAGGAAGAAACATGCTCTTTATCCAGTTAGGAATGCTTTTCACGTTTAGTAGGAGTATAATTTAGGTAAACTTTTCAATTAGTTCTGGGAGATATGTTATAAACAGGCATTAAAAAAAAAAAAGGAAAAAATCCGTACAAGACTTCCTAAATGTTCACGAAGTTCATTAAGCTGTGGCAATATGTCCCAAGTGTAGCAGTGGTCAGCTACTTGGCTCTTCAATCAAATAAAAGTAGCCTGGACAAGGTATTGCAAAATACACTTTAGGGAACAGTTTTGTGGTGGCCAGGAAAATGAAGTAGGTGAACTAACAGGTCTTTTTCATTTTCATGTTCTATTGCAGCATGATTGTTTGAAGCAAATTTGTGTATTTAACCTCCAGCTCATGTGTCTGAGAAAGCTATTACAAAATCTGTGTAGCCGTTAAAACAAGGGAATCTAAATTTAAATGCAAAGGAAACCCAAAATGATATAGGTGCAAAATATATCTGTGTGCAATGTTAAAGTCCTGGTCATCAATGACTGACTTGTTATTTTCAAGAATATTCTAGCATTTGGTTAGGGAATCATTTCTGGTAGCCTTTTGAAAAGCTTTAGTAACTAATAGAAAATTCTCATTGCAACCAGCCTAAACCAACATATTTTTAGTGCTCTGCTGTCTTTGTAATTGGCTCCTTTGCGGCTGAAAACTGAACATTAGTTTAAATGTCACTCAGGTTTACATCTTTTTCAGGGCACCTGGGGTAACAAGTTGACTACTGTCTGTGCAAATGAGGTGATTTGTTAGTGTGGGCATAGCTGCCTTGACTGTGGTAAGGGTGAGAATGACTCTGTATTGCATATGGGCTTCTCTCAGTGATGCATAAGGAGAAACAGGAACCACAACATACATATTCATAGAAGTTCACACTCTGCCAGGCTCTTGGGGGTAAGAATAGCCAAACACACCTTTCTGTGCTGATGTCAACAATAGCTATCCAGTGACTCAGAGATTTTTTACGATGAGAACCAGGAAGAGCTGAGTTACATGATAGCTCAGTTGGAGATGTCACATAGTTAATTAAAATAACCATTCCCAACTTTCCCTATGTGTTAAACAGAGGGAAATCAACTGAACTTATCCCTGCTATGCCTTACTGTGACATGCTGTAAAGGCACATATGCCTTGTTCAAGAGTGAAACTCATTACAGTCTTTCTTCCAAGAAGTTTTACCCCATGTAATTTGGACCACTGGGACATTAAAAAGGTCTAAAGCTTGCTCTCTTTTAGGTTCAACTTTTGACAGAGTTCAGTTTCTGTTTCATTTGAGCACATTTAATGATATTCAGAGTTGCTCAATGCCTCCCAGCAGCTGCTATAGAGCTGCCAGCTGCAGCTCCTGCAATCTGTCTTTGCTTTCTATTCAGTCTTTTTATGCAGCTCAAGTTTGAACTCTTTCATTCTTTTTATCAAATGCTATATTTTTTTCTTGCTTTCTCTTCCTCTGGTGCCTCTGGACAGTAGTATAATTCTGACACCAATAGTTGTTATAAATAATACGGTTGCTGCTCAGGGGAATGAAAATTCGACGAAGGGATGCATTGTGCATTGAAAATTGCAGGAATGCAGCAGATCTGTCATGCAAGACCACCAGCCCTAGGCGAGCTACAGTGGAAATTCACTCGGTTTCAGTTTGCCTTTGGCTTCTGTGCTTTGGCTGGGAAAAGATAATGATTTTAGATTATTCTTCAGACTTTGGGACATATCAAACTCGAGTACTTTGTGATATATGTCCATGATAAACCTACATATTTACCATAGAGCTTGGCAAAAATACTCTTGCCTAATACTTGAAACCCTCTATGTTTTATGAAATGTGCAAGGACACACAAAGAGAGACATTCCTTAATATCTGAACTACAAGTCTGGTTTCTTAATTTTCAAGTTAATTCTCCATGTCAGGGAACTCTTGGGGCTCAGTTTGTGCTTTTGCTTTGTCAGACATCAATGGGGAAAACTCATCTGTCTTTCCTTGTGGTACCTAAACCAGAAATTTTGTAGCATTTTAATTTTGACTATAGTCTGAGGACTAGTCTTCTTTAATTTTCAGTTTCTCCCATTTGTACACTTGACTTCTGGCTTGAGGAGTGACCAATAGGACACACTTCCTTTTATGCCGCAGTTCATCACATATTAACCATTTCTGTGTGTTCATTCTGCGTACTTGTTCCCAGAGAGACTGTGGTGGTTATATCCATTTTTAGAAGTAAACAATGACAAATATTTCCATCTGGACAATAATAAAAAAGTTGCTTCAGTTGAAAATAAAGCCTGACTCACAAGGGAACAACTTTTGTCATAGTTTGAACTTCTAAAGTGGAAAATTAGAACACAATTTAAGGCAGAATTGAAGAGTTTTTTCAACAGCTGTTGTGTCTGTCAGACATCGAATTACCAATGACTTCTCTCTGGGAAAGTTTTGGGTCCCTGGCTGGACTTAAGTGCTTTTGAAAATCTCTTCTTGCCTAGTCCTTTATTGTACATGTCGTGTGGAAACAAATCTGATTATCACAGAGATGCTTTCCTTAGGATAGCCTAAATGCAGCCATTTAAAAGGCATGCAACTTGAACAAGTAGTCCCTGGCAGCACTTTTCTGTAAAGCCTTAAGGTCCAGGATGAATCCCACATGAAAACCTACATAAGACAAAACACTGCTGTTTGAATAGCAAAACCAGCAAGGTTATTTCTTTGAAGAAGCAATAGAAGTTGACATTACAATGTGTCAAAGTAAGGTTAAGTGAGCTAAAGACTGCAGGCTTTTTTAATTAAGTAAATAAACTATCAATCACAAAATAATAACTGTCCTAAATAATAGGTTTATAAACCTTGCAATCTTGTTCCATGTATTCCAGTGTTGTCCTATTTTCATTATGCAGAAATTAAGAATTTCATTGAGGAATCGATTCTTAGCAGGACAACAGTTAGAAGCTCCTGGCAATTTAGGGTAAAATATGGCCAGATGCTCACAATAATTTTGACACTTAAAATGAAAAGACAATTACAGTATCACCAGTCCCACATGTGCCAAGCTTATGGGTGACTTTAGAATTCTAAGTTTTCAGAAGGTAATAAATATCCTCAGGACTTCTTTTTTCTTAGTTCTGTAACTTCATTCTTTTTTTTCAGGCTTGAATGATGAAACTTGCTTCATATAACTTTAACTAAAAACTGAACTTCTAGTATAAATGTATGGTTCATGTAACTGAGATAAGATCATGAGTGCTAGCAACAGAGTGAGTTGCTTAACAAAGTTAGGGAAGAAGACACAACAATATATTCAAGCTGTTAGGAACCATTTTTAAATGGAGATGTCCTAGATCTGATGTTTAATTCTGAAGTATTCAACAGATTTAGAACCATGGAATCAGAGAATCATGGAATTGTTCAGGATGTAAAGGACCTTCAAGATCATCAGGTCCAACCATAAACTTAACACTGCTAATTTCACCACTAAACCACGTCCCTATTTATTATAATTTGTGAACAATCCACTAATGCGCTTCTCCTGCATCCCCTAATGATGGCACACCTCTGTAGGCAGTGACCTTTCCCATGGTGATGGGGGTCCAGTGGTGTGAGGAGATGACTGCTGATCTGCATTTCATCTAAATGGTCATTAAAATGAGATACAAATCTCCTCCCTAGTGCAAAGTGAGCCAGAATTTTTTCTTTCTGAGGGTCAATGCATTACTTCTATTATTGGTTTTATGAGTGAAATTTCAAAATGCCTGGCACTCCTAAATCATTCTTGCCTGGATCACTCACATAAATAGGTGCTACTTGACATAAGGAATGCAAAATTGGGTGTTAGTCTATTCTAAAATTTACACAGAAAGTTGGATTAAAGTGCATCTAAGACTCAGCCCAATAACAGCACAAAAGCTGCAACTATTTCACAAATTTGAAATTCTGGTAAGTAAAGGGTTTTGGGCAAAAATACAAAGCTGCTCAAAATGCCAACCTACAAGCCAGTGGCTTACCTAAACATTGTACTGTAAAATATGCTAATGGACTGTCTTATAAGGTAGGCAATCCTCTCTGGCATGGCTTACTTGGAAACTATATGAGGTGAACAACCAGTCCAGTAATATTTCTGGAGAGATTTTCCATTTTTTCCTCCTAGGTCATAACTTGTTGGGAAAAATAAATGGTATTTTCTGAAAAGTATAGATTTTCAAAGTATAGTAAACACAGTTTTGTAGAGACATTTAGGACAGTAAGGGTATCTTCTGCTTAAACTATGTTGACTTTCTTCTCCTTGTCATACACTGCACCTGACCCTGAGAAAAGCTAAACTTTCATTCTCTTCTGTTTCTGGTAAAATTAGTGGCAGTTTTCCTCTTGTGTTATGAGTGATTGTGAACTTCAACTGTATTGCTTCAAATTAACTTAGCTGGCACTGAAGACTCTTCTGACCCCTGGTATCTCAATAAATTTACATTGCTTTGCCCTCTTTATCTGCATTATATCTTGGGCTAAGACTCTTTTTTCTGCTCTCACTAAATATCTAAACCCTCATCTGCTATGAAATGTATTAAAATAAAATTTGATATACCTGAAGCATGACATATTTTTATAGAACAACTGTTCTGAAACAGAAGAAAAGGCAATTTGCTTTTACACTAAAGTTGCCAATACTTGATTTTGGAAGGTCTTATTTTTTAGATCACCAGCCAAGCCTGAGTGTCTCCCAGAGCAAGACACTTGCAGGCAATCAAGAAAATAATTAGAATGCTATTAGGAAAACATTCTAATTCTAACTGCTTTTCTAAGGTTATACATAAAAGACAGTTTTAGGGCCCTTTTTTTTCAGGATGTAATTAGGAGAGGTGAGTGGCAACAGGAAGACAAAACTTTATAAAACTTTAATCATTTTTTCCTCTGACTTTAAAAGTCCTTTCTGAATTTTGTGTACCCAGTAGTCTAGGATGAGCTATGTTTGCACTTGAACCTAGAGGGAATAAGGAGGCTGCTTTTGTGTCTGCTGATCCAACCCATACCACTGTGTTGTTGCCAAGCTGAATCCCAAACAGGAAAAAGTACCCCCTGGAAGCTGCTAAAATCTCATGGTTTCACCACCTGGTAGAGGCAATTTTCCAAGTTCCATATCTTGAGGGTTCCTGACACTCAAGACAATGTTAATCGGTTAGTTTTACATGCTTCTATGATAATGTCAGTATTTGGGAACAAATGTTATGGGAGATATAGAAGAGAATGAGGAAGAGAAAAAAACATCTGCTCCAGTTTACATTTAATCATTCTTGAAATGCCAGCTCTTCTACAGGGTTCCTTTAGAGTCTTTCCCATGACATGGGTTATTTGTAAGTGGACAGCAGCAGAATACAACATGATTTTAATTCCCAGTTTATTCAGTCAACCACTAAGTTTTCCAGTCTTTATTTTTAAAAACCTCTAAACCTCTCAGTAATTAGGACTCTCTTCTTCTTCCAGTTGTTAATGGGCACAAACATGACCAATTTGAAATGTATCTAATAAGAGAACTTCCTGATTCTGTCTTCATGTAACAGCTATAACCCTAAGGGACAAATTATGTCTTCAATTGTACAAGCTCATCGTGTTCACCAAAGACTTGACAGTCCATCCATCAGAGGGAAAATATATATTGCAATTCGCTGCACAGGTTGTATATTTATTTCTTTGTTATTAACTTTTTTTTTTACATATATGAATATATATGTGTTTACGTATTTATTTTGAATCTGGTTTATAGTTTATTTTTTACTCTACTGATGCCATTATCTTTAAGATGCTCTCCTTTATATCTATGCAAAAACCTACAAGGAAAGAAACCCACTCTCTTTAAAATGTCTTTCACAGAACATACTCACATGAACTCAAGATACTCCATAGTTGCAAATTAATCTGAGAATAACCGTGTTTATTGACTGTTAAAACTTGATAATCTCTCCACTGTAATCATAGGCTTCATGTCCTCTGCCACAAAATTAAACATCATCTCTTGGAGGTGCAAACTGGGCTTCATAGCTTGCTTGGAATAAGAAAACAGAGAAAACATGCAGGAAGACTTGTGGATTATCCTTAGCCCATGACTCCTGAATACATTGTGATTAAATGACACTTTGCAGTGGAAAAATGATGTGTTTTGCAGGAAGGGTTTAGGAGGGCTTAGCTGTGGGTGAGGGAAGACTGACTTTGAAAATTTGTGGCCTGAGGAAAGGTGGACTGGAGGCATGAGTCATCATCCCCAGGGTCAAAGAGCGGGGAGAGAAAGACAAGGCTGGATCAATAGTAGTTTTTTCCATACTGATGCAAGAAATCCATTTACACCTCTTCTCTCAGCGCCTTCTGCTACAGCTTCACTTGTTATGGACCACTAATTGGTGAAATTTCTAATGCTGTCTCAAAGAAAAGGAGTGAGAAAACCAATGTTTGGAATTTGAATTTCAAGCAAGTCTGAAGCTGATTTCAAAATTCATTGCATTAGGGTGGCAGAGACTGTTGAAAATGAGGGGATACTGCATAAGAGTCAACTTAAATCCTTCGTCCTGTGAAAGCAAGAAAGTTGAATATAAGACTCTCTCCCTAGGATATTCCTAATAGTAACCTACTTCTTATACCACCAATTTCAGCTTCCTAGTGTGTGTGCTACGTTCTCTCTTCAGTGCTGGATTCACAGATAGCTTGAGGGTCACAGCCCCCAGAGCTGCAGGTTAAAGCTGTGAAAGTATTAGTATATCAGCTGAGGTAGACGCTATTACAAAAACACCTGCTTCCAGAGATATCTACAACTGATGCAAGAGGCAATCTCCACAAGATGATATGTGTCTGCAAGTATAATGATCCAGAGCCTCTCTGAATATCAAACAGATCTGGGTCTCCCCCTCTGTGACTGTTAGATAAGAGGATAACATATCTTGCAGAGACAGAGCAAGGAATTGATAGTTTGTGGAATTAAGTGGGAGGAAGGGTAAGATATGTGCATGATTACTAGGTAATCCTGCTCTCCCCTGTAGAAATATTCCTGGATTTCTAAAGATTACCTGTTATAAAATCATTGAATCATAGAACTACATGAGTTGGAAGGGATCCAAAAGGGATCATTGCCTCCAACTCCTATCCCTACACAGGACACTCCCAACATTCACACCATGTGACTGAGGGCATTGTCCAAATGCTTATTGAATGCAGCAGACTCAGTGCCATTAGTGTTTCTCTGGGGAGCAGTGCCAGTGCTCCACCATCTTCTAGGTGAAGAACCTATTCCTAATATCTAGTCTAAGCCTCCCCTGGCACATCTTCTTCCCATTACCTCTCATCCTATCATAGGTCACAAGAGAGAAGAGATCAGGACCTGTTTCACCTCCCTCCCTCATGAGAAGGCAATAAACAGTGATGAGATCCTCTCTGAGTCTCCTCCAGGCTGAACAGACCAAGTGACTTCAGCTGCTCCTCATATGACTGTACCTAATGATCTTTTCCAAACTAATCGCGCTACCAAGAATTTCATAAAAGTCTCACTGGCTCTGTGAAAGCTGTTAAAAACATAGGTCTTCACGTAATCTACATGCTAGACAAAGGTTCGCACTGTCTGATAAGCACGTAAAACTGATTCAGCCTTCTGATTGCTTTCAAGACCTATTAAAAGGCAAAATACAGTCCATTGCTGTGGTTTCTCCTACTGTGATCTACTAGTGTAAAGATGGTCTGGGATGTAGGCCCGGCTTCTGCTACCTAGATGGATGGACCAGTGACAAATTAAATACAATCCAGAAGAAACCATTCACAGTCTCCTGATGAATGTGAAGACAGCAGCTGGTCTCTACTACATGTCTGAAGGGAAAAAATGGATTTGAATTGGTAAATCAGGAAAGACTATGATATGACCTGGGCTCAGCATCTCAGCTCAATGATTGGAAGAGCTTTCTTAAGACAGCTTGCTGTGGGCTGTGGCCTTTGTCATCATTGTTACTTGTCACGAAAAGTTACCTGAATCCTGACAGGGAAGGAAGAACAGGCGGGCAAGCAGCAACAGCATTTAAATGCAAAGTGTATAAAAGCATGAACTGTCAAATAATGAAATACTGCTCTGTTGTTGCTCCTGTCTGTAATCACAGTTGCCATGATTTAAAATAATGCATTAGTTATATTTCTGCCAACACAAGAACACAGTTAATATCCCTTGCAACCAGCTTTATTTGCTTTGTGTGTCACAGAAGTTTCAGTGGTTTCAGCAAATTTGCATTTGCTCTTTTCCTCCACATAACTTCAATAGGTGACCCTAATCCTTCACAAAACAATGTAAAATCACATGAATATTCACACATAGCAAAAATTCTGTTTGTGATTTTTGGTCAAGAAGATATTTACTCACTAGGAAAGAAGTAATCTAAGTTACCTCTTTCAAGGTAACTGCCTCTGAACAGTAGTTATTTATAGAATATCAAAAACAGTTTGTCTAGTAATTAGTATTCATTTGCTTGCAGACAAAGCAGCCCAGATAAAACTACCTGCACTTTTGTCCTAATCTGAAGTTTAAAGAAAAATCCAAGTAACTTTTTTTTCTGTTTTGCATCTTCTGCTGGTTAAAATTGGGCATTCAGGTTTGCCTATTGCAGCTCATTTTGAAACTCATTAAGGAGAATGCACATAACTCCAGTCCTGGGCAGAACACACAGCAATTGCAGTGGTTTCTCACTCCCATTTAAACATCTTGGAGTCCTATTTATTGTGACTCAGCCCAACCATGGTGAAAAGTCCTTTGTTCCCCTGACTGATAGTCCAGGGCTTCTGTGAAACGTGGAAAAGTCCAGTCAAAACTCTTTGCACCATATGTCTGTGGCAGACATCTTAGTCAGAAAGTCAGCTCAAGGTTTCTCTGGTTTTAGTCAGGTTTTAGTTCCCACTAAACTGGTATCCTAAGATTTCTCATGCTGCTAGTGAGTGCTTTTAAAGTGACCTGCATGTTTCTTATAATATATGTGAGTAGAAATAGGCTTTCAGTTTCATTACCTAGTAAGATTTTGATCTGAGGTTGAAACTAGAAATACTGAAAACCTACAAGACAGCACACTTTTTTAAGATTTCAAACCAAACTCCACGAATGCACAAAGCTTAGAAATTCTAGGGAATTAGGCATATTAGGCACAGACTCCACCTTGCCCAGCTTCTGTAAAAAAGCTAAATGTCTTGATAGTTAATAGAGACAAGGACATCTTCATGTTAGAACACAGACCTATGCCTCTATAAGACAGCTTTCATTGTATAGAATAAAATGCTATGCGAATGTTCTTATTTATCTCTGCTGATGCAGGTTAGATGAAAACTCCCATTAGACATTTAACTCAGAGGGAAAATGTTTAATAGCTAAATAATAAAAAAATCAAAATCTATCAAAATCAGATTAAAATTCTATCACTGCAATTAAACTTACTAAACTTGAATAACACATTCCCCTAGAATAAGTTAACTGAAGTCTAGTCAATGAATTGATGAATTAACAGTAGCATGAAATTAAATCAACGATTATTCACCAGTGTTGGACAACAGCTAGGATTCCTTTAATGAAAATCTACTACATACACATCACTCTTAGAAAATTAGTAATTAAAATAATAAAAAAGTCTTTCAGACAGACTAGATCCTTTCCAGGTCTGTCGTTGAAACAAGAAATCTAAACACTAATGCTCAGAATTTACTAAGATATTAATTAGATAAGTAGAATACAAATGAAAGAGCAATTGCTACTTGTGGAATTGAAAGTAAGGGACAATAGGAAAGATTATAAAAGTACCTACTCCCTGGGGTAACTCGTGTGACTTTTTTCTCTGTGCTCATAGTTTTTGTGTATTTTTACTCTCTCAGAATATGTTTAAATATTTGCTTTAGCAGAAACAGCACACATATTCTTGCTTACACTGATGAAATAAAGGATTGTCTTTCATGGTAAACATATTATGCAGGAACAGAATTCAAGAAATAAACTGCTAAGTATTTTCAAAAGAAAAGTTGAAATTCATATGCACTACTTCTAAACCAGTCTATAACACTACCCACGCGAATTAAGAGTCCATAGGATACACTTAGGATATTATTTAAGAAAATAAAATAGTTATAAATAATTGAAACAGGAACAAGAAAGAAAATTACTCAATGAATGCCAGTGTACTTTACAAGTATCCGTGTGCTACATTCCTTCTCAAATGTTTGAACACTATGGAAAGGATATTAACACATAGTGAAAAAATATCAAATGATAATACCAACTTATTTATCATGTATTTTAAGGTGGAAAGTTTGTGAGCAACATGTAAAAATTATGAGTGGTAGTCCTTGTACAGTTTTTATCAAGTGTACTTAGACTATATTTTTTGAAGCTTGCAAGTGGAAATTTTGTCTTCTAATGCCAGTGAAATATTCAAGTTTAAATTCAGCAGAATTTATTCTCTGAATAACCCTGCCAAAATTTGGTAAAGAATGAATTTCAGTGATTATATTTTGTTAAAAAATCATTCTAATTTGCAGTTACACAGTGCTTGGTATTAAAGGATCTCAAAGCACATAACTGTTAGTTAAATTCCATGACTTGTCCCAGCGGAAGACATGCCTAGAGTTTTCGTTTAAAATTTTATTATATTCATTAAAATCTTGGCATCCCTTTTTGCCATTGCCTTCCCATGGAAAGTGCTGAAATGAATTTCATATGAAGTTTCTCTTTTTCCATTGTACTTCAATAAAGTTGCTACATAATAGTCAATAAAGACTGATCAAAATTTAGGTGCGATGGTCCTAGGATTGGAATCCCAGACCATATTTCAGGACCCAGTAAAAACATTCTGAATATGAAACAACCTAACATAATTGCAGGAAATATCAAGGCAAAGAATGAGTTTTGAGAACGTGCTTCTTAAGCCCCTTGTTACAAGGTGCAGGATATATTCCCTACATATGGGATTCATAGTTCAACTTTGTCCTGGAAAATAGATCTACACCTTCATTTGAAATATGCTTTTTAATTTCAGGCGCCATAGAGAGAGATAATGCTGTCCAGATTTTCACTGTTAGATTTTGCAAGAGTAAGCATGAATTTGGATTTAGGCAGCTAAAGTTAACTCACATCCCACTTTATAGTATTTCAAGCCTTCTCAGGTTCTAGTTTATTAAGACTAAATAAATGTACCAAATCAAATCTTTCACTTTTAGGAAAGTATTGGAAAATACTTTTAATAGGAGGATAGCACAACAAGTTACCTAGGGAGATCACGCAATGTTTATCCTTGGAGATTTTCAGAAGTTGGATCCACAGAGCCGTGATTGACCTGATCTCATGTTGGCAACAGGTCCACATTGAATGAGGCATTAGACCAGGTGCCTTCATGATGTTCCTTCTGACCAAGATCACTATGATTCTATGGAATCTTCCCAGTGTGGATGTCTGTTATGGGTAATCTGGCAGAAACTAGCAGTGCATTGTCAGTGTTTTAGATGACTATGATCGCATTATGTCAACCCAGCAACCCATCTTTGAACAGCCAGGTTGATTTTGTGGATCATTATTGCTATGATTTATTTGAGTTTCCCTTATATTCAGCTTCTTGCTAGTTTTTGTCTGCTTTTTTTCTGGGCTCTATGTTCTTATTTTTCTACAACTATAGAGGCTATGTTAGGAAACGGTGATTTATGAAGGACATGGTAGCATAGTCATAAATACAAAGCGAAAAACACAGCTCTAAGTCCTTGCGATGCTGACTGCACTGAAAAGCAACGTTTCCAAAAAAGGCCTGTTCTGGCCTGCATAAGAAAATAGAGCAGACCACATTTTCAGGAATAAAAGCTCTGCTTCTTGGCACTGTGTGAAACCCTAAGGCTTCTATGCAGTGATCAATATTCAGTAGTCAGAAGTAGACACTACCATCACTCACAAATTATAGGGTAGCTTTTTTCTTCCAAGCAATTAAAAGGGAGAAAAATCATATATAATACTTCCACTTTGACTGCAGCTGAGCAATAGATATCAATATAGGACCCGTTTGTCTATATTTTTGCACTTCACTGCCCATAGAAATCTTCACTAGACTTGCAAGGCTTTTTCGGGTTTGGTGGTGATCAGTCGTAAGACTGCCATCCGCAGCCTAACATTCTGGCTGAAATTACGAGCAGGAGGATGAAACTAGAATTTTTTTTTGTTTTGTTTTGGTCATTAAGGGCATGGGTTCATCTGAAGGTGAGTCAGTCACTGGCGACTCAAAGCAATTTGAAGACAAATGACAATTATATGTGCATACATATACACACACACCCTATACACATACCACAAACATGTTTTTAATATGACCAAATTCACCAGACAGGAAAATTTGGATTTCATTATTTTCTTAAATTGATTATTTTATTATTATTTTATCTTAATTAAAATTACCATAAAACAGTGTTTCATCTCTTAAGTGTCCAAGAGGGATACACAGATACAGGAGATAAATCCTAATTAAATCCTTCCCACTTCAGATCTTTGGTCATTTATATCATCAACTTTTTAAGTAATTCTTCTAGAAAGTGAATATCCCAGGTTCTAAAAATTTTGAAATTTAAAAACATGGTGTGATATCTTCTGCTTTCTTCTGTACGGTGCCATACATAATCTTAGTGATTTCTGTTTCTCTTCATAAGACTCATTCAAGCTTCTCTTTCTCCAGCGATCTCCTGTCAATAGTGTGTTACCGATTAATTTTATGCCATACTAATTTTGTACGTAATTTTTTTTTTGGTTTGGTCCTTCCTTTTTGTGGGAACCCTCATTTGAATCCAGACATCTAGTAAGAAGCAGAAGTTGATATCTACTGTCAGAAGTCAATATATATTTACTAAGATATTAAATATTAATGAGTTCAAAATCAATGCGAACATTAAGGAATAATACATCTTGCTATGCACCAAAACAATGAGTGAAAATAGAAGTTTTGCCCTCATCTATGTGCAGATATCACTGAATTTCACTATATCCGTGTGCATTTAAAGGCACAAATCTGACCAGTCATGCCTTGCTGCATATATTGATTGTCATATTCGTATTTCTGTGTTGATGCATCTAATTCAGTCTTCCTAAGTGAATTAATGTGTCACTTTACTTATTTTTCCAAATGAGCATTCTAAATAAAGTATGAGATTAAAATCATACAAGAAAAGAAATGGCACTTCACTCCTGTAAAGTCAGCAGTAAATTTGATAAAGTTCACTGTTGTGAATTAGGATTGAGTGAAGTATCATGACTGTGAAAATGTATTTCCAGAATCTGTTATTGACCATTAGTCATGAGCTGAAAGAACACAGATAGTTTTAGCTGGTTTCAACCAGTCAGGAAATATGCTTCATATGTGTAATAATACTAAGTATTTCCCAACAATTTGTATTTATGTGTGGGCTTTACCATTACTTTTTGATTTATTTTCTTTATTGATTTCTGTATATCCATATTTTCTGGGAATTTACTTACTGGCAATAATCATGAATGAAATAAGATTATGGGAAATATCACTCATTGGGAAATGTACTTTACAAGATAAGCATGAACAAAAACATACCATGAGAAGAATTTGGCAAAGTTAAAAGCAAAATAAAAGCAAAGCTAAATTCTAACCATTCTGTACAAAATATCCTGATTCATCTAAGATAAACATTCACCATGACTCAGGGAAAAATGCATCAGTCCTCTTATTTTTAGAACTTCACGCATTCCTTGGCATTAGGCCCCTAGTTTTGGGGAAAAGGCTTCGCATATGCCAAGAACAGCACTTATGCTAGAGGTGACTGCTTTACTCCAATGGGAATTGCTTCAGTGGTAGCAGAATTACATGCCTTCACAAAATGTTCAGCTCCCACATGTTCCCTGGTGACTAGATGCCTTTTAGCAGCTGTACTCTTAGTACATTCCGGACAATTTTGAACATGCTTCATTGTCTTTGTTTTTTTAAAAGATGAAGCTGTTACCTTCCCTAAACGTATTGCAGGAGCAAAGCTGGACTTTCTCATTATTGCTACGTTCTTCTGCTGTGTCACGGTGCTACTATATAGCAGAAAACCCCAAGAAACACTGTTTGCTGTAATTTTCCTAGGAAATAAAATCTCAGAGAGTGAGTTTCCCTAGAGTTCAGATCATCCATGCTGCTTTATTGTAAATTCTACTGCCTCTGTTTTGGACTATTTCATTTTGCTTGTTCCAAGGTAATAGCGTGGGAGGTTCAGTAAACCATTCATTTCAGGGACTGTTTCTATAAGGCAGTAAGAATGGGTGGTAAGGGTGGTTAGGCACTGGAATTAGTTGCCCAGAAAAGTTCTGGATGCCCCATTCCTGCAGCCATGCAAGATCAGTTTGGATGAGGCTATGAGCAACCTGATCTAATGTACAGTGTCCTTGCCCATGGCATGGAAGATGTAACTAGGCAATCGTTAAGGTCACTTCCAGCCCAAACCATTCTATGGATCTGTAACAGGTTTTCCTGTCTTCCAAGAGTGTTCTAAAAGTTTTTGCACTCTCAAATCCCATGGGGAATACCATCACACAGTGAATGCTACGCATGCTTACAATTTCGAGCAAATCCTACCACTGTTATGTACTGACCTCGCTTTATTTCAGATAATTTGAAGAGTCTGAACACAGTGCCTTCCCTTAGAGCCTGCTTTGTGTCACGTGATTAGCAGAAAAACAGGCAGACACTTCAGAAGGTCAGCTTGACTGAAGAGGGATTCCTGATGGAGTATGAATGCAAAAAACAAAGCTCAGGTGGAAGCTTTGCCAGGAGGTAGAAATGAGGACAGGCTACCAAGGAAGAAGAATTTGCAGTGATTCTTGCAGAGGTGAACGCCAGACTTATATTGGGCTCCTTTAACAACAACAAATGTGGAAAGAAAATATCTGTTTGATATATTTTTGCCTTCTCTTTCACATATGCCCAGTTTTGGGAACCCCCTACATATTCAGGGACCTGGACCACATGATGGGTTTGTTCAACCTGGAGAAAAGACTAGGCAGGGAATCTGATTACTCTCTTCATCTACCTGAACACAGTTACAGAAAAGATGGAGCCAGACTCTTCTCAGTGGTATATGCAGAAAAAGACAAGGACCAACATCTGCAAGTGATAATAAAGGAATTTCCCAGCGGGCACAAGGAAAAATTATTCAGATTGAATGAAGTCAACAGAGGCTGTGAAATATCCATCTCTGGAAATGTTTAAAACTGGTCTGAAGAAGACTTCAAGCAGCCCTACTTTACTTTGAAGTTGGCCTAATCTGTCTTTGAAATTGGCCCAACCTTGAATAGGAATTTGGACCATGTGGTCTCCACAGATCCCTCATAACTTAATCTTCTCTCATTTCATACCACCCAGATTCTGCTCAAGATATTGCTTCCTATCCATCTTTTACCTACTCCTATAAAGGTACAGTTACTGACTTCCATCTTGTGTTTGGGTGATGTGAAAGAAAAATTCATCAATCTGAAAAGGAGCAAGGACATGAGCCAGATTGGGCAAGAGGAAAAGGAATACTCCAGGGCAAGAAACCTCTGTATTCTCTAATGAATGGAAGCCTTATGTGTGAATCTTAAGGTGTCGATTATATAATTGTGATGATTTTCTGTATACTAAAGGATAAGAATATTGTGCATCAGGGTGGGCATCACTGGGGTACTGAGACACGGTCAAAGAAGCTCCACAGCACTAAGTTTCTGTTAGCTAAAAAAAAATAAAATTCAGTAGTGGCACAGGGATCTGGGAGCTAAGAGAAAACAACAGTACCATTTTCAGAGTGTTAAAAGTGGCTGCTGTGCTTGGGAACAGAGCAGGCAAGGTCTGGTCCATTTGAAGGATGTTGAGCATCACCAGTTCGCAGTATTTGGAATTGCCTAGGCAAAGAGCCAAGTTAAGGATGAGCAGCTTGAGAAGTGAAACCTAGTACAGGGTTGTCAAGGGAAGAGACTGGAAAGGGGATTTAGAAGAAGTGAAAATAAGAGAATCAAACTTCTTGGGAAATTTCTTACTCCACATGAAAAATGGAGCAAAGATCTGGTGGATATACTAGGCCTCCACCGTCAACAGAAGTGTGTGAAACCTACTCAGAAGCATGTTTCTCATCCCGCTCTTGCTATTTTTTGCATTTAAATTATGTGTATACCCTGCATTATGCTGTGGACCTGATTTTTCTTTCTGCGTAGCTAAGCGTGCAAGGACATGAGGATGGGAAACAAGTATATATCCAATTGCTAACAAAAATTTGGAGTAAGGATGCAGCCAATGTGTTCAGCTGGGTGTGGGAACATGAAAACAGTCTCACAGTTCATACTAGGCTGCAGAAACTACAACTCAGAGCACTGCTAGCAGCCACTTCAGTAGCTCAGGCATCTGAAATCCGCAGGGGAAGTGTCATCTTTGCTGTGCCTGAGGGTTTCTGCAATGCAGTGTGATGGAATTACAGGAAGCACAGCAAAATGTCTCCTATGTCTTTCATAAAAACTCATAGTCTGAACTTAAGCAAACCAACTTACAGTCCTTTCTGCATTTGTAAATTCTTATTGTTAAGTCACACCTGTCTGCAAGACAGCCAGAAGGGGAGAGCAGCTTATGGCCATACTAATGGCGATGCCTCTTTAATAAATGTTGAAATGCCTCCTCTTATTTCTGAGAAATTGATATGATTTTTTGTTTCTGTTACTTTTTGGTGCCCCAGGCACGTGGAGGTATTGTAAAGTAACCCCCCTACTGCAGCATTTCTCAGTTTATAGGATCTGCCTCATCCACTTCCACCCCTAGGTTTCATAGAAACAACAGTGGACAGGAAAATTAAAGGTGACATGTTATGGGGTCTGTCTAGGGAGGTCAGTGAGTGCTAACAATGTGTAGGAAGAAGCTCATGAATACTCACAGGTATTTGGGCTGGCAGACATGAAGCAAAATAATTTCTTTCTTTCATTACTGGTGGCCAGACCCAGATACTTCACAGGAAGTCACAAGCTCGTAATAAAGAATAATAGGATAGTCACTGCACAGAAGAATGTCTTTTCTAACCTGAGATAGTTTGTGTTTTATATTTGAAGAATGCACATTTATGTCCCCTCATAAATTTTACACTATCCTAGTGCAACTCAGGGCTTTTTTGTAAAAAATAAAATTTTACCTGCTACAAAAATAGATTTAAAAAAAATATTGTTGAACTCCTAATTTTGGTAATTTTTGTGGCTGTTCCTCAGGTTAAGTTAATGCCATGGAAACACTAACATGTTCTAAAGCATCTGCATTTATCACTTTTCTATGTGAGCCGTTACGTGAATCTTGTTTATAAAGCTAGAAAAAAAATGTTGAGGAGGGACAATTTTTCTGTGCCGTTGATTTTTAATCTTGGTTCTTCTGCTCCCTAGTTCACAATGCATGGATGCAGAAGGGTCAAATTCTTCCCAAAGACAAAATGTCACAAAATCATTCTTGTTTTGGAATACGGAAAGTAGCCACAGGCTACTTTGTTTTATCAGTGTTTCCTCCTCTTTAAAAGTTGAATTAAAAAAGAGACTTAAAACTTTAAAATAATTTCTTTGGTTTGTTTCCTAGCTTCCTGTGTCTGAATAAACATGCCAATCAGCCTCATATCCTCTGTTTCTATCTTTCCTATGCCTGGGAAAAGAACAAAGAAAAGAAGTTTCTCCGTTCCTTCAGTAATTTCCACTGTTTTCTTGAGTCCTAGTCCACAGAGTCTGATTGGAAAGAAATTAAGAGTTCTATCATCTGCTTTTTAAACATCTGAACCTGTTTAAACTAAATGTTCCCCAGGCCTCATGCACAAAACATTCCACATTAGCAGAAAACTAATAGAGATCAGTGCCTGGCATCATAATGCTTCGTTTTACTAAGTGACACTGAAATTAACTCCAGTGGAGTTAATTTTCATTTCTCATGTACAGAGAGGCAAGCTACCAAAACAGGGAAATGAGAGGCAAACCAGGTAGATAGACAACTAGCATCTGGCTTACTTGGTGAGAGATTTATTTATGCATTTTTCAGGTTCAAGTGGGATATTCTGATCAATGCCATTCTCTGACTCAGTAGCAAATTTTGCCATAAATTACATATTTGCACAAAGTACCTGTGAGTCATAAATGGTGTGCTTCGTAGTCAGGAGTTTCTTTGTCCTATAAAATGGATAATATGTCAATGAACCAAAGACTACAAAATTTCACCATCAATCTGTTTGGCTGTAGTTTACGGAGTGTCTACTATTCATGTATATTTACCCTGTGATGTTGTTCTGCGGTTTTACCTGTATGCAGATTTTGTTATACCAAGGTCCCATCCAAGGTGCTTTTGGAACACTGTCAAGGTTTCAGTTCAGAACTGCTTACATAGGCAAAACTTGACTTCACCGAGAGATTTCGTTGAGTAAGATGCACTCAGAGTACTTGATTTGCCTTTACAAAAAGTTAGAAGGGGAATGGCAGAATCTTATTTCTTTTAGGACACTCAACTCTAAAGCAATGGGATTAACAATTTCTTACAGAATACATTTAACACTGTAATACAATATTTTTACACTGAGATATGTGTCTGTGAACAAAATATTTACAAATATTAACTGAAAACTTATTCCTTTCCCGGATCCGTGTGTTGACTTTGTAATTCTAATCTGTTAATTTTGATTCTGCTCTGAGTCACAGTATTACAGTTCATGTTGTTGAAGATCTAATTGGCGTTTGATTTGAGAATAGAGGCCTTTTGTCTTTTCTTCAGGCTTCTGGAGTTCTGACTAGAATTTCATTTGAGTATGTGCCTTGTTTTCTTCTGTTGAAACTGTCTATAAAACTCACTTTATGTTAAATTATACATAAATCAGAGACTGAAAGAGCTTGAAATCTGAAAGAAGAAACTTTGAAGCCAAAACTAGATAAAAGCCAGTCAGACAGAGAGTCTTTTCATTTTAATGCCTAGAATCTGAGGAGCTACAAGGAAGTTGGAAACCTACATTTCCAGGTCTACACATGCATGTTCAGTACATACAGTACTGGCAGTGGCCTGGAAATAGCAGATATTCCAGAGACATTTATATAAAATCTAGATGAGGGGTACAAGGCAAATGGCATAAAGGATGAGGTCTCATTCTAGCTTCCGAAGTATGGAAATCCTTATGTCCCACTAAGTGTTCTGATAACTCAATGGTCTTCACAACTGGCTGGTTCTTGGCTTTAGAATCTCATTACAGCAATAAATTCCATGAAGTATATACATATTTCATATGAAACAAAAATAACCTTTTTTACCAGTTTTGAATTTCTCAATCCATAAATACAAGCTGCCTTGTGCCACAAGACAGGGTGAAAAAGCAGAAGAACTTCTTTGATGTTCTGTATAAATCCACTGCCTTTATGCATAGCTCCCTGCTGTTGGTGCAGAAATTAATAGTTTTGGTAAATAGATACAGGAAAATCCAACTGCAAAGCGAAAGACTCTCCCGAAGTGACTTTTCTTGTTGATAAAATATGTGCAAAGTGAATTTTGCTTTAACATATTTTATTTATACTTTTTCATCTCAAATTCTGTATTGTACTAACAAACCTGAATCTAAGTAGCAAACTGAATTTCGGTTTGGCTCAATGGGCACAGGTAGTGCCTGAAGGCTGCAGGACATTCAGCAGCCAGAGGAGGTATGTACGCTGAAGCTTTTGTATCACAGAAGAACAATACTACTTTCCTTTCCTTCCCAAGGGAACAGCATAGCATTGCCTCCCCTTACTCAAAGAAGATGCGAATATTCCTTTTCACCTTTTATTATATGTATGTGAATTAAATCAGTTGAAGTTGCAGCAACTTAAAGACAAGCATCTTGCCGGCTATAGAACTGTATAGGGAACAGTGCTGGAAACACCTCCACCCTGCTGTGAGCCTTTCTGAGAAACTCCTTGACTGGATCTCTACGTTAAGACTGGCAATTAGTTTTCCAATAAAGACTAGTTTTAGTGGTAGCTTCAGCAAAGTGAAGCCATGGGACTCCTTTCAATGAGCCACCAAGCAGCTTTTATGCTTTTCTTCAGCTCTGTCACTGTCAATAACAGCCAACACCAGTAATGGCCAAACATGCTGTCATTCAGACATCACCAGCTGTGTCCCAGGCACTCTTAGTGGTTTCTGAGGTGTCATTCAGTTCCAAAGGCACCTATGGCTCCACTATCATTTAAAAATTGCACAGCTGTTTTAATTGCACAGCTGAGTCAACAGGGACTGTAGCAAAGTCTTCAAAGACAGTTTATGGACCAGCAAGGACTCAAAGAAATTGGCTGCTGGCCACTTAGTGGAAGAACTTCAGTCTGTGGGGTTGGACACTGGGTTCTGTCTGTCTCCTGTTCCAGGGGTGAAAGACTAAGTATACAAACAGAGTAGACCAATGCACTGAAACTGGAATGGATCTTCATTCCTCAAATCCAGAACTAGATTCCAAGAAAAATTTGCCCTTGATCTGCCTAGACTTGCTAGTTTTCTTTCTCTGAATCTGCTTCCTAAGCGTTCTAAACCCTATGCATTTACATAGAGCCAGACATTATAAGCCTTTCCTCCTGCCTGCTATGTTTAGAAAATTGAGTGACCCATTAAACCACTCAAATACAATGTGCAAGTGCTTAATGTAGGAATAAGTTTTGGATACTGAACCCTATTCTAAGACATACCTGTCTTGTAGATCTAAAGAAATAGGGACACTCTGATACATTCCTGTGTGAAATAATTCCTGTTGCTTAGTGTGTGGCTTCTTCTGGCAAACTGGGTTTTGTAGATTATTTGTCCCTGGGTTGGGGCACTCACAGATTGGGCGGAGAATGGATTGAGGGTAGACCTGAAGAGAAAGACTTGAGGGTGTTGGTGGATGAGAAGATCAACATGAGTTGATAATGCATGCTTGTAGCCCAAAAAGTCAACTGTATATTGGACTGCATTAAAAGAAGTCTGGCAAACAAGCCAAGGGACGTGATTCTCCCACTCTGCTCTCTTGAGACCTCACCTGAAGTACTACATTCAGATCTGGAGCTCTCAGCACAAGAAGGACACAGATCTTATTAGAGCGAGTCCAGAGGAGGGCCACAAAGATGATCAGAGGACTGGAGCACCTCCCATACTAGGACAGGTTGAGAGAGTTGAAGTTGTTCAGCCTAGAGAAGAGAAGGCACTGGAGAGACTATATAGCAGCCTTCCAGTATCTGAAGTGAGCCTAAAGGAAAGCTGGGGAGGGACTCATTATCAAGGAGTGTAGTGATAAGATGAAGGGTGAAGTTTTTAAGCTGAAAGAGGGTAGACTTATATTACAGAATAGGAAGAAATTTTTTACTGTGAGGGTGATCAGGCATTGGAACAGGTTGCCCAGAGAAGTTGTGGATGTCCCATCACTGGAGGTGTTGAAGATCAGGCTGGATGAGGCTATGAGCAACCTGATTTAGTGGAATGTGTCCATGCCCATGGCAAGTGTGTTGGAACTGGATCATCTTTAATGCCCTTTCCAATCCTAACCATTCTATGACTATGATTTTTCTGATGAGTTTTCTCCATTATAACAACAACGCTTGGGGTTTCCATTGATGCCAGTCATGTAAAACACTTGTGCTGTGATATCCAACTTAA
This sequence comes from Tapera naevia, assembly GCA_033556795.1. NCBI lineage: Eukaryota > Metazoa > Chordata > Aves > Cuculiformes > Neomorphidae > Tapera > Tapera naevia. Next base: position 274,030 of record JAUMJJ010000075.1, read on the forward strand.
AAGCAAGTAAATCCATGTTGAAGCTTTTTTCCCGAAACCAAGTTAGCTGGTACAGCAGCAAAAAATGGGTTGGAATGCCTCCTCTTCAGTGGATGAGAAATAGCAGGGGATAGAAACCTGATCTAGTAGATGTCCCTGCTCACTGCAGGGGATTGGACTAGGTGACTTCCATGGTCCCTTCCAACTCAAACCATTCTATGATTCTGTGATTCTATGAATTATGGCAAAATGTGTATTATCTCTGAGACCTCAACAATAAAAAATATAATTTAGGTTAATTACGTGCTTAAACCTTTGACAGTCTATCACTTTTTCTTCCTTTCATGTAATGACTTAACTTAGGCTGGTGGTTGAGGTCAGAAATCTTGAAGCAATGATACTGGAATGACTGTCTGGCTCACTCTTCAATGACTCTTTCAAGATGAAACAAAGCTGAGCAAAGTCTTGTCATGTGGAAAATAAAACTTTTGAAGAGCTCTTGTTATTAGAAAACATGAGGATAAAATTAAACCTGAGACTGAAAAAAATGCCTCTTAACTAAGTGGAGCCGCATCAACTTAAATTTTCTCCATATTGCATGCTGGAAAGTACACAAACAGTTAATGTATCTTTCTTTAATGTATCTATTGCAGGCAGCACTTTAACACTTTTTTCTTATCCATTTTGCTAATATATTCACCAGGAACTTATTATTCCAACTAGGTGTAGCCCCTTGCCCTATCCTGTGTGAATCAAGTGCCTTGCAGATTGTTCATTACATCTTTTTTCCTCTACTAATTTTATACTGTCTCTCTTTGCTGAAATGTGAGAGACCTATCAGCAGAAACAATTATTGTGATTTTCCCTCTGACTTCAGAACATAATTATTATTCTTTTGTTTTGTTTGGGTGCTATGGAAACTCTTGATTGACTTTTAATTAATAGTCAAGCTAGCTGTGACTGAATATTCTTTAACTGGCATATATACCTTTAGGATTTATGCGCTACCACCGACTCACTCTAAACTGTGCTTGAGCATGCTAGGATTATGCAGAGTTATTCACAGAAAGGAAAGCTAAGAAGGGCAAAAGTTGCAGAAATGTTCTTCCTGGGAACTTATCAAAGAGAAACAAAGTCTATTAAAAAGATACCAAGGTTATTCCTTTGCCCATGCTAATCTGTTGTACTCTGACAGCTAAAAAATTGTAGGTACAAACACAATTTTGGAATAGAGAACTGCCGTAAGCCATGAATTTGCAAAAGTGGAGCTGGAAAAGCAGGGAAGGTGAGAAGGATGGTCTTAACTTTAGATGTGTGTTTTTAGACTACCTTCCTCATCTTCAATTCCTTATTTAAAGAAGTATTTGTAGCTGTACATTTTTTTGATGAAAAGACATTACTTTAAAGCTTTGCATAATTTGCATTCCTCTTCCTCTTATCTTTGTCTTGGCTGCTTAAAAAGAAAACCATAATAAATTGTCACTGGACTGATCAGGAAAAGGCAAGAATGGTAATGTTACACTTTGGAATGGATAATATCTCTTATATGTATCACCCTTATATCCAGTGATTTCAAATATTTTCAAACATTTTTATATAAAAGCACCCACAAAACTGTACCTGCAAAACCATTGTTGAAATACATGATGAGCACAGAAGCTTTCAATCTCCTTTCAGCTTCCTTTGACAACCTTCCAGAAAAAGCTGTGTTCAAGAACCTGTTCTCTCATGCCTTTTTCCTTCAGAAGCCCTCAGACATAGGTAAAGTGTGGGCTTTCGTGTTCTGGCCAACTGATGAACACTTAACCTGTTATGTGATGAGTTTGCGTTGAAGTACCCAACCAGCTTGAAAGAAAGAGCTCAGTCAGCCTGTTGTAAACAGCCTGTGTAGAGTCAAAGGCAATGAGAAGTCTGTGCACCAATAACACGGAGTTACACACCCCACACTATTTGTTTTTAAGCTGCAAAATTCAATACTGAATAGTGTTTGTCACAGGTAAATGCTCTCCATTTGTGCAGTTACTCATCCAAAGCAATGTGAAATTTCAAGAGAGGTTGATGAGAGCTCTAATCCTATTAAAAGAAGCTCAGAGGATGACTAACGACTCTTTGTGTCTGTAAACCTCTCCCTCTAAGTGGCACAATGGCCATGCAGTGCCTCAGCAATGCAATAAAGGACTAAACTCTAGTTCACACACTCCCGGTATCCTCTTTTCCTCATCCATGCAAATCCTTTATTATCTTTAATTCCTTTGCAATTTCATCACGGATGATTCCCTTCTAAACAGTTTTTTTAAAAAATGAGACTTCATTTAAACATATATCTATATAAAATTACATTAGTGTTGCTCAGTATCTCAAATGTGTTTTGGTTCATAAAATTGTTAAGAGCTTAGAGGAGTACTTGTGGAGTCCAATGTAGTATATATAAAACAGTTCTGGGGGGTTCATCATGCTTGCAAAATCTTACTGCTGACTTTAGAAGTGTCTTTTGGGAAATCAGATGTATTTGCTTTTATGAAATGATCAGAGTTTCTTTGATGGTCATACTTCAGAAATATTTCTTATTATCAAAGAGCCTGAATAACCAGCCTATGTCCATTATTTTCTACACAATTTTAATAATTTTCATTACATAGTTTAGTTTAGTTTGCAGAGAAAGTGTTTTAATATAGTTTGACATGGTCTTTCGGGATGTGAACTGTGATATCACGATGTGCTAATTTCGCTTATTAATCTCAATTTTAACTGGTGAAATAAAGAAATCAGAATGACCCCAAAGTTTTTATGAACCAAAGAGGTTTTCTTTGATTTTGATGGGGCATGCTTATACACTCATGAGCAGAACTGGCTGTGCAGCAATCTTCTGGCATTTTGCAGCTCTCACACTGCCTGATGCAGAAACTGAGAAAAAAGTTTCTGCAGCTCTTCAGTAAGTGAATGAATACTCTGAGGTGCAGTCTGTAGCACATAGAAGATATGAAAAATTAAGAATGGCATAAAATTAAGATGGAGCTTGCTGTTCCTGTATCTCTTAGGATGTAATTTAATGATTGATTCTCTTGAGAACAGAGTCTGTCAACTGACCAATGCAAATGAAAACTGTTGACTGGCTAATACCTGCAGTGATCATTTGAAAGGAGGCTGTCACTAGAAGGTCTGAATTATCAGAAGTTAAACTTGTATTCCATTAGTACAAACCCTTTATTTTTCCTTTATACTTCACTTAAAGGAAGTATAGTGCACCTGTGGAAACTAGGAAACACTCAGTGCTCAAAGGCATCCTCTGCAAGCCAGATTAGTTCAACAGCATTCAATGGGACATCAACTCATGCGGAGTATGCCACTATATCTTCTCTAAATGGTCTCATACATAATATATCCACTCTCTACCTTGTTTCTGAAAGCCTGGAAATGTCAAATGGGACTTTTATCAGGAAATCATAAGGATTTTGTTGTCTAAATCTCTTTCACTGATATATTGAGAAATCTGTAGCAAACAATTCAGCTTTCCTGTCTGTGTATTACACAGTGCTGTTTTAAGCACTTCTTTGGTGAATTTTCATATACATCATCATTACACATATTGACTTGAAATCTTTAAAAATTAAGCATAGTATTGGACCTTATTTAAAAACCCAAACCAACCAAAAGTCAACTAAATAAGGAGATGGTCAGGATTTACGCTAGGAAACATTTATTTACAGAGAGGATGGTCAAGCACTGAAACAGGCTTCCTAGAGAGTTGGTTGATGCCCCAAACCTGGCAGTGCTTAAAAGGCAGTTGGACAATGCCATTAGTAACTTGATCAACCCTGAATTGATCAGGTAGTTGGACTAGACGATTGTTCTAAGTCCCTTCCAATGGAAGTATCCTATTCTCTTTTGTTCTGTTCTATTTTCATCTAAAAACAACATGCAAGACCAGTTGCTGATGCTTTACCTTCCCTTCCTCTGGATTTTAGGTTGATCTGAGAGCTCCTGGTGAATCTTCAGTAGAAAATTCTCTTGATTAATACCGGTCACTACTGCTTTTGTACTTTATTATTTTGTCTCTAAGTATCTGCTGATGCTGCTCTGAATCTGCAACTGCTTATTTCTCATTCCACTGTTTTCTACTTTTCTTCTGTGCTCTTTGTAGTTTTAAATTTCACTGATACACATTTTACAATTTTCTTTTCTTTCACTGTATTTATTTAATGGACTATTACTCGCAAAAATTTTCACATGACTGTATGGACAAAATCTCTCTTGGTTGAAGGCTGCATTAAACCATACTAATTCAGAAATTGTTTTCAGGTATCATCAACTTCTACATGTCCCATTTTTTTTCTGAAAAGTTTTCTTGCTTTTAGACTTTTAATAAAAAACGGCATTCTTTATTTTTATGCTTAGGAGAATGAGAGATAATTTAAAATGAATAAAGACAGAGTAGAATTGAGGACAGAAAATTTAAAGAACATTTGGCTGGCTGATTGTATGCACTCAAAAGGGCAAAAGAAGCAGAGTATAATATGGTATAGTGCAGTGTGGTATGTAATGGTCTCTGCTGAGAAATGGTATCCTGTTGATGTGAGTTTTCACACATACTGAGATTCCTGCTGAACTGGGCAACTTACTAAGGAGAAAGAATTGCTTGATGCTTTTGTTTCCTTCTTTCTACAAGAACATTGTACATCATAAGCATTTAGATGTCATCTATAACAGACTTTTCAGAGGAAAGCTACTACTACAGATGAAAGCTACTACTGTGAGCTTTGTGACCTCATCAGCTGTATCCTGAAAGCTCTTTGGATTTTTAGATTTGGATGCACATATAAGACAGAATGCAACTCCATGACCTCATGGACAGTACCAACAGCAGCACTATATGGTCCTTTGTGAACTTGGATGCGTTTTCCAACAGCTGAACATCAGAAAGGGATTTTTAATGCATCTAAGTTTTTTTCAAAGCTAGCTCAGCAACATAAGCTACGTTCGAGTACCTTCTGGCATGTGTGATTATTACTGTTGCATGGGTCACTGCTGGGCTTAGCTCAAAGCTGCATCCAAAATTCAACCCAAATTGCCTAATATTCGCAAAGAAAATGTTGAGGCTAATTTGGGGAAAAAAATTACATGGAATAAAGTCATAAAAATCTGGTCTGAATCTGACAGCTATTACATTTGCTTCTGAAACTCTTTCCAAGAATAATTACATTAGGAAGAACAACAAACTTTACATGATGTTCTCCTCTTGCCCTAGTCAAGTTCCTAGTTTAAGTAATACAAAGTTTGTTTTGGTTAATAGTTGTTTAAATAAGAAGCATTTTGTTAAGTATCCTAGATTCAGTAAGTAAGAAACATGGCTCTTATAGAAGTTTTTTGTCGAGCCCAAATCAGATCACTTTGTATGAAAAGTCTGTAGTTTTGTTTCAAGGTTTATGATTTGCCTGAATAGCGCGGCAGTTACCATACAAGCAGAGGTGGAAGATTTTTGCATAGCGCTAGTTATGGGTAGCTATTCACAACTACAAATCAAAGATTGTGAAGATACCTGTCCGTTCTTAAATTTACCTGCTCATTGTCTTGGTGTTGATTTGATTGTCAAACAGGTGCATAAGCTGAGGAGTCTTGTCACTTTGACAGGCTAGGACAAATGGGGTTCAGTATCTGTGTGATAATCTGGAAAGACGGCTAGATATTTTGTACAGGCAACAAACTCCCAACCAAATGGCTACACTGACTTCTCTATCTCATTGATGTTAATGAATGCTCTGTCTCTGGACTTTAAAAGCTGTAAGTCACATCAGAGATATTAACAGAAAGGACAACCAAACTTGGGCTGAGTGTTCTTGTGGAAAACAAACTTCTGGCATCATAATGTCACGTTAGATAATGTGCAGAAGAACAAGAACCATTTTTACAACTTGAAAACTCCTGGAGGTGCACCCAAGGCAATATATGAATACATAAGCATTTTTTTTTTTGGATTTGACTATAACATTTGACACAGTAAGCCAACTTGGATTTCAGAGCACCACGCTAAGACTATCCTAGCCAAGAACATTTTGTTCAGTCTTGAGATAAACAGCTCAGCAGTATTATATATGGAAACGTCCTTTCCAGTGTAATAATAACCCCAAAGTAATTAAAATAAAAATTCAGTTCATTGCGTAAAGATATAGAAATTATTCTAGATTGCTTCCATCCAGTAAAATCCAGTTTCATGATGTTCAAAATCTTTTCTATATTTTCTTGTCTTTAATTAAAACTGTTATTATTTTGCATTAGTTCTTACACGATAGCGACAAGGTTTTTTGAGACTCCAATTCAGCAGATAGCTTTGATTATTTCAGCAAGCCACATCAGGCACACTAGGTGAAGCTTGTAAATCACACTCAGCTTTGAAATACATATTTGCTGCTCTTGTTTCAATCCCTTTACCAGTAAGTAGAATCTGTGTATCTCAGGAATTTTTTTAAGGAAGGCTTACTTATAATATATATGTGTTATTATTATATATATATTATTATATACAGATATTCTCAAATCTTCCTTCCAGCCTAAATATTAGTAAGATCTAAGCAGTTTATTAAATAAGAGAAGTTTCATTGGCACGTACACATTTGCATTATTTTTACTTGTATCACACTGTCAAATATGTTAAGATCCTGCTGTAGTCATAATAAAGCAAAAGCTAGTTTTTGACATGTCTTGAAGGTTTGCAGAATGTTCTCACGTTGTCATTGTCAATCTTGTTGGCTAAGTTTCCTGTCAGCTACAAAATAAACAATACAAGCTATCGTATTGCACCTAGAGGCTGTGGCTACCAAAAAATAATGTTTATATGAACATAGTAAAAAGTTCATACCAAAAACTTATTTTACACCTCCTGACTTGGCTGCTCTCACGCTGTTGGATGCGTTACATTTATGATCTTATAACACCCAAAAGCATAACAGATGTTTTCCAAAATGTCTCACTTCATGATCTGGAATGTGTTCAGAGGAGGGCAACGAAGATGGTAAAGGGGCTGGAGCACAAGCCCTGTGAGGAGCGACTGAGGGAGTTGGGGCTGTTTAGTCTAGAGAAGAGGAGGCTCAGGGGAGACCTCATTGCTCTCTACAACTACCTAAAAGGAGGTTGTAGTCAGGCAGGGGTTGGTCTCTTCTCTCAGGCGGCCAGTGGCAGAACTAGAGGGCATGGACTTAAGCTTCGTCAGGGAAAGTTTAGGCTTGATGTTAGGAAAAAGGGTGATTGGTCATTGAAATGCGCTGCCCAGGGAGGTGGTGGAGTCGCCGAATCTGGAGGTGTTTGAGGGGAGACTGGATGAGGCACTGAGGCACATGGTTTAGATGATGGGTTGGTGTTAGTGTTGGTGTTAGTGTAGGGTTATAGGTTGGACTTGATGATCTCAGAGGTCCTTTCCAACCTTGTAATACTGTGATACTGTGATCTTTCTGACTCCAAGACAAAAAAAACCAGTCGTTAAGCTATTTAGACCTGAGTATCTGAAATCATTCTGCATTGTTATAAAAAGAACCAGGTGATGAAATCAAGTGATTGCATATGAACTGAATTTTTCATATACAAATATTCTTAGTTTTTATTATTGCAAAGATATAAAATCAAGAGCCAAATATAATCTCAAATACTCAAACATCTTTCTTTTTTGTTTAGAGTTCCCTCAGAATATGTAAGCTTAAGTCATGTTTTTTTAACACTGCAGTGTTTGAGACTATTAAGAGAGAATCTTTAGCCTGACTTGCGTTTCCCAGACTACTTAGTGAAGGAACTCCTGTGTTAAGTAATTTTTGTCCTCATTATAACTATTTTGTGGTCAAGGTTGATGGTAACATGGAAGAGGTAGTTTACAAGTGTGTCTGTGATGATCACAAATATTTTTCCTATAAAATTTGCAGCACTATCCAAAATGTGTACTAGTGATGACCCTATTCTGCAATGCCCGAGCATATCCTTGCTTGCATTTATAGCACTGCTGTGCATAGTCTTCTGCCTTCTTTTATCTAAATATTCATTGCTACATATTAAAAAGCAGAATATCAAAGTAGTTCCTTAATAGATAACTAAAGTCCTTCTTGCAAGGCTTTTTTTCATTGTAGGGCAGCTCCTTGGTCTTTTCTATATCATCTATCTGAAGCACCGGAGGGATTAACCTTACCTAGCTGTAGACAACCCTACTATTAACAGCTGTAGCTGTCTCTCTAGTGTGTTCGTAATGGCCTGAGTGAAAACGTAATCAGTGATGTGGATCAGATGGAAAATTCTAAACATCTACTAAGGATAAAATCCACTACAGAAACATTAGAGATGCTACCTCTTTCAGTGATTGTGAGAAGACTCTAAGACCGCTCCATACATGAATTCAAGATACTGGCATTTACTCAGATGACTTATTATTCCCTCTGTGTATATTGTCAGCAGAGAATTTGTCTTACTGCTTAGGTTAGAGCAAAGTGATAGTCACTATGAACATCTCCACCTGACAGGAAAGCCTCCTCCACAGCATATAACAGTGTTTTTTCAGAGTGATTGATTGTTAAAGAAGGCTGTGAGAAGGATTTGGGTTGGGAGAGTGGTTATGGAATAGATGCAAATATTATTTTTAGCTCTATGTATGAAAAAGTTGTCAGGTAATCATAGTTTTTGTTGGTTTTGATATTTTTCAGTAACCCAAAATAAGATTAAGCATATTTTTTAGAGTGTTGTAAGTTTCAATGATGTAGTCTGAAATATCTATTTAGTAGTTAGTCAAAAGCAGTCTGACATTTTGAAATATGTCAAACACATAAAGCTCCTTTACAATTCAGTGGGACTTATTAGGCAGAGTCTTTAATAGTCAGGGAAAGGAGAGGTTTAAGTAATAATTTTAGGCACTGAAGACAGAGTCTAGGCCAGAAGTCTAGGACACCATTTCTAAACTAATGAGGCTATCTGGAATGAGAACTATTAAATGGTCATAACCAGAACACAAGCAGGAATCCAGGGCTTTCAGAGGGACTTGGGCAGCATACTGGCCTTTTTGACAATGGGAAGTATTATTCAGCTGTTCCAGCATGTTTGTGTCTGAGAGCAGAACTAAGAATCTGTAAAAGCTGTAACCACGGAACTACAAAGAATACAGAGCCTGTAGTATCCTACAATAACATATTTTAAAAACAAAGATAATAAATAATATCATTTAACATTAACTTGAAGTTTGACATTAGTCCAGCTTTCCTGGACTAATGCTGAAGTTTAAAAATGCAAATGACTTAATTCTGCATTTTGCAGACGTCTTGGAACAGTGTCTTGCAGAGGTGTAGAATAAAGGTTTACTTAATGGACTTCAAGTATCTCCATACATCTCCCACAAGCATTTCTTTGATAAAGATTGAACCATAAATATGCATTTTATGAGCCTATATGAGAATTTTTGAACCCCATCTGACCAGTGTCTTATTCACAATGAGTACAATGTGTTTTAACACACCCTCAGGGAGGTGTTTATTTATGGTTCATTAATAGGGGCAGTTTTCCAAAGAGCTATCTGTTATGCAATCATAACGATCTCTAAAACATGACCTGCCAATTTTTGTGATGGGGTTATTCAATGTTTCTAAGACAGAGAACAGAGGAAAACATCTGCACAGCCATAGCTTCTGCCTAATTAGGCAGCTCTTGTATATTTGTTTCCTCTTAAACCATACAAACATTTTTAAATTACATTATCTTATTTTTAGTCTGTTGGGTGTAAGGGTGAAATGTAAATTACAGAGGTTAACTGCCTGTCTATCTACAGACATGTAGCATTTCTCTCTCTTTTGTGTGGCTGTGAGTGGCATACTGGGCATTGTCTGGAGACCTTGGGATGTAACTGTGGCTGACATATCATTAAGGGTGATAATATGCAGCATAAACAGCAGCTGAGAGATGAAACTTCTTTCTTTTGACATCTGCATCACATCTGAGAAAAGATGGAGGTGTGACAGTCCTGAGGCTGGGCAGGAACCTGCTCGGTAAACTCAGCAAGTGGTAGTGCATCTTACTGATCTCCACTGACACAAAGCACATTCAGCAACTGAAGCATCTATTGAAGCTTTGCTCTGAATCACTGCTTAAAATACCCAAGGCAGCCCTCCTGTTTCAACTATTTATGTGGCTTACAGCAAGGTGCTGGCTTCCTTTGACAGTATATGAAAGAGTAATGCAAATACATAATTATCCAGCCTACTGTGTATGGGTAATTCTGTTTGTAGCAGTCTTTGAGCTTCTGGAATGAAAGCTGTCTAGTAAACACAAAAAATATTACAATGACTCTAAAGCTGAACAGTATTAAAAAAACATGTAAGGCAAAGCACTCTGCTAGAAGCTGCACAGTGCCTCCTAATTCACATTTTTATTTCTGTTTTCCAAGAGTTTTTGTTGCTTTAAAATTCATTGTATAGATGTGATGAACAACAGGGGGACCAGATCTTCTGTTACTTCTTGTAGGTGATAGGATTACCCATAGAGAAGAAAGTCTCTCTTTTCTTTTTTTCCTAGTTTTCCTCCAGTCTCACAAGGTAGGTCTTAGTAATGAAAAATCAACATGGATATCACCACATTGTATTTCTCTTTTCAGCTCTGCAAAAAAACAGCTTAATATTATATTCTTTTCAAATCGTATCATAAAATGTACTACATTGCTCCATAGTAAAAGTTATTAAATACCATTTCAAGCTATGTTCTGAGTCATTACTACATGAGTATGGAAGAAGGCATTTCTTCATGCTTTTTATTTAACTTTCATGTAAAAATTAATGTCTAAGCTTTTAATGGATGACAAGTAGATATTTCAACAAATAACAAGTTATAGACTTCACAAGGTCTAAAGTTCACCAGTTATCATGGTTCTTTTGTACAAGATGTACTTATAACAAGTGGGTACATGTACAGCTCAGACCTGTAGCATACTCTTAATATCTATTAATAATTTTAAATAGTTTATAAGTGTAATATTTGAATAGTATGTGTTTTTTAGCATATTAAAAATAGAGATTTAAGGTTTTTTAAAAGGGAAGAACCATTTAGTTTTTTGTTGTGTGTTCAGTATGCTCTGCATCTAATTTGATTTGTAGCTTCTCTTGGTTTATGACAACATGATCTTTCTCTGACAGCTTTGCTTTGACAGTGTCAATACTTGCAGTTGCTTATTGATGTGTGAATACTATTTGGTAAGTCTCTATATTCATATGCTGTTATTCTGCAGCAGTAAAACAAGCCACGGGTAGAATCAGATCAGAGCTTTTTCTTTCCATAGGAAGATAAAGTGAAATGCTGAAGGATATTAATGCTGTGGTTTTGGAGTATAGTGAACTGAGCTGATGAGGAAGTAATTAAAGACAGGAAAAAACAATCCCGCTGAATCCATCTCATACAAATTACAGGAATCAGAAAAGATTTTCATATGTAGAAACCTGGTGTAAAAGCTCTGAGGGGAAAGAGGTAAAAAGAGGCTTTATTTGTGAGAAATGCAAAAAAATCAATGTATTAGTCTGCACAGGCATTAGCTCCTGGAGCCTGGAAAGTGTGACTCATCTCTATTGTGAAACAAGTGTTCTGGAGAGTTAGATCCTCAAGTCCTTCCATGTTCGTTTGCAGGATGTGAACAATAAAGGAGAACTGCATTATAATTGTAAAAGGCTAAATATTTCCTACTTGCATTTCCTTCAGGGATAAAAGGCCAGCGCTGCACCCTTCCAGACTAAAAAAGAAGGGCAAAACAGTGGGACCAACACAGATTTAAAAGGAAAGTTCCATTCCCCGCATACTGAAAGGAAATAGAAATGGATAATGCTACTTATTAAGGAGTATATATATTTCTTCCCTTAAACATAATTTTTAGGGACACACACGTGATTTGCTGTGAGTCAAAGTCAGGCAGCTGCCTCTGAAAGGGAATGTTGCCCGGTCTGTTTCTAGGCTCAGACAGGCTCATATCACCAGAACTACTGAGAATATCACGTCTCGTATATGGGTTCACAGAGTCTTCCACAGACACAGGAAAGACAAATGCAGCACTGGCTGACACGGAGAGTGTGATTTAACTCAGAAGCCTGAGAGAGGAAGCAGGTGGGGATGGAAATATCTTTCAGTATTTTCCAGTATAACCAAGCTGTGTGTAGGAGTCCACTTCTCCCTAACAGCTTCCACAGGAGTCTGTTATAGACCTCCCACCCAGGATGATGAAGGGGTCGAGTTATTCTACAAGCAGCTGGCAGATGTCTCAAAATCATCAGCCCTTGTTCTTGTGGGTGACTTCAACCTGCCAGATATCTGCTGGGAGCTCAACACAGCAGAGAAGAGGCAGTCTAGGAGATTCCTAGAGTGTATGGAGGATAATTTCCTGCTCCAGTAGCTAAATGAACCTACCAGGAGTTGGGCCCCACTAGATCTGCTGTTTACAAACAGAGAGGGAGATGTAGTGGTCAGAGGCCAACTGAGGCACAGTGACCATGAAATAATACAGTTTTCAATATTCAGGATGTAAGGAAGACCACCAATCAAACCTCTGTGCTGGACTTACAGAGGGCAGATTTTGACCTGTTCAGAAGACTGGTCCAGAGCACATTTTGTTAAAGGGGTAATAAGATCCAAAGTTTTGGAAAGCAGTGCAAAGCCAGGTGTCTATAATGTGATTCCAGCTGAGGGAAGTCAAGGGGCAAAATAACGTGCTGTCATGCAGAGATACCCATACAGCATGAAAATTACATACCTGGAGAATTGATAGAATTGAACGAAGCTGTTATGTTAATGGGGCATTACATGACAGGACAGTGCTGCACCAGACTGTGAGGGTGGAGGTGTAGCTACTGCTGTCCCCACCAGCACAGAAAGAGTGGGGGTAGCAGAAAGAGAGCCCACCATGTAAGGACTAAATTACTTCATGGTTTCATTAGGGCCTCATGTATGGACAGGCTGTTAGACAGTTTCAAGATTTGTTAAAGAACAAAGGTGTAGAGTGAATTAATATCTAGATTTAAACAGCACTAAGCATTCTTAGAGTGATTAGTGGGAGAACCTCAAAACCACGGAGAACTGTCACCATTCAGATATTACTTTTATGTTAATTTTTTCATCAGTGACCAAGTAGCAATCTAAGAGTGATCAAATAGAAAGATCTAAGACCCATTAACTCCATACAACACCACAAATAAGTAATTTACAATTCTAGACCAACAAGTCATTTTCCTCCTTGGTTTAAAGTTTCCATTCTGCCTGTAGATGTCATATTTGACAAATAAACTTGATAGGATACTGTTGTGAACTCGTTTATTTAGCACAGATTACCCTATATGTGCTAAATAATATTGATTACAAACTGTCTGTACTTTACCAGATCATCAACTTGAGTGTTTTTCCATTGCAATTTGTACCTTTAGACTCCCATATATTCCTGATCTGGGGATGATCTGGGATGATTGTGGCATGAGCAATTAAGTAAGTCAAGGTCAAGCCCGATGATAGTTCATTTAAAGTATGAAGTTCTTTCTATCTCTTACAGGGATTCACAGATATCTAAGAACAAGTGATGTAATTCTTAGCCTAAGTGAAAATAAATGAGACCCCCTTCCTAAGGAAGGTTACAAGCAGCTAGAAAATCTCTTACTATGCTTGCTGTAAGCCAGAAGAAAAATAGACAGTGTTTATTACCTTCTGTCTTGTAACAAGGGCAGGCGAAACTTCATGGTTAAAGTGTTTCCTTCTATAATCCACGTGGAAAGGTCTAAATTGTAGTCTACACAAACTGACCCTGTTAGTGTAGACACTGACAAAGTCCATAAAGTCTAACATACTATCACTATTGTAATAGCTGTTATTACAGTAACTTCAAAGAATACCTGCCATACCTCCACACTCTGCAGTTCCAGGCGCTGTGTAAAAACGCAGGCCAAGTGATGAACTTTCCAATAGAAGTCTACCATTCACAAGCAGAAAAAAATATTCTTTAACACATGCTGATCCATTTTGTTTGTTTGTTTTTTTCAATGTCTCCCTCTGATCCCTCCCTGCCCATTTCTCCCAGATGAGTTTCAATTTTTCCTTTGAAACAGTTCCTCCAGCATTTGGATATTTCTGAAATTAGAAAAACAAAAGGAGTGTATTTAAAAATGACATGTACACCATTGCTAGCTCTGAAGGCCTTTTTTCAAGGTAATCGGAGGGAATTTATATTGCATGTAGATAACTGGGTATGATTTATGGAGCTAAGGACAGAGACTCAAAACAAGTGCATTAGCAGTGATTCTGCTTTTTCTGAAATGGGTACATGTACTGCTCAGGATTTTACCTACCTAGGAAAGGAAACAGTGTGTAGAAGGACATAAAATGCTAGTGATGTAAAATGCGGAGAAAAATAATCTGAGTTTGATTAAAGGGTAATGTAACAGTAAACAAAATCATGTAAACAAAATAGTCTTTGAACACAAAATATATTGTTTCAAATTAATAACACAGTGCAGACAAAGATGACAATGAGCACAGACATGCATTTTTCTTTGTCATAACTGTGCATTGAATACTCAATTACCTCAAAAACCAAAACAAGTTGGGGGATGTAGAAAACTTGTGTCTGATTCATCAACAAAGGAGTGCTGGTGTAGAACCAGGGTAATACAGTAAGAACAAGGAGCTCTGTTTAAATCAATTGCCCTTAGCTGCTGCAGTTCTCAGAGAGATATTAATTTGTTACTTTTGTGTTGGTCTCTGAGTAAACACAAAGAAATATAGTGTAGTGGTAATAAAAGTGGCTTTGATGTACCAGATTTTAGCTTGATCCAGTAGGGTCAAACAGGTAACAGAATGATCATGGAATCATAGAATCACCCAAGCTGGAAAGGACCCAAAAAGATCATCGAATCCAGCTCCTGTCCCTACGTAGGACACTCCCAACATTCACACCATGCAACTGATGGCATTGTCCAAATGCTTCTTGAATGCTGGCAGACTCGGTGCTATGACTACTACCCTGGGGAGCTATTCCAGTGCTCCATAACCTACTGGGTGAAGAACCTCTTCCTAATATCCAATATAAGCCTCCCCTGGCACATCTTCCTGCCATTGACTCTAGTTCTGCCATAGGTTGCAAGAGAGAAGAGATCAGCACCTGTTCCACCTCCCTCCCTTGTGAGAAGGCAGTAAACAGCTATGAGATCCCCTCTCAATCTCCTCCAGGCTGAACAGACTAAGTAACTTCAACTGTTCCTCACATGACTTCTCCTGTAGACCGTTCACCAACCTTGTGGCCTCTTCCGGACACAGGACAAGATAACTGCCAATGTCAACCTCTAGTGAGACATGTCTACCAGTTCAGAAGCAGTTTTCCACAGTCACCTGGAAGCAAACATGCCCAGAATCCTGGAAGACAATAATACTCAATATTAGTGAGTCAATGCCACCTTGAATAGAATGATAACACCACTGTGGTTATAGCTGGTGGAAACTGATAATTTCTGGAAAATTATACATGAAAAATAGCTCCTAAATATGAAATTCAGTTTCACATGAGCAACAGTTCCTTGACCCACAGTACACCCTCTTCACAGCCTCTCTTTATCACCAAATAGTCCATGCATTTGTCACTTCATTTTAAATTGTGAGCTTCTGATACATACTTTGTAAAATACCTTAAGCTCTATGGACAAAATATGTTATGTAAGATCAGATATTATTTAATGTTATTCTTTAATCTTTCAAGACATTTGCTGAAATGATTCTGTAGATTACTTTTGAAAGTTTCTGACTTAATTTTCCTGTGTACACCTGTAAACAGACAGGTGCCAGATGTTCACTACAATATTTATATTATCAAAATTAACAATCATTATGCATTATATTTTTTTTCTCCCCTGGAATTTATAAATCAGAGGCTGAGTGGTGAACACTGGCTGCTATGATCCCAGACACTGAAAGAACAAGCATAGAAAAGATTTACTTAGGAATCCAACACCAAATTAAATCCAGGGCTTGGAGAGAAGAAACATAAAGCCGTTATGGGAGTGAAAATAAAGAAAGTGTTTTACAAGTTTTCCTGTACTCCAGGAAATAGCTGTAGTTCAAAACATAAAAAGGATGCTTTCGCTTACAAGCATATGGCATACCTGTTCAACTTAGAGGTATTAAATCTGCAAAAATTAGGTAAATATTCTAGCAGCTTTATTTATTTTGCTTTCTGTAGAAAGACGTATCCTGAACAGGACTCAGTTCGGAGACAGGTTCTCAGGCTTTACCAGAGGCACAGAATGCAGCAATTATATTACCCAATCAATGGAGTTACCATCACTTCCTTTGGGAGGCTTTTCACAGCCAGATAAATCTCACTAAAAGAAAATCACACTAAAACATCAGTTTGAGATTCAGTCTATTTTTCCCTTTCTTTTTTTTTCTCTTCCTCCTCTTCAAATGAATGCAAAATATTCTTACAATCATCAGCGTTGATGTATAGGCTCTTGCACTTCTGATACCTAGTTGTCTTTTTCCTTGATTTTTGAGCCTTTTGTGTTAAATTATAATAATTTCTTGTGCATTTCTTCTGACATAATCAAGCAGAAGCTTAGCTACTGCAGTGACCAGCTATTACTGCCAACCAGGAAAACACTCTACCTTCAGCACAGCCTCTGCGAAATACAAGGAGACATGCAGGCATTTAAGGAGGGTATCTTCAGAGAAATCAGTGAATTAAATGTGATCTGGTCAATAGAAGAGAACCTTCCACGAATCCCTACCATTTAAAAGTAATGGATACCCACCTGCAATTGACATTGCCAGTCAATGCACCCTCTTTGGCTGCTGGATCTTGATCCATACCATGAAGGACATTTTTTCTTTCTATTGCTAATATTGCCCACAGATGTGGTCTATGTCCTCCTTCCTTTCCCATCATCTCTGCTGGGGCATAGGTCAATAATCTGTAGCTTGCTGTCTGCCTGTGTTCCATCTTTCCTTCCAGAAAGAAGGAAAGTAGAGTATACATACATCCCTAATAATTTTTACCTCAAGCCACTGAGCTCTTGGATTGAACCTGCTCCAAGAGATTTACTTGGCTGTGTTTTGTGGGGACAGGAAGGCACTTGACAATGTTTAGCCGCAAGTGGGGTCAGCAGTAGGGCACTAAGCCTGTGAGCAGTTCAGCAGGGACACAGGATTGGAAAACAGCACATATATGAACATAAGCACCTAATGAGTGTTACTATCTGTCTAGGCTCCAGGCTACTGTAAAGTTAGGCTGAAGCTGGGCAGAAATTTTGAGGATTAAAAGAGTACTTAGACAGTCTCATATACCTCCAAAAAAGACCTGAAATCTATATGTGCCATAGGACAAGGGTCTGAGATAAACACTTCTGGGCAGAGAGAAAAATATGTCATTTGAGGGAGAAAGGGGATTCTCACTGATGCAAGAATTTGAGACAACTTCATTTCTCTTCAAAAGCACTGAAATAAAATACCCAAGTAGGCCCTGCAAAGAACTTTGTTGGTATTGTGAATGTTGCGTGACTCTACATGTTACAGGTTTATTATTGGACCTGAGGGGGGCTCTGTAGCACTGTCTGTGGTCTGTGGTGACACCTGGCTGCCATGAAGCCAGTGGGAAAACTCTAACGACCACAAGGGGTGAGCAACCGTGAATGCGGGAACTGGTGAGTGGGATCAAGTCTTCTCACTATTCTATCTGCTACTAAATGTCTGGCAGCTTGAGTTAGAGATACTTTGAAAGAATATGCCACATGCAAAATGTTCAATTCCGGGGCAATGGGAGTTGTAGCCAAGATAGTAAGTCATTGCTTTTTGTTCTTAACAAAGGCTTTAGTGTTTTATGTTTATCTCATTAGAAGAGATATTACAAGAATTCTTCAGACATGGAAAAACTGTGTCCTCAGGCTTGGAAACAAAAAAAATT
This sequence comes from Tapera naevia, assembly GCA_033556795.1. Lineage (NCBI taxonomy): Eukaryota > Metazoa > Chordata > Aves > Cuculiformes > Neomorphidae > Tapera > Tapera naevia. Next base: position 291,929 of record JAUMJJ010000075.1, read on the forward strand.
TCACATTTCAGCCTCTTTTTCACTGGGATTCAGGTGACATTTTGTGATATCTTTGGATGGGAATACGTTTTTTCATGGTCCAGACTACAGTTTTATCAGGTACCTTCTGAGCTAAACAACTTCTTTCTTAACCCCAATGACTCATCACCAAAACCCACAGGTTACTCACAGTGCTATGAAGTTTTCTTCTTTCCATTTAGCATTTAGAGTGTGAGTTGGAATGGGAAATACAAAGAATGCAGAACCCCAAGTCAACTTGTCATGGCTGCTGAAACATGGCAGGTGCACCCATACATGTTGACCTGCACCAGTTTTCATACAGGTCCTGATACAGACTGCTAAGTAATGCATCTTCAGTCCTGGTCACTGCCTCCATTCCAGGGGAATTCAGTGCATGCTTGCGAAATGACACCAAAGGGGTGTCGATAGCTGGGAGGGTGTGAGAACACAGCAATGGACACAGCTGTTTCCCTGATTCCAACTGGAGAATATTTTCCTTTCTTGTTTACAGAGCTATAAATTGTTTTACAGTTGGGCCTTTGTTCTGGGCACAACTCAGCCTTGAGCTGGGTTTGCTTGTTTGTTTCCGTTCGCTCTCCGTTTCCTCTGCCCGCCTCTTGGCGAGACTAGCGCTGTCTGTGCTACTTCCCTTGTCTCCACAGCTTCCCCTCCATGCTCTGTCACAGACGTGAACAACTGCCACACTGCTCCTCCGTGTCCTGCCATGGAGTGGTCTGCTCAGTGTGGAGCAGTGTAGTAAACTGTGCTTCATGAAGAAGGTGATTGCTACATGCTATAGATGCAACAGAACCTTATTTTTAATTAAGCAAATGAAAGTTAAGCAAATGAAAGTTTTGCTAAGCTTTCCTTTCATTCTCTCACACTTAAATGAGCAAAGTAAGTTGTGTGTGTGAGGAAGAAATATAACTGTATTACCCTAGGTAACTTCTCATGCATTAATATGTTTGGGAGATGTAAAGTGGCAGCTCTCTTCATTTGATCACTCGCGTTCCTTTGAACCAGATACGTTTCCCTTCTTTCACTTCTAATATTTTGATGATCTGGGCCAACCTTTTTTGCTCTGCTATAATTGATATGATATATCTTCTTAAATGACAGCTCCCTTTATAATTTTGAGACTATTAAGGCTCCTTGTAGCCTGGCTTGGCACACAGACCTCTGTTGCAGCACTCCAGATTCAGCAGCACCTTTGCTACCTCTGCAGGTGCATTCCCCGAGCTTATCTTCTGGTTCTTCTGTTCACTGCTTTCCAGAAATTGCAGAATCTCCTCCTTAGCGCAGGAATGGCTTCACGTACAAATGGATGTCCATGTACTGCAAGTGTGGACCTTCTGAGCTGGCTGGATGGAGCAAAATTGTTTAATTTCTTCCATTGTTTACTATAGCTTGTATTTCATGTCTTTTGCAAGTTAAAATGAAAATGAACTTGAACTGAAAATCACTGGTCAGTGAAAGGATTCCTGCCAAATTAAGAGGATGTTGGAAGGTGCCCCTGAAACCTACAGCTCCTTGGGGTGCTCACTATAACCAGCTTTGCACTGGCATCAGGCAAGTATTAAAAAGTATACTGAATCCCTTCTGGGTACACAGAGACCATTCTTCACAGCTTGCGTGACAAGAGAGTGATGACAGCTCAAAATGCAGGCAAACAATGGGAAAAGCAAGACTTCTTTACTCTAAACAAGAATGATTCAACAGAATAAAAATAAATTCATAACAGGTTTTACTGCAATTTTTGCGCCAAGTCTAGTGCGTGTTTTGCCATGTACAGGTTCATGGAATTATAGAATTTTTTTTTCTGGAAGAGACATTAAAGATCATCTAGTTCCAACACCCCTGCAGTGGGCAAGGACATCTTCACAAAGATGGACAATGTAGTGGTGATGAATTGAATGTTCCCAAGGCTTTGGATGACAGCTGGGTCTCAGAGGATCTGGATCATTTTACAGCTTCATTAGGGACACCATAAGTGGCCTCTGTCACTGACTGCACCTCATTTCCTTATTTATAAAATATGCAAAGCAGTGCCTCTGTTTTAGGGAATACTATCAGGATAAAGCCTTTTAATGATTGTGAGACACCATTGGCATGATAGTGATTGAAAACTTATATGTAGATAGGTGTAACTTGTTGAGAGACTCAGAAAGGGAACTGGTTTTGACAAAAATAAATGGCAAGAGTCTAAACACAGAGAATGGTTTTCTACAGAATGTCATATTAAACATATTACCTGAACACATGGATGCATAGTTTATGTGCATTCTTTATAGTAATCACTCTGAATGTACAAATCTTCACAATAAACAAGGGAAAATAATTCTGGATATTCTCCCTGCATGATGTCAATCATTATTCATTGGTGAAAAGTGAGCAAGTTGATCATCTTCCCAGCTTGACAGCTTTTTCAGAAGCTGAAGCCAGGCCACGTTGCTGGGCAGGTCTGACAGGTGCAGGTGCTCCTGCTGCACTCCTGCACTGGAAACTCCATGTGCAGCCATATCTTGCCTGAAAGATGCTGGGAGGAAAGAGAATTAATATTATACTGGATCAGATGTCATTGGACTTGATAAACTTACGACTCTTTTCCAATCTTAATGATTCTGTGTTTTTAATGCATGAGACACAGAAGGTGATCATGAAACTGTGTGTGTAAGTCTGACCTGAATGTATCCACTATCAATAGATTTTTTTTTTTTTTGAGCAGCATCATGAAATAAAATTTCCTGATTTATTAAGTGGTTAGGGGCTGCCACTTATATAAATAAAAGAGAAATCAAAGTCTGTGACTGTCTCTATGCTAGTAGAAACACTTGTTCTCTGGGTACCCAGTCCCCTGAGCTGGAAGATAGGGATTGGGAGCAGAATGAAACTCCCATAATACAAAGGGAAATGGTTAGTGACCTGCTATACCACTTAGACGTGCACAAGCTTATGGGCTGGATGGGGTCCACTCAAAGGTACTGTGGGAGCTGGCAGAAGTGCTCATCAAGAGACTTTCCACCATTTATCAGCAGTTCTGGTTAACGGGAGAGGGCCTTCTTGACTGAAGGTTAGCAAATGTGAAACCCATCTACAAGAAGGGCCAAACGGAAGATTTCAGGAACTACAGGCCTGTCTGTCTGACCTTGGTGCTTTGGAGGGTTGTTAAGCAAATCAACTTGAGTGCCATCACACAGCATGTACAGGATAACCAGGAGATCAGACCCAGTCATCATGGGATTATGCAAGGCAGGTCCTGCTTAACTAACCTTTTCTCCTTCTATGACAAGGTTACCCACTTAGTAGAAGAGGGAAAACCTGTAGATGTTGTCTATCTAGACATCAGTAAAGCCTTTGACACCATTTCCCACAGCATTTGCCTAGAGAAACTGGCTGCTCGTGGCCTGGAACATGTTTCTCTGGGAAAAAAAACAAAAACTGGCTGGATGTCTGGGCCCAAAGATTTATCGTGAATGGAGCTAAATCCAGTTGGTGACTGGTCATAAGTGGTGTTCCCCAAGGCTCAGTGTTGGGGTCAGTTCCGTTTAATATCTTTATCGATTATCATGTGCACCGTCAGTAAGTTTCTTGATAATACCAAGTTGAGTGTGAGTGTTGATCTGCTTGAGGGATCTGGACAGGCTGTATCTACAGGCTAAGACCGCATGTATGGGTTTCAACAAGGCTAAGTGTCAAGTCCTGCACTTGGGACAAAACAACTCCATGCAGTGTTACAGGTTTGGGGACGAATGGCTGGAAAACTGCCCAAAAGAAAAGGACCTAGGAGTGTCGTTCGATAGCTGGCTGAATATGAGCCAGCAGTGTGCCCAGGCGGCCAAGAAAGTCAATAACATCCTGGCTTATACCAGAAATAGTGTGTCCAGGAAGACCAATGAAGTGATTGTACCCCTGTACTTGGCACTGGTGAGGCCACACATTGAACACTGTGTTCAGTTCTGGGCTCCTCAGTACAAGAAGGACATTGAGGTGCTGGAGCGCATCCAGAGAAGGGCAACAAAGCTAGTGAAGGGTCTGAAGCACAAGTCTTATAAGGACCACCTAAGGGAACTGGGATTGTCTAATCTGGTGAAAATGAGGTTGAGTGGAGACCTTATTGCTCTCTTCAACTACCTGGCAGGAGGCTCTCTTCAACTACCTGGCAAAGCACACGCTGTGATAGGATGAGAGGAAATGGCCTGCGTTGTGCCAGGGGAGTTTTAGACTGGATATTAAGAAAAATTCACTGAAAGGGTTGTCAAACACAGGAACGTCTGCCTAGGGAAATGGTTTATTAGCGGTCCTTGAAGATATTTAAAAGACATGTGGTTGTGGTGTTTAGGGACATGGTTTAGTGTTGGACTTGGCTGTGTTAGGTTTATGGTTGGACTTGATGATCATAAAAGTCTTTCCAAACTAAGTGATTCTATGATTCTCTGATTCTTGGATCATTATGGATTATGTAAAAGATCTTCCAGTGAAAAAGAAAACAACCTCACCAAAAAAAAAGAAAAAGAAGAGGTGAAGTCTGTGAAAGAAATGGGTTTTTTTTATATATATATGGGCTATGGACATTTCATTAACTAAACTATCTCCTAAGAGCAAATGTTTTTTAAAGTCATAGTTTTTTATGAAATTATGATTCGTTATTTCTAACTTAGATATATCTTGGATCAGTAAATTTTCAGGTATTCTTCACGTCATAAGTAATGTATCTTAGTTTCTAAAAATAGCTTCGCTCTTCAGCAAGGCAACTTAAGTTCCTCAGACCATAGCGAGTCTATCACTTTTTATATGACCAATTCACACAAAGTAATCCTTCTTTGCAAGGTTAAGATGTGTTTTATTTTTCTCTGATGGCCTTATGTTCTATGATATAAGATTTGGAGCACAGAATCTCTATTTAAGTCAAAAGCTTTCTTCACTGGATCACCATAATAAAGCTTTTTGTGTAACTAAATTATGATTTTGCTAGCAGCTCCCTGTTCTCTTTTATTGTTATGAAAAGAATAACTTCCGAATAAAATAAGCATAAAAGAATATAAATATATGGCTTGCCTAGGAGTTCAGCTATATCAAAATGGATTTGTTTTTGCCAACTTGTTCCCAAATAGTTAGTTTGGCTTTTTAAAGTGCTCATGCAAAGGTAAAGTTTGTTCTCACCTAGGTACACTGTATCAGTCCTTGTAGGGAGAAGCACTTTGGATATTAGAGTAAATAAACCTCCCCTGGAGTAGTATTTTTACAAAGAAACAAGAGAGCGTATTTTAGGAATTAAGTAGTTAAATGTGTTCCTTCATATGGCTATTTTCAAATCTAGTTTTTGTCAATCAAGATTTTGATAATTGAAAATAAGTTTTCAAGAACAGTTAAACACCAGAAAGCTTTTAGTGAAGTAACTGATCCACTTAAATTGTAGCCTGAAGCAAACAATTTAATAGCTTTTGGTCTTAGGTTCTGTTATAAGAAGCTGGTCTCCATGCACAGAAAATCAGTGGGAGATCAGTGGGGGAGGACCCCCAATAATACCCCAACCAGCTGCTGCTGGGGAATTGTAGGAGTGACTAGTCCCACAAAGGCTCATCTTCCACCATGAAGGACCCTGGGGCAAATGGATAGGGAGACCCCCAATAACCCAATCTCAGACACAAGCCCCAGCTCACTTTCCTGGGCTGCTCTGGAGATACTTAAACCCATGGACTTGAGTATCTCATGGTCAACAGCCAACACGATAGGGTTCCCATCACCCCACAGATGGAGGGGTCACTGCCAGGGGTGTGGGGTCAACCATGGGGAGAATGAGTATTTCAAGATTGTAACAGACTTACTGTGAGTTGTTCTGAGCAGGATGCGGAAAAGGAGGGCCAAGCTAATTTGGGAAGCAGTGAGTGGGAAATTGACAAGGGACAAGGGCATGAAAGGGACTGGTTGAGTGCAAGCAGGGGCTTGTCTGTGCACCTGCCTGGCTATGACCTGTGTGTGACCAGTGCGGTCTGTCCTGGTGTCTCACTAAACCTCATTTTTAGCCATTTTCCCAATGAGGGGCTCTGTCCTGTCCATCTGGGGTTTCAGTGGCAGCCCCTGGGGTGGGACTAGGGGTTGGAGGCCTGTGTGTCTGTGGTGCTACAACTAAAAAGACTGAGTTGGCTGCTAGAGGGACCAGAAGGTCCAGATTCAAGAGACTGTGGGATCTGGGGATTAGTCTCACATGATTGCATTCCCCATTAAGGGACTTCAAGCCTGAGTAGAAGGGCAGGATGAGGCCACTGGTGCTGTTTGTGTCTTTTTTAGTACTGTGTTTTTTATTTGTGTTTATTTGTGTGGCCAGCTATGTAGAGATGTATACACGATGTAGAGATGTATACATGAAGTATTTATGTATATAGGAGGTGTATATGTGTGCTCTGTGCAGGTGTGCCTTCTGAAAAACAGCACTTCAGCCTTGCTTCTGGTTGGACCTGGGAATATGAAGATGTGGCAAACTTAGTTTTGTTAAGCTGCAGGATTTGGTAACTCCCTAACATCATCTGCAGCTTCACCTACCTGTAAACGCCAATAACAAGGCAGTACTCTCCTCCCCTCCCATAAAATCCAAGTTTAAATTAAAGAAGTTTTCTTTAAACCAGCAGAATTCTGGTATTCAGAGGATTCAAACTGGTCTATGATCTAAGCTGAGATGTGAGGCTAGCTTAAGTGAGTAAGGAAATCAATTGGCTGGTTTCCAGGAGTGGGAACACAGAGCTCTTCTTAGTAAAGTCACTGGGAACCCCACATAGAGGAAGTGCAGGTGGCTGTGATCACAGTCCTCACACTGAGTCATGAGAAAGCAATAACTATTTGACTCTAGCATTTTGTATGAAAAGTGAAAACACAAGTCATGGTAATTTCCTTATCTGTGTTCTGCTTTTGTTTCATGAATCAGTGCAAATAATTGTCTTGAGGACGGCAGTATTTAGTGGAAAACAAAGTTGAAATCCTAGAGGATAACTCCTGGATCAAGTCCTTTATGCAGCTTTAACATTTATCAAAGATTTTTTTCTATCCTGTACCCCAGCCATACAGATGTGACAGCTTCCTCTGCACTGGACAATAGGGAATGATTCCTGGGACTGAAAACGCAAGACTTACACAATGAACAATTTTCCATTTCTTTTTTTCTCAAGAGAAGTGTTTCATTTTATATTTCACATTTCTACCTAGCTTGCTGAGTGAGTGGCAACAACATTAATGACATACGAGATGATGGATAGCTGTGATAGATTTCTTCAGCAGCAGTGTTGATGTGGGGAGAATATAAACAAACTAGATATAGAGAGAAAACAAATAATGCATGAACCAATGGACAAATGGCATGCATTTCTATAAGAAATCTTTGTCAAGCACCAAACATAAGCTCAAGAGGGTCATTTTATACGCACATTTTATGCATTGTTTGATGCTTGTTCGAAGATTTACCACTTCTCTTTTCCAGTGAGGCCAGATCACAGGAAAATCTAGCAAGCAGTTACATGTAATATTTGGCCTGTGGATTCTGGTTTTCTTCAGTAATTGGTGTCTAATGGACCACAGACATTCACAGATGGGAGTATAAGCGCTGAAAATAAAGGTCAAGTGGTTTCCTGTTTTTCTAGGTCTCACAATGCTGCGGGTATATTGCCCTGTCTTTACTTTCTTCAGGTTTCCCATAGAAAGAAAACAATGATAATTTCTGTCCCACATAACAAGAAAATCCCGATCCTACAGCATCTCTTTGACATTCCATATTCAAAATTATTGCTGTGTATTTCTTCCAGGCACTATTTTTCAAACTTATAACAGTACCCTTAGATGTGCTGTTTGATTATTCTGTTGTGGTTTGTCTTATTTAATTACAGAGGCTGCAGAAATCCATATCCATGTCTTGAAAATTTTTTCTTCAACCTAAGCTAGGGAGGAACTACAGTGAGCTGAAGGGGTTGGTCGATAGATCCACCTGACGACAAATGCAGCAAGGGTCAAGTAAGCAATATATTCACTTTATTGCTAAGTAGACTATTGCACCTGGGAGATGTGCTCCAGCTTTCTGTGCAGCACAGAAAAAATGGGACTATTTCCTGCCTCAGGAAGGTGCTACATGTTGCTTGGAGAAGCAAAGAAATGGAAAAGGTGGTGGTGGGTGTTGGTCTTTTATGCACTTAATAACCTTACCACAGAGTAGTGCAATACTACATTGCTCAGACAGTTATGTGCATCGGCAAGGGAATGTTCAGGAGCCCATATCCTATGTAGTTACCACACTCTATAAGATGGGCTTTAACATTCACAAGTTACAGTAATTTATTACCACCCTGCAGGTTTTTGACATAATCTCTTTAAAAACGAATGCTTTGCTGCAGAGCACAGTCCTGCTTGAAGTCCCTGTTCTGCCTTCCCATAATTGGCACATCCCATGGGAATGGGTCTCTGAAGCTTTCTCTGCTTTGGCATTGTGGTGTCTGCCTTCTCTCCTGGAATCAGCTACTCTAAGAACAGTATTTGCAGCACCTAAAGTAAAGGCCTTGGATTTTTACTTTCACACAGAACTGTGTTACAGGATAAGGGTTTGGGTCCAAAACGTTGCTCACAAAAATACAATAGAGTCTAAGGCATTTTTATATTCTTTTTTTTCTACAGGGATTGTGAAATGAACTTCAGCACTTTCTTTCCTCATGATGACTGCTCGTGTCTGCCAGATTTTGGGGGGTTTAGAAGATTAAAATGGGTTAGCAAAAGTAACACAAGATTAATCTCCTGATCCTCATCCTGCAGTAGAGTAATGGCAACTAACTGTGCTGAGTACTGCTGACTGCTGCAAATTTCACACATCCGTGCATATTTCTGCATTATTTTATGCACGTGTGTGCAGTTTGGCAATGCCACAGTGATTTGTTAATTCTGTAGCTTTGTTAATTTGGGGAATTTCCATGATGATTTCAGTATTTCAGATCAAGAAGGCCTTGCTTTGTGGCCCCTGGTCAGCTTCTCCAGACATCACTGTGCTGCCTCCAGCCCCATGGTGTGGTGGCCACCTGCACCCAACAAGCCAGGACAAAGCCTCCACTGCTGAGCTTGTGCAGGAGAACTCGTGGCTGGTTAAAAGCAAGATAAGCTGAGTAAATGCAATTTGTGCCATTCTTAGGTTTTACTCATCTTTTATGGAGAGGCAGGACCTGAACTCATGGTACTGACATTACTGTGATGGTCACGATCAGATTCGTTGTTAGATGATGGTAACAACCCTTACAGAGAGAGAGAGATTATAGTGACAGTGATTTAGTACCTCTTGGCGTCCAGATGCATAGTGCTCATTGAAATCAATACCTGTTAGTTATCTGAGCACCTCTGAAGATCTGGACCAATGTACACTAATGCTTCATCAAGTGGATATTTTCCTCTGAAAAACAAGGACATAGACCCCTGCTGAGTGTCTAGTAACGCCCTATTATGCCTGCTGATTTTACATGAAAGGCGCTCAGACCATCTGCAGGTGGACAACAGTGCAAATCCTACAGGAGCTGCATAGAAAATGCAGTGTTGGTTTTTAGTCCATTGGATGATGCTGTTTTACATCAACACTGCTTTAGTTTCTCCTTATTATAGTAGTGAAAACCTGTCAAGCTTATCAGCAAGTTCTCCTCAAAGGTGTGACTTGCATGTGCATTTAAAAATCACTGTTTTCAATCCTACCCTAAAGTTACCTATCAGCATAAATTTTAATCATTGTTATCTCAAGAGGAAATGCTATACTCTAATTAATGGCTCAAAAAATTGTGCTCAGTATGCAATTTGGCTGACAGTCAGATTTTGTTAACTATATGATCGCTGTTGTGGCTTGTACTGGAAAATCATGTTATTACCGTTTAAAGATAATCAGCATTTACTCTGAATTCAAAGGCTGAGCAGGGAAGAGTCATATACACCAGAGTAACTGTGTAACATACTGCATTGCAGCAAGACAGATAATAATAGTGCAGCAAAGCACATTAGTTGTCAGGCAATATACTATACTGTGGAAAATAGACTGATAGCATGTCGTATTTTGTAATCATGTATACTGAGGGGGACTTTTTAAGGGCTGAGGCATATTTCTAGCAGGGATTCTAATATAATGAGCAGTCATATGCATTTCTTTCACTCTGGTTATTTGTAAGAAGATATTACCATGCTGTTATTTGTAGATGTTGGTGAGACAATTGTCTGTCTTCTAGAACACACTGTTTGTCTGACAGCACATCCCATAGGAGACAAAGAATAATGGAACAAGCCTGTTGCAGTAACTATACCCTGGTTAAAAAAAAAACAGCAGCAAGAATAGCCTTAGTAACTGAGGATGATAATACCTTTTCTGTGAGGATATTTTCAGTCACAAAAAACAGACTTTTACTTTTGTCTTCCCAGTGAATTTCAGTAGAAAGTTGGCACTTAGATGTAAATGGTGACTTTGAAATAAATACTAATTCCACTGGATAGTTGTCATTGTGATAGTTGTCACTGCTTTGCCTCACAATTGGGGATGCAAAATGTATAGAAAGTATGTGAGTAAAAACCTGACAACCACACTACAAAATTCCCATCTCCTTGCAGGTGATTTGGGAGCTCCCTGTTGACTTGACCTCACTTGAATTGTCCTGGACTTTCCTACTGGCCAGCAAATAATAAGGGGGGTGGTGGGAAGAAAGGTAAGTCAAGTCTGATGGATGCTTAAGTACCTGTGCAGACCTATGCACCGTAGTCACAGTTTGAAGCAGTCTCCAGACAGTTAGTTCATCTGCACCTGCACCTTTTACTTTGCACCATTTCCATACCTGATAACATGTGCCAATCCCCAAAAGCAGGAGGGTTTTTTCCTCCCTATGGCATGTCATTGCTGTCTGCTAGCAGCTGTGGATATAAATAAACTGGTTGATAAATTGCACTCAGTCAAAAAAAACCATAATCTCTCCTCAAAAATCTGTCTTGAACGAATATTCTTCCACTTTCAACAAAGAATTCTTCCCAAGGAATTATTCCATCCAAATAATCTAGGACTGCACTGCTACATAAGATTAAAAAAGGCTGAACATTGCTTGACCACAAAGCTATATAGTATCATGTTCTTGGTATTACTTGGGAGAAAAATCTGCTAGTTTTCTATGAATACATGAAAAAAAAATCAAAATATCTTCAGAAATATTAATAAAAGATGTCATTATTTAAATGGGAAGTGAATCAGGTTGTAGAATTTTGTTGATTTGTAGATGTAGATTTGACTTTATTATAATGAAAAAATAAAGCAGCTTTCAGAATTTACACTGAAATTCTGAAACTGCTTTTAAAAAACCTCAAATAAACTACACAGTGAACAAAAGGAGGAGAATCATGCAACTCTAACAGTATCAGTGCAGCCAAGGATTAACAAATTCTCAAGGACATAGGTTACAAACTACCCTAATTCATTGTACACATGAATAACTTATCAAGGAAACCAGGAAAGGAAAGCATCTTGTTGTATTTTATATATTCTTAAAATACTTACACAAATTATGTATACCAGGTTTCAGTGGAAACAAAAAGAGGGACAATATCTGCCCGTTGGGTTTCTGAATTTACTGCTTACTCAAAACTGTAGCATTACAAAGTGGAGTTTCACAGGAGGACAGTTTTTAAAACTTTACCATGAAAATAATAAAGCACCATCTACAGAAATTTGATTTCTTTTGAAGATATCTATATGAACAAAAGATATTAATATTTAACAAAAGCAAGAACAACAGTAAACCATAAAGGTTTTATTTTACTACTTAACAACCTTGAAGGGACTTAGCTCGAACTCTCCCCATATCCTCATCTTGTCAGACAGAAACACAGGAAACCCCAGGTTCAAATCCATCTTTTTGAGAAAAATGCAGAATATAAGATAATAATATACCCAAGTTCATAACCTTAAATATAGTGCATTGTTTTGCAAGAAATCGGGAATCTTTTATTTTAAGAATACAGATTTGCCTTCGTGATCATAACATCTATCAAAAAAATGATACTATTATTAAGGTGTTTCCTTAAGTTAAGTAGTTTTCACGCAAACAGATTTGAGGTCATGAGTAACTTTTGAGCAGTTTATTCACTATTTCTTCAACTGTATGACAATTACAAGCCAACACAACGCTTGTTTCACTACTGAAGAAGGCATCAGATGAAACTAATACCAAAGAACCAGTGCAAATTATTTATACCTGCCATGAATATATTGATCACAATTTTTCCAGCAGTACATGTCAATGTATGATCAGGGAGAAGTTTTAACATATTTTGATCTACTGCTGCCACCTGCATTTTTGCGATGGTCTTCTGCAGCATCTATGAATATCTTGTCTCTAATTATTCCATTTTGTTAATATGTCAACATGTTAATCAAATTATATTCTGCTCCATGTTCAGAAAGAAAGTCTTCAGAATCCCAATTAAATTAATCCCAGTTAAAAAATCTGCTGTAAAGTATATGTATGAGGAAATACTAAGGTAACTAAAAAATCTGGAGGTGAACAAACTACCTTTTATTTAACATTACTGATTCCCTGCAGTATTGAGCTGTAGAAATCTGTGCTACTTATTTTAGCCTCATAGTGAGCTTCTTTTGTTTTCTTTTATCTAATCTTTAGGATTTTGATTTGAAGAGAAAACAATATAGCACAGTTAGGAAACATTCCTTTCCCACCAGTAGCCTTGATTATTTTTTCACCAAATAGGTGGCAAAATTAAAAATATTAAAACAATGTTAGTTTTCTTAAAAGTCATTTTAATGGCATAAAATAAACATTTTTCTGCAGAAGATGAGGGACTTCTGGGCTGGCTAGTTGCTAGCAGAATTTTTTGTGCTGTTTTGGTGCCAGTTTTGGATCAGGCTTAACCAGCTAATATTTACCTGGAGCATGAGAAACAGTCTTGGTCTGAGAAGAGTCTGGCTCCATCTCTCTATAAACTCACATCAGGTACCTGTAGGCAGTGTTATAGTTTAACTCCAGCTGGCAACTAAACACCACACAGCCACTCACTCACTCTCCTTGGCTACATGGTTGACAGAATACAAAGAGCTAAAATGAGAAAATTCATGGGCTGAGAAAAAGACAGTTTAATAGTTAAAGCAAAAGCCATGCATGCAAGCAAAGAAAAATAAGGAATTCATTCACTACTTCCCATTATCAGCCATCTCTTACAAAGAAAGGCTCCATTACAACAAACATTGTAACTCTGAAGGTCACCCCTTTTCTTCTTATCCCTCAGCTCTGTGTAATGAGCATGAGGTCTTACGGTTTGGAATATCTCTTTGGTCAGCTGTCCTGGCTGTGTGCCCTCCCAGCTTCTTGTGCCACCCTAGTCTGCTCCTTAGTGGGGTGGTATCAGAAGCAGAAAAGTCATCAACTCTGTGAAAGCACTGCTCAGTAGCAGCTAAAACATCCCTGTGGTGTCATCAATGCTGGTTTTGCCACAAACATAAAACATAGCCCCATATTAGCTACTATGAAGAAAATTAACTCTACTCCAGCCAAAAGCAGCACGGACAGCAACTAGGTCTTGCAATCTCCATTTTCTTCGCCAGCATGAACAGTCCCAGCTCATTAATTCGCTCTGTTTAAATGGGTCCAGAGGAGGGCTACGAAGATGATCAAGGGGTTAGAGAACCACTGCTATGAGGACAGGCTGGGAGAGTTGGTGTTGTTGTTCAACCTGGAGAGGAGAAGGCTGTGGGGAGACCTTATAGAAACATTCCAGTACCTGAAGGGAGGTCTACAAGAAAGCTGGGGAGGGACATTCTACAAGGACTTGTAGTGATAGGATGAGGATGACTTTAAATTGGAAGGAGAAGGATTTAGATTAGACATTAGGAAGAAATTCTTCACTGTGAGGGTGATGAGACATTGGCACAGGTTGTTCAGGGAAGTTGCGGATGCCCCTCCCTGGAAGTGTTCAAGGCCAGGTTGAATGGAGTCTTGAGCAGCCTGGTCTAGTGGGAAACGTCCCTGCCCAAGGCAGGGGGGCTGGATCTTGCTGATTTTTAAGGTCCCTTTCAACCCAAACCATTCTATGATTTATGATTCTATGATTCAGCTTCTCCTTGTACGACAGATGTTTCTAGCGATATATATGAAATTTGTGGCCCTTTGCTGAACTCTCACCAGTCTGTGTCTCTCTTCTGTTGGGGAAACCTCTTCTTGTACTAGTCATTCTTAATAACAGCATTCATTTTCCTTAAATCAGCTAAGGTTACTTTTGATCTGTAGGAACTGAAACCAACAGAGAACTTAGATTTCTTTCATTTTCCCTCACTTTCAAGAGTTATACTCCGCATAACTTACTGAAAACTATCACAGCAGTGGATCTAAACATTGGCTGAAGAAGTGAAGGATTTGTGTGTTCAGCATCGATTGATCTCTATTTTCATTGGCCTGAACAGTAAATTTTTCAGGAAATCCAAAATAATTAGCATCATTCGTTAAAAAAAAAAAAAATCTCATGCAAATATTTTTGAAAATGGTCCTGAATTTTACTCTTTTGGTCATAGAGAAAGTAAGTGTGGTTTGGATTTGCTTGGCTGTTCTTGTGAATCGTGAAATTCCTGAGTTCCTGTTTACACAGACTTGATTTGAAACAGGCACTGAATACTCATCTTACCTATCTACATCTGCAAGTTGCTTTTCTGGGCACAGGTGAAAAAAGCATCCACAGATTAATTTGTTCTATGCTCAGTAAAAGAGTGTTAATCATCATGAACTAATGTGATTTTAATGGGATTGTCATAAATACCCCTATGCAAATTCTATTTTAACGCAGCAATGAATTGTACTGTGATTTTAACAAATGAGATAGCTTGCAGTGCAGCATTAAAGCTGGTGCACTGGAATACTGTGACCTTTGATGCAGACCTGTGCTATTGATAAGATTTTCCTACATGGATTTTGGAAACCGAGTGTGGAAGGAACAGTAGCAATGAGGGATGAGGACAAGGCAGAGGTACTCAGCGCCTTCTTTGCCTCAGTCTTTAAGTGCAAGGAGGAATGCCCTACGGATATTCAGCCCTCCCAGTCAGAAGATATTGGAAATGAATTTCCAGCTGTTCGGGAGGATTTGGTTAGAGACCTGCTTGGCCAATTAGACATACACAAATCCATGGGGCCAGATGGGATCCATCCAAGGGTATTAAGGGAACTGGCAGAGGTCCTTACCAAATCCCTTTCCCTCATCTACCAGCAGTCTTGGCTGTCTGGGGAAGTGCTGCTTGACTGGAGACTGGCAAATGTAGCTCCCATTTACAAGAAGGGTCGAAGGGAGGATCCAGGGAACTACAGGCCCGTCAGATTGACCTCAGTACTGGGGAAGGTCATGGAGCAGATTGTCTTGAGTGCTATCACACAGCATGTGCGGGACAACCAGCCCAGTCAACATGGGTTTATGAAGGGCAGGTCCTGCCAGACCAATCTGATCTCCTTCTATGACAAGATTACCCATTCAATGGACGAGGGAAAGGCTGTGGATGTGGTGTACCTGGACTTCAGTAAAGCCTTTGACACCATTTCTCACAGTATTCTGATTGAGAAACTGGCTGCCATTGGCCTGGACAGGCACACTCTCTGCTGGGTGAAAAACTGACTGGATGGCCAGGCCCAGAGGGTGGTGATAAATGGAGTTAAATCCAGTTGGAAACCGGTCATGAGCGGTGTTCCCCAAGGTTCAGTGCTGGATCCAGTCTTGTTTAACATCTTTATCAATGATCTCAATGAAGGCATTGAGTGTACCCTTAGCAAGTTTGCAGATGACATCAAGCTGGGTGCAAGTATTGATGAGCTTTAAAGAAGGGAGGCTCTGCAGAGAGCTCTGGACAGGTTTGATCGATGGGCTGAGACAAACAGGACGAGGTTCAACAAGGCCAAGTGCAGAGTCCTCCATTTAGGTCACAACAACCCTATGCAGCGTTACAGGCTCGGATAAGAGTGGCTGGAGAGCTGCCTGGAGGAGAAGGACCTGGGGGTGTTAGTTGACAGGCAGCTGAATGTGAACCAGCAGTGTGCCCAGGTGACCAAGAGGGCCAATGACATCTTGGTCTGTATCAAAAACAGCGTGGCCAGCAGGACCAGGGAGGTAATTGTGCCCCTGTACTCAGCACTGGTGAGGCCACACTTTGAGTACTGTGTTCAGATTTGGGCCCCTCACTACAAGAAGGACATTGAGGTGTTGGAGTGTGTGCAAAGAAGGGCAACGAGGCTGGTGAGGGGACTGGAGAATAAGCCCTACGAGGAGAGACTGAGGGAATTGGGGTTGTTTATCTTAGAGAAGAGGAGGTTGAGGGGAGACCTCATCACTGTTTACAACCTGAAAGGAGGTTGTGAGAGGGTGGGTGCTGGTCTCTTCTCATCAGTGACAAGCGATAGGACGAGAGGGAATGGCTGCAAGTTGCACCAGGGCAGGTTTAAACTGGACATTAGGAAGAATTTCTTCACTGAGAGAGTGGTCAGGGACTGGAACAGGTTGCCCAGGGAGGTAGTGGAGTCTCCATCCCTGGAGGTGTTTAAAAGATGAGTAGATGAGTTTCTTAGGGATATGGTTTAGTAGGGAGACAGGCACGGTTGGACTCGATGATCTCGGAGGTCTCTTCCAGCCATATGATTCTATGATTCTAAGGAGTAGGGGATGCACAGAGCAAATTTCATTCTTTACTCTTGTTGCCTACAAGGTAATTAATCAAACTAAGGGAATTGAAAGCAGGTAAGCAGATTATGACTGGACAATATGTGTGGTGGAAAAACTAGTTTACAAATTAATCAAGACAAGAATTGCTGTTTCCCACAAGGAAAAAGACCTCTGCCTCCGATGACCAGCAGACTTGTTCCTTTGCACTCACTTATCTCTAGTTGCACATTTTCCCTATTATTTTAGTATTTCCAAAAGGCAGAGAAAGAAGAACAGAGCTTCTATTTTACCAAAATGTGTAGAAATTCCCTCTGTAGTACTGATGAAACCACTAGCTGTCTTCCCAGAGAGCTAGGATGAGACCAAGGGTACCCCTTTGTACCTGCATCAGCAGCAGAGAAATGTGTATTTGGAGAGGTATTTTAAGGTTGACACGCTCTTATGTACATTGATTCTCACAAACCTGTTCTGAAAATCATCTTTTCACATCTCCTCAACACACGGGATAACAGTGATAGCACTACAGCAGCCTTCAAAGACAAAGGAGAGAGGGCAGAGGGGTGTTAAAACTACACAGCTACTGTTAAACATAGGTGGTTGTCATGACTTCGTGCAAAAGCCTCCTCTGTCAAGGGAAAGGCTGATGTTCAAGTCACTGGGTTCAAGCACAAGGAGCAGTCAGGCTCGCTCCTGGACATCTGTCCTGTCACCAGGAATATGACTTGCCTTCTTGCGGGATATTCCCAGTTTTGCTAGTGATGTGGCTGGTTTGTGAAGTTGTGGCTTGTCTGGGAAGGGAACAGAATGGAGAAGAGAATCAAGAACTAGTGTTTCAAATCCCCAAAACCTGAGGAGACATCCCAGCAGCAACCTGTTTGATAAGTAGTCTTCCAAAGCAGACCTCTTCTGAGGGTATTTTGAATATTCAAAAGCGCTACTGTGTTGCCCAGGATGAGTTGCCCATTTAGACATGGGTTTTCTAGGTATAAAATTTTCAGCCAGCAGGTAGGATCTTTGGTTTGTCCTCTAGAGTAACGCATTGCTCATCATCCAGATTGTCCTCTGAAACTTAAATATTTTTTCAGCATCCCTTTTGGCTGTAGGAACAAGAACTGCAGCCAGCAGTTTAGATACAGTTGAAACAGGGTTTTATTCAAAGGTGTAACTTGTTTTGTGTTGCTTTCTGAGTAATTCTTGACATTTCATAGAATTGTAGAATGGTTTGTGTTGGGAAGGACCTTAAAGATCACCTCAATCCAGCCCCCCGCTATTGGCAGGGACATCTTCCACTAGATCAGGTTACTGAAAGCCTCATCCAATCTGACCTTGAACACTTCCAGGGAAGGGACCTGTTCCAGTGCCTTGCCACCCTTACAGTAAAGAATTTCTTCCTAATATCTAATCGAAATCTATCCTCTTTCAGCTTAAAACCATTACCCCTCGTGTTATCACTGCACTCCCTGATCAAGAGCCCCTCCTCATCTTTCCTGTGAGCCCCCTTTAAGTATAGGAAAGATGTTATAAGGTTTCCCTAGAGACTTTTCTTCTCTTGGCTAAAAAAACTCGACTTTCTCAGTCTGTACTCATATGGGAGGTGCTCCTGTCCTCTGATAAGCATTTACTTTTTGCTTGCATTTTTAATGTACAGGTTCCCATTTATTTATGTATGTTAGGACAAACCCAAAAGAATTTCAAGTCTTAGGACAAATTCCAAAACGCCTCTGGCATATCGGACTTTAACCTGATTATAGAGTCCCATAGTACCAGCTGAATGTAATTATCAACAAATACTTTATTCTGACTTGAAAGTTAGTGGGAAGCCACAATACAGACTACAGAGACAGACAGATATAGCTGTGTTAGTGTGCATGGCTAAGACACACTATTTGGGTTTCTACTAGCTTGACCTTTCTCTAGCCAAAAGTTCCTACTCAAGTTTCGCCATGTCCAGCAAGGAAGTAACATGGGAATAAATGATGAAAATAAACTCACTGCTCATCTAGGTGAGACAAGCCTTCTAATGAAGTCAAGATGGGTAACACTGTAGATACAATGGTGCACAAACCTACCAGTAATGATGAGTTAAAGAACAGTTCTCAGCTTGGTCAACTGGAAATTTCACTTCTGATCCATTGGTATTATTGGCTTTTTGATGACAATATCTTCATTCATAAGTTAGTCTTATCCAAGCATCAGGCTGTAATGGTTTGACTCTACTTGATTGAGGATGGGCATTTTTCTAGCATCTAACATGATTGATTAGTCTAGTACATAATTACAACACTAATTCTTGAAAATTTTATTTCCAGTTTCTGAAAAGAAGAAACTCTTATGACTTTTTATATCCATAAGGAGCAGGCTTAACTTACGGGCAGGCCATTTTCTGCCACTATAACCTGTCTAAATCATGCTAAGCACCGTGGAGGGGTAGAGGAAGAGCATAACAAACATCTGCTCTACCACTGTTGACTGGTAAAAAAGTTTTCTTCATATCCCTCTCTTTCTAGAATATAGATCATCACACCTAAAGTATTAGATGCAGTAAAACAAACTGACAATTGTATTACTTGGAAATGAGATTGATGACAGAAACACACTCAGAAGATACCCAGAAAAGACTCCTTTGTTAAGGGTTTGGACTCTGAAGGAGGCTATAACAAGTCCTCTCAATTCATTTCACTGATGTGTGCAGAAAAGTCAGAAAAATGGTTTAAAGGTAGGTTACAAACAAGTGGGACTGATGCTGGCCTGTTGTAAAAACACGGGGTGGTATTTCTTCAGGTTGCATAAGAGTGATTTGAACTGTAAGACTTTTCTGGCAAGAAAACAAATTGTTTTAAAGCACTTACAACTAAAAATAGACCAGAATTTAGAAAAAAAATTCTAAACATGTAAAGACTGAAGCTTTGTTAGAGCTTTCCTAAGCTCCTCCAACTAAGGAGAGATTTCCAACCCTGCTTAAGGCAGTGTTTGTTAAAGATAATGAAAAAAACTTATAACATGGTTTCATGTAATATCAAGAGACTGGGCTGAGTGATACAAGAAGGCCTTTTTTTTAATTTATGTTCTTATAGTCATCATCTTAGCAAGAACCTTTGGATCAAGACTTTGCAGCCTACATGGAAAGATTATGAGGAAACTGCTATTTTTCACCTAGTATATTTTACCTCTTGTTTCTGCCATTTCATTTCCACTTCTCATCCAAAATTATACCTGTGATCAGGCCTCCTTGCTCTTGTTTTCAATCAGGATGAACACAGGCAATAAACATCTGAGAAAATCCCACAGATCTTAGCAGTCGGATTTCTTTTTTTCCTTCCTTCAGGAAAGAGGTTACAGCTACTGAATTGGAATCAGAAATGCATTTGGAAGTCAAACAGTTTCCTGACTGATGTACATTCCCATTTTCTAGATGAGACTCCCTTCCCCCAGAGCAATGAGAACTGCATGCAACTCAGACAAAACTTGAGCCTTCACTTGTGGCTGTTTCCTGCATAATGTTTTCAGAGAAAATTACTCTGCATTACTCTCGATAACACGTTTATTCCAATTGTTAGACACATTGTCAGGAGGATAATAAGGATAGTGGGGATGGGGAAGGTTTATCTGGCTAGGAAAATCACATTGTGTTCAGACTCCCTGTAGAGCTTTTATTGATTTGGCTGCCAGCAGAGATTAGTGCAATGCAAAACTGTTAAATACGCAGCCCAGCACTTCCTACTATTTAACTGGTTCAAATAATTAGCAGTTCTCAGCGTCTCCTTTCACATCTTTTTTTTCCAGCTGGCAGAATAATTTTTAAAAATATAGCTATATGGATTTGTGTGTCACTTTAACACTTGTGAATTCAAAGGTTTCTATTAGGCAGTCAACTACTTTGGATGAACTTCTTACCCAGTGCAACATCTTCAAGAGACTATTAAAGGCATTAAGGTAGAGCCTCCTCACAAAATTACTGAAGCCAGGTTCGGTGTAAAAAATTTGTTCGTTTATATTCAGTCACATAATTGGTGCATCTACAGTGGTTTACATTAAATGGTAGCATGAGTACAATAAATCACTTTCCATTTCTCTTTCAATAGAATTTCTTCCCACTGACAATAGAGAGGCTCTGAAGATATTTAGTCCTATCTTGACTTCATCATCTAAAAGTATATAGAAAGGTCTCAGTGTTTGCTATCAAGTGTGAGACAATGCACCCACTGAGAAAGGTTGGTACACAGCACAGGGTGAAAGCAGGTGAAGGAAAGACATGGTTAAATTCCCCAGATGTATTATGGTGACCATGCTCTCTGCTTTATATCAAACCCAAAGGGTTTTGCTTCAAGACTGAAGTAAACTGTTTCTGTGTGTTCTTTGGTGTTTCATAATATTGTGCATTAGCAGAACTTCCTCTGCATTGGTTTGTACAGAACAATATTAATATTTTTCTTGTTATCTTCTTCTGTTTCTTCTTGTCTGGATGAATTCCACAGTAGAACTGGGTCATAATTTCAAAGATATATGACAAAAATGGTGAAGAGGAGGTACGTAGTACATTTAAACTACTTGCCTAAGAGCAAGGATTTCTTCAGAAAGTGTGGAACCCTTAGAAAAATGATAAATGAGGTACTAAATTGTTTTTAAAAAAGGAAATAAAACTGGGCCCCTCCAAAAGCCCATCCATCAGCCAGTTCACCTTCTTTTCTTCTTTGCATAAGCCCACTTTCCCCAAAAAGCAGCAATATTAGGAACAAAGAGAACAGCACATCCTTTGGTTGTACAGTGCAAAGACTTTAGATTCAGCATTAAATGCACTGATAATTCATTATTAGCTTTGATTTATGTATTATCTCCTGCCAGACTTCTTTGAATCAGGTAGTTCACTTTGGAGAATTACCCCCATGAGCTCAAGGAGACTGCTTTGCTTAATCTATTTTGAAACTGCAAGTGACTCCAGGACAAAAAATGGCAGACATTAAATGGTAGCTGTAAACACCACACAGCTGAAGTCTAACCCTGTAGAAGTTGCTGCGTTCAAATCCTCTGACCTCAATATTATTGTATGCTCCCAGGCAAGAGGTCTTTACACTAGTAACTATGGAAAATCAATCTCAGTTCCCTAAAGATAGGAGTGCAGTTGTTAAAGGTCACTGAAACTTGGCAACTGCTTTTCATGGTTGCAGTTTTGAAAGGAAGTTTTTAAAAGGAAACACTGGTTTAGTGATTGCACACAGGTTCGAGTGTTTGTATCACTGTTTCAAGTGTGAGGTCTAATTTTTGGTATCTCATCTTAGGAGACCTTTCTTTTTACATTGTTGCCTTTACTTTTTCTAAGCTTTTTAATGTCTGTGGGAGT
Source organism: Tapera naevia (assembly GCA_033556795.1). NCBI lineage: Eukaryota > Metazoa > Chordata > Aves > Cuculiformes > Neomorphidae > Tapera > Tapera naevia. The sequence continues at coordinate 313,944 of JAUMJJ010000075.1, forward strand.
CATCCCTTGAGTTGTGTACTTTCTAATTTTTCATTCCAGAGTGCAGGCAATGAATTTGAGCTGGATTGATGCTCACATTATTTTGGTTCAATAAACAGAACTCTTTCACTTTGTGAACACTTTGTCAAACCAAAGATCTGAATTCTGTGAGAATATCATCTTTTATTTAATGGAACCAATTCAAACTTAGAATCAGAACATCCTGGGGAAAAAAAAAAGAGGATAAAGAAGCATAATTGACAGCTAGGTAGTGTATGTTTACCAGAGCATCTGCATTTCTGTTTCTTGCTGGGTATAATAAGCAGAGATTAAGTTAAACACTTATGTCTTTGTTAGTCCTTGTATGAATTTTAGAAAAACAAAAAAGAAAAAAACAGCCAAAAGAAGAAAAACAGTACAGATGTTTAAACATAGAATTAATAATGAAAAATTTCAGCAGTCTCCACGTCTTAGCTAAATCACCAAATTTCCACAGCCCCTTTGACAACACTCAAATCCTTTTTCCCTCTGGAGTGTGGGCATAATAACAGGTATTTGTCTAATTCATGGTGAATTTGAGGCTTTTATAATAAGTATTTTCTTCATGTCTTAGCTGTCGCAACTCCACTCTATTTGAGCACTTAAAACTGCTGAAGAAGTTTTGATTATCTTGAAAACAAATAGCTATGCTTGTCTTCTGGGGTTTTTTTTTTACTGTTTAATTTCTCCTTCAAATTCTATCAGTTGCACACAAACAAATTATAACCCTGCCCAGATAATCCTCTATGTTCTTCTTCTCAAATTTGCAGTATTACAATTATTAATGTGGATAACTGTTATTTATAATCACCAGTGTCAGCCTTGAATACACAGATTACAGGGTTAAATGAAAACACTGTTTAAAATGTAATAGTGCTCTCTGGGATATTTGTAAATCCTTTTCAGTCTGTGTTTGATGACAAATACTCGAAGGAAATGTCCTAAGACCCTGAAAATTGTTCTAAATTAGATATTACAGTTATGTTTTAATCAGCAGTTGTAGATTTTTGCTGGCAGTACAAGTTTCTCATAGCTAACACATTAAAAAAAAGGATCTTAACTGAAATGTTATTCTGGCCATTCTGACACTGGGTTTTCTCAGATTTACAATTAATTATTTGACAAATAAGGTGGGATGCAGTCTTTTAAATACAGGTTTCAAGCTTCCTCTGCAGCAAGGCTTGGGATTCTATAGACCTTGTTTCACGTCTGCTGGTCCCAGTTCTGTCTTGAATACCACAGAGCACCTGAGAAATGTGGTCCTGAATGTAAGTGTTCAGGAAACTGAACTCCATTTATCATGTGTCTTATCTATCTACCTGTCATGGGGGAAGGAAAGTAGAAAAAAAGAAGAACAGGATACAAATCAGTCACAATTTTCATAACGGGTTAAAAGTTAAAAGGGTTTGGAATCTTTTGACTAACTTCTGAAAATGAAGTCCTCATTCATTCCTACTTCTCCTGTATGTCAGCACTGTGTGGAAGCCTTAGAGAGTCGCTTAAATGATTGGAAGGAAGTTCTGGAGCCCTCTCATCCAATCTCTTGCACAAAGTAAGCCAGTTGCTGACACTAGATGATGGCTGTATGCCGTTACTGTGCTGAATCTTGAAAGCCTCCAAGGAAGGGGATTTGACAGTCTCTGATCAGCCTGTGCCAGGACTGCACTGCTAAAATAGCGAAAGAGATTTTCCTTGCATCCAGGCAGAACATCTCAAGCTCTAGGAACTGTGACTGTTGCTCCCTGTTACACCATCTGTTGTTATGAAGAAGAGTTTCACTCTGCTGCTTCTGTAAGTCTCCTTCAAGGAGCTGCTGACAACCATTAGATTTGTCTCAGGCTTCTCTTCACCAGATTAAACAAGTCCATCTTCCTCAGACTTTGCCTACTGGCCATGTACTCTACAACCCTCACCACCTTTCTCGTCCTCTACTGAAATCTCTCTAGTTTCTCAGTATATTTCCTGAACTGTAATTTGCTGTCTTAGACAGTCCCTTCCTTTTTTTTTTTTTTGCACCTCTAATTCAGTGTCATTAATAGATTTGCTAAGGTTTTACTTTTTTTGCCACATGCAGGTCAATGAGGAAGACACAAAAGACTGCTTTAGTACTGACCTCTGGGTAAGGTACCATGCTTACAGCCCAGCAGAGAATCACCACTGTCTAGTGTCTTTTCCCCTTTTGATAGTTTGTTGCTTTTTCATGTGTCAGGTTACATCAGCACTACATATTCTTAGTCTTAATGGACCTCTTAAAACCAAAATAAAGACATTTTAGGTATAAGTGCTGTGACCATGTGCTTTCCACAGAAAACAAAGACACTTGAGTGAAGTCAATAACTTCGAAAGGACAGAGAAAACTATAATTTATATATGGAATTAGGTACTAAGCTTTTGTGATGAAATGTTATTTATGAAATTCATGGCTTGTACAGTCTCCAGATAATGTCATAATTTCTAAAGTCAGATACTTACCATAGGTGTCTAAGGCAGAAACCACATTTCATTACTAAATTGAGTAAAGGAAGACAAGAACAAAGAACAGCCACACACACCTTCCTCCAAGGGGTACATTTGAGTCTTACAGTGGGATTCATCTCATCTGTTGTTACAAGTCTACGGTGCAGATAAGAAGGGTCCCGTTAAACTTGATCTAGAGAAATAAGGATTTTTGTGACACAGTTCTAACTAAATGTAGAAATCTACTTTAGGCTGCCTGTTTCCCTCTCTTGGTTACATATGGGACATTATTATCATTGATTTAATTGTGGATGCTTATGCTACAGACATCTATAACTGATCAATTGAGTCTCACTGTTATTAACTATAGAGCGATCCTATGGCTTACACAAATTCAGTTGTTGCTGTTGAACTTCTAATCTTAATGCTTTACAGTCATTTAGAGGGATCCATCTTTGCTGTACTCATCTCTGTTCTTCATTTTGGCCATTATAAGAGCGAGAGTGCCTGCAGCATCAGGGCTATCCCTCCTACTGTACAGCCATGATGAAGATTATCAAAATGCAGCCTAGAAAGATATGAAGTGCTGTTATCCAAACTATAAAATAAAAAAAAAAGTTTATAGTAGTTGAAACCGCAGGTCAAAAAGAAAAATCTTTGATGGACAGTGAGAGGAAAGAGGCCAGGAGGTACCCTTATAAGGATGACAGAAGTCACTAAAACACAACATACATGGATAAAATTAAATTAACTTAGCTTCTAGTCAGATGGGCAAGATTGACTCCGTAGCAGTAAATAAACCACTCACATAGCTGCCATATTAGCATCAGAACATATGAACAGTATTTTAATATCTCGCAGTTCTACAGAAAAAAAAAATGGAGAGCCTGAAATCACGTATAATTGAGGTAGATCCCCATATAGGAAGAATAATAGGGTGCATATAGAAAAAAATACAGTGCAATGCCATTAGTAGCAATAATTGCCATCTCTTTTTTTTTCCTCAGGGAGTATGAGTAGAAAAGATATTTCCTGTTACTTGGGATCTGCTACCCAGAAAAATTCCCTTCATAGTATCATAGAATCATAGAATTACCCAGGTTGGAAGGGACCCAAAAGGATCATCGAGTCCAACTCCTGTCCCTACACAGGACACTCCCAACATTCACACCATGTGACTGAGGGCGTTGTCCAAATGCTTCTTGAATGCTGGCAGACTTGGTATCGTGACTGCCTCCCTGGGGAGCTGTTCCAGTGCTCCATCACCTGCTGGGTGAAGAACCTCTTCCTCATATCCAATTTAAACCTCCCCCAGCAAATCTTCCTGCTATTCCCACTCATCCTATCACAGGTCACAAGATAGAAGAGATCAGCACCTGTTTCACCCCTCTCCCTTGTGCGAAGGCAGTAAACAGCTATCAGATTCCCCCTCTGCCTCCTTTTCTCCAGGGTGAATCATTAACAAGGCAACACCAGACGCTTGCCTGGAAATCATGATTTGTTTGAAATACAGCTATTTTCTGCTGTTTCAAATTTTGTTTATTAGAGAGAATCCCCAGCCTGGGAATTGGACGCTTGCCCAATTAATCTCAATGGGAATTTGTGCAGTGAAAAAAAATAGTTTATATAATGTTGCATCTTGTGTGTAGTAAAGTTCCGTAGTTACTATGGAGGTCTCTGGCATGGGTTGCTCAGATAGCATTTTTTCTCTGTCAAGACCTTCAAGAGTCCTGTCTCAAAATCCAAAGTGGCAATGTACGTTTTCGGTAACTAATTAGGTGGATCAAGTTCTTACCTATTTTAAAGACTGTAAAACTCACAGCATATTTTTTCTGACTGCAGAGCTGTACGAATCATTTGCTGACGGCAGCATAGCATTACTCAAAGAAAATTTGTTGATAAATTGGTGCAATTTACAGCATAGCCAGCAGGGGTTACAGGTAACAATTAATTACCTATTTAAATGCCTACATGTTTTTCTATGAATACTCAAACAAGAAAAAATATCACATTTTATTATTAACACTAATGCCTGGTCTGGCTATTTTTCTTGATAACAGGTGGCATTGCTTGGATCACAAAACTGTAATCAAAACATTATTAAAGTCAAAATGATCTTTTTTTCTGAACACTTGCTTTAGTCAGCTTCCCGAATTTTTGCAGTTGTTCAAAATAGTCTCACTTTGTGCCATTGCTGTTCTATGAGACTGCATAATTTCACACAGTTTTAGGTCTTTGTTTAGGCATTGGACTTTTTTGTCATGATACAGTCATCCCCCTCCCTCTAATTGTATCTCCTTCCTTCCTTCCTTCCTTCCTTCCTTCCTTCCTTCCTTCCTTCCTTCCTTCCTTCCTTCCTTCCTTCCTTCCTTCCTTCCTTCCTTCCTTCCTTCCTTCCTTCCTTCCTTCCTTCCAACTATAACCTTGAGTTTAGTTAGATGAAACAAATATTAATTAAATTTTAAAAAAAATTGCAATAAAGAACTTACTTCTGTATCCAAGAATACGAAGTTGAACAAGCTCAGCACGAATATCTCAAGGAAGAGGGTGGTCCTGCCTTCCTCCAGCTGGCTTTTCCTTCCAACTCAGAGATTTGATTCTGGTTGTTTTCTTCTTTTTGGTTATTTTTCATCTTCATACTTGCATGGTCTCTCTCACTGGATGACTGTACAAGCGCTAACAACAGCAGACATGAAAGAGAAGAAATGATGTCCACTAGAGTAATATCGGAGATATTGGAGCTTTGCATTTTGGATTAAGCACAATTTCTTCTAAGTCAAAGTGGCAACATTACCAAACCTCATTACCTTCAAGAAATTAACTTAAGCATGCACACACAAGCTTTGCTGAATTTCAGTCATAAACAAGTCTCTTTGAGATTCAGGGACTGAAGCTCTAGCCTCTATATAGACTCAGTTACCTGAAACCAAACCAGAATGAACAGCACCTAAATTAATATGTTTGCTATGTTACAGTAAATTTTCTTCTCAGCTTCCAGCTTGTGGACCTTACTAGTCCTCTGGCTCTTCATTTTTTTTTTCTTTCAAACTATACTTTAAATCCAAAATCTTTTTGAGTTCAGAACCTAGATGCTTTATATGTTCTTTATATAAACAGTGTATTGCTATTTCTTCCTTATTGTGGAACAGTTCTTCCACATGTTTTTTACTGGCTGGTGTTGTTTTCTGTCTCAAAAATTTCACAGATAGTTTTTTAAGTTCACTTATGATACTTAATGTGTATAATTTAAAAAGTGTTTTGAGATATAAACTATAGTACAAGTTGGTTTTAAGGTCTAGAAACTATCTCTGCTTACTAGATCAAAACAAAATTAATCTGGAGTTTCTTTACAGTGTGAAGGCAGCACTAAATTAAATGCTATCTTCTCTCACATGCTGCCAAGAAATGCAGCATTAGAAATAAGATGCCACAGTAACTCTCTTACGCTTTAATTCCTGCAAGGCTTCTAGCATTTTTTTCTTTGCAATCTAGGATTTCTTTAGCACAGTAAAAAGCACAGAGAAGATTTTTTAGAGAGGAAAGAATAATTTATAACTTGCTACTTGACCCATTCCTCAACTAATAAGATATATCCCACCCTCTGTGATACCTTAATGTCATAGGGAGTTAATCATTGCAGCTTTCAGTCTTAACAGAGTTTCCATCAGGCTTACTGCACCACAGATGCCCTCAGCCCAAAACCTCTTCTCAAATTCATATTACTCACCCTCTCCACGTTATCCTGCTGAATTATTCCTTTAGGTTTTGTAATTCCAGTGAGCCCAACACTGAGTCAATTAATGTATTTGGATTTTCAATATCCATTTTCTCCATTAATGTGACAGGGAAATTGCAACCAACTAGACCAGACATCTTCCAGACAAATAAATATCTTTTATTGTTTTAATTTTCTGAATCCAGAGTCAGAGCTTCTAGGTAACTTAAAAAAATATTATTAGTGCTAGTTTTCTGTCATTATACTTGCAATATCTACATTTTTCCTGAGTGCTCTGCATTTTAGCTTTATCAAGAAATTTTTATTGGCACCAGTTGCTCATGAGTGAGCAACTGGTCAATGCCAAAAGGTTTCAACTGAGCAAGGTCACTGCAAGGATGGTAGGTGTGATTAGCACTTGCAAATCACCTGCTGTATGCAGGCTGGAAGTGAAAATGTTTAAAATTCAGCTGTTTTTCTCAGATAGTTTTAGGTGAGATTTTACCTTCACCCTCTCAGGAAAAGCTCTACAGAACATAAATATTTGTGGGGAGGGTATCACAACAGTTTCTAAGTTTCACTATTTTTCCATCCAATATCACAGATCAAGAAATATGGGGAGACTGAAGCCTTGATTTTTATTTATTTTTGGATGCAGGCACTTAGAATGTTTTTCTAGATTATTATTCTAGATATTATATGACGCATGCAAACAAACATTCAGCACAAGCTGAAAACTTTAGCTTAGGCTGTTCTGAATTGCACAGAGAAATTTGCCCCATCATTTCACCAAAACATCTTTCTTGCATTCAAGTTCTAATGTAAAATAATCAGCAGGACTATTATTTTCTAATTATACATATTCTAATATATATATTTTAATTATATATTCTAACTATAGAAAGGATATTTGTTTCTTTGTGTACCAGAATCAGTTAACTTAACTTTCATGAGTGTAAAATGAATCTTTCTTCTGTACACTGCCTAATCGGGAGTGACCTGAAAAAAAAAGTGGAGCAAAACAGTTCGGTTGCATTAGAAATAAGAGTTAAAAATATCAAGCTGTAAGTTGTGAGCATGTAAATAACTGCAATTATCCATGCCACTATATGCCTGAAAAGAATTAGTACTCTACAATCATGGTACATTCATCTTCCATCCACCCCAAAAGAAAGAGGAACTCGTATAATTTCCTCTGCTTTGCTCCATCCATTTTAGCTGAATTCCAAACAACGTTCGGGCATGGTAGTTTTCCCAGCCACTTGCACTTTCTTGTATAATAATTATTTCATGGGAACATAATCTTCCTTGTATTAGTTGGAATGTACTTTATAACTGCCCATTACTTCAGCCTGTCCTAACAGTTCAAAATTAGAAGACGGGAAGTTTACATTTTCTGCAGTTTTAATGATTTTTTTGTTATTTTGCATCCTGCCATTCAGTCCTCACTGGGAAGTGAATGGAGGATATTATTTGCCAAGAGGCAGGGGACAGGACTTTGCAGTGATCTCTCATTGATTTTTAGTTTTACCAGATTTTATCATGAAGTAGTGGATGATGTAATCATTGTAGTCTATATAGTTGTCAAATATTGCCTTGGAATAGGCAGTGTGAATAAGTAGCATGGTATCACTCATTTTCAATGAGGAAAATGAAGTATTTTCAATGCAATAGTGTGCTTGTTCTTAAATTTAGTTTACCATCTACAAGCATGCCAGTATCTCTGCATATTTAACACCACTGTATTTAGCATTGTATTTAAGTTCAGACCTGTGCCATTATGGCATGTTAAACAATTGTTAGAGGAAGAGGTGGGGAATCCTTACATAATCAAGTAGGAACAGTAAATCTAGATGACCTTTCTTCAAAGACCAGGGAGTGGTGTGTTTAGCTACTGGTGACTGCTCAGCCCAATCATTCAGCTTTCCTTATAAGACTTAAACTAACCCTTCTACACTACGTTGTATGAGATGCTCTCCCTGTGCATTACCAGTCCCTGCTACTCAGGTGTAACTTGCTAGCTAGGTGTAAGAAGCAGGATCTGAACCTGGGATGGGTCAGCCAGTGCATTTACACTGAACTGGGCTTTTGTCTAATCTTGGCAAGGGAGTGCTTGATCCTCTTCGATCTCCTTCCGTGGTTTAGATGTCTGTGTAAAGGTCAAGGAAGCTGCGCTGGATGGACCTGTTTCTCTCCTGTGACCATTAAGGGATGTAGGTTGGGCCAGAGATATGCATTGATCAGAGAAATGTCCTGTCTCATGAGTCATCTCAACATTGTTATATTTCCAGGTCAAAGACCCAGTTAATGTTTCAGTGCCAATAGTTGACAATTACTGTACAATCACAATTTCAAACTGAAACAAATATCCTTGAGGCCAGACTAACCTTCTTGCTACTTTTAGAGGAAAGAAAGCTCACATTCATCATTCATCCTCCGTGTGTCTTCTCTCATTCTGTCAAGTGAAGGCTGATGTAGTTTATATCCAATAGCTTTTTAAAGTGTTCCTTTCTGCATATGTTGTGGCTCTATGATCCCAGGACTAATTATATCACCTTAGATGAAAATGATTGGTCTAGAAGGTTTTCAGGGATTTACTGCTCAATGTGTTACCCTTTGCAAGTGAAATGAGGTAAGGAGGATGTTCATGCTTTCATGTGGTTCACAGTTTATCTAAGATCTTCTGGCTTTGCTACTATCTTGAGACCTCTGTGTTCTTCTAACAGATATCTATGGTGAACAGTAACGCTTAATTCAAAGCCCTTAACAGAGGTTATGTATAAGATTTACTCTTTCTCCATCAAAGGCACATTTCTTTGATGTTTTGTAGATTTAAACACCCCAAAGACATAGCAAGTTTTTTAGTGATCATTCAAGGCTTGTGCAGAAACAGCAAACCTGCAAAATCCATAAAAAGAAATGCGGCTCATGAGTTTCAATGCACTGTGACTAACAACTTTTAGTGACTATTTCAGCACTGAGTAGACTTCTCAAAATTTCCTATGTGAGCAAAGGAAGCCTGGAAGAAGATTAGTCCTGCGTAGTACTTGTATAAAAATTCTGTAGTGTAATAACAGTATTTCTTTTTACTGGCTGATGAGTTGTATCTCAGTGGACTAGGATTTGAATATTTTCCTCCTGTGTTTTAACTTGAAGTTAAAGCAGCTGGAAAAGTTATACACATTTATGCAAATAAAATATATATGTGTAATCTATATTTATATATATGCATAGACAGTTATATTTAAACATATACAGATACATTAACAAGATGAATTTGATCAGAGGTTTGTGCTATTTTGTATTAAATGAATGAGGAACAACTTGGAACCAAATGCAGTTAAAGAAATCACTCAAGAGTTTTTCTGATACTAGAATAAAAACATTAAACTCCAGTGTAACATATCTTACACTATTGTACAGCAATTTTCTCAGTTGTTTGGTACTATATCAGATGTTCTACATTCAGGAAAGTTCATAAGGGCCTTGGTAGCTTTCAAGGATCAGCCAGATAATTTTGTTTTCCCAGAGCATGCAGTCCCTATGACTTTTCTGCGACTTACGGACCTTAGCATGGTCTTTTTAAATTTCCAGCCCGAATTTATTTACAGGCAACTTTTCTTCCTATTTTATTCTGCAGCCACATAGTTATATTTCTTGCATAAGTTTTATAGGGAGTAAATACCGATACTGTGTATCAGCCTTCACTTTGATAACCTGAAAAAGGTACCATGTCAGGATGTTTCTTTCATCAAACCTGTTCTAGATTGTCTACTTGCATGACCCTGAAGGCCAGTGTCACCAGGTATCAGACACTGTGTACTTTAGAGGATCAGAAGGCAGTGGAAAAGGTTGGAGGAAGCAACACGAATAACAGTTTAGTTAGCAGATGCCACATAAACATAGTTTATAGGGGGGGTTGCTATCACTTTGTCAGCTTGGAGCCATTGTTGATTATTCAGTATATTTCTACATGATTATACAACATTGTATTTGGGAGTCTAAAAGCTAATTGTTGTCTTTAAACACATTCCAGCAACAAGAAAATTGCTTTGAAATACATTCATATGCCTTTTTTTGTTTGGGTTTTTTTTGTTTGTGTTTTTTTTTTCTTAATGCAGATATTTAGGTGTCCATATGCTCTCTACTTTATGCAGGAAATACTCTGTGGTCTCAGTTTTTCAATAGGCCCTGCTGTGAAGGGCAAAGAAAGCAGTTTAGTATTTGGTGAATGTTGCATAGCTTGTTAAAATGCTTGTCAGACAAAAGTACTTGTATACTCAGACAAGCACTTCATGCTGACCAGAGCTCAGTGCAATCAGCTAAGGATATAGAAATGCAAGGACTAGTTTTCATTTACTTCTTCAATTAGATTTATGTAGAAGGGCTTTTTAAGAGATACTTTCATTTTGATAATTGAAATTGCTGACTTAGCCTGCATTTTTCTATGCTGAAGTTTTCAGGTATGCACTAGCTGCATTTCTCAGTGAAGCTAATTTGCTTATTTTTCTTGTCAGGATCTTAATTTGGAGTCAAGTGTCTTCACTTTACTTGAAAAAACAATTAGTCTTCATGAAGCCTACATGTCTTGTCTTCATTTAATAATCAGTTGTTTAATTGGTGTTCAGACATTTTAACTGGGAAAATTGCAGCTTTTTGCCTATATGGAGTTATTTGAATACTAAAACTGCAGCTTCCCATAAAGCAATTGATTCCTTCAGGGCACACAAATACTTGCCTGACCTTTTGAAATAAATTAGCAACAGAATCCAAGGGTTGGTATTTTGATATAAAGGTTGCAATGAATGCCATCTATCGGGTATCAGAAAGGTTTAATGAAGGCCTCCTTTATATCAGATGCTCTCTGAATTCAGGAGGATGCTCTGGGGGCTGTGCTGCAGCCCAGCCTGTATATTCTGGTAAAACTGAACTATTTGCCTTCCTGTGACTTAATGAGAAAATCTATCTGGAAGATGCAAAATACCGCGGTCTCCAATCTTTTCACAATTTATGTAAGATTCCCCTGTGTTGACTTGCTGAATGGTGGTAGCAGCTGCTGAGTCTGGTGGTGTGATGGAGGCAAGTCTGCCACTGCTTCACATGCCTGTGTCCAGCCTGCAGCAGGGCTGAACTGTATCCCCAGACACACACACACATACACAGAAACATGCAAGTGGGTCTCAGTTGACCCTGAGACCCTTGGGCAGTTGTTCTGGATTCTCTGGTCCCTCCAGCTCAATCTCACCAGTCATGGCACCACAGACACATCGGTATCCCACCCCTGCTCCCACCCCAGGGGCTGTCAGTGGGCCCCCACACCTCCCTGCACACAGAAAAGAGCTCCTCACCGGGAAAATGGGTTTAAGTGAGATGCCAGGACAGGCTGTGCTGGCCACACAGGGCATGACCAGGCAGATAAACTGACCAGCCCATGCTTGCACTCAAATGACCCCTTTCATCCCTTTATCCTGCTGTTTATCCACTCTCTCCACCACAAACCTCCTTGATCCTCCCTTTCCTCATCCTTCCTGAAACGTCCCACAGTAAGTCCTTTGCAGTCTTGAAATGTCCTACTCCTGGTCCTCACATCTCTGGCAATGACCCCTGTATCTGTGGGGTGATGGGTACTCTCTCCCATTGGCTCATTGTGATAGAGTGCTCCCTAGCCTGTGGGCTGAGGCTCCCCAGGGCAGTCTGATGGTGAGGGAGTTCGGGTCTCCGCTGGTCTGATGAGGTGACTGGGGCTCGCTCCTGTGCTGATGTGCCCCTCTGCTCCTTCTTGTATGTGGAGCCAAGCCGTTAGTCATGTAAACTAGCAAGCTGTGTCTGTTTTATTAATGAACCAGAAATTTACTACAGCTTGGGGCAAAAAAAAAACATCCTGCAGGGATGTTTTACCCTTCTTCCCATACCACATATGATACATGGCTCTGTCTGTCATTGAATTATCAGATAACTGATATCTTTGAGTAAGTCTGGAGCTAGGAGCTTGAAATCCTGCCTACCTTGGCAGGCAGAAGGGCCTGGTCTGCACAGACTGTCTTCCCTGACACGCAGCCCTCAGTGGAGGTCCAAGACCTTGTCAGATTTTTCTCTGTCTCTTGTTTCCAAACAGTTTGTAAAAACAAACTAATTCCTCCTCCTTGCTCTACATGAAATCTAGCAATAGAGTGGAGTCTCCATTCTTGCCAAAAGACAAAGCCCAACTGGACATGACTGAGCAGCCTACTGTAAGTGACCCTTTTTTGAGCAGAGAATTGGACAAGACAACTCCCAGCGGTCCCTTTCCATGTCAGCCAGTCTGCAACTCTTCAATGCATGATAGTTTTTAATTTCTGGGGGAGGAATCCTCTTTCTTCATGTACTGCTTACAAGCAGAAACATTCTATTACCAAACCAAAATGAGTTGTTTATTCTTAGTTTAGTAAATGGCTAAGACTGTAACAGTGGATAGATAGACTCCTATTGATACGAAGGACATTTCTTTGGACCACCTTCAGCCTGGAAAGGGTAAATGTATTTCAGACTGAACTAAGAGAGCTCAACTCAGTGCACCCACTACTTGAGATGATGTTCTCTAAACTCAAACACAGAACAAAAAGGTTAAGATGTCTGCTTTTATTACTTATCTAATAAAAGGCAACTAATAAAAGTTATTTTTTTTCTTATGTCACTACCCTTTATATCAAAATATTTGAAAGGTAGCCAGTTCTTTTTTTCCTGTCCTCTTCGTACTAGTTCTGAATTGAAATTCTTTCAACTGAAGAAGAAATCCTTTCTCAGCTTGAAATTGGAGCATCTAATACAGTATCTGTTATTATGTAATTAGTTCTGTGTGTCTGTGTCACCGCAGCTTTCTACAAGCATACTGAGTGCCATGGTTTAGATGATGGTTGGTGTTAGTGTTGGGTTATAGGTTTGACTTGATGATCTCAGAGGTCCTTTCCAACCTTCTGATACTGTGATACATAAGTGAGGTTTTGAAACTCAGTTTCAAAAATCAGGTTTTGTAAATACAGTTTAGAAACATCTTTTTCACTACCCATAGAGGAATTTCAGACTAGGTCTTAAATGAATTATAGAAGATAGTCTAAAACATTGAATACTTCCTCTCTGCTATTCATGGCAAAATACTTGCTGATTTGGAAATCTCATTTCTTGAAGAAGTCTTTGAAAAGAAATGGTGAATTGAATTTGCAATTTAAACATTTAGGGAACATTTTCATAGGCCGTCAATGAATGACAAAATAAATTATGAATGTTGTGTTTCTACAAATTTGACCGAGACTATCAATAAACAAAGCTAAAATTCCTGGAATGAGAGACCAGAATACTAATTTCTGCAAGTTAATTAGCTGTTGCACTTGAGTCAAATTGGACATCTGTCGAATTCGCATTACAGCAGCCTGACTGGGCAATGCAGTCCAGAAAAACACAAGGGAAATCTTAAACAAATTTGCTGGAACCTATTTTTACAGGTGTTGCAGATATTAAAATCAGCTAGAAGAAGATTCTGTATTTTTCAGAAATGAGAAGAATAATGTTTAAAAAATACACTATTTTTTAAAAAAAGGTAATGGTGTGTTCCTGAATGACCTCGGGAACCGGATATTTTTTTCAGTTAAAGAGAGACAGAGCTACTTTTCATGTTGCAGATTTATGAAAGCTTTCGCTCATGTGAGTACAAGGACAAACTGATAATGTTAGGTAGTCATCAGTTGTGTAAGTATATAGCTATGCCAAATAGAAGGATCTTTATGCTGTCCTTGGACACTTAGCAATTACTGAATTTCTGTCTACCCTGTGTATCACTGTGTGCACTGTACACAAAAGAACTGCTTCCTTCATTAGGAAATGCCTCTTCCAACTGCCTTTTAAAAAAAAAAAAAGAAAAAAAAGAAAAGTTATATGAATTTGTTCTCTGAGTTACAAGGACCAAACCAAAGTCGATGGAATATATATAGCTACGCTCATCTGAACAGCTGACTGTTCCAGGTTGGTGGGATCACCGTATAGAACAAGGCCCACATCCATCAGAACAGGCTGCAAAGCTTGGTTTCCAGTCTGTACGCAATCTGTATTTCCCTCATCAGACCAGATGTCTAGTTAGAATCATAGAATCATAGAATTACCCAGGTTGGAAGGGACCCAAAAGGATCATCGAGTCCAACTCCTGTCCCTACACAGGACACTCCCAACATTCACACCATGTGACTGAGGGCATTGTCCAAATGCTTCTTGAATGCTGGCAGACTTGGTATCGTGACTGCCTCCCTGGGGAGCTGTTCCAGTGCTCCATCACCTGCTGGGCGAAGAACCTCTTCCTCATATCCAATTTAAACCTCCCCCAGCAAATCTTCCTGCTATTCCCACTCATCCTATCACAGGTCACAAGATAGAAGAGATCAGCACCTGTTTCACTCCTCCCCCTGTGAGAAGGCAGTAGACAGCTATGAGATCCGCTCTCAGTCTGTGGAAAACATTTCATGTCCTTATTCAGCTTAATACAAGAACTTAAATTGAAAGTGAGTTAATAAAGCTGTGGAAGTTACGTTCCAGATGCAACACAACAAAATCTGCTTCTGCCAAAGCAGAAGGAAATATCTGAATTTACAAGCATAGATTAAGTTTCCCCATCTTAAGAGCCTTTATGTTGTTCCCGCTGCCTTGCATACAGCAATTGGATGCTTAACTCTGCCCTGGTTCAGGTGAGATGCAGAGCTCCAGCAGGAGCCTCCTTTGCCAATACGGAGCAGCTTCAGTAGGACAAGTGAGGACATCTCTGCTGGAGTCAAGCCAAGCCTGCAGGGGCTGAGACCAGCACTCAGCCCAGGGGAGGTCAGTGCCACAAAATTTGGCTACCAGCAAAATCTGGCTATTGGCAACGTTGTGTCTCTGTCACAGGGAAGCTATCAGCATGTCCAGCATGGGGGTTCAAACTCGATTATCCCAAAATTGCACTTTGATACCTCCTTGATGCTCCTGGAAGTGGCTGCTAAAATTCACAAGAATACTTAGCACAGACAGTGTCATGTTGTGGAAATGTCCTCCAGTATATCACGGGGTTTAATTCAGCTGGATTCTGAATAATCACTCAGTATCTTCTTTCAAAAGCAGTATTTATTTTTTCATCAAGATAAGACACATTACATACTGCATAAAGTAAAAAATACTGCTAGAAAAGCTGCATTAACTGACATAACCAAAAAAACTATATATCAATTGCACTTGAGAAAGTAGGCTCTATCCCAGAAGAATAAAGTAAATAAAAAAGTAGTGAGTGGTTTGAAATTAGGAATCTTTCTGAGTTTCCTTTGAGAATCTATTTATTTTGCGGGGCTATGTCCAATTCCACCAATAAAAATGAACCAGATTAGGTTTTCTAATAGCTTTGCTTTTTAAGTTATAAAAATACGTAAACAACATAACAATTATTACATAGACAGAAGAGAAATTAAAGGTAAGGAAAAAATCTGCAATTTCTGCTAATAAATAAAAATTAAAAGTTTGCTGGTATTTGGCTTCACCAAGGTTTGCAGCTTCACCCCGACTGCAGCTCGGGGCTTGGGTTTTTGGGAGTTTTACTTAGTTCCCTTGTATGTCATCATCCCTACATCCCATCGTAAAGTCCTTCCTTGACTGTCCTGCACTGAGCTGGAGTGTCCTGTCTGTATGGCAGATGGCAACACGAGGCAGTGAATCATTCCAGTCATTACCAAGTTTCCCAGGATTAATATTTTAAATTTTGTGACAAGTTTAGCCTACACTTAAGAAACTAAAAATTAAGCAAGAGAAAAATCTCTACTACACCCAACTCTTTTTAGTTTACAGCTGAACTTTTCTGCTGGACCCTGGCATCCACTGCTGTCTGTAATTCAGTGAGCTAAACTATTAGCTTTTCAGTCTTTAAAATGAGAATCCATACCATCTACCTTTGTGTATCTCACTTAGATGCTAAATTCAGATTTCTAATCTCCCTGAATAGTCAAAAAAGAGAGAAAAGCTCCCACATTGGGCAATTTCAACCTGAGGGTTAAGGCACACTTTGGAAGAGCCTTTCTCTTCCAATTGCCTGTAGAGGTAACTCTTCCAACATTATCTAAAAATAATGGAAAAGCTGGGTCTATTTTGTTATTAAACTAGAGATAGAAAGAGAATGAAGCCTTCTTTAATAGTCTTGAAATACGAAATGAAGCTGGCAATTTTTGGTTACAGTGCTGCTCCTTAATGTGAACTGCTTTGAAAAAAAGATGAATCACTTCCCAAGTCAGCATTCAGGAGCATCTTTAAATAGTCAGAGAGGAAGAAATTAATATAAATAATAAAACCCCAGTACATTTTGAATTTTTAAGTTTAACGTACAGGAACGAAAGAAACACAACATTTCTAAGGGATGTTTCAGTAAAGTTTTGCTAAAATTATAAAAGAGTACTTACTTATAAAATACTTGAGTTGATAAAGAGGGTAAGTCAGAACACTGATAACAAAATTGTAGATTGCTAAAAAACACTGGCTTAAAGGCTTTCAAAAACGTATTACAGCCTATGCCAGTTCCCACTAATTATAACGCACTAGTGTCAAACCACTTTGCTTTTTCAGAGAGGCAGAAACACAAGACGCAACATAAACAAGATGAATCAATACAACCTATATCTGCTATTAAATATAAAACATCAATCATTAAACGTGCCGCCCCATTCCCTCTATTACATTCATGATCAAAACTCCAATGCTTTGCCAGACTTAAATCTGTCTGTACCTTACACTTTTGAAGCAGCATTTTAAAACCTTTAAAGCTAGTTGGAAGGATATTTTTTCTTCCTTTTTTCAGCTAGGGCACTTTCATAATATTTTAGAAGGCATAGGAAGCTATGCTGTAGCTTTTAAAGTGCTTATTTTATTATGAGGTGGTTTAATAATACTCTTCTGGAAGTTAATAAATGATGCACATTTTCCATGACAGACAGACATTGCTTAATGAGTTAATACGCCTCAGCAAAATGCAATCAAAAAGAAATTCACTGTCAACAGTTTAACCATGGCAATACACAGAGCTGAAATGAGACAACTAACCTCAGATAACTAAGATTAATGCATATATAACAAAGTTATAATAATCCATATTTAAAACAAACAAACAAACCCCAAACCAAATAACGATAATTAAAACTTAAGCACAGTTTTGTTTCCCAGTAAAAAAACTGCAATACAAATCAATATTTTCAACAACCAAGTGCCTTATCTTCATGGCCTGTTTTGGGAAACATGGCATTCCTCAAACTGCAGTGAGGAGGATAAAGGGGGAGTCTACAGAGTGCCTCCCCCTTTTGTGTCAAGGGGGCTCCTCCTGGGTAACTGTGGGCAGCTCTGGGCAAGGGGCAGTTGTCCAGCCCAGGCCTGTAAAGACTAGAATCAGCCCCAAGCCATGAGGACTTCCCTTCGGTCCCGGCCAGAGCCTCCTCTTGCAGAAATGCCTGGGCAATGGCTCTTGTAGAGTCACCATGGCAAAAGCACCAGACTTCTTATGCCCCTACCACCAACAGTGTCCTGGCTTATGTAAAGCATCTACTAATTCCAGCACATGATTTACTTGATTACAGACAATGAAATTTATTTTTATTGGTGTGTTATTTCAGTGATGGATTTTCCGATTATATCTTACTTTGCTGAGAGGGAACACTGGGACATCTCCCCTCGGAACTGGACAAACCATTTTATACTCATACAGGCTCAAATTCTCTTTTCATTTGTAATCACAAAACCCTGCTGACTGTCAGGACAGCTGAGCAGGTAGGAATGGCAGTAGAATTTGAGTGTAGTGACTGGTGAAAAAAAGAGAAACACAATGCTTCTTAATTGTCAGCTACCACAAATGCCTACACAACTAGTGTTTAATTTGAGTGGGCATTGTGTGCTTAAGGAATAAAAGTGAGCTTTGAAAATCTCCACCCTTAGAATCTGGCTACAGATAACCATAATCCTACATCCTTGAATGCTGATACAAAAATCTATGATATACCTGTTTAGCTGCCATGGCACTAATCAGCACAGCTATGCTGAAACACAACAAACATTTCTGCTAATTGCAAAGGCAGGCTAGTAGCAAAGTTCAAATGATTAGTGAGTAAAGGTCCTCAGAGCAATCCTGCTTAAAAATAAGTGTCTAGTAAGCTGCAATTAGTGTGTCTTGGTTTTCTCTCTTTTTTTTTAATTTATTTTTTATCGAGGTGGTCTTGAACTGCAGATACAATCACAACGCTCATGGTGATCCAGCTGTATATCTACTAAGGCCATGTTGTTCCTGGTTCTGCCTTTTCTTCTGGGATGCCCAGCCTCAGGGATAAATTTCAGCACCTGGGAAGATGAAAAGAAAAGCACTGATCAGAAAACACTGTTAAAGATGAGAGTGTTGAGGGTCCTGAGGGCACCAACAGCCCTTAAAAGTCCTTGACCAGCTTTAATTTGACACATTTTTGGTTCTCTTCCAGCTTTTCTTCTCCACTCTGTGACATCCTGTTGTACTGTTTGTCCTGGAGATTTGACAGACTGGATTATTTCCTACATCAGGTATCTTTATATTGTGCAGTTCTCTAACCATATCCAGAACTTCTCCTTTGCATGCTAATTACGAACTATGTTCCCTTTGGCTAATCTTTGCAGACCCATTCATATTTGAATTGCTCTGCCCCTTCACCAACTTGTATTACATTTCTGCTTTAAAGAACAAGGAACATTTTTTCACCCAATTTGAAATTTCAGAAGCACATATCGTTAGAACTGGTCCAAGAATTAAATGCCTGTGGGAGGCAGAAGGAGATGAATAGAGCTTGCACAAAATATGTGGTAGATCCCATTGAGTTTCTCTGAAATCTCACTTTTGTTGGCTTAACTTAAAAATGTTTGCCTTCATTTGAATAATTTCTTAAATATTTACAGTGAATAATGTCAAAAACCCAATCAAACAAAAATTTATTTCCTAGGGAAGTCTACATCATGTAAGAGGCTTTTGAAAAATTCTATCTAGGCAAGACAACCCTGAGATCACTAAAAAAAAGGGTTGTATGTTATAAAGAAGATGAAAAAGAGGCCACAAACAAGCTGCAACATAAGAATTCCTATTTGGGTATACAGGAGATAAGAGTGGTTAAAAACTAGAGCAGGTTGCCCAGAGAGGCTGCAGAAACTTTGTAGACAGTCAAAATTAACAGGACAAGGCCCTAAGAAACTTCATGTAACCCCAAAATTCTCCCTGATTTGAACAGGAAATTGGGCCAGAAGACCTCCAGAGATGCCTTCCAACCCATACACATTTATGATTCCTGAAAATGGTCTTGTAGGATAACGGAAAACAGTCACAATGTTGCATCCTATCTAATCTTCTGTGATAGTCCAAGTATGTAAACCACTGAATGGAAAAAGCTGAGGAGCATGGTGGCTTTCATGGGCATGCTTTGAGAGCCCACCGTTGAGTTAGAGTTGCTGTGTAAGAGCTCATACCCCCACTAGCACAGTGCTGCACATTGAGAGGAGCAAATCTTCTATTTTCTTTCATAAGTTTGCTGTTGATAGGCCTATAGTAGTTAACAAAAGAGATATTAATTTCCAATTTCTGCCATGAAGCTCAAATATTGATTACAATATTGGATTACATACAACAAATGAGTTAAGACTAAGAACACTGAACTCTCCTACAGCATTTTTCTTTCCAAATCTCACAGCACATTGCACAGAAAGATATGCATCTTTGTCAGACTTGTACGGATGGAGAACATGAAACTGAGTTGCAGATGAGGGCTTTGCAATATATTAGAAGAAAAGCATCAGTGGCACTTTCCCTTTTGAAAGTGTTTAGGTACTGATGAGGAGCAGAACATGGAGAAAGTAAGGCAGCAGCTCCATAACTGGTGGTAGGCCAGTTCTGCCTTCTGTGACATGGGTCCAGGTAAGGTAGTAGAGCTAACACATCTCACCTCTTGCCATGCTGTTGTGGTTCATGCTCACTTGGCCGAGTGATGCTAGATCACCTAGATTTGTCTTGATTTCTCAAAAGATATAGAGAAGACCATTTTGTCTATTACCTACCAATACTGCTGGCCAAGTAGGAAACGGGACCTAAACATCTTTAGTGTCTCAGCCAAAAACAACCCACACTTCTGGGTCCCCTAACTAACAGACCATACTGTCACTCAATAATTAATCCTCCTTTTTTACAAAGTACTTTCTGTATTTGATGTCTCAACTCGATACAAAAATTGAGACGGTCTTAGGAAGGAGAGGGAATATGGGGTGCATATCAGATCAACAAAGTATTATCAATTTCAGTAGAATTAGAAAATCCCCAAAAGTACGTCTGAATGACTTGCCAAAGGTTAACAATAAATGCTGTACAGAGCGGGTAGGGAAGGGCAGGCAAGCGAGCAGCCTTCAGGGTGAGACCATTTGTTCTCTACCATGAACGCTTGGAGGGTAGGAAGGCCATGGGATATAATGGAAGCCATAAGCCCTGAACACAGTCTATTATTTTGTCCTCCCTCTTGTGATTAAAGTTTGTGTTTGACCTACGCAATTCTAAGAGGAAGGACCATGCCTAAGCAAGGTATAGCGATGCTGCTTTAATGTATTTAAGATATAATTATTCTTCCCTGCTAGAAATGCAGAAATATGTATTTTTTTTTAAAGCAATGAAATTACAATGGATATGAATTGATTTCAAACATTGACTGCCTTGCCTCAGTATGTGCAATAAATCCTGATGGACACCAGGATAATTCACTGTACCACATTATAATCCAAAACACAGAGTAACTGAACTGTGATGATTACAGAGGTGAAAATAAAACCCATATTCAAAGATGCTTTTTCTTTAAACAAAAAGCATACTTTTAAAATCAAAAACAGCTGCTGACATTGAACTCATGACAAAATTATTTATTTAAAGAAGTCTTCAAAATCTGACAAATTCAGATGATTGGCATTTTGCAAGATCATGGGTAGGTAGATCTGCTTTTTTTTCAATTGAGAGCAAAAGAAATCATAGTATAAGATGAGGGCAAATATGTGAGCTGTATTTAAGCTAACAGACCTCCTGACAGCTTGGGGATTTTCCCTATGTTTTATACTAAGAAACATGAGCACAGTATATGGTTTTGCTGATAAGAGTAGAAAAATGAATTGGCAAGAACTTCCCAGACAAAACAGTAAAGTAGCATTTGAAAACAGCTGAAATTGGACTCCTTTAATAGATGGTCACAGAACTGATGTTCAAAGCTCTCAGACTAGCTTCTATCTAATAGTTTTAGTTTCAGCTAAAAACAAGGGAATTGAAACGAATCAGGAAGTAAGGTCATTTCTACTGGCAACACTGGTTGAAAGAAGACCCTTTATTCTTAAAATAGTTGCTGTTTATTCATTACATGGTCAGGTCCTTGAAGGTAAGGAACTACTGAATTAATGAAAACAGTTCAAAGAAGTTTTGTTCAGGACATTTTATTGCTCCTTTTTAATGAGATCAGTAGCTTAAGAAAATATGGATGTGAGGAAGGTCTGGAATGTTCAGAAAGTTTGTTTTATGTGGGCAAAAGAGAATAACCTCGCAGTTTTCAAATTAAAGGAGCAATGTTTGCCACTACTAATCAAAATGTGGTGCCTCAGTTGTTCAGATCTTTGCCTCACAAAGACTAAATAAGTACAGCCATATTCCTATCATCAAACACTGAGTTAATTATGGTTATAAAACTATTAAAGAAATAAAAAAAAAAAAATCAAGACAGAGGACAGCTTCTGAGCCAAATTTGGTGTTCATAGGTAATACAAAAAAAGAGTATTTTACAGTCTTTTTGTGCAGGCAGCTCCATAGCACCACACCAGTACGCTGGATGGAATTTTACTTTGTGGATATGCCTGAGCATCTGAGACGTTTCAAGGTGAGGTGACTGTGGCCAATGCATAATTTACCTTGGGGGCAGAAGTGAAGGAAATATAAAGAAAATGCTTACATAAGTTTCCCTGCCAGGAATCGTGCTCATTGATTGTGCATTGAATTTGAATGCAGCTTCAGAAGGACTCTTTAAATGAGAGAGCAAAGTGATCACAAAATCGAGTATCTGAATGCTGAAGCCAGAAAAGATCAAACCGGGAGTAGTGAACACATGTTAAAGTCAGACTGATTCATTCATTGCCTGGACAGTCCTACAAGGAACCATGAGGTTTCCAGTCTGTTCGAGGACAGCAGAAGCCAGAAGGTATACAGTACAAGTTTGGGTCTTGTTCTGGGGGGCAGCAGGGTGCTCTCCAGTGGCCTGTGGAGCACAGGAGGTGAGGGATGATGGTCCAGTAGGCCCTCTAATCTCAGCAGATCTGTAAATGCACTTCAAGACCAGGGGATGAGGAAGGCAGAGTTGTGATGACTGCTGGGGAAAGGACCGAGCTGGAGATGACCTGTTGCCCTGTCCCATACCTATCATTTCTCCTTTAGAAACAGCAACAAAGAGCTGACTCCAGAGAATGATTCACTCAAAATACCTGCCTCTGGTGGGGCTAGCTCTGATACCTAGGAAAGGAGCCCAAAGGCCAGCTTCGCGGTTTTAGATGGGTACAGCCAGAAGAGGTGAACTGCTCCCTCCAGAATTTGCTGATGGACCTAGTGATGTATCATTGACCACTGAACATTTAACAACATTTAACCATGACAGTCCGTGATGATTGACTTCTGTTTTAATAAAAAGCAAAGAGTAATAGGAAACCCAGTCAACACTTCTTAAAAATAATAAAAAAGGGGACATCCAGGTTGCTCATAGCCATTTTTTTACTTATTATCATCTACTTAATTTATTAGGAACATCTATTTTATTTATTAGGAATAATAGTAACATTCTTTGTTAAATTCTTGGCCAGCAGTTTAAACACCAATACAATTCTGAAGCCTCATTCAAAAATGAGTCTTTCTTTTTCCTCTGATTAGCTCAAGAAGACAACAGATAATCAATAACATGACTACAGCTTACCAAATATCTGGTTAGCTTCATATTCCAGTGACAGAGGATGGAGAGCAACCCTGGATGCTATTTTAGATAGTAAAATTTGTACTTTGCAGAATTTATTTTAAAATCCTGCTATGCAGCATTATCTAATCTCCTTCTGTTCATCTAAAAATACCATCATTCTAGCATGCAAACCAAATTATATTTGTCTGAGATTCATGAAGAGGAAGCATCAAAAGTGCAAAACATTCAACACAGATCCAAGCTCTGATACAGATGAAAAATCTTACTGCAAGATTTTTGAAAGTTATCTAATCCAAAGGTCACACTCTGTTTAGCTGTGCTCTGAGTGTAAGAAAGAAGCATTATGGGAATGTTGTTCATAATTCAGCATAAGAACCTTATTCTAATAGGAACACAGCCTAAAATAATGACACAGACCCTAAGCTGCATTCTTTCTTACCAGAGATAATTATAGGATATCAGGAACAAGAAAAAAGAATTGGTTTGATGATGGTAGCATTCAAACTAAGGGATTATTAAAAGCAGATGGAATTTAATCTGTTTGTTCCTATGAATAAGGAACCCCTGGATTTAACACAGCAAACATGGGGACTTAAAACTCAGGCATCTTAAACAATCACTAAAGCTATGACGTTTTTGATCTATCTGATATCAATAAGACCCTCACTTTTAGCGACCTTGTTGGCTCCAGCTATTGCTTATTCACTGACTAGATATAGGTGTTCTCCTTTCTCAAATTCAGTGTCTGCCTGGACATGTATCACAGTATTTTTCACTTGCATATCTTCCAGATCTCATCTCAAGAGCTTTCATTTCGAACCTCTTCTCTCTTACTATACCTCTGTGCTTCCTCTGCCTATCCTTGTGACCTAGCAGTCTTTTCTGACTCATTCTGCTTCCTTGTATTTGCATTCCAAATAAATCTCATTGCTGCTTCTTGTATAATATTTCTATGCATTAATTCTTTTGTCAGGTTAATTCTATGCCTTTTTACCATAAGAACCTTTTATCTCCTCAATACATGTACTCCAGGACATACACCAATCAGACCATATTCCATGCACACATGGTTTGATGATAGTAGCTCTCTTTAATCCCTTAGCAAATTTCCTTTGTCGTATCAGCAGCATTTGTATAATTTTTGACTAGTTATGTTACGTTTTCCCTGTGTAAAGATAGGGTAAGAATTATTGTCTGCTCTCTCAAGTGCCTCTTTAAATTTTCCTTATCCTTTCTGTGAACAAAATAAAGGATATTAAAAAAAGCCCCCACAACACCAAATGGCATTATTTACATTTTTTAACTCCATTGCAACAACTCCTCTGTCTTACCAGTGTTCCGTGTCACCCTTTTATTTTCAGCCCTGCTGCCCTGTTCCTTTACCCCCATTCCTTACTGTCTCGTTTTCCCTTTACAGTGTTGGGTCCAGTTAAAGATGTTTCTATGCCTCAGCAAGCTATGCAAAGTCTTAGTACCGTGTAGCTACTCTGAGGTTCCTGCTGCCTCTCTCATGGCAGCAAGAGGTTATGAAGTAGCCACTTTTATACTAATCTAAACCTTGTCATTGAGAATTAGTTGCATGGATGTGCTGCGAAGGCACCAGGCAAGCTCCCATCAACAGGAAACTTGAATGGAAGTATAACACTCCAAAAAGGGAGGGATGCAGAGAGGAAGAAAGAACACATAGACAGTGAAAAATGAATGTCCTTACAAAATAGACAAGTAAGTAGGCAAAAGATGCAATCAGTTTTCACCACTTTGCCTTTTTCCTTATATGCCTTCTAGCTGTGTTGCTCAGCACCGTGTTTGTGGAGGTTTATACACTGACGAATTCTGGTTACTACCTTAAGCACATTTATTCCTCATGGAAACTCATTTCACATCTCATCAGTTACAACAATGAGATGGGGAAACAGATTTCTTGTTTCTCTGAGGTATGTGCATGCTGGGCTGATGAAACAGCTGCAGCCCAAGCAGAATTGAATCCTGGTCTGAGCTCCCTACACCTCCTCTGGGCTGGGTGATCTCCAGGTTTAGAGTCCCACTCTCTTTAAAAGCAGCTCCAGGCATTTCCAAAGCAATGCATTGCAATGGAAAGCACACTTTCATTTCAGCTGCTCTTTAGCAAGTTAGACAGCAGTAGACGTCTGCATCCATTTCCGTGTACTGCTTTGTCTTTCCCTTGCATGGAGCCCTGTGACATAACTCAGTATCACTAAGGTAGACTGTGCCTGAGAGACATTTTGAGACACTGCCAGCACTTGGTCTGCTTGGTTTTCAGTGTTCATGACATTATGTAGTAAGTTATGAGTTTGTCCACGAGCTCTGGTCTCAAGCAAACCCAGAAGCAGTGGAAAACGACAGAGCATCACAAGTCTCCTGAAAAAAAAACCAAACACCCATAGAACTATCATCTGTTTACTTAAGTTTAAACTCTTTTACTTACGGAAACTGCTGAGTATTTTTGTAAACTTATGGCAAATTTCCAGGTTATAAAAAAGACCTGGGATCTCATTATTAGCATTTCCCAGGGCAACAAAGAAAAAGATACCCCTTACTGTGGCACTCTCATTTTCTCATTTTCCCTGCTGTTGCATTACTTCTTTGCAATTGGACGTGATAAGAAAGAGTTGTACAGCCTGTTCAGGGAACTGTAGCAGCACTTACAGCTTGGGGAAATTAAAGGCTACACATGATAGCTATTAGTCCTGTGATACTAGGAGAGAGCGCTCAGTAATGAGTACAGTGTGAGGCTTTGAACAGGAACTAAGAAGGAACTAAAAAACATTAAGTGCATAAGGAGACAATAACCTTGAAATCTCTCTGGACTAGAAGCCTCTTTCTCAAACAAACACTCTGGCCATTAGCATCCTCACAGCTGTCAGCATGCAGCTACTCCAGCACTACAAGGCACTGGCTACAAACCCAAAAAGGAGCCTATTACTTCTGGAACACTTTTCTGCCTATATTTCTCACCCAGAAGAACATGAGGTAGTTCAGAAATGCCAGACAACTTTTAAATGGTTTCCAGTTGCATTTTTACCATTGAGGACAAGCATATGTCCAGGATAAACAGTTCTGGTGGGTCCAGGAGCTCAGTAGATGAAGATCCAGGATAGCAATTATGTAAAAATAAGCGTAGCAAGAGAAGCAGTCTGGGGTCTCGAGGGTTCACTTTCAGCTGCTACAAACATCTTCTTTGCTCAACGATCTTTGCTCAACTGCCTTTGCTCAACTACCTTATATTTCTTCCTGATATCTTTTGCAAGCAAATAAAAGTAACTGAGACTTATGTTTGAATCTGCCCTACACTCTCCTGCAGATGAAGGCAGAGATTTTTAACCAAATTAACAGTGCTGGGAATGTCATAAATTGTGAAGTTCATTCCTTCATTAGGCAACTAAAGACTTTTTGGTTAAGGCTAGTGGGATTCAAATTGTCTTTGAAAAGAGTAAACTAGCTCCATGGTTCTAAAACTGGCATGTTGAGGGGAACCTCCTCAGTGCCTTTACTGCCAGGCATTTAAATAAAATTAGAGCTAAGTGTTGAAGGAGAACAAAGAAGAAAGCTGATTAGCTGTGCATGGCTAATAATAACAACAATACAGCGGAAAATATTTTTGAGTAAAATTAATGGACACATCTTCAGTATGTCACACTTGAATTTATTTGCATGACTTCCACTCATGTTAATGGGAGCCACTTGGCTAAATTTCTGCTCAGTGAGCTGTTAATTCATCCCTAAGGGATTAAGTTTAAATTTAAACTTAGAAAACCCATTTAATGCTAAAGCTGAAACACTGTCTTGAATTCTTATGGTTTTCAGAGAACAAAAGAGTAGCAAAATAAATTAGCAGTGATGCATTAGTGTGAATATTGAATTTCCCAAATTTAGTAATTACTTTGGGGTGTTCATAAGTCACAACATCCTGGTTTTGACCAATACCTGGTTAGCATGATATTCTGGTGTCCCAGCATCAGATGCTCACAAAAACCTAATAAAACCCAAGTGCTTGATCAGCATTTTTTTTCTAGCTGCTGTTAATATTTGGCTTAAGTTATGATACAGATGTGACCCAGGATTCTTTAGTTTATATTTTACTTCTGGTTCTCTCAGAATCCTTCTAAATTATGCACCACTTATATTTAAGGGTTGAAATTCAATATAGATTTACCATGCAAAAAATTAAAATTCCTTCTTCACATTTTAAATTAGTTCTCTTGCTTTTTTTTTTTAGGAAAGGACTTTTTAGGAAGACCTAATTTTCCTTTAGGTACTGTTCTCTATTTTCAGTCTTTCACTGTGTCCTCTCTTATTCTCAGTTTTTTTCTAAATTAAATTATCCAAAATTTTTAAGCCACTTTCCTTACAAATGTTTTTGACATGTATTTTCTCCTGTATCTCTCTTGATGTATTTTTTCTGCTTCTATATATCTCTCTAATCCTGCCCGTATCCTTCTAAGCACCAACAGTCAAACCCCAGTATAAGTACCCCACCAATTTATCCAGGCTATAATATTTGCTGTGCTATTTTTTTACCTGTTCACCTGTATTCCTGCAGAAGACTGTCACTGTTTTTTTTTCCTATAGCCACTGCACTAAATAACTGTTTTCCTGAAGCTCTTCATGATGATTCACTACTTAACCTTTAGTCCAACTTCCACCCCTCATTTCTTCCTCGTCCCCTCACAGACCAAGTGTTATATGAATAAACAGTTGAGACAACTCATCCTAATGCTTGCTACTCTTCTAAACTGTATTTATTACACAGCCCTTCTGAAATCCCTCACAGCCTTCTCTGCTGTTAAATTACGTTATCTCCTGTGCTAGCTGTCAATTTTGCCACCTCTCCGTTCACCTCCCTCCAGACTGATCATACATGAAATAACACTTAATCCGTATGCTGGGAGCACCTGAAGATAGCCACTTCCTACACAGAAAATTGCTCATCTGCTCCACCTCTGCTCTTTATTTCTTAATCAATGTCTGATCTTGTCTGGTTCATTCTCTGAAGGAGATGCTAGGTCTTTTAGCATTCTCATGCAATGTCGCAGTGATGTATAAATATTTATTCATACACAAGGCATTCCAAGTTCATTTTATAAGCTCACAGTCACTTAGGTGTTTTATACCTGTTAATTTTTTTTCCAATTAATTTTTCTACCTCTGAGATAAGGCTTTCTGCTCTGTAATTACCAGGGTCATCCCCTGCATCTTGTTTAAAATTAGGGAAAATATTAACTATTCTCCGGTTCTAGCTGATGGGGAATATGCTGTATTCTTCAATTAATTGTGAGAAAAAAATCTCTTACCTTGGAAAAGAATACCACACTGCTCACAGTGAGGCAAAGGTCCAACCTTCAAAGGCCTTCTGCAGCCCTAGGGGCCCCCAAGTCAATGTCTTTATCATACAATCATAGAATCATAGAATGGTTTGGGTTAGAAGGGACCTCATAGATTACCTAGTTCCAACCCCCTGCCATGGGCAGGGACACCTCCCACCAGACCAGGCTGCTCAAGACCTCATAAAACCTGGCCTTAAACACTTCCACCAAGGGAGCATCCACAGCTTCCTTGGGAAACCTGTGCCAGCATCTCACCACCCTCATTGTGAAGAATTTTGTCCTAATGTCTAATCTAAATTTTCCCCCTTCCAGTTTAAAGCCATTCACCTTCATCCTATTACTTCTTGCCCTTGTAACAAGTTCCTTCCCAGCTTTCTTGTAGCCCCTTCAGGTACTGGAAGGCCGCTCTAAGGTCTTCCCAGAGCCTTCTCTTCTCCAAGCTGAACAAGCCCAACTCTATCAGCCTGTTCTCATAGAACCTTCGTGGCCTTCTCTGGACCTGTTCTAAGAGCTCCATATCCTTGTTATGTTGGGGATTCCAGAACTGAACACAATACTCCAGGTGGGGTCTCAGCAGAATAGAGGGGGAGAAACACCTCATAGACATGCTGGCAATGCTTTTTTTTGATGCAGCCTAGGATACAGTTGGCCTTCTGGACTGTGAGCGCATATTACCGACTCCTGTTGAGATTCACATCAACCAGCACTCCCAAGTCCTTCTCTGTAGGGCTGCTCTCGATCACATCATCCCTCATCCTGTATTGAAAGTGCAGATTGCCCTGACCCAGTTGTAGGACCTTGCACTTGGCCATGTTGAATCTCATGATGTTCACACAGACCAACTTCTCCAGCTTGTCCTGGCCCCTCTGGTAGGAGGGACCTGGTATGAGCTCACACCACATCACATCACATCACATCACATCACATCACATCACATCACATCACATCACATCACATCACATCACATCACATCACATCACATCACATCACATCATCACATCACATCCTGATTTAAAATCCATAAAGTTCATTTTCACTAGAGATTTAAGCCAGTGGTACATCAGGCTCCTATATATGTGTCAGAAATTAAGACAGCATTGCATATAGCCACCTACTTTCAGACAATTAAAAGGATTATACGAAATAATCATCCTTGATGTGTTCACTTTAGTGAACATTGTTCATATCTGGTTCTAAAAATATTGATTTAGAGGTAAGAATATAAAATGCCATTTCCTTGGTTTTCTTCCTTTCTAAATATGTTCTTAATGGATTAAAAATAAACACAATGGACTTTGTTATTACACAAAACTTCTGCCTTCCTAAACAATTGCTGAATGGGTAAACAAGCTAAAGCAGAAAAACTCAGCTGCGTCCTACAGGTAACAAATCTGGAAAGGGAAGAGAGTTTACAAGTGATTTAATTGTCATTTCCAAATATGGGCATAAGTTCAAAAGATACAGTCCCCTTTGATCATTAACCACTTCAAAATGCAAATTACTGGGCAAAGTTGTGATAATAAAGACATTAATATTAAATTTATTTTAAATCAGGCCTTCCTACAGGTTGACTCTGTGTATGTGTCTTGCTTACTGCAATAGAAGGTAAGGATGTTTCTCCGTGAGGGACCATGTTTGGAAGCCTAAGCAGATCCTTCACCTGAGGAAGAGTGGTGACCACAGAGGGTACTCACCTAAACAATCTGGTGTCCCTCGTGTTTGCCCATGGCACTTCACTGTGGTCAATGGTCAATGATTGTTGTCTATTGACTTTTGCATGGCAGATGCAACACAATAATCAATATAAGAAAGACATTGAGGTGTTGGAGAGCATCCAGAGAAGGGCAATGAAGCTGGTGAAGGGGATGGAGAACAAGCATTATGAGGAGCAGCTGAGGGAACTGGGGTTGTTCAGCCTAGAGGAAAGGGGAGACCTTATCACTGTCTACAACTGCCTGAAAAGAAGTTGTAGCGAGGTGGGTGCTGGCCTCTTCTCCAAAGTGACAAGCAATAGAATGAGAGGAAATGGCCTCAAGTTCCACCAGGGGAGGTTCAGTTTAAACATCAGGAAAAATTTCTTCACTGAAAGGGTTGTCAGGCACTGTCAGAGGCTGCCCAGGGAGGTGGTTGAGTCCCCATCCCTGGAAGAATTGAAAAGACGGGTATATGAGGTGCTCAGGGGCATGGTTTAGTAGTGGACAGGAGGTGTGGTTGGACTTGATGATCTCAAAGATCTTTTCCAACCAAGCAATCCCATGATTCTATAAGCATGATAATATAACATGATAATGATAATATAACATAATATAGCATGATGGATATAACATGATAATCAATATAAGCAGCACACACGGCTCTGAGAAAATCCTTCAGAATCCACCTAAGTAATAAATATTCAAAAGAAGTAAGCACCAAAGAAAAGTGTGAAAATACCTCATGATATTTTTTCACTGTTTTCCCTGACATGCAAGTGCAGGATTTCCAGTTTGAAGTCCCGCAGCCACAGTTTCCTCCACAGCGCTGGACAAGGAGGCAGCGGGGGAAGAAAACTACATTTGTCAACTTCAGTTCCTCCCTTAAATTGACAGAGTAGTTTCTTGGAGTGCAGCTGTAACGCTTCACATCATCATTCAACCTGTCCAGGTCAACTGCAATGCAAAAGAAGTTTTATTAGTAAGACTTGATTGGGACATTCCTCTGGTTTATATTGCACCCCAGGCGGTCAATAACACAAAGTGATGTGCTACTGATTGGAAAATGTGAAGTATAGCAGTGATTTCTGAACAGATAAACAGAAGCCCACCAATTTTAAATCACTACAGGTGGCCATCCAGGCTCTCATCCTGCTCCTGCTGACTCCCATAGCACAGCTCACACTGACTATAAAAGTGAAAGGAAGGCTTGCAGTAAAATATTGTTGCAAAAGTTGAAGATTGGTTATTTTATTTGCTTTGTTACTGATCTGTTGGATCTTTAGGTAAAGTATTCTGCCTCTGCTACTCTCTTCCCTTCTTTGCTTATACCTGGCTTATTTAGGTGATTAGGTCTTTTTTGGTTTTATGGGCATAACTCCTTTTGCCTAACTGCAGGCATACAAAAGGCAAACATCTTAAAAAAGGCTCTTCAGTAGAGAAACTTCTTTGGAGAGTGATTCATCCCTTCCTCACAAGGGCGTTTAGGGGAGGTGGTATGACTCGCTTCCTCAAGTTGGCTATTGTTTATGGATAGAGACTATATAACTCTCTTCTATATGGAGAAATCAATCTAAGCAATATTAATTTCAGCTGTTAAATGCTACTAAAATAGGCATACAAATAAATACAATTAAACTAATGAGCTCCATTGAATGTCAGTAGTTGGTTGATGTTTAAATGCCTGGTATCTCTGTGAGAAGTCTCATGTAAACAAATAGTAAAGTCAAACATAAAAATAACTTATAGACACTCAACTGTGAGTTTAAGTGCTGTTTCTAGCTTTAGCTTGCAAAGCTAAAACAAAAAAAAAAATAGCTTCCATAAATATTTTCCACAATTGTAACACAAATAAAAGAAAAAACGTAATGAGTTTTATTTCTGTAGAAGTTTTTTGATTTATTTTTCCCTCCTTTTTTGATTTCTTCTTTTCCTTAGGATGTTGTCCACCAACTAAGTGTTCAAATGCTCAATAATTCATTCAATACTGGAGGACATGTGAATTTGTGTTGAGTTCTCACTCCAAAAAGCACTGACTGATAGAAACAGCAACAGGAAAACATGAATGTTGCATACAAGAACTGAGATAACAGTGTGGTGTCTGTCAACATATCAGATTTTCATGGTCATGTTTAATAGCTGAACACCATCTCTAGTCTTGAGTCATCTATGTCTATAGTCATCTATGCTTATGCTTTACCATAACCATGTGAAAACCTCCAGCAAAGACACTCCATACCTTCTGTGAGTCAGTCCTTGTCAATATCACAAAATAAATTGTGGAAAAAGTTGTGATTTTTAAATATCACGCACATTTACAGTCTAGCCTGGAGATATTCACAAGACAGATACACAAGAAGCAAGGGTACGTAAATGTCACTAGTGCTATTACAGAAAAATCATAGCAACTTCACTTTTCCAGCAAGGTATCTCAGTCAATGAGAATTCAGCAGATAAATTACAATTTTATAGCAATTGTGATACATCTCACCATGAAATCTCAATGGTTCTCTCCTGAGAGCTACAATCTCTCCAAAAAAGGTATAGATCATCCTCCTGATATAAGCACAAAATCAATGGGGCTGCTGGTATACTCATGTACTGGGAGAAAAATACACTCCAAGCGTCCACGGCCAGGCCTTAGAAGTCCAAAGAATATTGATTTCTTTCTTTTAACAGATGATATTTTCTTCTCTGCTGTCATTCTCCAAAGCCACCCCTTCTCATTGAAGGCTCTCAGGCTAATCCTTCTTGCAGAGAAGTGTTTCCCACTCCTCTAAATGTTCCCATCAGTACCTTTGTCATCAGCTTTGCTCACCAATAAAGCAAAGAGTTACCTGGTGACTATTCATTTCAGCCAACTGATGTGAAGGAAAAATTAAGCAAAGGAAGAAGAGGACAGAAAATATTCTGCCTTCATGATTAATGAGATTTCTTGAGAGGAAAGCCTGGATCCCCCATGCTCTGGCACTGCAGCAATCATGGGAATGCATACTGATATAAGCCTGTTCTACTGGGACCTTGTCCAGGCTGACCGTGGACCAGGATGGCATTTGCTGATGGTGCATCTCTAGACAGAGTTAGAATAAAATGCTCAAAGTCTTAATTCAGCCCTAATTCGGCTAATGTAACATTAAGAAAAAAAGGTTTCCAGTAACAAACTGGTCATTAAAGAGGGCCCAGACCCAGGTCACAGGAACTGATGTCCGTGTCCAGGAGAAGGTGTCTGTAGGGACTGAACAAAATTTGCTCTATCACAGATGAAATTTCCCTTCAGGCTTCCTGCCTTGAGCTGATGCCTATTATCTCTGCTGTAATACCAACGCAGAAACGAGTCTTTGTAACGAGACTGGCAGAGAGGGAAAGCATGAGCTTTCCTGCAGAGAGCATATCATATCCATCACTGTGTCACAAATATTAGCCTCAGTACTTAAGCTGCTCAATTTAAATGGCAAGGGGTGACTCGGCAAAGGGTTTTTACTGCAGGGAAGGCTTTGCTTGCTAGCTTTCAGAAGCCTAGTTTTGATGACTTTCAAAAGCCTTTGCAGAGTCTCTTAGGTCATAGCTGAGTCAGTACTGTGGAAAGTGACTTCCTCGAAGCATAGGAGAGAACAACTAGATAATTTTTTTTCTCTATGCTGTACAAAAGAATTGCCTGTTTTCAATGAGGACTCAGAACTTTCTCTGTATTCGTTCTTCAGGAATTCTGAATCGAGTAGTAGCAAAATACATTTTATTTAGTATTTTTTTCTGTGATGAACTATATTTGAAAAACCTATGGGAAATTTTCCAATGGAAAATGAATTCTCCTTGGCATTGTACTCAAGCATTTTGATTCTGACTTCTTAGCAGTTTCAAGGACCCCAAATCCCAGAGTTTTCAGTTAAGATTTGAATTCTCCGCACTTTGCTGTATCTCAGGTACCAGAGTCCAGGTTGAAATAGACAAATACAATAGCAGAAATGTCTTATCTTAGTGATGCTGAAATCATGAAAATAAAAAACTTTAGGCAGAAAAGGAAAGATAGAAGAAAGTGTTTAAGAGATACACAAGTCATCCCCTGTAAAAATTCATCTGGAGGTAAACACCTATGCTCTTTTTGACTCTGCTCTACAGAAATCCAGTCCTTGGTGGGAAAAAGTGAGTATGCAATATCTGCTGTGAACAGTGTTTACTGTACTCTGCTAGCATCATACTGTCACCCAAGAACAGTTGCCCTTGCTGAACGAGCTTCAGACCACGGTTTGCAGACCCCTAACAAAAGAATATATTTTGCTTTGAACAACTCTCCCTGCTGAATGTTTTGATATGCCTTTTCCCTGTCTTGGAATTGTTTAAATGTGTGGAGCCAGTCCATTTCCTCATCCATCTAACAATGAGATTTTACAGTACAGTCAGTTTCATGCATCATTTCACTGCTGTGACTGAAATGTAACTGAGCCTTGGTGTGATTGGTGTGAAATCCTGCTGCTTTACTTATCAAGGACTTAAACCACTGGAGTCCTTAATTTAAAACTAGAACTGAAAGGTTCTGTAGACTGGATGCAAATAACTTCAAAGTATTATTACAGAATGTCTGCATCAGAGATTCAATTTAAAGGCAAGGCAGACATAAAAAGATGCACTGGAGCAGTAACCTTGGTATGTGGGGTACAGTGTTTTCCCCATCCTCCTCCTTAAATTCTCTACTTAAATCCATCCTCATTTCACAAAGCGCTATGGCATTTGTTTACCTTGAAGCATTGATCTTAATCAGAGGTAAGCAGTGAAATCAGCAGCTCATGTTTTATTCAGCAGGGACAGCCTTAATGATTAGAGAGAAATCCTGTGCTGCTGGTCAACGATTAATTTAAAAAAGTCAAGCAGTCTCTTAGGGTTTCTTTTAACACTTATCTATTCCAAATCCATACGTGTCCCTAATGTTGTCATATCTTAATATTTTACACTTTTTTTCATGTATCAGACACAGATCAGAGCTGAGGTGTAAGAGATGGTAGCCACCTAACCTCAATATTCCTACGCTATATGTTAAGGCCATCTACAACAAGGCAAGAAGGATTCAGGTAGGTGCACACCAGCTATCCTTACTTCAGTTTATGGTAAAATTGAGGGGTAAATCCTCCTAGAAGCAATGTTCAGGCACATGAAAGTCAACAAGGTGACTGGGAACAGCTAGAATAGGTTAACTAAGGGCAAATTGTGATGGAACAGCCTGAGAGTCTGCTATGATGAAACAACTATCTTTCTGGATGAGATGAAAGCAGCAGAGGCACCTGCTAATTTTTGACAGTGATCCATAGCACCCTTGTAGCCAAACTGCTGAAGTATAATGGGACAAGTGGACTACAAATTCAATAGACAACTAGGATACACAGAAGTCTTGAGCAAAATGGTCAGTAATTTCAAGTACAATTGATGGCGGGTTACTAGCAGTATTACCCAGAGAGTAACACTGAGGCCAATACTGCTAAAGATCTTCACTAATGATCTGAACAATAAAATGATGTGAACCTTCACCAAGTTTGGCAGTGACATCATATTAGGGAAATTTGTCTATGTGCTGTAGGGCTGCCTTTCAGAAGGACCTCAGTAGGCTGGACAAAAGTGCTGTCAAGGACTTCATGAAGTTCAGTAATGACAAAATGAAATTACTGCCCTTGACATGGAACAACCCCATGCAGCAGTCCAGACTGAGGACACACAAGCAGAAGCTTTGTAGAAAAAAGCCTTGGCATCCTGTTAGACAGCAGGTTGGACACGAATCAGCTGTCTGCCTTGCAGTGACAGAGGCTCCACACTGAGCTTCATTTGGAAGAATGTGGTGGCAAGTTGAGGGAGATGAATGCTCCCCTTCATTCAGCTCTTTTGAACCTCTATCTGGACTATTGTGTCCAGTTTTGAGCCTTCTCTAGCAGAAGAGAAAGATGAAGAAACTAGAGTTCAGTGAAAGGTTACCATGATGGTTAAGGTGTGCACATCCAAGACAAGACTGGCTTCATTCTCCTAATAGCCCCTTTTAGCTAGCTGGAGAAGATTCTTAGAACCCCCCTTAGTCTTCTTTCCAGATTAAACAAATCTGGTTCCCTTAGCCTTGCTGTAACTGTATGTAGTCAGACTATAAGGCTTAGATCCTCAAAGATGTTAAAATACCTAACTTTCACTGAAGCGACTTGCCCTCTTTGTAGGCGGAATGAGTGTAGAGACTTCGCAGCTACCAGTCATCCTCCCCTGCATGTCAAAGACAAATCTTTATCTCCTTGGGCCTCCTGCAAAGGGCAAGCAAACCAGTGCCAATTCTGCTAAAATTTCTATCTCTCATGCCCTCTTTGCTATCTAAAGAGACACATTTGTGAAAGGGCTTGCACTTGTTAGTTTGCCCTGTTCATATTTTGTGCATCAGCAAAGGATGGAACTGCAGTTTGGTTGAAGTATTGTGTGTCAAGTGGGGACACAAAACTTAGTTCTAGTTTGACTCTCTTCCCATTGCATCTGTGACTTACAGTTTATAACAAAGGTTATTGTGCTGCTGTTTTAATTTAGACTCGTCTTTAAAAAGTTCCTCCTATACAGCATAGAATTTCTCAGAGAACTATGAATGTACTGAACTATTTCCCCCCCAGTATTCGTGCTCCACTAGCATAAAAGTGTTGTGCCAGAGCTGTGTCAGGTAGAGCAGAGGTAATGTAAAAACAAAGACCTTCAGAGGAGCGCTGCAGCTGACTGAAGATATGGTGTGGCTGAACTTGAGTTGGAAAGTGCAGTCCCATACCTATAACAAACAGTCACATCTTCCACTGGTTAGATCGCCTAAGAGCATTGACACTGATGAAATTATTCTTCTCCATGCCAGAAGATTGACAAAGCCCTACAGCTTTTAATCTTCAACACATACAGCTGATGGTTTTCCCTGTTCCATTGCACATGCTGAATGATGCCAAAATAAGCACTTTGTTAAACACACCTGAAAACTTTGGGAGTTTCCAAGTCTTTCTCATGGGAGCTGGGGAGAAGATGCTGCAATTTGGATTTACTACAGAATCACAATGCTACGACAAGTCTCCTCAATACAGCCACTATTACTTTAGTGGAATGAGACATCAGAAATTCAGTGGGATTACAACTAGCTGCATAAAACAAGGTTCACAATATACAGGTCTGTTATAGGCTGGCAAACTAATTATCAGCTGCAGTATAGGCTAAATAGCAACAACACACCAAACTATCAGTGTCATAAATGGACATAGCTTCATTGAAATCAATAGAACTGAACAGCTTATTCCAGTGATAAATAATACGCTACAAGCTTCACTAACATTTTTAAAAAAGGTTTAATAAGAAATGCTTTCACTGTAGTGACTGACAATAATGTCACATAAAGCATGAGGAAAAATCTCATTTGCACAGATGGGGAAGAGTATGTAAGTAGATCTGAATTAGATTGTGAAATGAATGAATGTGTGTAGTTTGCATGCAACAGTCAACTTGGTTCCCAAATGAAGAAGAATGGAAGATATATCCCAATTTTTAAGCACAAGGAATGCTTTAAATAAGTCTACTTGGAATATTCACATTTGCTGTGAATGAGCAGGCATTCTGCATTTCTGATGCCTGCACTCCCTGTCTAGTGCACTGAAACGTGCTGGCAGCCATCCCAGAACCTTTCAAGGAAGGAGTACACAGACATTTGCAGTATTTATTGGCCACTGTTTGCAAACCCCTGAGAAATGGCATTCCTGAGTTAAAATTTTAATTTATTGCTAGAGCATTTTAAGTAGTGACAATCAAAAACTATTGTTAAAGACAAGCCTGATCTTGGGAACCTGTTTGGAAATGGACAGCCGAAACATTCCATAAAGATTTGTGATCTTATCTTGCTACTCCCCTCTGGAGAGCATTGTGACAATGCCAGCAAATGTTTATTTATTTAACTTGTAAAGCTGTCATTGCAGACAGATGTTATTGCAACAATGTCCCACCTGATTAATTTCTTCTGATAGCCAATGGCTTCTTGCACACTATTTTCAAAGAAAAGAAAATGAGCTCAGAGGAATGTGTAATTTTGTTAATCACCAGAATGTGTGTGTCTACATGTGTTCCTGCGTCCTAGGTTTCTTTGTGAAAAAAACAAAACAAAACCCCAAATCATTCCTATTTAAAGATAATCTTTTTCTCGAGGTACCAACACCTAGACATTTGCATTTACATCTATGATGAGAAACAGTGAAATTTTTCTTTCGCCTTTCTTTATTTGTACACAAGCTGTTTCACAGGTAGAGGTATTTTTAAAATTACAAAGGCTTTTTCAATGGGATGCAAAACTTCAGAGTGAACAACAAAAGATGAATGCAAAGAAGCATGTGGGAAAAGTTAAATAATGTTTAATTGATAGACGCAATCGTTTACAAAAGTATCTCTGAGGAGCTCTTCTAATATTATCGAGCAGATAGATTGATGCTTTCAAAAATTATACTGTAGGATGAAGAGGTTTCCTTCAAACATATCTGAATGTTCCTATAGACTCCCTGAAAGAACAGAAACCTATTCGTATAGAAGTTCAACATAACCATAGAGTACGACTGTTTTTTTTTTCTACTTGTCTTCTTTCTAAGAACAGTATTGAATTACACAATAGCCAGTGATATCCTTTAAGAGATGTTTTATATTAGCAACAGCCACATTATTATGACACTGAGGCCAGCTACAATCTATTACAGCAAAGCAAAAGGAATTAATGTATAGGATGTACTTTATTTGGTATGATCTGCTTTTTTTCTTAAGAGTATAGGATGAGCTTAAGGTTGAATATTCATATTTTCAGAGTTTCTAAAATGCATCAATGACTAACAAATCTTTTTTATCATATTTATTTGAAACACTGCTTGTCATATTTTCATGTAGGAGATGTACACTGTAGTTTACAGCTTATATGAGGCCTCATTTAAGGATTTTGAAAATGCAAATAAGTATCTTCCCCTTTTTTCTGTCCTTTTCTTCCAATCTGGAATTCATTGAAATTCTATAGTTGACTCCTACTGGAGTGGTTAACAGCAAACTTCACTGGACACATGTAGAATTAAATTTAAAAATTTGAGTTGTTATTAGCAAGACACACCTGATAACAATATCTCACTTCAATAGCGTAAATAGAAAGAAATGCATTTAACTCAATAGACTTGCATCAGTTTTGCAGAAGTGTGAGATCAAATTTAGTAGATGGAATGAGGTTATTATATATACAGATTTAATCCACATGCTCTTGTTCTTTAAGGTTCTTCCAGAAGCTACCCAAGGAGGAATCAGTCTTATAACTGTGTATAACTATTTGATGGAAGGGAGTAAAGAAGGTGGAACCAGAGTCTTTGAAAGAACAAGAGGTACTGGACACAAATTGTAACACAGGAAAAGTTATTTAAATGTTTAACACAGGTTGTCCCAAGAGTTTATATTCAAAATTTGACTGGACATGGTCCCAAGTAACCTATTGTTGGTGACCCTGTATTGAGCAGGGGACTGGACTAGACAATCTCCTGATGCACCTTCTCACTTTATCTTTTCTGTGATTCTGTGAGTTCCTTCTATGCTAAAATACTGTACTTCTTATTTCCTTGACTCTGATCATCGATCGCCAAATTTTGAAAACATACCATTTAAACGTCATTTATCACATATCCTTGTTATCACAATAGGTATTCAGCAACATTGCCTCAAGCTCAATTTTGTGGCACAATTTGGAATGGGCAGAGAATCAGATAGGAGCAATATCATTAGTGATTCATTTATACCATTTATATGACATGTTCTGAAAATGTTGTGAAAGATAGGCAGAGATTACATCAAATTGTTCTTATCTGCCTCGGGGCTATTCTAACAAAGGAAAAAAATAAAACCCAAGCTGAAAGTAGACACAGATATATATTTGAAATAAGGGATGATATAATCTATAGCTCTCTTTGCTGCAAGATTATCCCAGTGCCTATAAATATTCCTCGGAGATTCTCAGTATCTATGTTTAAAACTCACCAAGCATTTGTAATTTAAGGACTTGTTAAAGCTATTACCTACTCCTGACATCATCCAAGACAAACCCTTTAATCCTGACAAAAGTTTATGACTAAATAAAAATTCCTAACTGAAATTTTTTAAGAATTTCATTGTAGTGAGGTACTTCTGTCCAGAAGGCTTCTAACAGTCAGAGAATTCAGCCTTCAGTTTGAAGACAAAAGAAAAGCTGTTATAAAATTTTTTTGCTTATTCCTGTAACTAAAAAAAAAAATCCTATTAAAATAAAAGAAGTGTTAAAATAATAACTGGAAAACTCTTTATGTCTTTCACAGTGTTTTGTTACACAAAAGACTGATTTTTATATTTATAGAAAATACAGGAACCTTTATGCTCCTGATTTTTATGAGCACTAGTGGATCAGATTGATACCTGTGACCTACATGATCAGCACCAATAAAGCAAAAATGTTTTTTTATAGATGTGTGGTGATTTAAACATATGAGGTTTCAGGTAAAATATGAACTGAGATCAAATGAAATCTGGAGAGCGAACAACTACAGGATCCACATTTCTAATCAGCTTCTTTCAAAATCAAAACAGACCCTTTATTTCTTTTGTACACAAATCTATCAGTGCCAAATCCAGCCTGTGGATAAGAGATGCACAGGTCATGTTGCACAGATCCCCTAAATGAGATCAAACTGATCTCAGAAGTGATGCCGTGGCAGCTAGGTGACCTTTTTCACTAAACATGCTGTCGTGATTGCCTGAAATTGCTGACATGCCAAAATGGAACAAATTAAAGGGGTTCAGTTTTCACCAGACGGGTGCTCAAGGCTTTATTGCAGATTCCTTTGAAGTGCTGAGCCCAAAACCAGGAACGTCCAATGTGTCTTGGAAACTGGCTGTGTACCTACTAAGACATTGTATAGAATCATAGAATCTTCTGGTTGGAAGAGACCTCTAAGATCATCAAGTCCAACCGCACCCATTATCTGCTAAACCATGTCCCTCAAAAACTCATCTATCCTTTTTTTAAAAACCTCCAGGGATTGCAACTCAAACACCTCCCTGGGCAGCTTGTTCCAGTGCCTGACCACCCTCTCAGTAAAGAAATTCTTCCTAATATCTAGTCTGAACCTCCCCTGGTGCAACTTATGGCCATTTCCCCTTGTCCTATCACCTGTCATTTGTGAGAAGAGATCAACTCGCTCTGCCACAGCCTCTTTTCAGGCAGCCATAGACAGCAATGAGGTCTCCCCTCAGCCTCTTCTTCTCCAAGCTAAACAACCTCAGTTCCCGCAGCCGTTCCCTGTAGGACTTGTTCTCCAGCCCCTTCACCAGCCTTGCCGCCCTTCTCTGGACGCGCTCCAACACCTCAATATCCTTTTTGTACTGAGGGGCCCAGAACTGAACACAGTACTCGAGGTGAGGCCTAACCAGTGCCGAGTACAGGGGACCAATCACCTACCCTGTCCTGCTGGTCACACTGTTTTTGATACACCTGGGCACACTGCTAGCTCATATTCAGCCAGTTGTCAATCAACACTTTCAGGTCCTTCTCCTCCAGGCAGCTCTCCAGCCACTCTTCCCCAAGCCTGTAACGCTGCGTGGGGTTGTTGTGCCCCAAGTGCAGGACTCAGCATTTGGTCTTGTTAAACCTCATCCCATTGGTCTCAGCCCATCGATCCAACCTGTCCAGATCTCTTTGCAGTGCCTCCCTTCCTTCAAGCAGATCAACGCTGCCACCCAGCTTGGTGTCATCTGCAAACTTGCTAAGGGTGCACTTGATCCCTTCATCCAGATCATTAATAAAAATATTGAACAGGACTGGACCCAGCACTGAACCCTGGGGAACACCCCTCGTGACTGGATTGAACTCCATTTACCACCACCCTCTGGGCCCGGCCATCCAGACAGTTTTTGACCCAGCAGAGGGATACACCTGAGGTCATTCTCCTGCACAAAGGGTAACATGCATGGGACAGCCCACACCCTTGCCACCAGCCTCTTACTCCCAAGACAAAGTAGCCACATGCAAACTCCCTACTGGGAATGGCAGCTGGTCTCTGCCAACTTCTGGTTCATGCCCAGCAATGACCTCCAAGAATGACACTTGGCCTGGGCCAAAACTAAGCAGAGACAGGCTGACATTTTAGCAATATTATGATTGGATTTCAAGGCCTGGGAACAATCTGCAATACCATTTTCCCTAATATAGACACAGCCTTTAAATCCCTTTTAAGATCAAACCCTCATTTTTTGATAGCAAGTAAGTTACAGAGAATTAAAATCCTCTCTCCCTGCTTAGCATATGCTTAACATAGGGGGGAAAGGATTTGAGAAGCAAATACATGGTAGATTGCACAAAATCAGAATTGTGACTCGAGCATTACAATTTTAAAGTTATAAAGAAGAATGCATACAAATACAGAATCTGGAAATGAAAGGCAGTATTAAGAAGAGAACTAAAAGCAAAATATTTCACACCAGATCATCAATGAAAACTACCGCAATTGTCATCTTGAAGAACACTAACAAACCTCCTAGATACATACTTGCACATAAAGGGTAATGCCCTTCAGTGTGTGGTTACCCCAGAGCATGACTGTCTCTTCTAAATAGTATTTCTTTATTGTTATGGGTTTGTACTGTTAGCTTAACATCCCTTTGTTATACCATTTGGTGGATGATTTGAACAGAAGGAAACAAGAAACATAACCCAGAAATGTGTGTTTTGCTCAATTACAGACAAAGATGTTAAACCATAGTAATGTTTCCCGCCAATGTAATGAAAAACAGTGAGATTTTCAGTCCTAAAAAAAGAGCTGCACATACAGGTGTCTGCACCAGATGCTTCCCTAAGCACATTGTGATAAAAGTGATTATTCCTCACTCAACACAGAACAATCCCTAAGCAGGGTATTTAAAAGAGGATGATAGTGCACATAATTAGGAGCCCCGTGCCTTACACACAAAGCAATGTTTAAGAGGGTGAAGCTGAAAACCATCTGTCCTTTACACATGGGCCTATGTTTTAATTTGTGAATTCATCATAACAATGGGCAGTTTTCAGTCTGATTTCCAAGGTGAGATCCTACTCAGTCAGAAAATGTTTAAGGATTAAATTACTTATCCCTGTTTTTAATAGTTAGTACCTTACTCTGTCACTTCAACAGGAATTTGAGCACCATAATCTAATACCTGACCAACGGACATTTCTATGAGGAGTGAAGGAATATACTCGTCTCCATATCTCCAAAGCATGTATCTAGTGTCTTTTCCTACCTTTGGACTTCCTGTCATGGTAACTTCTGCCTCGATAATGGTGGCCACTCTCTGTGTACAAATTCTCGAGATCTTCTTGCCAGGAGTCCGGATTAAAGTGTTTAAGCAGATCCTCCACTGTGTCAAATGCAGCAATGGTCTGATCCAGTGCTTCCGCCGTGAGCGTAGGGTCAGTCACTGATGGAGAGGGATAGGATACCCCCTAAGAGTGACATACATCTCAGTGTGTGGAATGGAATAAATTACAGTACCAGTCAAAACAATTGACAACAGTTAATGAGAAACTTGTCTCATTAATGACTGAAACAGCTAGTTTAGGCCATCTTTTGAAGTCCTTAGCTGGACCAGGCTTTGTTATGCCTGTATTTCCTTTTGCAAGGGGAAGAGACACCAAAGAATGCCAAAGCAAATCCTAGAGGAGATGCAAGGAGTGGAAGCACTGCCACTGCTGGACTGCCAACCTGCACACCCAGTCCTCAAAGGCAATGGCTGTTTGCACATATACAAAGTTGTGACAGAAATGTCTTTTGAAAACACTGTGATGACCACAGAACAGAGGTGCCTTGTAGTGCTGGAGTGGTGCTTTCATAGCTTCTCCAGCTTGGTTGGTAAATCCATAATAGGCAGATCAGAAACTATAGCAGAGAAAGACAAAAAAATCCCCTAGACTGCCTTTCTTTACCTGGTCAATTTGGACATCAAATTTGGCTTGGTTAAAGATTTGAAAAGATGGCCCTTTATTCACAAG
The DNA here is from genome assembly GCA_033556795.1 of Tapera naevia. NCBI lineage: Eukaryota > Metazoa > Chordata > Aves > Cuculiformes > Neomorphidae > Tapera > Tapera naevia. Next base: position 358,211 of record JAUMJJ010000075.1, read on the forward strand.
AATTAAATGTTTTATGAAACACTGATGAATGCAGATTCTCCCACCCTTTTACCAAAAGCACAAGTTACTAAGTTAATGAGAAAAAAGTGGCATTTGGATCGCAGCAATGTAACAATGAATATTGGGATTACCAATATGGTGACATCCTCACAATTACATCATAATACCAAATGGAATATTATTTCCCACCAGAAAGAGCCATGCACCATTCCCTGAATGCATTTGGTTCCCACTGATCTTGTGGCACTACTTGTATTTGACAGAAAGATTGCAGCAATTTCATTTTTACTGGAGGGGACTTCCAAAATTTTTAATAGTTATTTATAATCACTATATTCACTACCCTGATATCACTTTTCCCTTGTCCAAGCACCAAGCCTCACAGCATGTGTGAAAGTATGTGTAAGAAAAAATAGTAATACAGATCTGCTACTCTCAGAAGGACCACAACCAAAATACTTGGTTTTGTCCAACAAGAAGCATAATACAGCACAAGACTTCTTTGGATTTTAGTCTTGTAAGTTAAAACATTGAAGGAAAACCCTAGAAACCATCTTTTGTCATGAAGACCCAACTCTGAAGTAATGTAGCAGAATTCTGCCATTTAAAATTAATGGCTCCCCAAAATAATTTTTTTGCCTCATCTTCTAACTAAATGTATGTGTTAAAACATTAATCTGTGTGATTAACTTCACTCAGTTAGGCAGTAATGGAAAGGCCAACTCATTTGAGTAAAGTTACTCCCTTGTTTGCAGGATTGTGTCCTTCAATGCTTGCTAAAATAGTTTTAAAATATACATGTCTTTTAAAATGAAACATTGAGCTTCAGTTGGAATTTATATCATAAAAGTATCAATCCTTGGTATTTTTTACTGTCTGTTTGCTGACAGTGTAGGCAGTCCAAATTACTAAAATCGAGAAAGAGAATAAACAGAAAAGATCATTATAATAGTGTGGTCAATAAAGCATAGCTGCACTTTAACGCTTAGCATCAACAGCACAAGAAGTTTCAGAGGGCCCGCTTGTGACTGCAATGCTTCTACATGCAGTACTAAATCAGACACAGTAGAGATGGCTGCAAAAATTCATGACCCACTAAAATGGAAGGCATACCACAAATCATCTCTCCTGACTTCTAAGTGGCTTGAATAGAAATTGTCAAAGGGACAGGAGCCCCAGAAGATTAAAAGCTCACACTAGTGGAAGGAATGGCATTGTTATCTAAAACAATGCTACAGGAGAGGCTGTGCTGTGGGTGGGCATCAGGCAGAGTGCTAACACAGTCTCTGAGACTACAAAAGAAAAATGCACCCAAATGCTACTTGCTTACTGATGAGACGTCGGTGGAGCCCATGGCTTGTCTATGATTGCAGCCCAGCAGGGAAACATCAGTCCTCGACTACCTTTCAAAAGTGAGGGAGATGGTGCAAGGATGCTGAAGGAACAGCAACAGCAGAACAAAATTAAGGCCCTAAGTTTGTGGCTTAGATGATGTAAGAGGGTTTTTTTATGTGTTCCACTGTGCATTTCATTACAGAACAGCAGATCAGACTGTGCATTTGCAGGGCATTTCAAACTCATACAGGCAAGCAGAAATTCTTTTCTTTTCATATAAAAGCTCCTACTCAAGAGATTTGTGAAACCTCGTTCGCACACAGAAGAAAGCTTAACTTTTTCTCAGTAACAGTCAAGTCAAGAGGAATTATTTCAACAGCTCAGATAACCTACTGGCAGAGACATCATGGGACAGGCCCAAAAGCTACTTCAAAGCTGCCAACTCAAATGCTTCTCTTTAGTCTTGCCAAGAAGGAGGCACCAGCTTTAGAAGAGCTTGTGCTCATTGTAATCTGGCTTCTGAGATTGCGTCCAAAGAGAGGGCAAGGGGCTGAGTGAAATGCAAGAAGGAATGAAGAGCGAAGAGCTTCCATATGATGTACCTCTCCTACATTTCTTAAAAGCACTGAATGCATTTTTACACAAGATACCTTTTATACAAAAGGTATCTTTTTTTCTCAGTGTTTTTGCCCTTAATTTCAACTCCCAATTCTCTTCTATTTTCTAGCTAACTGTACTGTGAAGCTGATAAGGGGTTCAATGTGTATCACAGTTGTTTGTTGTTCATAACAGTACTTCACAAATAATGGAAATTAACCTAATAAGGAGTGAATTTTGTTTCCTTTTTTTCTGAGTTTGCCATACTGGGTTAAGGGCAGAAGTATTTGTTTTAGCTTTCTGAGAAAAAAAAAATCCAAACTCAAAATATGATTCTGCGATATAACCTCAGGCAAGGAAGAAGCCTCCTCTCAAATTTTCATAGTGAGAATTGTAGTGTACCTACATCCTAAAATAAAACTTTGGCTTGCCTGTGGGTTTGAGGAGCAAAACTTAGATCTGCCATGTTGAGTATCAGCAGAAAGATGTGTCATCTTGTCAGTAATTGACATGTTCAATTTTGTCCTTCTGCCCCAACGGACCACAACAGATTTCCTGAAACTTTCTCTTCTGAAGAATTCAGATGTCCTCAGATTTCTTCTTTGACGCCCTTGTGAAAAATTACTCAATGTCTCTACCTTATTTTCCCTGAGGAGAAGAAAGGGTTAGTCGGTGCAAACCATGCCCAGTGGAAGAAGATATGTTTCACTAGATATGGGATGGCATGGAAAAAAACAATGAAATCGGGGTTCTGTTTTTGGTTTAGCGGTAGGTTTCCATGTAACCTTGGGTATCAGCTTGCTACTTGTAATATTTGTACTGAACTTCCCTACCTGTAAGATAATAACAACAGCTTTTCAAAAACAAATTGTTGCAAAAGAGAAATCAACTTTTTTTTTTTTCATTATGAAAAGAATACTGGATTATTTTTGGCATATTGTGGGCTTCAGGCTCTTAAGGAGGATAACAAATACGGTGTTTACCATATATTTAATCTCATTTTCATAATTACCTGATGAAGGAGCCCTTGGTTTATGTTTTCAAGCATCAGCCTACCATATTTGTGAACAAAATAATCTATCAATCACATAGGCTTTTTTTTCCAACCTCATATTAGAATGAAAACTGAGTTTATGTCTTTCAGTAAAACAATGTTTTAGCATGTCCTCCTTGGCACATCCAGTAGAGCCAAGCCCTGCAAACATTACTACTCATGGTCTTTCAGCATAATTCCTTCAAGGATATCAATGCATCATATCACAAAGGGCAAGTGTCATTTGCAAACTCAAGGGAAAATATGAGTGAAATTGGCCTAACCTCTTCTTATTTGGGCAATATAGAATTTTTTCTCTAGGTGCTGCCTGGCTTGGACACTAATCAGTAGAATTTGTCCATATTTTATTTACTGCTCCTTCACTGGCAACTCCTGCGGCTACTCTAACAAAGGTGCCATTACTAAACACTCTTCTATGAATGTTCCAAATATTGGTCTCAAGTCTGGTTTGGGCTCTTATCCTTGTCTCTTTTTTTGAGAGGAGTTTACAGGAGCTGTAACATGGTGCTGACCAGCCAGCAGAGTGCACAGAAGATGACTGCTCACGTTACAAATTCTGGTGCTACACTGCCATTTCCCAGCATTTAATTTGACCTGGGAAATGAAAGAGGGGACAGATTTTTGGCCAATGACACAAATCTAATGTAATGATAAGAAAAATAAAATTTTATACAAGATTACTTATTTTCCTTCTTATTCCTCCCCCCCCCCCCCCCCCGATACATTTCACTGCTGAATATGGAAACTTCAGATATAATATTTTATCACAAACACAGATATAATATTTTATCAAAAAAACTTCAAAAAAATTCAGTTTTGACAATGAAAAGCTACATCCATTTTCCTTCCAGTCTATTTTAAGCATAGTCTTCTACTTATGTTAAGACATTTTACAATTGAAAATTGTAAGAAGTTTATATCTTCAATTTTCATCTTGGCAGGATGAGTCTGAAAGCAAGAAATGTTTCCCAAAGGCTATCTCACATGGTTACAGCAGCTAATATCCTGAATCTTTTCTCATTAAAAACACACTGATTGACTCCAGTATGAGTTGGATAAACACTTACTTCATCCTCTGCCAAAGTCTGGTTCCTCTGTTCAGGTACCATTTTAGGAAACTGGATTCAAGCTATCGTATCAATCCATTCATGGACAAAATAGTAACAAATTACTTACTGAGACAGAACTTGTGACTGACTCCCAGTTGGTCTCTGAGGCTGCATGCTGGAAATCATCCTAAAGAGGAAAAACCCACAGGAAAAATCATCATCATTAATGCAATGTCCTAAATTAACTGCAGAACCTAAAAAATGTCTCAGTATTCAACATCTGTCACATTTTTCAAAACTCTTTACTGCAAGAGGCCCTTGCCATGTGTCATTCCTAAATAATGCTATTTCTTTCCACATTCCTTCCTTTTCATTGTTATAAACTTGCTTTTTGTGAGTTTGATGGGGCAGAGATAGGCATTATTATTATTATTTCTAATATAATATATGCTTCTTTGCATAACAGAACCTAATCTGGCCAAGAACATTACATTTATCTTCTAACACAAAAATCAAACACCACCTCTGTATGTCTACAACCAGAATATTAAACGTGTTTCCAAAACTGATCTGTTCTGGAAAGAACGTGGATGGGGTAATACCCTGGTGCTACTTAGCCAAGGTGAAAAGCAGGGTAATCTAGTCTATTTGAAATTTACTCCTAACAGGACTGTACTGCTTTTGGTGCTTGTGGTGAACAGGACTTGCTCATCTGTGCAGAGGACTGAATAGTACTATGTCCTTTAAATGAAAAAAACACAGCCATAGTACATTCATTCACGTTAGAAGTGTCACTACATAATCCCCCTGGGATTTTATGATTAATTTAAGCACAGGAATAGGATTAATCTCATCTACCTCTGGACATTCCCAAAGCAAACGTTTAAGCTAGTCGCTCTTGTTTCCATTTACAGTCAACTAAAACTAGCATTTTTAGGGTGTAAACTATCTTATGTATTTTAGAAGCTTAATTTGGGATGACATTGCATCTTAAAAATGCTTTTCTTCTCTTTATTTTCTATAAAGAGATTGTGAGAGGTCTAGCTTAGATACGGATGTCAAAATTGTAGATATTGACATGCGGTCAGCTGAATCCCAATAAACTTGTCTGACCAGTGATAGGCAATCATTACTTAAATAATGAATAAACCATTTATTTAATCTTTTGGCATTTGTACTCATTCCCAACTGTAATAATTAAAAGATGAAAAATGGGAAAAAAAAGGCCGACTGGTTATTAAACACATGCATGCGGTGAATAACTAATGATTGGCGTGAATAGGAAGGTAAGGAAAGTGGACTGAAATGACAGAATACCAAGATTTTCAATTCTAATAACAGAATTTATAATGTAAGCATTTAAAGAACATGGATCAATGCCTGGGCTCACCATTTTACCCTGACTCAGTATCTGCTATGGATTTTTAACTTGGCAAATGAAAGGAAAAATGGAAGCTGCTCAGCTGGAGCACTCTAGTCTCAATACTGCATTTGACCATACATGCATGCATATATTCAATTATATGTTAGGAATAGAAAAGATAAAATTGATCTCATAATCTGCTAATTCACCAATACAATTACTCTTTATCCAAGAAGAGACACTTTAAGATCCAGACTTAATACACGAAAGTCACAAGAATGTTTATTCATAATTATTATTTCTTCTTCCTTACACTGTTCCTTTACCTTAAACTTGAGAAAGCAAAACTGCCGTAATTTCTTCAGTACTTAACACTAGTAGAAGTGAAGGAAACCCCACAGCACTACAGTGCCACTAAGTGACTGAAACTGCAGGGTCATTAAAATGTTAACAATTAAAGTAGTTGTTTTCTGCTAAGAACACAGAAGTAAAACATCCTTGGTGATATTTTTAATGCATATTTTTTTGTATAAACAGTAAAGAGATCTGCAAATGCTATCATCAGGTGATAGATAATCCAGGAGCTACCTTGGCCATATTCTCTGTGTATTAGGTTGCCCAATTCTCGACAAGGCATGATTTAAAGTACATAAAAATTGATTTGTAAAGCTCATGGATCCACTGGTAATGGTTGCCAGTTGGAAAAAAAAATTTCCTCTCTGTCATTAGCTTCCATTTAGCACTTCCAGAATAAAAAGTGGCATTGTGTTCTGAGGCATTATTTTAAAACAGGAACAATCTACCTCATTGAATGTCTGGAGAAGACTGTAGACAAGGAATAATTTTGTGTTTGAAGTGACGGCCCCCTTGTGTTATCTAATTGTAGCCATCAAAACTGTTTCTTTAGTCTATGATTCTTAGAGATGGCTGATGCCAGGGAACCCCTCCAAAACCCTGAGATAGACATGTGTACCACCTGCTTCTTGGATCTCAAACCTGATGACTGCACATTTTGACTCTGTGATTATATTTCATCTGCATAAACTATTCACAACTATATGGCTTTGTTCCACCATCACTTGAGGCAACTGCAGTCATTCTTGGCTTCTCAGAGCTTTCAGCCTCTAAAGTTTGAAGTTTATTATTATCTATGGCTTTTGCTTGCAGCTATTTCAAGTAATAATACCAAAGTGGTTCTCATCATTACAAAATCATCTCCTCTCTCACCATTGTCCCTAGCACAACCTGAAGGACAAATCAATTTTCAGTGCTCTCTATTCAATTTATACTACCTTGTTTACGTGAATTTTGATTCATGTATTTTATTATTATTTGATTCACGTATTGATTTGTTCAATACTTAAAATGGCATTAAAACTTTTAGTTAAAACAAAAAAAATTACATATTTTCTAACTGAATAATGGAAAAATACAATGGTAATAATTTGCTACATCACCTTGACAACAGTGCTTTTATTTTCATATGTGTGTCATGGTAGCATAACAACATTACATGGTACTTCAGCAAAGCATTGCATTAACTATTCTGCAAGCAGCAAAAATACAGGCAAAGCAACAGGGCTACCAATCACCTTCTGATAGCATCTACTTTTACTGAAGAAAAACTACTTGCATACCTCAAATTCCAAAAATACACTTCAGCCAGATAAATCCTCAGTCAGTCTTTAGAGTTAAATATGCATAGACATTGATAAATTGTTTTTGGTTCTGTTTCAGACAAAGATAAGCTACTCTCTCCTCTGAAGACAGACTTTGTCTATAGCCTGTCTCTTACCACTGATCTCCAGTAAGTGACAAGGAATCACAGGGAATACTCTTTGTTTCACCTAGGGGTTTGACAAGTGGAGACCATGAGGCAAAATTCACTGCTATCAAGGATAAATCAGGTTGCAGAGCCAGACAGGCCCAGTTGCTGAGGAAGATGGTTTGCAGACTGCGGGTCCGTGACCTGCAACAGCACAGGCTCTGTCTGGCTCAAGCCATGCAGTCTGGGATGGGTCAGTAGGAACAGGGAGGCATCAGGAAGACACCAGGGATGAGGCTGGAAAACTCACAAACATGACAAAACATGTGAGATCTCCCAGTCATGCTGAATTACTGCCGGTTCCTCAAATTAAAAGAAATAAGCACTTTCTAACATTTCCATGATTCTTCACTTTTTACATACTTTATCACTGTAGTACAGTCTTTTGTTATCTTGGTGCTTGATATCTATGAATCATGATACCTGGGACAGGCAATAACCACCACAGAACGGGCACAAACACACCAACAGCTCTCTCTAGTGAGAAGAAACAGCCCCATTTCTCAATAAGCTTCTTTATGAACTCTCTCTTTTAATCTGCAGGTCCTGAGGTTATTGGGTTAGGTTTGGTACAAGAGTGTTTATCTTCCAAAATCAACCATAAATTATGGCTAATAAAAGCTGAGGTGATGCTCTGTGCTTCAGAGTGCGGAAAAGCTTCACAAAAGAGTTGTGGTTAAGAAGAGTCCAGATAGCATCCTAGACTGACATTTAGGTCCTACCAAGTTTAATAAGGTACTCTCTCCTTCTTCTCTTCTATGACCTTGTGACAGGAGTGGAAAAGAAGTGAGGGAGGGAAGACAAAAGAGCAGGCATGTTCTTGGAAAACATGAGAAAGAGGAAGAAAGAAACAAATGAAAAATGAACATAAACAATATGAATGTGTTGGGCTCTATCTGTGGTGACCTCATTTGCGGTATTTAGATGACACAGCTAAAGACTCTACAACACAGAAGCTGCTTCTAGAAGTTTGCAGAGGAATGAGGCTAAGGGATGCGCTGAGGCACAAAGGAGATTTTGCAAAATCAAATCAAAAGTGAAATGAAGCATGTTCAAAGAGGTCCAGTCTATAAACAAAACAAAATTGGAATGTCTCACTGGAATATGCAAATGAGGTACTAGGACAGTGGAAGGTTTGTATGGAAAAAACCTAGGTTAAAGTAGTATATAACCTGAAGAACAAGAAATTAAATTATCCTATCATTTAAATTAATAAAAGAAAACGCAATGATAATATTTTTAAAAAGTGGTCAACATGCATCTATTGCATTCAGAGCTGTTTGCGAACAGGTAGATGATAAGCAGATAAACCTGTAGTTAGTAATAATAAATTATAATATTTTGGAAATAAGGACTTTCTTCTTTTCCTTGTAACAAGGAATAATATCATTATTCTCTCAAAAAACTGAATTTATAGACATTGCATTTTATATACAAAGAAAAAGGTAATCCAAGCTAATAAACCCCAAGCTCCTTTAATTAACAGAAACACTGTGACGTAAGTAAGAGGCAGCAGAAAAGTGACAGTTCCATTCAAAAAAATGCTCTAAAAATTATTCAAATTTGTACACTTCTACTGATTAATTACAATTTCCCATATGGTATTTTAGTACATGTCAATTTTTGTTCTTAAAGGTAAATAAATGTATAGACATGCACACCTGGAAGTGTTTTTCTATTACTATACCTTCAATTTATCACATTTCTAGATTTCACATTCATATTAGAATGACATTTATTACCACTTGTCCTAAGGATGTTGAAAGACACCTATTTTCCTATAGTAGGGTACTCATAGGAAGCGAGAAACTGCATTTTTCTTACATACACTAATGGCCAAACTACTGCTCCGTTTAGTTCTGGTGAACAGGCTTTAATACAAAAGATGCTGAATTTGGAAACCAAGCAACAATGATTATATGTAATCTGGAAATCCTGCCTTGCAATGCTAAATTGCTAAATGGAGGCCAGTGTCTTTCAATAAGGTCAGAGTAACTTAACCATGTCTCTCTAGGTAACAACCTGTAGTTAGCTACAAGAGGCCATTACAAATGTTAGCAAGTTATTTTATCTTGCAATGCAAACATTTAACAAAATCAGGTGGCTGAAATCTGAAGGGAGTAATATTAAAACTAGAAATAAAAGCATATTTTACCACTACTACTGGAACAGATAAGAAATGAACAAATAATTTTAATAATATTGAATTTTCATTTCTATTTTTTGGTGTAATCCCATAAAGCCAGGCCATGCGTGACAACACTATTTTAAAGTCAGTAACAAAAGGTCAGATAGCCACCAGAGTGTCTGATCACAAATGTGATAGCATGATTCTTGCCCTTTAAAAAAAGACATAAATTGTGTTTCTGAAGACCATTCACCACTATATAACAGTAGCTGCAACCTTATCAGTTTTGAGTAAGTTAATACTAGTGTAAAATGACAGATAAAATCAGTCTTGACACATTTACTAGCAGGAAGCACAAGATACTTAAAATTTCAAAAGTTTAAGATTGTAATGCTGATTTAGTTTAAATGCAGTTCGATGCATTTATTGATGAAAATCTGAAGTAAAACCGAAGCAGAAAAACGTATTTAATGACAGTTATGTTTGGTCAATACTTCTTTTCATCCTTCACCTAGTTTTCAAATTAGGCATTGCTGGGTGCATATTACAAGAGTGGGCAAGACATTGACATTTAAATGATCTCTCTAAAAGGTCAGCTAATACCTACTCAAATGACGTGATACTTATGGCCTTGAAAAATCAGATGTCATCTAACACTAAACTTCTTGTGAGCATCCTATTTGACTCACACACCAAAAGAGAGTGCACAGGACTTCACTTCCCAGCAGCACAAATTGTGCATTATCTTTAATTTTTCTATTTGTCACACAGGCCTGTCCTTAGATCTCCACGTACAAGGGATTTTGTTTGCTAATACCTACTCTGGTGCATATTGCAGCTAAGCCATTGTAAACAAAATACAAATCAACTAACATTCATTGTAAATACTCCGCAATCCCTTCTTTGCCATCTTTACCTGAACACTGGAACACAAACCTTGAAAAGCTCTTTCCGGTCATCACTTCCAAATTCTGCTTATTTCAGGCAATTCCACCATCATAAACAACTCACCGTCCATTTTGAACCTAGTTAGGGTATCTTTGCTCCTTCCAGTCCCTTAGACTGGTTGGCTGTTTCCAAGCTAAATTTATCTTCATTGCACTTATGCAAGCACCGGCTTTGTCCTTTTCTTCCTCTCCTGAGTTTGTTTCCTGCAGTACTTCTGAAGAGATGTTATATCTTCTCTCTGCATCCGTTTTATTACACTGAACAAGCCAAGTTGTCTTGGCCCTAAGTAAAAAATGCCCTCTTTTCCCCCTAATGTCTTATAGCTTTTCCCTGAACACAGTCCAAGAAAAATGTGCTTGTTCTGTACTACGGGGACCAAAGCTGTACAAAGTATTCCAGAGAAGATGTAACTACCGCCTTGCTGGTCCTATGCCTAGTATACCCAGAAACCTTCTCCCATCTTTGCTAACCAGTGTAATGCCTTTTAACGGCTATTTTTTTTTGTTATTAATCTCTACATGAGTGACCCCTTTGCTCTTTTTGGGCTGTTGCATTCCACTGCAAATCAATTCTTGAGTGCTCAAGGTCACTTAGTTCTCCTCTCTGATATTCTGATTTTCCCATTCATTAGCAATGCATTTCAGTTCTGTGTGTGCTGCAAAAGCCATTAAAATTCTACTCTGACAGGTTGTGCTCTGGTCCTTAAAAAAAAAAAAAAAGAAAAGAAAACTGCTCATAAGACCAACACTACAGAAACTCCCATTAACAAGCTCTCTTTGGCTGGATACTCCCTTCTGCCTTACAGTACAATGCTTCCCCTTTGCCTGCCTCATGGCTCTTTTGTTAATTACCATCTTCTCTAGCGTAAGTGATTGTTTCCTGCATGGCACTGGGCAAGATGCTCCTTTGAAGTCCAATTAGATTTGCTATATAGCATTTCCTTCTTCTCCAGGCTATCCTCCACTCTGGCATAAAGTCCTTTGATAAAGAGATGTGGAGGTTTTTTCTAGTTTCCTGTATTTTTAACTACCTTCTCTGCTGACAAGTATCCCATAAGCTTTCTAGCTTAGACTAATGAGTGCACAGTTGCCCTGGCCACTCTCCTGCCATTGATGTTACAGACTACCACTGCATCAGCCTTTCCATGCGAGCCCTGGCTCATCTTATCTGACTCCGGGGATGCAAGCCAGGTGCATTAAGCTAAGACTGTGGCTGCACCCTGCCCCCTTTTTATTAATTACTATCATATAGAAAGGGAAATTTGCTTCCAGGAGTGACTTTTCATGCTTTGTGGTCTGCAGTGCCCATCTCTTGGCAGTGACAACGGAGGGTGCTGAAGGCAATCAGGCTCCTTCCTCACTCCAGTTCAGTGTCTATGCACACCTGTGACAGAGTACCAGCCCAGCTTGCAGAGCTTGCTGATCCCCCTATGATGGTCCATGCTGCCTCTGCCATCACAGTGGGGAGCAGACATCAAGAGGGGTCCTGGTCAGTGGTGTGAGGGAGATGCCAGGCGGAAAAGAGGTTGGAAGTAGTGACCTCAGTAGACAAAAACTCACTCTCAAGTCAAGAGACCTTCAGAGGACTTTGGTGAACTTTTGCCACATGGACTGACAGGTTTTGGAAGCAGCCTCCCTGGTAATAGGCAAATCTGCCCTGAGCAAAACTGAAAAACATGGACCCAGCAGTGTCCATGTGGGCAAAAAAGTCTTTCAGAATTAACAGAAGGCATGACAGCTGGTTATTTTGGGTCCTCCTTCTTGTCACGACTCATCCCAAACAGGAATGTACTGAGAGTACTAGGGTTTGAAGGAGAAATATTAATGAAAGAAAACCTTCTAGGAGCTAATAATTTTTTTCTGTCTTCTTTCCACTTGAGTTTCTGCTTTGTTTTTAATATAGATTTAAGCACATTCTGTAATCAGTGGAAAATAATCATTAGCAAATGCAACCTAATTTCATTTAGTATTCCAAGTTTTCCATTGTTCAACTAGGAGGATCTGCTAAGTGCTCTGACATGCACACTCACATTTTCAGATGTGATTTGGGAGAAACACAGGAGGAATAAGAATAATAATGGAAAACTCTAACAGAGCTAAGCAAATTTAATTCCAAAGTCGAGGACACAATGTAAAAGATAGCACTAAGGGACATTAGCTGTCTTAGCAGCAATCCCTGCCTATTGATTTTTTGTGAAGGATGCATTTGTTTTTGAGCTCTCTGCCAGAGGATGCTGTTCAATGCTGCAGTAAGCATGCAGCAGGAGCATGTGTTATGTTTCACAGATAATGCAAAGCAAAACAATTTGTTCATCCTCATGCTTTGACTGGAAGGCATTGAATTTTCTAGGACAACAAAAAGGGTCTGCTATACAAACTTTCTAAGATGATAATAACCATAAAAATAGCAAGAATACATAATCGCTGAAGAATACAAGAATCAGTTTCTCCTAGCTTTTCCAGATTTTTGATGGGACCAAAAGCAGTTATTTATTGTAAACAGCATGGGATGCTCTTTATTGGAAACTTATTTTAACTTGAGTTTCATCAAGCAGTTAGAATAAGGAAAATAAAACTATTCAGACTGAACTTCCAGTCCCAGATCTATTTCCCCAAAAAACAATTGCTGTCAAAGCTAAATACAAGCACCTTAGGAACAGTCATGTTTCTCATTTTTTCTTATGTGTTATCCTTTCAAATATCAATTATAAGTAACACTATGAATGAAGATTAAATAAATAGAAAACACCTTACATTTTCCAAATTTTTCTAAAAACTCTTGACTAAACCGTGTTATTGTTTTTGGAATTAGCTTACCAAATTCCAGCCTTCTAAACACCAAACTGAGATCATGATCTTAGGACTAGGAAGGTGTGTACTGGGCCAGAATTAGTGTGTGATACATTTTATTTACATTCAGACTAAATACAAGCATAACCAAATAGACTAAGGAAGACTGTGGAATTACAACAGGCTAAATATTTTTCAGGCAATGAAAATCAAGAGGAACAGTTAATTTCAATTTTATACTAATGACCTGGAAAATGTCACAGACATTGGACCTGGAAAAAAAGATAAATTAGAAGTCTGAAAAAAAAAAGAAGTTGTAAACACCATTTAATATAAAGAAATACACTGGCACTACCAGGGGTCAAAAGAAAAATAAGCTTTCATGGAGAAAAATGTATAAGCCATAAACTCAAAGAAGAAAAACACGAAACTAATCTGCAATGTGACACGGTGGCACAGCACACAGGGTGATTTATGGCTACACATAGAGTTTGCCCTTGGGGCGCAGGGAGATGCTCTTCCCATACCAAGGGGGTGCCACACCATCACAGGTCACAGCCTCCCAGGGACCATGGGCAGAGGTGGGTTCTTTCCACACTGATGGAAGCGTGCAACATCTACATGTCTTCACCAACTTCCCACAGGTGAAGAACAGTCATGTTCAGAAGAAAGTGAGGTCTATCGGTACAAACAGCTTCTCTGGAAACCAGAAACAAGTATTCTCCAAACAATAGGCACAGCCACCTAGTTTTAACCTATCCAAGTGTGATATCAGTATCAATAAAAATTGCCAAAAAATGCCCCATCTATGAAGGTGCCAAGGTGGCACCAAACTCATGCTATCCTGGCCTCACAGTACTGGTCTCAGCAAGCCAGTCTTTTAGGCTGTCCATGTCCCTCAGCAACTCAGGCTTATGGGGAGAAAACACAGTAACAATGCTTTTGCACCTCTCAGCAGAAAGACTTTGGTCTGTGGTTCAAAAACTCTGAGTCTTTTCTGAGCAACAGACAGCATTTTTAATGTACCAAACCTACAGCCTGTTTGGCTTTTACTGCTGTTTTTAATTCAGCCCTCCTTGACACCCTGTCCATCTTTCTTCAGGATGACAAACCCTCCTGGAAAGCCACTGCACCATCAAAAGACCAGCAGCTGTGTAAGCCTCCAGATTTCAGCTGCTGGCATTACAAGCATTTTCTCTGCTTTTAATCTATTTCTTGATGTACATTCATGTACAAGAACCAGCACTGAGCAATGCCAGTGAACAAAGCTATTGCTAAGGAAGGAAAGCAGAGTGTTTACTTTCACACATTTGCAATAGAGATAAATTACATATAAAGGGAGCAGAGTGTCCTATTTTCTGCTGCCTTACATTATATGCCCCGACTGCACTTTTTTTCTTCCTCTTTAGAGCTTAATAATAGCAATTTTCCTGTATAAACCCATGCGTATGCAGAAAAGAGGAGGAAAGTCTGAGTAAGAATGTAACTAATATACCCAGGTTCTCTGCTAACCATGAGCACAAGGTAAGCATAGACCTTGTGTTCATCATGTCTGTCTAAAGGAGAAGTGTCTCAGAGCTAATATGGTCATGTACTACAAGGCAAATTTTGGAATGAGCTTCTCATTTCAAGTCAGGTGCAAAAGCTTGGCCTCATCTGTAAAAACAGAATTGCTTCCTGTTTGGTTTAGGTACACATACCTACATAAGATTCCCAATTTCCTTTCTCTTCTAGAGAAAAAAAAGTTTTCAGCATCCTATGCCTGTCACAGCCTCTTCAGCGTGCCACACAAAACACACAGTAGTCAGACTACCTGTCCTCATAACGCCCAGGCTCTTCCAAGCATTTTGTTGTTTCAAGTTTATCATCAGCCAGATCTTGGTGTGAGATAAATGTTTCTGTCCCAAAGGCGCTGGTTTACCCTGCCTTACAACAGTTGAAAAATTAAGACTCATTCTTTCTAAGGCTGTTTTCACAAGTTTAAGGTTTTACTCTTTCTTTTCATATTTTTTTCTCAAAGATAAGATTTTCTTTTAAGATTACTCATAATTCTGCAAACATTGAACCCCAGGGCTCACAGATGCTCTTTTAACTCTGACACTCACAGTACTATCAAGCAGTGACAAGAAAAAGAAAGAAAATAATAACCTTCATGTTGCAGACCAAGATCCATATTAGTAAATAAAATGAGGTATAGATTAATCAGATACGGTATGACTCGTGTCCTAGGACTTAGCTATTACCCTGCAAAACAGAGTGGCCAGAACTACATACTGGAAACAGCCCAAGGCCCATGATGGCCCCAAACTAGCTGTGATAAATATATGAGAATGCAAACACCCTTCGGTCTATGCTTTGACTCACATCAAGTCTGTTTAATAGTAATTTCTGACAAGTTGGGATACTTCAGAAGTACATAATCTTTATTCACAATCTGGGGTACATACACTTCTTTGTTATTAGAAGGTCTGATCTTGCAACAGCTTATATTTATGCTTTATTATATGACTGATGGTTGGATGACAATGTTGTCTAGAATCAAGAACATGCAATGGAAAACACAGTGCCCTTCCTACAGTCTGAAGGGAACTTTCAGTACAAAGTTTTTTTGCCACACATCACCTAAGAAATACATAAGTACACAAATATTGTTTAAAAAGGAACATTTTTATAGTTGCCAATATCATAAGTATTAGTTAAAATAAAAAGGTTCTGCAGCTTAAGAAAAGAAGAGGACCTGGAAAATAATTTTTGCTTGCAACAAAACATCAACTCATACAATTAAAATATTTTCCCAAACAAAAACCATTAAAATGACAAAAAAAAGTCTTGTCAAGGGTCACAGAAAAATTGCATGCCATTTGAATTGCTAAAAATGATCTGACAACAAGATACACAAATTCCACTGATCTAAAAATTATTTTTAGCTTCCAGTTCTGCAGATGAATTGCAAAATCTGACCCTATGTAGTTACAGGCTCAGACCTTCTCTAATTAAGCATTGACTGGTCATTAAAGTGACCATTGAAGAAAACAGAACTGCATTTTTCTTGGTAATAAAAGAGATAGGAAATTTGATAGATTTTTTTTTTTTGCAAGGCATGTATGTTCAAAATCAGTTCAGCATGGAGGGAAATGTGTAGATTGCAGAACAGACAAGGACTTCTAGGCAAAGGACTATGATAACAACCCAGGCACTGGATTTGAGGAGGTGTTTAGTTCAGCATCACAGAGCTCAGCACCAGGCAGGGGTTTATTTTATATAACAGTATATTTAGCCAAAAATTTTCAACTAAGATTTATCCTATCAAGTCTAAAGTGACAGGAACCCTGCAAATAATAGAAGATGTTTGTGAATATGCAAGTTTAAGGGAAAAACAGAAACATTCTGTGACATATCTGTCATCTGTATTATTATGAAGACATGCATGGACTTTATCAAGTGCTAAAAACAAAACAGAAGGTTGTAAATTTAATAAAGAAGTATGCACAGAAAATACAAATCAGATTTATACAGCACCATGACTGTCTTTGGAAATGTAGTACATAGCATGAAGGTCACTGAAGCTAGAAGAAATGTGCTGAGCAAAGAACGGTGCTGGCCAGCAAGCACACAAGCTTTTCCAGCATGGAAGGACACAATTTCTTAAACTAGAGGGCACCTCAGGTAAGTCTGGCAGGCACATAAAAAGCAAACACTTGAATAAAAAAGCGTAGTTACAAACCCCTTTGTTAACCAGTCTCAGTTTGAAGATGCAGCCCTTCTTGCTGGCAGAATCTCAAACTGCAAGCAGGAACAACACAATTGCCTATGTTGAGTCTTTTAGGAGTCAGTCTCGTGGCATCCTACAAAGGCTTGTTGTTCCTGTCTTTGAGGTGAGAAGTCCTGAAGCTGTGAGAAGTTGTGAGAGCAAACAGTGGAGGAGCCTGGCCTGGAGCCATGGCTATGAGGTGAGTACCCTCCCTGAGGCCACGATGCTGCATCCAAACCTGCAGGCAACGCAACAGCAGGCACAGCAAACTTCACTAAGGACATAGAAAAATCACCAATACTATCATGACCCAGCAAGGGGAAAGATCACTCTGGAAAAATGCAGCTGAGTGTGTTCCTAAACTACATGCTGATTGGAAGGAGGAACCTAGGAAACTTGGGAGCTCAAAGATGGACTGAGCTAACAGAGGAAAACACATTAAAAGACACAATCCCAGTGTCAGAGCAGCCAAGCTGGCCACTGCCATATAGATCTGCCTAAACAGGTGACACTCCATCAATATGCAGCCTCAGGGACAACTGAACCACCAGATTCAGCCCCCTTCACTACCACAGAGACATTCTAAAAAATGGGAAAAAATGAGAAGTTTTGAAATGAATGTAAAAAAGCCTCCATGGGGTTTTGATAGGCTGAGTATTTGTGAAAGATTAAACGGTAAATATGGACATTATTGCTTGACTAAGCAATAAGCAAAGAAGTGTGAGAGTCCTCTGCAAATATCTAGATAGGCAACCACAAGAAAGAGAACAGATTTCTTTTGCCGTAAATTAGGAAGGCGAGGTATGCTCCTATTCTTGTTATATTTAAAAATGGTACCAGACAAACAGCCAATATATATACAGTCCAGAAAATTCTCGTCCTTAGAGAAAAGAGATCTAAATGAAGTTGCATCTTTAAATTATTGTATTCTATGTTTGGCTGCATTACCCATTACTGAACAAGAAGTCTACACAGTTCCCACCCCTCCCCACCCCCAAATTTAGACTTGGAAATCTTAAAGCAATCAGTATCATTTGATCCATGGCTGTAAGTATTCTCCAGCAGTTACATCTGCTGCAACAAACAAGGCAAAGATTTATTCTGTAACCAACTGAGCACACATTATACATTATACACAATGTAGTGTTTTCCCTGGCTTGCCAAGGATGACAAACACATTGAACAATACTAAGGTTGAAACATACCCTGCAACTCAAATCTGGGCTGGATGAGTACAAGATCAGGATTGTACTGCAAGACTTTGTAAGATAATACTGACGTCTGGTTGAACAAGTCGTATTGGTGGAATGTAAAATGTGAAGTTGAGTCTAGGAGTAAATCTCTCCAAAAGGCTGGGAAGACATGCAACTCTTGTTTTGATTCAAAGACAACCAACAGCTGATGGGATGGGTTTTCGCAAGTTCCTTAGTGCAGGTTGGAGTGTATTTCGACAGTCACTTCTTCTGGAAGTCATTAAAAAATCCTGAAAGCAGACTGCCTTTCTACTCTCCTCAACATAGTTGGCACACATTAAAGTTAAGCTGCACCTACAGCTTTCATGGAAAATCTAAAGAAGAGGCTCCTCAATGGGAGCAGGGCCTGGGAAGAACAGACCATTTCCCCTTCCCTCCTGGCTACAGTGGCAGGAGAGACCAGCCTTGCCTCACTGAAGCACCAGGAGTTAACATCTCTTTACAGCATCATAATACAATCTTAGTGCCTAATTAACCTTTCTACAAACATGGAATCTCTGTTCTCCCTGCTAATTTGTCATCTATTAACCCTATTTCTATAAAACACCCTCCAGAGTTATCAAACCAAAATAAGAGTTCTTCATATAGTATCATCTTTCCACATGTTAACTTTCTTCAACTGTTGCTAACGTGGAATTAAAGGATGGAATACAGACTAACAGATACAGCACTATGGCCTCAAACCAACAATATAAAATAGTCCCACTGTTCAACCGGACAGCTCATGTGATGGCCAGGATGAGTGCTGTTAAAGGTTTGACAGTGTAAACTCACCTAATGTTCCTACATGCTGATGCATAGTTTAGGGTAAATTTAGCTGAGAATGGTTTTATTTAACTTTTCTCGTTAGTGTAGACACAGAGATGTCCACACATTCTACAGCAGCACTGATGGAGTGTTCGTGGTATGTCCATTTTGCTACTGTATTTCCCATCTCTTCTTCTCGTGCCCTCCTAATGGTCAACTCTAAGTAGACAAATTAGCTACAAGGTCTTTCCATGTCTTTTAAGCTGTATTGAGATTGCTATTTGCCTGTCCCTATTGTGGGGTTGAAATCTCACATCAAAGCTATTGATATTTTCTGTTTGTTTAGACAGCCGTGGGAAGCAAAGTCAGAGAAGAGGATGGCCTTTACAGTCTACAAGGTCATATTCCTTATGGCACAGAAAATGTATGCTTCCATTTCATGCATCACAATTTTTAGTGCTGGATCCAGCCTAGCTTTCTGCTACCTATACGTATTTAATGTTCATTAGGAAAATTGCTCTATGGATGCCCTGAAAAAGCAATGTGGTAAGAAACAGTACTGATTTTAGGACCGGTAAGCCTTAAAAATGCCTGACACCATAAATCCTTTTTAAAACTAATTGATATGCCCCGAGTAGTTTAGTTTTAATACAAAAATATCTTGAATATCCTCCATCCACTTTTTAAACACCAGACACTCACAAGAGTTCCAGGTTGTTAGGAATTTTTTATTTCCTTAATTATCAATGGTCACTTAATCCTTAATCCAAAAAGTCCGGGGATGGATTTAATTTCTTACTTGCCCAACAACACAGTTTTTCCATTGACCAGTAACCAGTGACTCTGGTTCACTGGAAGTATACGTGGAGTGTACTGCTCTGTTGGTTTATTTAACAGAGATTGCTTGACCCTAACTGACATTTGAAGAACAGGGAAAAGTTTAACTTTCATATGAGATTTTTTAATGCATCCAGCCATGTTAGGACTGGAAACTAATTATGAACTGGGATGCAGCATAGGCATTAAAGCTGAAGGGATAGTCAGCTCACTATTAGCTCATTGTTCTCATTTAGCCAAGTACAATGGAAAGATCATGGCCAGTTGCTATGAGACTGGGGTTCCCTTCACTCATTTAATTAAAAAAAAAAATCACTATTCTGCCACTATTACACACTATCCAACAAGTGCAGTATTTCTGAGTCCTGTATCTGCTGTTCTTACATGATATATAGTTGTTTGATCTCATTACTAATGTGGCTGTATGTGTCTTGGAATTTGCATCTTCCAGTTTGTTTTCCAAGAAATCATGTTGATGCTGAATAAAACTTCTACAAAAAATAAACTACGGGATTTTTTTGTTTAACATGGGTTACTCTCTTGTACCGCACGTGATGTTCATTTTCTGGTTTTGTCTTTGTATTTCTAACTTACCTTGGAAAAGTAGGAATTTCCTCTTTGGGTCACTGACTTCCACAGGAATCCTTAAAACAGGTAAGCAGGAAATGCAGTCCTTCAGAACCTAAAGCCTTCCTAAATGAACAATGCCTCTAAGTCTTTTTAGAGTCAACCATTTAGGATACTGGATTTGAAATGTGTTATCGTTTGAAGATACAAAGTGCTAAATTTTCTTGTCCTTGGCCACAGACATGAGTTTGGCGAATTCTCAAACAGTGCATTATTTGATGAAAGATGTAGCATTTTCAACAGGAATTTCAACAGGATTGCTGCTATGTTAAGACAGATTGATGACAACATCCCGCAAAGAAGTCACAATTTAATAGA
This sequence comes from Tapera naevia, assembly GCA_033556795.1. Taxonomy (NCBI): domain Eukaryota; kingdom Metazoa; phylum Chordata; class Aves; order Cuculiformes; family Neomorphidae; genus Tapera; species Tapera naevia. Next base: position 378,832 of record JAUMJJ010000075.1, read on the forward strand.
GCTGTTAACAAATGAGGGACAGAGGAAAGCAAATGGCCAGTTCTCCACTATTCTGTTCAAACAACAAAACTGCCGAGCACACATGCGTGCAGCTGGGAAAACACAGGCACTAAAGTTTATTTTCTTTTCTGATTAAAATAATTGTTTTATCAGTTGACGTCTGACAGCTTCAAGGAGCTTCTGTGTGCTTACCAGGTCCTTCTGCTTCTGAGTTTGGTTATCTTCCTTGCTAAGAGTTCTGTATTTCCCTGATCATAACTTAATTCCTCACTAATGTTCCCAGCTGACTCTTTTCACCTTTTATCCATCCCCAAACCCAGTCCTACTACTCCTCAAGTTCACAGTCAGAGGTTTTGCCAAAAGGCTGCTGTTTTGGTATGGGCCGACTTTTGTCCTGCTTTCTACATGTTCTATACCTGCCTTCCCTCCTTTCCTAGGCCTGGTCTTTCCTATCTCAGGTTCACTGTTCTAAAATCTCCAATTAATATGCCTCCTTTCCTCCTGACCAATGATGCCACGGCTCCTCTGGTTTACACAAATCTCTCCTTACTTTCATTAGCTTGTTAAAAATATTTCCTTAATTGCCATTCAACTTTCTTCAACCAAGTGTAACTACGGTAATGAACAAGTGACGAGGACATTCTCCTGGTAAAGATGGAAGGTTTCTTCCTCATTTTCATGATGTATCTGTTAAGATTGATATTTTCAGTCATACCTTCTGTGTCCTTTGACTTTCTTATTTTTGCTTTCAGCTTTAAAAAAAATCTTTGCTTATTGAGTCTTCTTCTGCCTCACCGACCTCAATGCCAAGGTACCTTTTGGCATTTCTGGTACTTTCTTTCAATGAACTGGTGTCTCTCACTGTGTGTGCTTTACCCATAATTACCTTTATTACTGAACTTTGTCTATACATAACTCTCCTCCCTTGCCTTTGCTGCTGACCATGTTTCATTGCCATTCCTGAATGATCCTTTATCAGTCCTTCCCTCTTGTACTTTTAGCAGCTTCTGGTGCCAAGCTGGTAGGTGATTCCTCTTCTCCCTAAAATCTATTTTCATTCATCACTCTCTTATCTGTATCATCTCTGACTAACATTTGGCTTTAGAAATTAGGGCACAAGACAGAGAAACTTATAATGAAATACAAAATTCAGAATCACAAAGTACAAGAATTGGGGCCAATCTTTGTGTTTGGGACACTAAGAACAAATATGCAAGTGCATCAGATGTTTCCAAGAGCCCTGCCAAGAAAAGTACTATTTAAGACCACAATCTAAGGAAAACTGGTACAAGATGCAGTCTGGGACAACTGACTGTCAAGTGTTGGGCCTTTCCAGGTCAAAGCTTTGGCCACATCCCCCAGGCTCCCTCTAACTCAAACACTGCATTCAGTTGGTGGGTCACAGGCCCAAAAATCTGCAAGAGGAGATAGGGTGGGCAAGATTTAGAAGGCAGGCAGCAATGGTTTAGGGGTTTGGAAGGTGAGATAGGAGGTTAGAGGGATAAATAGTTCTTGGCTAGATGCAAATATTGGGATGAACATTTTAATTAAGAACTTTGGCTGCTCTGGAGCAGTCAATGCTACCTGTGAAACTGCTCATCCAGACATGCCTTCTCAACTCAGGTATGTCATCTTCCTTATTGATGAGTTACCTGAACCTCAGTTTTGCTTCTTTCACATCCTTCACTACATTTTCTTCTGCTCTGAGTGCTGGGAGAACTGGACGGTTCCTGCCTACCTCACTGCTTGGTTTGTCTACTACGCTACTTTTGTTTCTTCAAACAAACCCTGCTGAAGAACAGATTAGCTCTGTGAGATGAATAAAGCAGCCCATGAAGGCTTGCTGGTCTCGCAGGAGTTTTCATTAAATGGAAAGCCTTGCTCCTCCCTGTATAAAATTACTCTGAGATGCTCCATATCTGAAGATGCATTGAGGAACAATTTCTCTTTTAACATGCTGTCATTTTATGTTGCTTTTTAAAACATTGTAACACCTTCCAAAGTTAAAAAAAAATGTGTAGATAAATCTCTTAAATCCCTTGGTTATGTAAAGTTGGGGAAGGGATGTCAAGGATTTTGAGTAAATTTTATCTAATTAGACAGAACTTAATTACTTCTCTCCTAAAAGATGAGCCTCTGGCTGATAATTTTATGAGGATGGTATGCCTTGAGCAAAAATACAGAAGACAGTTTTCTTCCAGAACTTAAGAAAATAGAAGTTTCATCACCTAGATTGCCATGAATTGTGCACATAGGTAGTATTTATGAAAAATATTTGCTGTCTAGCAGAGAAAGGCAATCAAAACTGAAATCAGAGAGAAAGTAGCAGAACAACTGATAGTTTCCATGTGTAAGTTCTTGCTGCTTTGTTGTGAGATCTATTTCATGTTCAACCACTTTATTAACCAAGACATTCCTCTTCATCCTATTTCTCTCCTTCTGTGCCCCCAGCAATTTACTGGGATTCCTTCTGTGGGTTATCTAAAAGCAGGGAAGGTATTCATGCACCATTATCACGCCTGTTGTCACATGAAATATATTACACAGGTTTTCAGGCAGAATATTTTGCCTTGTAAACAGAAAGGAAATGTCTATTCTGTGAAAGAAGTGACAAGCTAAAACAGAAACACAGCAGTGAAGACACATGCCGCTCCTGGGCTGGACTCAGCTGTGTGGCCAGTGATAAAGAATTAATCATTCTTTATGGTCTTTGTGGATCTGTATTTACCCTGGTGGTTGAATCCCTTTGCAATCATGTTAACCCTTAAAAGGAAGTTTATTTATTGACTTACTTAAAAAACCTGCAGCCTCATGTTGCGTTACCTGTGCAAATAAATCTGCTAAAATACAGGGAGTCAGTTGCTTCATTCAGAATGATTGTCTGCGAATACAAGTATCAGGGCTAGGTTCTTATGCTGCTCATTTTCATTTTCAGACTACGCTTTGAATTTCTGGTGTTGTCTTGTAAGCTTAACAGACAAGCATCAAAGATTTTAAGTCTAGTATGCTCTTAATGCCACGTGATGTTTCCTAGTCATGAATTATATTAAAGGCAAAAGCATGTGTATATATGTAAAAAGAGGTCTATGTAAACATGTATTTTTTAACTTTACATCTTTGTATATGTGCTTGTTTGTGATGTACACGTACATATGTTGCAAGCTTTCTTGAAGCCCTATTTTCCGATAATTATTTTAGTCGAAGTTCCTGAATATTGTTTTCATTTATGATTAACAAAACCATTAATAAGGCAAGAAAAATTTACTGTTATAACCATATAAAAAATATGTGCATTTTGGAATAAACTTAAAATAGTGGTTTTAATTAGCAAATCAAAACCAATGTCTTCTAGTCATCTCATTAAAGTGAAATTAGATGCAGGTTTGGGAATTTTAATTCAAAACATTCACTTTTCTTTTTGGAACATGCTTCTGAATGAGTTCATAGATTACTTTAGTAAATGTCCATGTTAATATGCTGTAAAATGTGGGGTCCAAACTTGTTAACATTCCCTTCTAGCCTCAGGACATTGGAAAAAATTTTTAGAAGAAAAAAGGGATTGTATAAAATTAGTTCAATCAAGAAAAGATTATTTCCATGTGTAACAGTGTAACTTAATTTACATTCCTACATCTCAAAATAATTGATGCAGTATTTTTAGTAATTAATGAATACTTAGTTGCTACATGCAAGCTCCCTCAGCTGAAGTAACTGAGCTGCAAGCAGTGGTGCAACGAAATTTTAGATCTGTCACAATACAGAATATTCACATAATTTGCTTTAAGGTGTGCAAAGCAGGGGTGTCTCTCCTGACAGTGCTTACCTTCCCTCTAGAAACTATGTAAGTAACCTAAGTTGCCATCTTCTTCTGTAACATGTATTTATACAGTGTATTGTGAAACACTACATCTGTAGAATAAGAAACTATAAAAAGACTGGAATACTTCAGTGCCTTCTATATTGCAAATTGAAGTTTCTAAGGCAACAAAGTCAAGAAAAGTAAAAAAAAAAAACTTGAGAAATAAGCATTTCAAATGGTAATGGCAGGGAGAAATTTCAAATGAATTATGAATTTGCAGCTAATTGAGGCTCATGCCTAATAGCTGCCCAGGGCTTGATCCAGACCATCTTTGCTCTAGGTCTGTGAAGCTTGAAGGAAAAGACAATTTTTAATGAGGTTCAAGGGAGACATTTCTCTGTGTGGATACTGAGGATAAGCCAACAAACCACACAGCTACAATTGCGGACTTTGAATGGAAAGTGTCCATAGGCACCAACCACGAGCTGTGTATACTTGCCTACTTCTGCACCCTCACAGACAGCACAGAGTAAGACTGACTTTTTTCAGAAACGTTAAGACATTTTGTTGACACTTACTCAACTTGAGATAAATAGTGGGGCAAAGTCTCAAATAAGTTGCTGGATCCAGCTCCACTCTGGGCTCCCACCCCCAGGAAATTTCATGGCTTCATGGGGAAATAGTAGATCAGGGACAGGCAAGAGGCAGCAACGTGCTGGATCTGCCCCTTCTCTCCAAAACCACCCTCGCTGCTCCCCCTCCAGCCTTCCTAGTCCCTCAGACCCTAAAAGAGAAAGGCTGAGGCAGAGGTGCCAAGAAGCAGAGGATGCGGGGAGAGGTGGAGGAAGAGGAAAAAGTTGGAAGGAGCCAGCCTTGGCAAGCAAAGGTTGGTAAATGCTGTGTTCAGATGCTCAGACTTCGTTTCACAGATCTGCTACTTTGTCTGTTGATCCTTATCTTATATTGGGACATTTAATTATTCTCACACATCTGTATGGCTTTCAACCTTGTCTTGTTAGAGATCATCCTTGTATTTTTTTCAGTCTAATTTTCCAGAGCCACCTTGAATTCTAATCCCACCATTCTGAGTGACTGAACCCCTCCATCTTACACAAGTTGCTTACTTGGTTTTACAAGAGCAAACATGATTTTCATGGATATGAGTCTAATTTATGTTTCTCTAGAAAAATAATCCCTTTTTGTTTCTCTAAATGGTACTGAAATGTCAACTTAATGCAAAACCACAAGTACAAGAAGATAATGAAGTACGTTTCTGCTAAGCTCTGCAGTGTCTCATTTGTGCCTTATGCAGACTGCTGAACTAAGTAAAAACTTGATCTGCATCAAATGAAGTGAACTTAACTGACTTCCTTGAAGATTCATAAATGAGCAGGTCAGAGAGCAAGGCTGTGAGGCTGTTTGGCTGCATGCGTAACAGGGAGAAATTCACTCAGCCATTCTGACATCTCGCTCAGGAGATGCAGCTGATCAATAAACTCAAGGGAATTCTCCAAATTGCTTGTTTCAGTTTTCCCTCGAAAACGATCAGTCAGAGTCTGCTATAGAAATAAACAACTGCCATGCAGTTCCAAACTCCAAATATAAAGAAAAAAAAAAGGAGTTAAAGATTTGCATATATCTTGCGCATCATTTTCCAAGCAAGCCTTGAGAAGTAGCCTTGTCTTGGAGGTTACAAAGGAAAGAAAAAAAAAATACAAAGATCTTTCATTTAAACTGGTACAAAATATCACATATCATATGTTTTTGCATGCTTCATTAATACTCCTTGGTTTGTCGCCTAGAAACGCACAATGAGTTCAACCTTCAGGGGTCAGTAGTGCTCAGCATATCTATGAACTGAGCTCTAAGGGACTGTGGGGACTATCAAATAAGGGCTGACCCTTCTGAATATTAATTCTAGAGTTTTAGGTTGGATGGTTTGGGATCTGAAAACCAGTTAAGCACGTATCACCAACCCCATCTCACAGTGACATGCCACTAATTACCTGTGTGTCTGTCTTCTGAGAAAAAAACAGTATTTCATTCAGAGAATGCACTTGGGGAATATTCTTCTGAACAGATATGGTAGACTGTAAAAGTGTCTGTTTACTCCTAGTTCTGAAATTAGACAAATACAGCATCCTTTTCTTGAGCCTTCTAGTGCAGAAAGTCCTGTGTTTGAGTGATAACACTCATTTTTGGAAAGTCTAATACTATCAGAGTAGCTGTATGTGGTCTGGAATAAAGCTTGCTAAATGCAGCAGAGGTTTTGTGGCTGCACTGAAACATGAGTAGCGTAAATAGAGGTTGCTTTACTGTCTCATTTTTATGCCCAGTGATCTTTCATAGACTGTTCTGCTTAAATTTTAGTTTTAGTAGATTAACTTCAAATTAGAGTAAATTACAGTTTAGGATTTACTCACAGTGCAATGCCCTACTCCATTAGAAGCCTAACAATTTAAATGCAAGGGAGCACAAACTTTATATCTTTAGAGTTTTCTTGACAGTGTGCTATTTATGGGCTCCTTTTAGCATACATAGGTAAAGATTCATGCAAAGCTAAGAAGTTGAAGTGAACTGACTCAAACGGTGGATCTCTCCTATTACAACTTTAACATTACTGCTAATTCAGGCTTTCTTATTCCTCTTAAATAAAACTGGATTGAATAAAAAAGGGAGTAAGAGGTGCAATGGATATGCAAATATAATGATGACAGTATAATAAATTAATGCTTAGCATTTCCTGAGTGTTTGCAAAATCTGCCTCTTTCAAGCTACACTGCACCAAAAGTATTATAATATTAATCAAGACAATACAAAGGAATACATATTTGAATCAAAATCTGCTTAGACCAGTGAGTATTCCTGCTCCCTAAAGACAAAACCAAAATAAAAGAGGTTTTCATCTCATTGAAACATTACATGATACACTACTAATGCCACTGTATATACAAAGAGGAATGTTTACATGTGGTTAAAAATACAGCCTGAGCCTTAGCACATTGTCTTGCATATTGATATTGCATGTACAATAAACTACTCTGCATTTAACTCAGAATCACAGACACAACCCCTCAAGGTATTTTTACTTGAATTCAAATGAACATAAAAAGCGACTTCACAGAGCAGCCATTTCTTTGCTATTTCTGCAGCATCTGTCAAGGCACTGGCAGTGCAGTCTCAGTTCAGAAAGTTAGTGTTTCTGAAACATGCCATTGGTGTAAATTCTGGCCCAGACTTGACTTTATTTTATATTTAATGACAGAATGTCAAAAATACTTTGATCTGAATTAATGTATTTGCTGGAATGAAAATACTTCTTAGTCAATTCGTGCTTTGATCCAATGCAGTTAGCTACATCATCTAGCCTTGAAGTACTAATGCTCTTACACTACACCACCCATGACACAGCAAGGTAACTTACCACAAGGGAGTAACAAATCTTGAATCCAGGTTTAGCCACAAAATAGTCATCGGATTTGAAGGTTATCTTTATCTGATTTGTTCTTGATGTTATTCTTGGAGGTACTTCCTTGTGTCCACACCACCGCCCTCGTATAACTGTGCTGGTCTCTGATATATCTTCCACTTCCACGAAGTCATACCTGGGAACCAGTTTGAAGCATTAGTTTTTGCAAACTGTGGTTACAGAAGAAGGTTGCAAAAAGACAGGAGCAGGAGCACAGCTGGAGTCAGAAAGACTAGATTCCCCCATTCTCACTGAAAAATACCAGCCCAAATATTACAGATGGTGGACACTCTTGTGTAGCACAAAATAAACTAAGTTGCAAGCTATTGCCTGAGTGTTCAAATGACAGAATTCTGGGTTCCTGGAACATGACAGTATTTTCTACCTTGTTAAAACAGCAATGAGAGGCATTTACCTGTGCTTAGTACACAGTAAACATACACATTGTGTTCCATGCAGTGAAAAAATAATTTAGATACTTGATAAAATATTATGTAAGGTGGGTTGCCCAACCTAAGCAGCTGCAAGCATTCTCTGTTTTCTGGTGGTCCCCCAACTCCCCGCAGCAGCAGCCACCAGCTCTTGCCTGCTTCACCTGTTAGAGGGCTGCTGCTGGGTTAGAAGCAAAGGGAGATGGTGGGAAGACATAGGAAAGTGCTTGCTGCTGTAAAGTGCATTTTAGGATTTTATTACTAGGTGACATGTCGCTCCTGCTAGATGGTTTGAAAGACTCATTTCAAGCTTTCAGGCAGAAAAAGCTGGCAGTCTGCTTGCTGCAGTAGGGATTCCTCTGCTTTTCGTGTGGGTGTTGTCACCAGGGAAAAAGCAATGGCATGTCTTGACCTGTGCAAGGTCACACTTTGGCCAGGCGCGCATGGCACAGCTGTGGTGCCCCGGAGCCCAAAGAGGGCTCTGCATGGGGAAGCAGAAGTTATACCCCAATTACTGCCACAGCCTGCATTTTTGCTGGCTTGGGTCATTTCTTGAGCTGGAGAATAAGGAAGGCAGAGAATAAAGTCTTGATATCACTACATCTATGAGAAAAACAGTCCCTTAATATCCGTGGAATTACACCCCCACACACTGTGGCCAGCAAGGGACAGGTGATGACAAGAGGGGAAGGCTGACCACAGGCAACGAGAGATGGGGAAAGCCGCCATCCCCACAGTACAGTTAAGCCTTGGAGGTTTTTACCAGGAAAGGTTTTGATTATGAAAGCATGTGTTCCCTCTAAAGAGAGAGTTCAAGACTGTTAACTGACTCCTACTAGAAATGTGCTGCTCCCCATCCCTGGGTCTGCGGGCCAAACGCCTGCCTCCCTACCCAGTTGTGGGATCTGAACAGCTCTGTAAATAACAGACCTGCTTTTCCTATTCTTCTGAGAGTCCATGTGAAAAAAAAAATGCAAGTACAATGTGACTTGAGAATATCAGTACTGCTGCTTTTATATTCACCAATCCCAAATTGCACAGAGTAGAAAATAACAGCTTTGCCATAAGCAAATCACTTAAATCTGTCCAAACTCTGCTGAAACAAATATTTTTTTTCCGAGCACTACAAAGTTTAGTTCCAGACAGAGATAAATTTGTCTTAGATTCTCTCCAGTGTCCTCTGCTCTCACTCCCTCAAGGTGATGGACGTTGTACCCAGGCAGAGCTCCCCACTGCCCACGTGAGCATCCACCACAATAGCCAGTGAATGCCTATCATAACTCAAGGGGTTGCAGAGTTTTCAACATAAGATAACCTTGTAGGCTTTGGTGAAAATTGCCCTATCTGCTCTCCATTTTTTGAGGGATTTCTGCTTTCAACAGCACAGGCTTTGCTGCAATGATCATGGAAGAAAGTGCAATCTATCTCAGTTGTTTCTGCGCATCCAAAGAGCCTCACAGGTTGGGCAATCTGCTTCTCAGAATCATCACTTACCAAGTGCCTAAGGAAATAGTAATGGCACTTCTAGAAAATTCTGTAGACCTTTGAATATTGCCCATCCTTCAGTAACAGCTCTGTTAAAGTATACCTTTTCATTCTTCAGCCTGAATGAATTTCAATCAGCTTAGTCTTAATAGTATGCAAAATACAATAATTAGCATTAATGAAAAAATGCAAGAAAATGCTAGGAAGTTTCTGAAAAAAAAAAAGCTTATGGTCAAAAGCAAGTAAAAAAGGAAGGTAAGATGCAGAGATCCTGAATTACTTGTCCAATATTCACAGCATTCAAGCACATGCTCAGCTCTCAGCATTCATTTCAATTAAAACATGCCTGGCTGTGTCTCTAAAGCAGTACTGCAGGGATTGTCAGGTAGGGAAGTTGCAGAAAGGACCTAGTTTTGAAAAACATACTGAGCATTAGCAAAAAATCTAACTATGCACACAGTAATTAACAGGCTTAAAGCCATCATGAGCTGTCTTCCTGAGAAATTCCTCACACTGGAAGTTATACTACACAAATAAAGGTCTTCCAGGAATGCCAGAGAAAATTTTTATTGCAGAAAAGAATGTGATATTTCTTCAGCTTCTATAGACACTATGGATGATCAAAGGTCTTTGCTTCCCTCTGCATCCTGAATTAGTTGCTCTGGAAAAAGGAGGCAGACTGTCTTCCAAGATGGTCCCCAAATGGATAATGCCAGTGACAGCTTCACTTCCCCTAAACAAGCCACCACCTTTAATGGCTCTTGACAGAGAATACTTAATCTTTTTTTCCACAGTGAATTAGTCCTCCATTTCAAAGCTGCAATACTTTAAGGTCAGCCACAGTTTATCCGCTATGTAAATATTAACAGGCCATTTCTGTATGCATTAGGCTCTCAATCTGGAAAAGCATTTGTGGTGCTAGAAGGTAACTGTTATTACTGACAGCTGCTGATCTTGGACCAAGAGTACCAGAGCACTGCAGTAGCTGCCAAGACCATCAAGGCACAGGGAAGAAGAGCCAGTTTCAGGTTGGATTTTTTATTACTAAATGGAAAGCAAACCGGCATAAATGGTCCTTTCTATTGGTAACATAGGAAATTAACACAGAAAAACAAGAAAAAATATTCACCCTCTAAAACCCCCACAGAGCTGCCAAACCCCATAAATGCTAATTACTTGACAAAAAAGATAAGATAAGGAGAGGCTGGGTGTGCAGAAATCCTAACAACCCAGTTCTCTGCATAGATAAGGCATAAGTAACAACATGATCAGGAAGCGAGCTGGAAGTTTAGACTTGAACATTTTATGTAAGCAACACAGCAATCTGTGTTTCGGAGCACACGGGAATCCTGCTCTCTCCTCAGATAGCTGAATAAAAGAAATATAAACAAAAATTCCATGGATTTATACTGTTTTAGTGAATGTTGGCAGGATTCACCTCTGTGCTCTGCTAATGCAAAACAGTTTATCCACCTGGGTTAATTAAACAGATTAACTGAGCTTATGGTCACTGTTGCTTAAAAGGGGAAACCAAAGCAATCACAATACAGCAGTGTATATTTTATTCAAGGTATCAGTATGCAGAGTATCCTGATCTTTGTGGAACTATATTTAAAGTTTTTAAAAGAAACTAACACTGAAGAGTAACAATAAAGACACAAATAACTTGAAGAACATAGTTATATTTTTCAATGCATTTTTATCTGTCCCTCACACCCCAATATAAACACAGACCTAGTCACTCATACCTCCCAGAGCCTTCCACCTACTGAAAAGGATGGGTTTTTGCCTGGCTTAAACGTGATAGAGGTGATTGATAGAGGACAAAATCCTATTAAAGTAGTATCTGAATTGTTTGGTATCTGGATTTGAGCATGAGTGCCTTGTGCTTAAAACATTACAGAAAGACTAAAATCTGCCAAGCTCCTTCAAGTCCATGACAGCTCAGTTTATAAATAAACTCAAAGACCAATGGAAGGGACCTTTGAAGGTTTGTCCACCAAGCAGAGCCATCCTAGACCCTGCCAGAGATACCTGGTTTTGGTTTGCAGTCTCATGCCAGTGACCACATTCTTAAGCTCAAAGTTGGTATTAAGAAGCCCTTGGCAAACTTTCACTCGCCACTCACCTGCAGATATCATTTTCAGGCTCCTCTAGGCCAAACTGATTATCAAAAGCCAGCTGGATCCTGGTGCTCTCCGGGGAGTGGAGCCGCCATGTCAGCAGGAGGTTCCTAGGGTAACTGCTGGGGAAGCGAGGACTGTGTATGCAGCCGTTCCCTGCCACACTGATGGTCTCTTCTTTTCGGTACAAGTCTGTGAGGTGATTGCTCTCTGTTAGTAGTCACAACTTGTAGAAATTAGTAGGTTGTTCCAGTTACAGGAAGGCAAAAAACACAACAGTTTATAACAGTACAAATTATTTGCATGTAAAGTCTACAAAAAGTTGAGTCTAGTGGCAGTTATTAAATAGGAAGTACAATGTATTTCTCTTGATTCAACTCCCTATAAACAATAAGACTAACAGTATTCAACCATATAGACTCTTTATGATAAATATATCATTACTTTTGCAGTGTTACAGTCTATATAACTTCCTTCTCAACATTTTGGTTTTAACATAGAAATTAAACTTTAATAAAAGCTGCAAGCTTGAAAACAACGACATGAGACAGAGTAAAGTAAAAAGGTAAACAGCCCTGCTTCCCAAATTCGGTGGTCTGGGGCGAGATGCCTTCTGAACAAAAGATGCAGGAAAGTGCACGTGAATGAGTCAAAGTTTGTTTATTGTGCTTAAGTATTTTCATCCCAGAAGCATGTGTTAGGTCACATTTTAATTTTATTTATATGATGTGAATCATTTTCCATCAATGGATCATCAACACAAATAGCTATCCACACTTACAGCAATGTACAGTCAGAAACTGTCCAACCAACTGTCTCACTGAGTGATTTCAAGACAAGTAGCCATGTCCTTACTTCATTAAAACTCCACAACTTCTGTCTGAGTAAATACACAATTGTCCCTAAAGTGCTTTTATACTGAGGTAAAGCCTCAGCTCCTGTAAATCCCTGGCTCCAGGGATAACAAGGAACTGTGGCGAGACTGAGTTCTCTAAAAGTCAAAATGCCTTCTCAGTTGCACCAAGCATTTGCATTGTGAAACTATTACTGATACTGGAATTTGGTTGGCAACAGCAAAGAACTGCAAGCAACGATTTTTTTCTGTGCATTGACAACTTCAATGTGGTGATATTTTGAAGATCGGAAGGTTCCAAGGCAACACGCAGATCATGGCAGCGTTCAGTTCCCAGTTAAGAGGCTCTGATCTGAGCCTTCGCCAGTGAGACAGCTATTTGTGTTCCCCACGTGCTGGGGGGATGTAGGGCTCAGTTCAGTTACTCACAGATTTTTAATACCATTTAAGACATGGTACAGTTTTCTGCCTGGCCTCCTGAGGACAGCTTCATCAGAATGCCCATCAGAAAGATCCTTCTCAACAAAGACAGTGGGGGCTACACACAGACAGGTCCTGAGTCAGTTAGTCAACTGCACTGACAAAATTTCTACTTACTACGGGAACTTGGACACTTGCTTTCTTGGAAATATCTAAAGTCTGGTGTCCTAATCTTAAAGTGAACCTCAGCTCCAGTACTCTGCCGAATGTCAGGTCAACCCCCAGTTCCACTACAAGCATCAGAAATATAAAACTGGTGCCTGCTCCTGAATTTGGCTACTGAAGAAGACCAAATGGGGGGAAATTTTTTTCTGCCAATCTTCTCTGAAGGTCAGAAATACAAAAAAAAAGTAAAAAAACCAGCCACAGCCATCTGTCACCCACAGTAATCAAAGTATTCTCCCTTAAAATATAATCTAATGTGTGACTGAAGTTTTCTAAGCTCTTTAGATAAAAGAAATGTATTTGTTTCATAAATGCTTATGGAAAAGAGGAACTCAGAGAAACAGTATAAACTTTTTGGTAAATACATCTATTTTTCAGGTTGCTTTTCACTGGTTCCTGACTGTAAATAGCTCCTTGCATGTAGCTGTAAGCAAAGTGTGGTTGTGTGTCAACAGTTCATTGTACGCTTCTGACAGGGTAATAATTCTAGCTTCCAAAAAACCTGAAACTTTGAAGAAAGTCTGAATAAAACTATCTCCAAAGATCTATTTGTGACATCTGTCTAAGGTGCTTTCATTTAAGATGAAATGTTCTCACACCCTGCACCACCCTTTCTAAGCAAACAGAGCCCTGACTCCATAGCTCACAAAGTGCAGAATCAGCCAGTTTTGCCTTGTTTTGTTCTGTTTTGACCAAACAATTCGCACTGGAAGAGTGACAATTCAGTGAAAATAAAGACAAATCACCTACAAGTTTTGTTATGATATTTACCAGGAACATCTAGACTAAAGGCTGTTTTCTACCTTATTTTATTCCATTTTTTTTTTCTGGGGAAAAAAAAAGACGACTCTGGTTTCTTTTCCCCTCATCTGGAATGAAACAAAATGTCCAGCCAACACCACTGAGGATCTTTGGATTCTGAGAACATCTAGCACACCCAAGAGGACAATGCATTTCACAGGACTATGTCCAAAATGTCCAAGAAAAGGGCTAAAAATAAAACACTTTTGATGAAAGCAAATTTTGCACTTTTGAATGAAACAAACATTCCCTAAGTCAGAACAAAAGCTACTGCACAAAACACAGCAGAATTCATCTTATACTTGAGAGTAATTTGCTCTTCTTTCTTGGACAGCAAACTCTTCCCATCTTCCCAATATCAGCACGCTTTTCACTGTGTGATTTATTCTTCTGAGGGAAAGGTTCCCTTTTCCCTGCCAGACCTAGTACAGGCTTTACTCTGGAGTTGCCAGCTGCTGAGAGTAGAGTGCTAGGGACAGTATCTTTTAAATGTGCTCATATATATATATATATATACTCCCAAGCAAAAAATCTGTGTGTTTTACTCAGTATACCAGCTGAGAAAGTACTTCAGAGCACTCCTGTACCCCAAGACAGGCTCTGTCATGGCTTTTCATTTAACCTAAACTTAACTTAAACAGCAAGTCAATCACAGCTCACCAAGATCAGTGCTGAAATGTAACAGCTGGCATAGCTCTACAGTATCCAAGTCAAATAGGTAAATGGAGAAATAAAACTCCACGTTTAAATGCTTAAAAAAATCAAAGCACAGTTACTCCCAGGAGGTGTTTAAAAGATGGATAGATGAGTTTCTTAGGGATATGGTTTAGTAGGGAGACAAGCATGGTTGGACTCGACGATCTCAGAGGTCTCTTCCAATCTTATGATTCTATGATTCTATGATTTCTATCATGGTAAATACAGTAATTATTCAGTCATTATAGATGAAACGCTGGAGAGAAAAGCATGGGGAAACAATGCCCAGTATCATAAAATAGGGGATATAAAAATATTACAGCACAAAGACACAACTTTTCCAAAAAGGAAGAAAGTATGTTTCACAAGAATTGCCATAAATAGTATTTCTGTAATTTACATCGGATGAAATGCAACACCACACAGAGCCTTCACCTGACACCGCAGTAAGATTCGGAAACACCTTGATTCCCTCTTACCTCTCTCCCCACATGATAAATTACAACCTGAAGTGATGCAGCCCAGACCAGAACCAAAGCACTAGTTTTCCAAAGGGATTTTCAGTGGGATTTTGTAGTTGACTGGTTTACACAGACACGGGAACACAGTCAACCCAAACTCAGTCTCTGGAGGTTGGCCCCTCATGAATCATCAAGCATCTGGGAAACAGCTTGAAGAGATGGGAGCAACTCCTCTACTTCTTGTAGCAACTAAGATGTGAGACTAAAATGACAAGACCTTTCCAAGCAGACAAGCGTTGTTCTCATCAGACACACTGGAGGAAGTAGTTGAAACCAGACAATGGCCATGGGGAAAGTCAGGAAAAAAACACTTGAGAAAAGATGTAGGCAAATGAAAAGGCAGCGCCTCTTTCAAGGCACTGAATTGTCCCTTGTTGCAATGCATTACAATGCAATATTATAGTGTCTTGAATATCACACACTAACTGTATTCCATAATGCTTTATGGCAGTAAATAAAAGACAGCAGTGGGTAGTACACTGCCTGCCACATTTACTAAAAAGTATATAAAATCATTTCATAATGAATGAAAGTAGGCGTTAAGTCATAAGGCAAAAAGGCCACTTAAGCAATACACTGAAGGAGGGCATTCTAGATAGTAGGATCTGCCATGACATCCTTGTACTGGGGGAGGGAAACTATCTCATAAAGAAGATGAATGGGAAGGAAGCTGTGAGACATCCTTTCCAGTGAGTCAATTCCCTGCAGAGAATCTGAACTGACTGGGAAGCAGCTTGCTCTATATTTTATTTATCTCAACTAATCTCTCTTTTTTTTCCCCTTAATTCTTTCCCAACCGCTATTTTTAAACACAGTGGTCTACATGATAGTCCAGCTGTCCATGTCAGAGGAGCTCTCATTTAAGTGCTCAAAGCAGCTGCAGTTTCAGAAATGCTTGCCTTCCTCCCTCTGTATGGAGGGCAGATTGGTGTCAAACTGGAAACTGGGAAGTTCAGCTCAATAGTCAGAACACTGAGCTTGTCTCAAGACTTTCTCCGTGATGAATGCCCAGCACACCAATGTTTCTCCTTACCAGCCAGGGTATGTTCCTCTAACGCCATGATGTATGAGCAGTAAGATTCAGAAATACAACTTCCATCCTCCATCTTCTCTGGATGCCTGCATTTCCTTGCAAGCTTTAGTAATGTATTGACATATTTTTGTTAAAGCTACTCCCAATCATGACTACAGAAAGATGTTCACTTTTATTATCATTGTTCAACAGACAATTAATTCCTTCACTAAAATAAAAAAAAAAACAACCACCCAAAAGGCAATTATTGCTTGCTAACACATAATCTGACATCTGTTCTTGGATATCCACTGAGCAAGAATAGTCCATGAGTGTCAGTTCCTTCAGAAAGAAGAAGTATTCTGAGAATGACCTTGTCTAAGGACTTAACCAATAAAACAGAATATTTCTTTCCCCTTTTCTAAGATTTCTGAAATTTTAGTCTCACTTCCTAAGGTGCTGTCCTGCATATAAGCTTGCTACTGTCTTTATTCCTATTGTAGAAGTGGTTGGCCAACCTCAGAAACTTTGATACAGTGGTAGAGACTGAAAAGACACCACATTCTGACATGTTTTATGACAAGAAATATACCTTCTTATATACCATGGAGCATAACTTGATGAGCTCATCCTGTGCTACAGCTGAGAAGACAGTTGCTGGAAAACACGCGAAGCTCATTTCACCACTTGTGAAACTATTTGTTATTTCAGGAAAGGACCTTAAAAATTTGCAAGTGGGAGTCTTCCAGATATAAACATCCTCCCTCACGTCTGCTCTCTTCGAAATAAATACAATGGTCAATGGTTTGCCACCATTTTTTAAACAAATGAGATGGTAACCTTCGGTGAGAATAATAGCGCTTCAGTTCCTCCAGTTGAAAATTAGCCTGATCTAAATAGCTGAAACCACAGAGTGAGAAGCAAAGAACAGTAAAACATTTTTGAATCCAGGCCACAAATCAGTTCATCTCGGGGACAGGAATGCCAAGCAAGCCATATGGATGTTCAAGCCACAATGGATGTTCAAACATCCATTGGCTTTTTTTTTAATTCCCCCACCCTCCTGCAATAAGGAGAAACTTTATTTGTTATCCAGAAGGTTCTGTGTAAATCAGAGGAAACGGTGACAGAGTCCATGGTCAAAATAGTATATACTATAGCTGGTCACAGCTTGTTGAGAAGATATAAAACCATAAGGTCATTGACCTTGTTAAAAAAGATTTTTTGTGTGCAAATAAAAATAATAAAATGAATCCTAGTCAGTGAACACAGTATCACATTTCTTCTCTCTAATGAAGAAAACAATACTACATTATAGTACCTATTTTAGATATCTCTGTCCTTTTAAGGACAGAACCTAAAACATCTAGGTCAGTTCTGCTCCCACCATGATTAACCAGCAGTTCTCCAAGAAGGCCAAGGGAGGGAAAGGCCTATGATTTCCAAAACTTTAAAAGAAATAGCACAATCCTGGTCAGGCTAAAAATTGCAAATTACCCCTTATGGGTAGTAAGCTGAGAAAACAGTCATTCTGGTTTAAGGATACATATCTAAGAGTATATTGATGGATCATGTCAGAATCATTATTCAGGTTGCTTTCATCTTGATACCCTTTATTAGCCCCACTTATTTTAATGATACCATAAACTAAATTATAGTTAAGCTCATCCTTAAAATGTTTGCTAGATGAAGACCCAAATAAGGGATCAGCATTTTAACAACATTCTATGTGTTACTTGTCATCCAGCAATTGAGCAACTGGACCAAACCCCACTGAAGTTGATGGACGACTCAGTTTGGTTGGCTTGCCAGAAGAATATGTTTTGTCTTTATATAAGATACATCAAAACAATGAAAAACTGAGCTGTAGTTGAAAGAAGCAAAATTAGCCAATGTAGAATATCAGTACAAAAACTACCAGAGAATGAAAAAAGCCCCAGCCATCTAAAATCCAATTCAGAGACACAATCCACTTTGTAACAGAATGTTTAATACTCTGCCTGTGCTTCTGTGCAGAGCAAACCCATAAGTCTTGGCATTACATAGTCAATCTACAATTGAACAAGACCTCAGCAAAGACCACTCACAGGAATGTTAAGTGAACAATTGACAAAGAAGTCCAGGCACGTAATTCACAGGGACAGCCTGTTAAAATGATTCTCACTATAATAAGCATTATTTTATTTGCAGTTAATAATATTATTTGTACTGTGGAATGGTCACCATCATAACTACATTTTGAATGTGGTACTAAAGAAATGGTCAAGAAAGGAAGAAGAGGCTGGATTGCATTTTGATAGAATTAAGGCTGTGACTTTCCTCTGTCCCCTTTGATGAGTGCCTTGCCCATACTTCCACAGATGAATAATGAGAAAGCCATCCCTTACTTATTTTTACGGGGCTTTCAGATTCCATGATGTTTGCTATTTGCAGTGACTTGTATTACTTGGTTTTGACTTCTTGATAGACATCTTGTTCTACACAAAAGAATGCTAAATGTTTTATATTAAAGCAAGAGTGTCTCTAGAAAATTAACATATGTTAGGTCAACACATAAAAATCTTTGCTAACTGCTAGTTCTTTCAGGGGTTTTAGTGTTGCAATGCATCTCTCTGCTGGACTCTTAAACCAACAGCAAATTGAATGTATTTTTCTCTTGAGATTCCATAATTAAGTGTGAAAAAAAAATATGTACATCAAGAATGTGTAGCTCTAATTACGTGGACTAAGACTAATGCAAATAACCCAATGATCATGAGAATAAAAATACTTAAAACCTTGAAAAATCATGAAAAAAAAGTAAAGAGGGAAATTTCTCTCCTGGTGCTGCAAAAAGCTTAAGGGAAAGCTGATAACTGAAGCAGAAGTTTGCAGTGAGTGCTGACTCCTCCATGAGATGGCTGGTTCATAACAAACTTCTGTAGTGCCTCAGACAAGATGATGCTTACTATAGACACAATTGCTATTAAGCATGAATATCAACAGTGGACTTTGGCTCATGTTGTTTTGCAAAGAACAACCGCATTGTGGATGGAGGCATTCAAGTAAGCAGATCTTTGTGGGAATCTTCCTTCAAGTCCTCCTGGTGCAATGAAAATATACTCTTTTTTCATTTCCCCTTCATTGTTCTTCAAATTTTTATGATGAAGCAAGGATTTTT
This sequence comes from Tapera naevia, assembly GCA_033556795.1. Taxonomy (NCBI): domain Eukaryota; kingdom Metazoa; phylum Chordata; class Aves; order Cuculiformes; family Neomorphidae; genus Tapera; species Tapera naevia. Next base: position 397,827 of record JAUMJJ010000075.1, read on the forward strand.
TGCCTTAGAAATCTGTCATGGCTCAAGTCTTTAAAGAGAATTTGTTTGAAGTTATTGTTTTAGAGACTGTTTTAGTTAAGCACTCCTAATACTCAACAAGATGTGGAATTTCCTTAACAAAAGAAAATTCTCAATAAAATAGAAAATCCACTCAAAGGGAGAAAGGTTTCTCATGTCAAATGTACTGTAGCAGACAGACAAGCAATTACTGAATAGAAGATCATACGTTAGAACATTAGGCAGCAAAAGGAGAAGCTGTTTCAAAAGACAAATCAAGGCAATTTTCTCTTCTAACATAAGTTTCTTTAGCTTCTGTGTCAGAATTTAATATCTAAAACCTCTGGAAGGGAGGGAAAGGTCACTTCTTATAACGGAAAGTCTAGTGATAATATTCTAGCAGACATCATTTTCTTAGGCTGAGTTTGCCATGGGCATGTTTTCAGTCTCTTAGGGTCCGTATATGAACTAATTGCAGAAAAACAAAAGCTTGCAAGGATATTTCAGTCCCTTTAAAGGAGGTGCATTAAAGACTTCAGTATCCTGACGTTATCTAGATCTTTAAAAAATAAAAACAAAGCTAGGCAGATCTCACTGATTTGACATTCGAGTGTTGGTAGTCCTTTTATTTTTCTGTGGTAGACTAACAGAAATCTCTTTCAAAGCAACAGAAGCCTGGGTTGTGATTTTTCTGTTTGTTTGAGGGTATTCACATCACTTCTATCTCCTGTCAAGGTACAGACCGGTTCTAGATGCTGCTGCAAAATGGGATGTCCATTTTCCAAGGAACTGTTAGAGGTAAAACAGAGAAGCAGGTCTTGGAGCAGGACCCAGAACTCAAGACTTACACACAAAGTAAAGATCAAGCAGCTTTCATAGAATCACAAAATCATAGAATTAGTTGGTTGGAAAAGACCTACTCCATAGCATGCTGTCATGGGTCTCTGACAGTTTAGACTAGAGCACACCACAGCTTGCTTTGTGCTCCCATGCCTCATTTTTATTCCTGGAAACCACAGCACTGGGGAAAGAGGGCACTAGATATTGAGGTATTTTCCCACCACGGAGGCAGAACACAAGCAGGGCCACAGGGATGGCTTTCCATCATTTAGATAAGCCGCCTGTGTTAAGAAAAAACTTATTCCCAGTCCGGAAAGCAATTTAAGTTGTGCATACTGAAATACTGAAGACTTTAAGTGCAGAGGATCTTTCACGTATGGGCTTAAGATTTTCTCTGGAGGTTTGACATCAGAATATTGCAGAGATGTCATGTGGATAGATACCACAATTTAACAAAGTTTCCAGGCACATTCATAAAATTCGTGGCTGTGCCCTTCTTTAACTGTCTTGCATCAAAAGATCATCTAGCCATTTCTTTAGTCCTGCACCAAAGAACAAAACCACATATGCTGAAAGACCAGGAGAGCTCATTCACTGCTAATATATAGGGACCAGTGGCTGGAACGATGATGCTGGTGTACATCAGCACAGCCCATAAGCTCAGGAGCTGCAGTGCCACATGCAGAAACAATCTCTGACACCAGCACATTCACCGCCTGATTACCGTAATCTGAAACCAAAACTGGAAATGGAGTTGGCTCCAAAGGCTCAATTTACACATCCCAGGATCCCAAATCCTTTCTGGTAAAACAGCTGTTTGGCTGGTTACCAAGAGAAAGTGATTGGAAACATTCCTTCTAAGAATCACATCATTTTCAGCTCTGATTGTGGAATTTACCAGTCAGCTAGTGATACTTATTGCATGAGTTGAGCCATCTAGTGCAAAACTTTGTTCTCTTACCATTTCCTCAATGTAGTTCCCAGCACTGGCAGTGCAGCACAATGTGTAATGTAATGGAAAGTAAAAAAATAAAAAAAAAAAAAGTAGTTTAAAGACACACACAGTTACAGGTACTTCCAAGGTCAAAAGACTACTGCAGTACAGTGCTCTGTTTTAAGAGTATACGTCTCCCTGTCTATGTAAACCTAGTATGTTCATTGTCAATGTTCCGGTGGTTGGAGATTCTGATGAATGTCGTGCACTATGTAAACAAAATGCAAGACAACTTTTCCTCTGAAAACTTTACAAGATAAAGGCTAGAAGAACTAGAAAGTCCAAAGAAACGTTATTTATGTTGTTCAGCAAAACAGTGATGGGATAAAGAATTAAATATATCTTTCCTGATTTCTACTCCAAAGTCCTCATTGGGCAATATCCCTAGAAAATCAAGTTTTGTTCTATACCCAAAAGATGCCTAAATGGGATAGGAAAACCACAAAGAAGAAGAAGAATCAAAACAACAAGAAAAAAATCAGTATTTACTTTTTCCTTTTTTAGCAAACTAGGTTGCTAAAATGAAGATGCGCATAGAGGTTTTCTTCCTGAAAGTTTTTCTGTCCATTCCACTCATTAAATAAATTCCACCTCACACACTTTCAGGGTTAAAATATATGATAAGAGCAGGACCAGGACTTCCTGCCACACACGTTCCTGAAGCTTTTGTAATGCTTTTCCCTACTCTTAAGTTTGTTAAGTTAGAGACATAATAGATACTACATAAGCAGATGAAAATGCATTGAAACCCTACTAAGATTCCATGCGGAGCAAACATTATGTACCTTTATGTTCTTAACAGGGCTGAGTATACCGTTGGCAAATCAAGAAGTAATTAAATAATCCTTCAATTTCACGGCTTTCAATGAACTCTCACTTTTAAACGGAAAACTGGAGGCAAAGCTAAACTTCAAAGTTGTCCTTTGACTACAGATTCAGTGAAATGTTTGTTTGATAGAAGAACTGAGCAGTTATAATGTTAAATTCAGCCAGCTTCAGTTACAGATCTTGCCAGCAGGAATACGAAGCAGCACATTTCACTCCTCCAGCTTTCAGAAGACAAATGAGAATATAACATTAACCAGCAGATACCTTCAGCGCCCCCCACCTTAAAGCTTTCAGAGAAACACAATGAACCAACCAAACCCAGTTTGCCTCTATCTTGCTGAAAGCCTAATGATGTGGAGAAATGGCTGCACATGTCAGTGCAGAGGATTTAAGGGAGAAATCTCAGGTCCTGCCTTGCTCCTCTTGACCTAGATTGCCTATCTACGACATCAAAAAAGCAGAGGAGTACACAACAGTGGTGTCCATATGGCTGGACACCAAATAGGACTTGATGCTTGGCTCAACCATGATCAGAGAGGTCCCTGGGAGCATGCAGGACCCAGCATAGGGAGACAAATGCTATACACTCAAGGCTACAACCTACGGTTAGAAAGCTCACCCTCAGTCTGTGTTGGCTGAGGAAGTCAAAGGGGTCTATTTCACCGCTGTCTCACTCAGCCTCTGTGCTGGTATTGATGTTGTTGCACATCTAGATGAACCTCATGTGCTGAGGTCCTGTCCATTAGAAAGGCACAGCTGCACGTTGACTATTTAACACAGCTCTGAGCAGCTGTTTGGCCAGAGAGCAACTTGATAAGAGGCTTATGTAATTGAGTTAAAAACGGCAAGAAAGTCCAATAAACACATTACCTTCACATAATTTGATTTTGTGAACACCCTATATCAGAGCTATTGAATGGAGAAAGGGATACACCACACAATTTCCATGCTAATGCTTGAAATGCAGAAGGCTACCTTGACAATCTCAGGACTATCCAAAAGAATAAATTTTACTCAGTTAGTTTTACATATTTTCAGAGCATCAGTCTATCTCTACTCACAACAAGAATACAACACATGACATCAGGGTTTTTTTTATTAGCTTCAGCTACCTCGATCTAGTTATTACCTAGTATGGCACAAAGAAAAATAAATTCACAACAGTACTGCCTAAAACTATGCTTTAGTCAGTTTCTAGAAAGAAATGAAGAATAATAAATGTTCTATTACTGCATTTAAAGCTCAGAAAATAGCTGTTACAAGCCACTTCACTCTTGTCAGGTTGAACCCTTGCCCAAAAGAGGAAAAATGTTAAAGTTCATGTGTTTGACACAAGAAAGAAAAGCAAAAAATCCAGCTTGGCAGAACAGATATGAAAACAGGATTCATGTCAAATTTGGTATCAAAATTGTATTTTTGTGCTTTCTATTTGTTGGAAATAATTCCAGACACATTTTTTTTCATTGTCTGTCTGCACTTCCAACCTATTTCAGTCATTCCTGCTGAGTTTATCTCAGTCTTTTCTATGGAAACCATGGAAGAATAGTTCTTCAAAGGATAAAATGTTAAACTTTTCCTGATTTCTAGACTTCAGAAGTCCTTCTTTGCAGCATATACTCCTTAGTACTCAATAAGATGGAAAGGCAACAATAATTCTTGGGTTCCCTAGGGTGAAATGTTCTGGGGTATTTTTGTTTTGTTTTTTTTTTTATAGCTTAGACTATAATTAAGAAAGTACCACAACTATGACCTTGAGTAATTCTAATATAAACTATAATGAAATAACTGACATCTTTGGTAAATAACAGCTGCACCGTGTGTTACTAAAATGAGTTGTGAGTAGTGTAAGTAGTGTTCTATTTAGATAGCTCTGCACTACTGTCCTACCAGTTGCTAGCCTCTACTGATTTACTTGATTTAAAGTTGCTATTTTTTTTTGCATTGTCAAGGTGCTCCTTGTCTCACAACAGCTCCACCTTTTCAGACCTTCACTTCTGATTTTTTACTAAAGTAAATTTCCAACGTTATAAATCTCGTGAGCTGTTATGAATATTGATCCACTCCAAGCTCAGCCATTTGCCCTCTCTGCTCACAGTTGATGCTGGGCAGCTGGAAGGACTGGTGAGATACTGGACTCGGCTATGGCAGTGGGGGTGGGGAGCAGACAGACACCAGCTCAGGGAAGCTGAAGGAGCACTGATGGAATTGCACCCAGACATTTCATCCCACCTCCTTCCCACAGACCAGATTTGCCAACCCAACCTTTGCCCTATCAGTGCATAAGACATGGGATAACGTTTCAGAGCTGTCACCCTCACTGTGCCCCCCAGGAACACAATAGGTTACTGAGGGGACAGAGCATGCTACGGCACTGGCTGTCTGCATCCACGCCCCTCTCCATATTACATGTCGGTCGTATTTTTCAAACCCACGTTGACATGAGCAAACACGACCAAGATTTGTGCAGCAAGAATTTGATGACGAGAAGGCAGTCGACCCTCCCTGCCCAGGTGCAGCAGTGTCAGTGCTGGCACATATTGGTAGAAGGCAGTGGTTCTCCCAAAAAACCTGAAATCCCAGCAGACCTGTAGGTCACAGTCTGCTGAGGATTTGTCTGATACACGACTACAAGGTAAAGGCCACGAGTCTTCCTGATTCATTCACTTTAATTAAGGGACTGGTAGTCCCCCACCTGCCAATTCAAGTCTACCCATATAAATACTGACTTGGTTATTTCATACATAAAAGTTTAAATAAGATGTTTTACTTTTTCATTCTGACTTTTTAATGGATGCAGAGAAACATTCTGCCAAAAAAGAAACAAATGTTCCACTAATCTCATCTTAATGGACAATTTGTTTCTTCAATGCAGCATTTAAGTGATAAGGAAAGAATAAGCATAAAATCTCCTAAGAAACAAAACGAAAATGCCCTTAAAAACACTTGTCTGAGGCATATTATGATGCTACTAAACTCAGATCAGACATTTACAGATGAAGCTTGCTTGCCAAATCTATTTTCATAAAGCAGTAAGGCAACCTGGAACCACATCACTTGCTTGAATAAATCAGCAGCATCTTTATAGGGATCACAGCTATCTACACCAGCTGAGGATGTGACCAGAGCAGTAGATGAAAAGGGGAAGATATAAAACTTGAAGAGCAGGATGCAGAATCTGAGAAGGAGTATGAGCAGTAAATGTCCAGTGTACTGATACACTGAACTCATGAGAAATTGAACTAATGTAGCTCATAGTGGTATAAGGGAAAATTCAAGACATGTCTATCTGATCTATTAATTACAGTTGAAGAAATAATGGATGTTTTTCCCTCGCAGGTTGAATTGGGGAGGAAGTGCTTCCTATTTATAGCAACATGTGATGAGATGTTTGATCCAAAGGAAAACATTTTATTTTCATGTTTTTCTAAAAAAAAAATTAAAACTTTTTTCTTTTAAATTTCTGAATTATATTCAGGACATAAAAGTAATGGCTGAATTCAGCCAAATTTGTGAATTTCATTCACTACTTTTCACATTTTAAATGGGGTTATAATTTGCTGGGGTCAGTAAGGCACCCTTCAAAGTCCCACTCACCTGCACTGGGACTCCTGTATAATTCAAGAGAATATCAGCTCACCAAAACTGGTGCAAATCAGTACAAATCAGATGACTAAAATGGAGCTTGTCTGATTTACAGTCCTGCAGTTGGGGCAGAGCAGTGAGTGCGCAGTGAAGCCAGCTGCTCTTCAGCTGGCAGGAGCATGACCTCTGAGCTCTGTTACGGAGAGCAAAGGAAAACACTCAACCCCTTACCAGAATGCAATGATCAATACTTTCACCCAGGCAATGCAATTCTTGTTATTTTTCTTCGTTTTCTGGTCACATCTTTTGAACAAAATTTACGTTACTGCACACAGAGTAAGAACACAGATGTTGAAATAAAAGTTTGACGCTATATAGTTTACCATTTATAAAATTGCTCAGATGCTATATCATATGTGAATTTTTTAAAACTAATGTAAGACCTTTCATATTGTGTTACTGACATAAAGATGTACATAGTTTCTGTTCCTTAATTAAAAATTCACCTAAAATCTTGTCAAGCAGTAGATTCCTTAGTATGATATTGACTTTGGTTTTTTTTTTCCTCCCCTTCTTGAATGATCTGAAATATTTCCATATGGCCATAAAGAGACTGCTTTTAAGAAGCAAGTCCTGAAACAAATGCCAAGTAGTCATTAAAAACCTATGAAGCAATTAAATACGTGCTGAGTTCTTCACGTTCTTGTAGTACAGGTTGCTGTTTATGTCAAGATGCAGAGTTATCAGTCTTTGTGTACTATAACAATTAGTGAAGAAATACAAGGGCAGAAGGAGTCAGCTCAAAAAAAAAAAAAATTGGATGAAATGGTTCCAAAAAAGTACACTGGCAACATCATTTTGCTAAAAAAAAATAAAGGACAAAAAGGCTTGAAACAAGATTAACAACGAAAAGAGGAATTGAAAGATCAAGGATTACTTTCGAAGTTGAGAATGTACAGTATGGATGTACAGAATATTTTTTTTTTCCCTCACAAGCTGAACAAACTATTAGAGAGGAAAGAAGTTTGCAAAGAAACACTTTGTACCAGAATATAATGCACAATTGCTTACGAGGAAGCCTGTAGACTATATTTGCTCTCAGTAACTAAAGGAGCAAGAGGCAAAGGCTATCAAAGCATTTGATGCTACCATAAATATGCAAGGTTAGTGGAAGGACATTAAAGGTAGTATTACTCTCCAAATTCAACTGTAGTAGATAAGGGAAGAGAGTTTTCTTGGCTTCTGGAAAAGATAAGAAACATGTTATAGCTATAAATTATTAGCATCATTGTAGTAGCAGCAATATTGTTAATATACAACAAATTCCAGCAGGCTAAAAGCAAGGTTCTGTTATGGCAAGCGCTGACAAATACAATGGGAAACAGACTGCAGTCCTAGGAGGCTACATATTGAACAGATATCATCAAGGGACTCTAAATGATTTTGAGATTCAAGACTAAATTTACAGTTCAGAGAGACTGGACACCACCTTGTCTTATCAGGAGAATCAATGCACTTGTCATTACTCATATTTTTTGTACCCCAAATTGTGGCTAGATACAAAAATACCACTCATACTTCTTAACTCCACCAGTGCAATCTCTAAACCTGCCTCTTAGATGCCTGGAAGCACCATACCTTCTGCAAAGCCTTACCCTCCACATTCTGCCATAGCCCACATCCAGGAGGTCCCAAAGCCAGACTGACTTGGCATAAATTACTCCCGATCCTGTGTTTGTAAGAGTTGACAGATATTTTCTGGGAAATTATAGCAGCTTTTCGTCAGGCACGCCATGGAACACTGCATACCGTGATAGAAGTCAAAATGTTGATAGTTTGAATCTCTGTGTGTGCAGAATTATATATTCACAGCCATTTTTTTGACAATCTGCATACACAGCTAAGACATTTCAGCATGCATGCCTCTGGTAATTTCCCCCCCCACCAAATGAGCACATCTGTGATTAAATTATAATAGTTTTCTACGCAGCTTTCTTAATGTTTAGTCTGATTGATAGAAGAATGTGTTTTACTCCCATTACTTGAAAAAGCTCTCCTACTGAAAGCAAATAGTGATTAAAGTAAACATAAACATTGCTTCATACAGAATTAAAGCTACTTCAGCTACCTCTTTTGCAGAAACTACAGAAAGAAGCAAAGCAGATAGGCTGCTGTTATTGCATAGAATCTGCTCAAGGCACAAGTATTTTTTAAGTGTCTTCATATTTTCACAGGAAGTAATACAATTATCAGAAGCTGCCTGGATCTCACAATGTTTTATTATCCCCCCTCACTGTCATTACCAGCATGAATAAAGAAACCAAGCAGACAGAAACTGAAAAATCTCAAGCCACGATCAAGTTGCAATTAGTTATTATGAAAGGCTCCCTTGCTATAATATTCTTTATTCTAGATCCTGCTTTTCTCTAAAACAGGATAGATCATTACAGAAGACACCTAGGGGCTTAAGAACATTCAAAACGAAAAATAGTAAATTGGAGAGAAAAGCCCTCGCTGTTCTTGCCAAGCAGAATTAGGGGAGGATGGTACTTGTAGATGTCCATGCATTCTCTCTCTTAGGATCTCACTTTCCTTGAAGTTGTATTAGTTTCATCAGTAACAGGACTGGGCTCCACTTTTTCATTCATGCTGGATTTCATTCTTGTGCTCCTTTCCCCCTCATCCCTTATTCATGGTTGGGAAAGATGTAAAATGCATAAACAGATGGGATTTTGCTACACTAGCTAACATGTTGATCAAGCACATCATCTGCTGTGTGAGCCATCCTTCCCTTCTGTCCCCTCCTTCCAAAAACACACAAAGAAAACCACCAGACTGTTTGTATATCATTGGTCACAATGACAGGCAACACATTTCTCAATCTGCTCTCCCCTTTGAATGTGTAAAGGTCTACACTAGGTTTCTGCACCTAACTTAACCATAGATACACAATGTTCACAAAAATACCCTTGTGCTGCTGTCTGCTCTGCAGCGTAGGATCTAGGACATATGTGCCCATAGCTTCTTGGAAGTCTTCTTCAAGGTTGGCAAAGAAGAATGCCATAATTGCCTGGGGACATCTTCAGTGATGAGATGTCTCGTTATACCATGGCTGTTGCTCTTGAAACGTATGATGGCAGCAACTTGTAGTCCTTAAAATTCAAAGCCTTTCCTGAGAAAGACACCATATGGTTATGTAAAACCCTTCTGCAAAAGTTGCTGTGATGACAGGGAAAAGAATAGTGAAGGAGCATTAAAAACAGATCAATTAATAAGTGATAGAAGAATATATTAAAAAAAATAACAGTTCCTGTACATTCATGTTCACTGCTAATTACACCTCTAGCATTTGGTAGTAGAAAAACACTGTGGTATGAGGGTAGAAAAGAAAGTTTGCAAGAAAAGGTAAAGTTTTTAATTAGACTAGCTGAACCGGCTTAAAAAAATCAAAATGCTTTTGGACACAAAGTATTTTCATCAGTTCTCTCTTCTTTGTGGCTGAGTCCCATTGGTGAGGTTTAGAAGTGGATTTTTTGAGGCCTCACTCCTTCTCATTGAAGGACTCAGCAATGTGGCAAGGGCAGACGAAATTCACTCATCAGAGCTGTTCTCTTGCAAGTGAACACTTTGAGGAAAATATGGAAGGTCCAGAACAATCCTTACTTGAAAAACAGGCCTCCTTTCTGAATGCAAATGAGACTTCAGGGCTATACTCCATTTTTTAAAGGAAACTCATGAACAGAATAATATCTTTTTTTAGCCCAAAACAGTAGCTAACAGACATAGATGGAAAAGCCTTTCTAGCAGCTGTGATACCGCTGTTCTGTAAAGATGCTTAGGAAAGAAATGACACTGCTCCTTGCCTTAAAAGCTGCTGTGTAATAAAAGCAGACATCAATTCCAGATTGCGTTCAGAGCACAAGGGGGAGCAAAATCAATGTTTGGCCAAACAGATCAAGGAAAACAGCTCCTTGGCAAAGTAACTGTTTTTCAGACACTTATGTGCCCCATTCAAATCCTACTGATGTCAATGCAAAAAATCCCTTGGAGTTTTGATAGAATGAAAAAAAAACAATGCAAACAAAAAATAAAATCAAAACCTTGACTGTGAAGCACACTTAAAATCCAAGCAATATACACCTCATAATCTCTGGATCCAGTGTTTTACGGTGACAGACAGGCAATGGTGCACAAAGTTCCTTCAGCTGCTGTACCTATGGGCGAGAGAATTGTGCCAACCATCACGCTTTGAACTGAAATATCACTTTTTAATGTTTTCTGAAAAAGCTGTAGCATCTAATACTTAAACATCAAAGGAGTTGAAAATATCCCAACAAAACTATTAATCTTTAAAGGCAGAAGAAAGCTTGTACTTTCTATACACTGAGAGATAGAAGATTTCTCTGCATTATCTTACTAGTCTTACTAGTCCATTCAGAGGTAACAGCACATGCTTAAAACATTGAAAAAATACATATGCCAGCAGTGGCAGCAGTAGAGATCCAATTGTGTTTTGACTTTCATTCTTTTCACAGAAAAAGGCTGAAAAACGTGGCTGTATTTACGGCAAAATGAGTGCGAAAGTGATTGGAGAAAGGGAGGGAGAAAAAATGCTAAAGCTTTTCTTATAAAGTGATATCTGAATCTGGATATAAAGATTCAATTATTATTTATAAAGCTGTGTTTTCAATAGACCTTTTCATCAAACCCATAAAGGAACAAACAACTCCAGCATAAATAATCAATCTTCACTGGAATTTCACTTTTTTTTTTAACATTTTATTGGAGTGTTTACCACTAGAAAGTGGTTACTAAAACCTATGTTAATCTCTGAAACTGCTTTTCTTTAAAAAACTTCCAAAGTTTTCTTCTTAAAAAATATATGTAAAATATAGGCAAAGAAACAAAAGAAAAGAGAAGGAGTAGACAGGACTCATTATTGAAAATTCCTGATATTGCTCAAGCATTACACACAATCTAACAGCAAGGATTTGCTGCTCTTCAGGATGCAATCCTCATACAATACTCATTCATTCCTGCTAGGGAAAAAACACGCATAATGATATTTTGGTCTTAATTCCATGACCAAAATGTGAAAATCGTATTCATAGCATTGCTTTATGCATATTTGCATTTGGATTCAAATGATTCAGTGCATTTTTCTGATAATAATCCTGCTTAGAATTTACTATGGACCCAAGACCTCTGTATCCAGACTCCACTTTCTCCCACATGGTTTGCTTCAGAAAAGCCTTTGTATAATACTCAATTTCCAGAAATAAAAGTTAAAAATTGTGATTGAAAACTATTTTTATGACAGTCAGTTAGTTTTATGGAGTACTAAGATAAGTAATTTCCCCGAGAGAAAAGCTTTTTCTAGAGAACAATCCAGTAGCAAACAAAGCTTAGACCAGTATTATGTTGTTTACTTGTGCTGTATAAGCATCACTGATACAAGAGTTGGTGAATAGTACTGTGAAAAAGAAACTGGATAAGGGATGGAGGGAAAATAAAACTTACTGTTCAACTCTCTTATGTTGTTCTTAAAGGTGCTGCAACTCTCAGGGGGATAAAGGACTATCCTCATTCAAAAAGTTCATGGATTAAGACAGAATAAAATAGCTTAGAGGAAAAGTATTCAAGTTTGAGATCCCCTGTTCTCAAACCTCACTGAACAGGTGTCTTCAGAGCAGTTTTGAGATAAAAGACAGCAGTTAGCTACGTAATAAAGAAATTAATCAACAGTCTAATCACAGCAAACCCAAATAATTGTCTAAATCCATGATCAATAGGCCATACTTTCAATGTCATTAAAAAAAAAATAAAACGAAATCAAAAGAAAAATGGGGACAAGGGATAGGTCTAGCTATGTATCCAAGAACCAAAACATCCATTATTATTAGACAAACAGTTCACATGATAAAACCAGGAGGAAGCATCATGAACATCCATTAAAACTTGAAGCAGCATACAGGCTATAGCCCAAAGCCGAAATTTATTAAGTTAGAGTAATGGTTCTGTGAGCAGCAGAACAAGTGAAGGTTTTATACTGTCTCTTTCTTGCCTGCTCAACTTCTTAGCTGAACTATACTGAGATATTCTATTGTACCTGCTCTTCTCCTTACAAATCTTACTCCATAGTAATTGACAGGGTGTCATACACCACTCCAGCAAATAGATCCCACAGATGCCATGGCTGAAGCATTTAACTGATCTGTTCAAGATCATGAAGTAAGACAGTGTCAGAATGAGTAGAGTAACCTGACATGAACAGCAAACATCTGACCTTCAGCCAGGGAAAGACCTCAGGGTTAGCATCTTCTGAGACGAGTCCCACTCTTAGTTTCAGATTGAGTGTCTTAATAAGAAGGATCACGGAGATGTGTGGGAACCAGACGATGGCAAAATTGCCTTTTCTAAACCTTAAAGATCAGAGATCAGGAGTTAAGTGATAAAATGTGTATACACATGTGCATACACATGTATTTGTGGTAAACAATACCTATGTGGGGGAGAGGTACGGCACTGTGACTACTTACAGGGAAACATTAACAAGTAAACACAGAAGTGTCTCCAGCTTGACCTCAGCAGCAATATGGAGAATATGTTCATGAATCAGGTTTTTTCTAGATGCCTCTAGGCATAATAAGCAAAACTAATTAAAAAGTCATCGAAAAAAAAATAATGGCATTCTTTCTCCACTAAATTCAGGCACAAATTTAATTCTCCAGATAGTGCGTCAAAGCCACATTCTGAGAAGGAGCAGTAGCTCTTGTTGGCTGAATACGATGTAACCAGATCTCAAGGACTGTAGATGGTATTTAAACTAGCAATCTTTCAAATCAGCAAAACACTGAATGGAAAAGGAATGAGGAGCAAAGAGTTCTTAGCTGCATTAGTTTCTAACCCTGTCTTTCTCCCAGAAATTATTATACAGCAAAATGGTCGACATCTTTCCTTCAGCTTCATCCAAGGTGATAGCACATTTTTGCGTTTGGCAAATATCACGATCCTCACTTGTCAGCATTCATTATGGATTCCAACCACATTTCCCACAACCTGCTTTGAAAGTACACACATATCAAAAAAGCAGAAAAATAGATGAGGAATTATATCAATTTATTCTACTAGGAATCCTAAGCATCGGAAGGAGCACCTTCATCAATGCTCACTCAGTTGATGGAAAAGGTCGACATGTATAGAAGAAACAGTTGTTAACACAATCTTATCTTTCTATCATAGGTAGTTTCAATGTACCTTTCACATGGAACATACATTTAGAAAAATCGAAGGGTCAACTTAATGTAACAAAGCAATTCCCATATTAAGTAAAGAAAGGAGCGTTAGAAAGAATAATATAACTAAAAGTTTTGTTGGCAAGATTGTAAAGGTTTGTGCAATTACAGAAAGTGTCTTAAAACAGCACTAGCTGACATGCAATAAATATGTCAATTACTATAATGGGGGAAGGTTTCTTTGGGTTTTTTTGGTAAATTTTTTCTTTCCTCCAACTGTTCCATTTTAAACAAATAAAGCAAAAATTTCCCCCTTAGAAGACAGATATGAACAGTTCACTTATAGGGGAGACAGTTTTCTCTTACCCTACAAAAGAACAATTTCAGAGACCTTGCAGGATTATTCATTCACAGCAGCACCATTGGTTTATAATGTGAGTCAGAGAAAGCTGCTATGGAACCCAGTAACTACTCTTTTTGATTCTGAAGACATTCAGATCATGCTTAGTCAGGAATATTCAATAAGCACCGTTTTTCACCTTGAGAAGCAGCTATTCATAGGTCTTCATCCATCCCCAGGTAGAGACTGAGATGAAAAGAGTTGCTGCCATTTGCAAAAAAGGATCTGAAGTGCCCCAACAGCACTTGGTGCAACCACTCATGTCTCTAAGTCAGACACTAAATGCCTGGAAGAAGACAAGTGTGCCTGCATTCTCTTTGGTTTCTAACAAGCATGAATACTATATGAAAATTCACTCCCTTCTCTCTCAGAATTACCTCTCCTAGCTCCTAGCAGAGATAAGGTTGTGAGCATTTTGTTGTCAAAAAAAAAGTAATGGGTAATACTGTAACTGTAGCTCGTGCCCTGAGCAAGGGCTGTGTGTAGCTCTGCTGCGCCTGTGACAGACGAAGGGATGACGGCACTCTGCCACTTGTGACTCATTTGATTTGCTCTTGGGTTCTAAGTTCGAGTCCAAGCCAAGATGTTAATCTGACAAAGCCATCTCAGTGGAAGTATGCGGTCCTGCATACCCATGACCATATGCATACAAACCAAACAAGACTCCACACTGAAACTGAAGAGGATGTCAGCTTCAGACCAGGGAGCTCTAATATCATAGAATCATAGAACGGTTTGGGTTGGAAGGGACCTTAAAGTTCATCCAGTTGCAACCCCCACTGACTATATATTACGTTCATCAAAAAAAAAGAGCACCTTTAGAAGTGTTATTCTAAGCTATAGCACAAAGAAAAGACTTTCCAAGGTAAGAAATACGCCGAAGAAGGGGATTTTTTTTTTATTTCAGGAACAAATACAAACTTTACGGAAGCCTTGCTTTATTCCAAAGGTAGAACTCTAATAAAAATGACTTTAAGTTTTATTACTCATGTAAGTCTTTTAGAGGTGCCTTAAAACCGAACATACAACCATCGCTTATTTTAAAAGGCCATGCTCATGCTCACGGTTTTCAGGGGCAAGAGCCTGAAATTCCCTGCCTGCCTGCTTTCCCCTTGTTCAACAGTAAGTTGCAGAGTCACTGGTGGGCCAAGCTAACAGAGTGCCAAGCTCCTAGCCTACGAAACAGCCACAAACCCTGGACAAGTGTCCCATATCCAGGGACTGAAAATATTGATATTCCGTAATACTAAATAGGAAGAAAATTGAATAAATCACAAAACCTGACCTTCTTACAATGCTCACACACTTCTTTACTTACATTTTCCCACTGCCCAAAAACAGCCATTAGGAAACTGTCACTTTCAGGCAGTGAGCTATCAAAGATTTTCTGAGTACTCCAAACCTGGGATCATTCATTTCAATTAACAGCTGACAAATGCTGAGCTTTGCTGTACCCAGTGAAGACAGCTATCTAAAGAAAAAAATTGTGCAGATACAGAGACGAAAAAATGTACTGATATATTCTGAGAAGAAGAAACAGATAGTCTCTTCCCTCTCATTGTGGTCCTGTTACCATCTTTCTGGTCCACAGCGTTGGCAGCATGTTCTCACTCCTGATCCTATATTTGTTATGCCATATATAAGGCATATTGATTTTTTTCTGGATAAACAAGATATAGAATTTCACAGCAATCTGTACAGCTGAAATGCAGCCTAAGCTGTCATCTCCACCTGTATCATGTGGACTTGTGCACCATTCATATCCAACTGAAACCTCTTGCAGAAATTTGCATTTCCAAGGCTTATGACTTTGACCATATGACTCCATTTATACTTCACTTATTGACCCACTCTGCTCTACCATTTCAAATAGAAGGTACTTATCCTGACTTCCAAAGCCTGTGTAATTTATTACGGTTCAGTCATAACCTCTTACATGCTATCAAACTGTTGATGACTGTAGTCATCATGACCTGTGACCTGCAGTCTATAAACATCATAGTTAGTTTGATATCTAAATTTCAAAGAGGTGTCTTTCCATCAGTCCCTGAGGAGCTCATTTATATATCATCACACTCTCCTGCATATAATACCTATGAAAATTTTATAATGGCCAAGTCAGTCCAGCTACTGGTTTTATGCTAATTTGGTTTAGAACCATAGAACACTTTGGGTTGGAAAGGACCTTGAAAGAACACCTAATCCAATCTCCCCTTCAACCTGACATTGAATACTTCAAATGACAGGGAATCCACAATTTTTCTGGACAAACTTTTCTAGCATATAACCACCTGCTCTCATCATAAAAGACTCTTCCTTATGTTCAATCCAAACATACATACCCTCTTTCAACTTAAAACCATTATCCATTGTCCTGTCACTACAGGAACTGGTAAAAAGTCTATCTTTCTTGTAAGTCCCCTTTATACAGCGAAAGGCTGTAAAAAGGTTTCACTGGAGCCTTCTCATCTCCAGGCTGAACAACCCCAACTCTCTCTGCCTTACTTCACAGGAGACGGATTCCAGCCTTCTGACCATTTTCATGGTCCTTCTCTGGACTCACTCTAACATGCCCATGATTTTCTGATTTTAAGACCCCAGAGCTGGATGCAGTACTCCAGGTGAGGTCTCACAAGAGTGGATTAGAAGGGAAAATCACCTCCCTTGACCTGCTGACCACGCTTCTTTTAAGCAGCCCAGGATATGGCTGGCTTTCTGGGTGGCAAAACCACATTGCTGACTCATGTCCAATTTTTCATCCACCAGTACTCCCAAATCCTCTTCTGCAGGGTTGCTCTCAACAGTCTGCAACTTCAGCCTGCCACTTCTTGTGTTGGACTCCAACAGGCCAAAGAAGATGCTCAGCTGTATTGATTGCAGAGAATAAGCCTGTATTTTCTTTGGGGAATGTGAACTAAAAAAATTCAGGACTAGGATGTTAACATGACGAAGAGAGTCACGTCATTCATCTTTACCTACCTGAAAGCAAAGTCTCACTAATCCTGTCAAATGGGCACTATTTACATTTTGAAAACCAGAAGGTGTGACTGTTTGTTCTCAGCTACTAACACAAGCTTGGAATTTTCCAGTATTTCTTTCACCTTTTTGCTTACCCAAACCATTCTCAAACCAGCACAGCTTAAGAGGAACAAAGAGGTTAAAAAGAGTAGGACTGGATTCATCCCCCCCTCTTCGGTGCTGCTGTGGGATCACAACAAATGTTGGCTATTCGTCCATTTCTAATAAAGAAAAACATGATTGCTAGCACCCAGGCCACATGACCATCCTTTATGTAAGAAAAAACAGCATCTGCATACACTTCAATTACATGAGACAAAGTGCTTAGTTCATCTAAAACCTCTCCAGTGATGTGTATCAGTTACCCTGCCCTCAAACGTCCAGCTGTAGATAAAGCCACTAAGCACTTAGACAGGTCACAAACAGGACCTAAATGAGGCACACACAAAAAGACATACACACACATGTTAATGACCACTGCTGGCTGGGTTTAATGGCAGGAGTGTGATTTCCAACTTTATGCTGTTAATTTTTGATATTCTGAGTACTATGACTCAGAAGTCAGGAATCTGTGAGGAGTGAACCCACAGTGCTATAGCAACCAACAATGTATGGGTGCCTGCTCCAGCTGGCATGCCAGACACAACACACCTGACACAAAGATGTCCATCACCCACTGCTTTGAGATGGAGCAGCATGAGTGTAGGTTCTCTCCTGAGCAGTTCCATCCTCCTGGTGTGCACTGGTCAATATGGTGCCTCTCTTACAGAAATCAGCAACCTCTTGTATCACTCAGTCAGCAAGGATGTCGTGGAAAGCACACACTGCCTAATGTTCCCTGGTCTGGCTCATTGATGCCCTGGTGTAACCACAGGGAAGGTCCCCCTCAGCCTTGATCAGAAGGGGCTCCATGTGGCTGCCCTTTCAGGAGCTCCAGGGAGTATCCACTGGGCATGAACAAACACGCAACTCTTCACACAACAAGTGTAGGAGGATCACATCAAGAAGCAGTTTTTTATCAGAAATTCAATCTCTCATCCCTACCAACAACCATCCCCTGACAAATTTCAGGTCCCCATCAAAATGCAGAGGAGTTAGAGCTACTCAAACAAAGTCAACACATATATCAAGATCAGAAAACAAACATTTTATTCCCCTGTTTTATTCCCAGAAATGCCTGAAATTTTCTAGTCACCATTTTCCCAAACAAAATAATTAAAATAATATGGTTTAGGGCAGATACTCATCTTGGAAAAACTCATCCCAAGCTGTCAAAGTGCAACACAGTCATTAATCTTAAAAAAAAAAAAGAAAAGAAATGAGGTCTTTGTAAGAGAAGGTGCTCAATGTGAGCCAAACTGAGCCGATCTTTCCTTCCAGAACACATCCCACTTTATGGTTGGTGGTTTGACCAGGCCAGCCCCAGCCCCAGAGTGCGCTGAGTAGCGGCTGCCACTGTTTCTCCCTAGGGGTGTGGTGGTCAGCCTGTGAGCTCTCACTCCAAGCAAAGAATTAAAATTATAAACTTGAGGCCATAGTATTGAATCGAACCTAGTTTTAAAGGCAGATGGATATGATTAATGATCCTACAGATCTTTTTTAAGAGTATTATAAATGTTTCTCGAGGAGCTTCCCTGATACATGTTTACCATGGATCCCTTTGCTTTGGTATGACACAAGGGTTTATAATCACTCCTCTGGAAAAAGTGCATAACTATGTCCTGGTTCATCTCTAATAATACTGCAAGACCCTGAAAGCCTCACAATAAAGCTCTTATCTCACATCTCATAGTAAACTGTTCTTTCCCCTCAACCTTCCTTGCTCCCTCTCATTCTTCACTCTACTCAAAATGTCTTAAGACTTAAAGAGGTTTTCCCCATACTCATGAGTGTAATCTTGTATACAATATACATATTATATTAATTACATTTGAAAAAATATCTTGCAAAATATATTACCTGAGTTTCAGGTTTTAAAAAATAAGACCAACGTGAGATGCTTATCACACTACGACATTCAGATTTCTCTGATTAATATCAATTAAAATGTGCACACATATACACACAGAAAGAAGAAGGTGAACACGGATACTTTCAGAGAAGACAACTGAAAACTACCTTCATATTTCACTTTCTGCAAGGACATAATTCTAAATGCTATGAGCAGAAAAATCTCCATTGCTAAATAATATACTTCAATCTCAAATTAGCCAATGTGTTTGAAACTCTTCTACCATTGTTACCTTTGCCCCAGAAGGTCAATCATTTAAGAAGACAACATTTTGCCTTAGAGTACTATATATCACAAGAAAGAACTTCACTGAAAGGCCTTGATGAAACATTCCTCTGAAAAAAACAAAAATCAATAAAAACTTTGAAGTGTTGTTCTGAAGGACAATTGGTCTCATTTTCTGATGTGCCAGCATAAAACTGACTTCTGAGCAATTTTTACAGAAAGAAATAAGTAGGAATTGTCTTATTTGAGATGGAGGACACAGTAAAATCAATAAAATCAACCATCTTTCAAATAAATGCTTTTAGAGGCTAACAAAAATAAACAAATGCCATAAACATTAAAAAAAATTACAAATTCAAATGCTTCAATTTAGTGAGATTTATGTTCAATATCTTCCTGAAATTCTGGATAAGGAAAGAGGGATTTCAGCTCCCATTTCCCAGGATCCTGCTAAATTTCTTGGAAAGAAAGTTGAAGAGGTCTGCTCTTAGAGCCTGCAGCCACAGCAATGCTGATGTGGCTCTGGAAGATCACATGCATCCCACAGGACAGGGCACACCCAAACCCACAGCAATCTGCTGTAGCAGACATAGAAGTCTGTCTGTGTTTAATTAATTCCAGTTTTTAATAGCATGCATCATTACCCTTTATTGTACTCAAACTCAGCAGGGCCTGTGCTCATGCCACATTCATCAATTTGTACAAAAGGCAACAAGCTTTAGCTTCCAACCGTTGCAAAAGCCCACAATGTACCTGCCATAGACCAGCTTTGCACCAATAACCTCCTTATGTATTTACTCTGCCCTTTGCTACAGTGCTACAGAATCATAGAATGGTTTGGGTTGGAAGGGCCTTAAAGATCATCCAGTTCCAACCCCCCTGCTATGAGCAGGGCCACCTCCCACTGGACCAGGTGGCCCCATCCAACCTGGCTTTCAACGCTTCCAGGGAGGTGATATCTATGATAATACCTATGGAATTGTATAATCCCAATTAAATTCAATCAATGATTAATAATCACAATGCCCACACAGACTACCAGAGTAATTTGGAATTACCAAATGATAACAATGCCTAATAGCGTTACAAAAGACTTTGTTGTCCTTCCTTAAATAAAAATTGCTAATTTGTAATGTACAATAAAAGGTGTACATTTTGCCATTTCTCTTCAGATGTTTAGCAACATCTTCCCCTGTTCCCAGGGCTATCATAGCACTTATGGGACACTCAAAAGCATCAAAGCAATGTTGTAGCTGCTTCAGATATCACCACATTTTCATGTTGCATTGGTAAGAAATATTTTTGACTTAACACAGTACTTTTTATGTACGTCACTGTCTAAACACGTTTTCACACAGTTATTATTTTCTTTTTTTCTCTTAATACTATATTTTTTATGCGTTAAAGCATCTTTTATGAGATTGCTATTCAAAAAGCATTTCTTGGAAAGATTAGAAGCAGTTAGAAGAGACTGTTGTGCCATTTTTTTTGTAGCATCCATAAAAAGAAGTACAATACAAGTACTCAGACCTCATCCAAGGGACCATGGGCAACGTTCAGAATGTTTCTGAGAAGTACAGAGCACTGCCCCATCCTTGTCTTGCATGTCCTGCCTCTGAAACCGCCTGCTGAAAAGTTGCTTCCACTCCCCCTTTTATGTTCCACATCTTGTTTCATTTTGAAACATAATTCTGCATCCCTCCTACACTGCAATGTTCTGTGTAACCTCAGAATTAAATTATTTGCAGTACACAAACGTGCTGGCAGCATCAATGTGCATGTGCCACACCAGGCATCTGATGAAACACAACATGTTCCTCACTCAAACCAGCCTCATGTCACTGTGACCTTCAGCCAAACATTGTCAGAAAATATTAATTATGCTAAGGTAATTATGCATTGAGTGTTTTTCTTGGAAATATTCTTGTTTGTAATCTTATGTGCATAAAACATTATGCTCAGGATTATATGATTTTCATAATGGTCTGGAATTGGACTTTGAAAAACATTATTACAAACCCAGAACAGCCTTATTTATATTTCCCTAATTTTGAGACAAATAACTACAACTGACAGAGAAGAAACAGATGGGCAATCACAGCAAACAGAAGCAGATATGGTCTCTGTCTAAACTATTGCTGACTCGTGTCACCAGACCACTGCTTGAGCAAAAAATGAGACAACATCCCACTATTCTACGAGCTATGGTTTTTCACATAAGCAGATGTAATGATAGGAATTATGCCAATATTGACATAAAGTCTCTATGTTTTAAATTACCAACATCATAATTTCATGACTATTGAAATAGCACAAGGCTAATTTGCAAAACAGATGTGTCCATGCAGGCAGCCGTGGACCTAGCAAGATCTCCCGGGCCACAGAGGTGAATTTCAGTGCCTTCTAAGTGATCTTTAAGTGCCTACTCTTTCAGTATTCCTTAAATGCCTTTTAAAACCTTCTGCAATATTAGAAGGTCCTGGCATGGTTAATGGGCAACCCCTATTCTGAAGTAATGTGAAAGACCTCTAACATCTCTGTTATAGCTCATTCGTAATAATGGGCTCCAGACTACGCTAACAATTTTTTTGCCTCAGAGCAATTCTTGAAATATTCAAAATAATCAGTGTGGTTACTCTCCAGCTATATATGTGTGTATGGGATCTCAGAGTCTTTCACCCTTTATCATAATCCTGCGAGAAAAAAAAAACAGCTTGATGTCTTCATTAATATTTTGCAGGCCACTAAAACACACTATGAAAAGCAGCCTCACTTTAGATGGGGATAAATTAACTTTCTGAGTCACTGGCTCTGAAAAAGAAAAACATGGTCTCTATCTATCAAAATATAGAGATAACAATCACCCAGAAAGTAAAGCAAAATGCCTCTGTGCCTTCCAAAAGCAGGCCAACCAAGTCCCTAGACACCTACTTTACCTACAGGGTGAGCATACTGCTTGGGTGTCTCATTGTATCAAAAGGTGTATCAAAAGAAGAGAAAATTGCTAAACTGGCCATGGAATAGTGATGAAATTGTGACATGAAAGAATAGCAGCTTTCCGCATCACAACCACCTTCACGAAAAACAATGAAGAACCTTAAAGTTCATTTGCAATGCAGAAAACCACATCCATGGGGAAAATACTTTCTCCCCAAGCTAAGCAATCCATATGAAATGCTTAACTTCGGCTTTAACCCATTTAATCATTTAAAAAGACAAACTATTCTCAATATACCTAACCAGAATTTTACCTTATTGGGTGACGAAAACCAGCAATTCTGCCACCGTGAACCATATGTTGGACATAACAGGCAATTCCTCTGCTTATAAATTTGACACTGGCTTTTATGAGCACTTGCTGAAGTCATGGTGATGAGGTTGTTACTTCAGAACTGAATAATGCAGTTTTACGGCTTGCAAATTCCCCGCTGAATGGTTTGACGTGAATTTGTGGAAAACAGAGGGAGGCAGAATGGCTGTGCAGGAAGACTGTTGCAGAAATCTGTCATCCTCATTGCCCAGAGGCAACTCCATACTGGCCCTTACTAAAGCTGAGTCTGCAGCTTCAGAAGGTGCAGAAGATTTGAAAAATATTTCACAGTGCATGACAAAAGCAGAGAAATTTGTTTCACCTTTGTTTTCTGCATTGGTCTGAGAGTAGGAAGAGAGTGTTCAGAAATTGTGCTGACCATGTTTAGTTCATCAAATAACATTTGCTCTGCAAAATTATTTCAGTAGACTTGAAGTTGTTGCAGATCAGATCTGAGCCTCTGGTATTTCTTGGTTTGTAAAAGTACCCTATTCTATAGAGTTTATGTACACAGTAAGAGACAAGAATCCCAGAAAAAAAATACTACCAGAGATTTTCAAATAATTTCTCAATAAATTAAGTGCTTTATTGCAAAAGATAAAGAGAAATTGCAATACAGTACTGCAGTATAGCAATGCATGAACTTGAGTGTAGTGTTACAGAAAAGGGCAGGGAGAATTCACAGAGAAACACATCAAGGAAACTACAAAGTATAAATGATTAATCCATGTTTCTATGCTACATGATAACCTCCAGGATATTTCAGGGTATACATATTCTCAGATACTGTGCTGAAACAAGAATCCGGAGAAAGCTCCTTCTGCCAGTTAAAGGCAGATTTTTCTGTCACCAGTGCTGAAGTAGCCATTTTATTCCCTGCCAAACTACAGATTTCTTTGAAAGAAGAAAGGTTTCTTTTTTATTATGATGACTCTAAACCAGTTACAGCTGTCTAGCAAAACAGATGTGGGATGGCAGAAGTGGAGGAAAGTTCACTGGATTGACTCTAAAAGAAATAATTGTGAGACAATACGCTATTCTGGAACCCTAAGTCAGTGCAGAAACGCTAACAGCTTTCATGTGAACTCCCCCTTCCTTCCCAATGGCTCAATTTGCTGACAAACGTAGGCGCTGTTGAAATGTATTTGCTCCCTCCTGGAAAGTACTGTTCATGCTGCTGTGATGATAAGAATTTTAATGCTGTCCTATCACAAGAAAAAACAAATACAGTGATTCTTATCATAACAATGTCCTGCCCCTTCCTCCTGTAATTTTCCTTACCTTTTTCATTTCCTGCAGTCAAATGAATACCTGCAAATGAAGAAAAGCAGTCTTCCTTTTCAATTTTCCATTATCTTGTTGGGTATACCCCATGTATTATATAGAATATTTATTCACTGTGCAATCAGAGTACTTATTCACAGTCAACACTCCAGTCTCTAGGGCTCAAGGGAACATATTTGAGTTATCTTTAAATTAGCTATTGCAGCGTTGATAGCATAGTATCTATCATAACACCGGGCACAGCACAGCATGCTGAATATTGCAGCTGCTTTAAAGTTACCACAGGTATTTCTTGGAGAGCTGCAATCTCAGCAGCATTTGCAATAAGGGCCTCTTTTTTTGCATATTTATTGTAACTATCACAAGTTATAAATAAAGAAGGTAGGATAATGAAAAAGAAAGTGAAGGAGGGATGAGAAACATGAATCAGCTGAAGGAAGACAACAAAAATCAGTCTTACCTCCTTCATCCCTTCAGTTAATCAGATTATTATGTTGTGTCATTTATCAAATTACTACGTTAAAAAAAAAATTTGGAGGGTCTAGATCTACTCAAATTGAAGTCAAGCAGGAAAAAAAAACCAAACCCAAACTGATTGGGATAAGGCAATCAACTAGAGAGACTTCCTAGGGCTTAAAACTACATAGAAATGTGAACACTAGGAATTTTGGGAAGTCTTGACTTTGACTAAAGCTTAGACCTCTGAAAGAAGGTAAATTTTCAGTTTTGTAATGGACATTTGCTGAAATTTTCTCATAGAAGTGAGAAAGCATATGTTTACTTTTGGGTGAGAGAGAGATATAGTCCTGGTCAGCAGGATGGACAGATAGGATGTGGTCCTCAGGCAACACCTAACAATCCTTCTTCTTTCTTCAATGTAAGGACACTTCTGAGTAATTAGTGCTGGGAAATTGCCCGCACATGGAAAGCCACATCAGGGATTAAGAAACAACACAAAGAAGACCAGCAAAAGGACAACACGACTTACAAAACAAACTTTCAGCTCTCTTACTGGTCAAACTTGGTTGACTTAAAACCATAATCTGAGCAACCCATCGTTCTGGATCAGAGATCTTGACTCAAGGAAGCATACAAAGATAAATGAGCCGTCAGCCAGTTCTTTCTCCTCCTGTTTTGAGACTTATGGTCTATTTATAAAGTTTGAAGAAACATTCTCACTGATGCACTTTCAATATTTCATGTACTTAATCTTCATTTTCACCCAGATGGTTTGCTCAGTCAGATAATTTATATGATCAATATAATACAAAGCCAAGACTAACCACAATACATTACAGAAGATCTGGAAGACCTGAACAATACTGATACTGAAAACAGTTCCTTGAATTACATCACAAAATTTGCATAAAGCCCCAAATCTTGTGTAAACCTATAGCAAACCAAACCCTCTTCTTTCATTCCAGTGGATAACTGCATGTCAGGGGTCTTGAACGACCCAAGTAGAGATATTGAATAAAAATGAGCCAAAGTCTATAAAAAGATTTAGTTTACAAAAGAAATGGTGCTATAAATACTCACAAAAAGCATTCCTGGCAAGTACTCATCAGAGGGAGAACCACAGATCTAGAAAGAGATACTAAAAATAAATACTGAAGCTTAATTTTCTAAGAGATATCAGATTTTTAGTCTCTGTAGCCTCTAGAGACATAAAGTGAATTTGATCATGTAAAAAGACTGTGATCAAAAGCTTGGGTAGTCATAAAAATGCTCTGAGGGAAAGGATATTGAGTAATACCAACACTTAGTGTTGTACTATGGTCTGCACAGCTTCTTATCAATAAAAAAATTACTTACTTGAATGTATCCTGGGGCAAAAGTTGTCCCCAGCTACTCTCAGGCCATTCAACTGAGGTCCGTGAGTTCATGCAGTGGCAGAAAAAGGCAGGAAGATTTTATGTAGTGTAACCCATCATTTATGAACCATGCTTACAATGTCCACTTATAATAAAATAAATATGCAGAAATACCTAAACAGGCTGTTGTTAACTTTTTATATAAAATTATCTTTCCCTTTGGTTTTCCACCCACTTGATTTTTTAATCTATTGCTGTGCTAGCCAACTGAGCATTGACACACTGACTATAAGAACTCGATTATATCACCAACAGCATCTTCAGACAAAGCTAAGACCCAAACATTGACTTGTCTTTGGGAAAGAATACAGATCTTGTAAGGAGCGTGGAACCAAACCTGATAAAAGCAATGTCAGACACAAGACGCAGGCAATTCTGTACTGATGTCTCTTTTCAAAGCCAAATTTCAAGAAGACGTATACCTATACCGCTACAGATAAGAGGCCAGAATGACATCAATGTTACAAGCGTGCACAAAAGTCAAGGGAAGCAACCTAAGTGCCCTGCAACGTGGGAGAATAAAAATATTATTTCCATTACGCCCTTAATTTTGGCATATCTTTAAAAAGGCTTTTCAGAAAGAATGGTGCTTTCTTTTTCAAAAAGACATTCAAAGCCCCATTGTCTCCAAATGATGTTAAAATTTTTGGCCAGGAGTAACTATGCCGTCACTCAGTTGCTGCCGGTGCCACTGCACAGAATTATAGGATAATACTTAGTGGATCAGAGAAGGATTGTTCCTGCAATATCACCTATAAAATCAGAGCATGTCACGTGACAAGCCTCCTGGACCAACACTTGCAGGAAGTGGTGATGTAAACCTTCATTCAAGAAAAAAAAAATAATGAAAGTAACAAATAAAACCTACCAGTGGCTCAAGAAAATGTAACTCACTTGACAAGTAAGCTTTAAAACTCCTGTGGCTGAGAGTTTTTCAGTTATGTTCAATTCTGCTGGATGTGACACTGCTTTTCTGGAACTCATATTCATCAACAAAAAAGGACTGATCAGGGATGTGAAGGCTGGGGGCAGGCTTGGCTGCAGGACCACTAAATGATGGAGATCAGGGTCCTGAGAGGTTGAAAGAAGGCAAACAACCCTGAAAGAAGGCAAACAGCCCTGGATTTCAAGAGAGTAGACTTTGGCCTACTCGGGGATCTGCTTAGAAGAACCCCATGAGATTCTATGTGGGAGCAAAGAGAGGTCCAAGAGCTGGTTGATTTTCAAGGACCACCTTGTCCAAGTTAAGGATCAGTCCCTACCTAAAAGCAGGAATTCAAGCACAGGTGGCAGGCAGCCTTCATGGATGAATAAGAAGATGCTGACTGAACTCAAACATAAAAGGAAGCACATAAGAGGTAGAAGAATGAACAGGAGAAATGTCTGAGCATGCAGGGAGGAAGTTAGGAAAGCAAAGTCCATCTGGAGTTTAATCTGGTGAGGGATGTGATAGGCAACAACAAGATTTTCCAGCAGTTAGCAGCAGTAAAAGAAGTCAAGCCTGCTGCTGAACGGGAATGGAAACCTGGTGACAAAGGACATGGAAACAACTGAGGTATTCACATTCACGAACTGATGAAGTTGACAGTGAGGAGGACTGAAAACTGTCAAGCTCACACGGTTGTGGTCAGTGATATAAAATCCAGCTAGAAAGCCAGTCACTAGTGGCGCACACCACAGGTTTATACTGGGACCTAGTAAATACTGTTTAGCATCCTTATCAATTACCTGGATGATGGGGTAGAGTGTATGCTCAGCAAGTTTAAAGATGATACAAAATTAGGAAGGAGTACCTGATATACCAGATGGGTGTGCTGCCAGTCAGAGGGACCCCCAGAGGATGGAGAAATGCGCTGACAAGGACCTTATAACATCCAACAAATAGAAATACCAAGTCTTCAACCTGGGAAGGAATAACCCCAAGCACCAGGACAGGCTGGCATCAAACAGCAGCAATACAGAGAAGGGCCTGGAGTCCCACTAAACACCAAGTTAACCATGTGCCAGTAATGTGCCCCTATGACAAAGAAGGCAAACAGCCTCCTGGGCTGCATTACCAGGTGGAGGGAGTTGATCACTCTCCCCTCTCCTCAGCACTGGTGGGGCCACACCTGGAGTGCTGTGTTCGGTTCCGGGCTCCTTAGTGAAAGGGAGACATGGAGATGTTTGCGACAGTGCAGCAAAGGGCCACAAGGATGATTAAGGTTCTGAAGTATATGAGGAGATGCTGTGAGATCTGGGACTCTTCAGCCTGCAAGAGAAGGCTTGTGAATCTTATCAATGTATACAAACACCTGATGGGGATTAAAGAAGATGGAGCCAGATTCTTCTTAATGGTGTCCAATCAAAGAAAAAGAGGTAATGGGCACAAACTGAAATGTACTGAATTGCATTTAAACATAATAAAAAAACATTATTTACTCTTAAGGATGGTCAAACCAAGTTACCCACAGAGGTTGTGAAGTCTTGGAGATACTAAAAATGCAACTGGACATGGCCCTAAGCAAACTGCTTAGCTGACCCTGCTTTGAGTAGGGAGGTTGGACTAGATGTTCTCCAAAGGTACCTCCTGACCTCAACTTTTCTGTGGCTTTGATTCTGTTTTCCTAGTATTCCTACACTTTGCTTTCTATAGTGTGAAAATACACTGCATTTCAGGATCATAACAGCCAAAAATGCATATGTTTCCATATTCACAAGCAGTCTACACAAACAGAGCAGCAGATGTCTACAGACATGCATTACTGTGCATTTCTGACCACTTGAGAAGTGTACCACAACCTCTGTTCTTTGGCTGAGAGAGAATTTTCCCAAATCCCTATACAGCAGAAAAGCAGTTATCCTTTATTCATTGTTTTTCAGTCAAAGAAAAAGAATAAAAGAGTGATGTGCATGTTGCATGTACCAGGAATGTTGGGAAGCAAAACGCCAGCAAGCAAACCACATCTGTACTCCTGCTATATCATTTTACAGTGCTCATGGATGGAATGTGCTAAATCAGCACAGCCTAATTGGCAGCTGGAGAGTCAAACCCAATTCAGCGTTCTGCCTTTTCCCTGGGTAACTCAAAGAATGGCTGGCTGAGCAGCCAAACACCTCCTCCCGCGCCAGCTCGTGGGCCTCCAGGCTCTGCTGGCTGGCTCAGAGGGAGCAGATGGGAAGAGGTTGCTGTTTCTGTGGGAGAGAGGGAGGGAAAAATCCCTGGTTGCCAGTGGGGTGACAAGTCTTCCTGAGCAAGGGAAGGGTGCTACTGCCCTGGCGTGTTGAGGAAGGCAGGTGTTTATGTAGGAAGGGTGAAGATATGCAGATGGTGTCAGGAGAGCGGGTGGTCTTTAAGGTGGAGGGACATGGGATAGCTCTCTCTGGGGTACTACAAAATGGATCCACTTGCCAAGATCACTCTACGCAAGTGCACATCCACAAATCCCTCCTAACAGCACTTGCAATTAAATGTCTTGTTACTAACATTGCAGTCCTAATCCCCCGCCTTGTCCACCAGGTGTGAGCATACCTGCTCCCTGCCCAGGTGCAATGCCCATCTTCTCTGGTATTTGCACTGCTGCAGCCACCCTGCCATGCAATCCTGTGTGCAGGGAGACTGCACGGACAGAACCGCCCATCTGGTAAAACTCTACCAAATCTGAATGTTCCTTCCTTAAGTACTCTCTTCTTTGACACACGATACTGCTTAAGCATCACCAGTACTTTAAGTGAATCCTGTAAATAAGAATAGGAATAAGGGACATTAACATTTTGTCCAACCTAATGACTGTTAATAACTTTTCCTAGCAGTCTCCTGCCTCTCAAGTCAATTCTTCAGGTGAATTTTACCTTATCATGTTCTTTATCTATGGAAAATTATGATGTAATTTTTCACATACACAAATATGCCTACAGGCACAGGTACATGCAATACTAGACACAAGAGTCATGGCATTGGAATTTATATTAAAACTTAGTAACTTGACTGACCCAAGAGAGAATGTGTTAGATACTGCCATTCAGAGGAAAATGTATTTGACGCAGATTCTATGCACTCACTATATCATAACTGCACACACATATACAAACTACTGTGCTAGCCTTACCACTCCTAGATGGGGTAGTACATTTGCTGAATGCATAAAATTGTTTGCAAAAAAAGGCAAACTCCAGGTCCTAAATCCAGCTTGCTTATAAGACAGGCTCACAAAGCTGATTCCCTACTGAGTCTGAAGTGAGGGGCCCATCTGCTCTTCTCAACTGGAGATATATTTTCACAATGAAAAACAGCTGCTTGAAAAACTATAAGGGACAGTAACTTAGAATAATATAAATGAAGACAAGTTACACCACGAAAGTAATTTCAAGACCCATGCAAGTCTGATAAACCAGTAGGCCTGCCTGAGATGTAAATACCCTGTCCAACAAGTGGCTCCGCATTAGCAACCCTAATCCCCTAGGATCCACAGCTCCAGGGAATATTTTCTATCCCACAAGGAAATTATCCACCTCTAAAAGCTGCAAGATGCGAGACAGATGGGTAATTGATGCCACACACTGAAGACATTGAGCGCTTTTATGTCTATCCATCTTGTTCCACAGAACAACCGGTATGGTAGACAGGGTGATGCGACCTCAGCTGTCAGGGAAGGGAGACTCTAGGCAGGAGATGCCTGGAAACAGCTGGGAAACCTCTCCACACGTTGTAACCCATGATAAGCCAGCAATAAAAAAATACTTTGTAAACCAAGTAAGTATTCGGATTTAGTGTTGACTTTCTTTCCAGTGACCCCTGCGGCACTGTACAATGATGGGAAAGTGTCACAGTGGTCATTTTACAGGGGGAAACTGGCAGCATGTTTAATGGGAGTAATGGAAATGAAATCCAAAGCTGCAACCTTGCCTCTGTCTGTCGTAATCCAAAGAGTTCTACTACTAATGTCGGTGGAGCCAAATTTCACTCAGACCTTCTGACTACTGTACACTCCTTTGTACATTCCTTTTTGTCCTTTTTTTAGTATGAATTTCATTTTGATTTTTAGGATAGGGGAAGAGCTATTCCCCAGCATTCCTCTTAGCAATGTCCATCTCCTTGTTACAAACACACTCACTACATACCAGCGAAACAAACCCCTCTCCTGCACTTTTGACTTCAGGAGTCCTAGAGTGGATATAGAGACAGATGAACACTGTGAGAAGCTGAGAGTAGGAAAAAAACATGACATTTTAAAAAAAAGAAATCTGCAAAATGTAGATGAATTGGGTTTGTCTGTATTTAAACTGGCAATGTGCACAGGTAGCAATGCAACGTTTCTCCTGATATTCCCCTGAATACATTGTCTCCTGGATCTGCTGGAATCAGTTGTAGGAGCACAAAGACAATTCTGTGCCCATAATCATTCAGATTGAGGCCTGATGTGAGGCACATGATAATGGCAGCATCACTACGCCTTGGCCATGATGCAGCACCACTTCCATTACTTTGAAGCTTATAAAATATTGTGGGTTTTTTTTTTGTTCTATCCTAACACTAATTTCTACTGTAAGTTCTGTCCCATGGCTGACTCTCTGACTCCATCTTTGACTCCTCTCAAAATCCGCTCACATCTTTCTGTTCCCTGAACCCACCACTCAATCATTCTGTCTTCAAGTTTCCATATAGCGCAGTTCTAGTCACAGCACAGCTCCAAGGCCTCCTTCAGCTCCACGGACCCCCTTGCCTGCCCATAAGTGCTTTAATCCTTCCTGGAGTCATTATAATGTTTAAACACAACTTCACTTAGGCAAAATGTTCACAGAGACTGTTTATTACTCGGATAAGGACTTTGCAAAAAGTCCTGGATTGGGCTCACTGAGACTCTGCACCTCTGGAGGAGACCATTTCACAGATTCAGGCAAGGTTCTAAGAGACTAAACCTGGTAAGTGAATAAAAGGTGTCTCTTGAATTAGTGTCACAGAGGGACACTGACTTCTCCTGTCTCCATAACCAAGCAGCACAACTCTCTCCAAACAGAAAACCAAACCAAACAAAAAATCCCACTCAAACCAAATCCAAACCATGCCAGGTCAGCAACTGTACTTAAAGACCCCTTGTGCCCCTAAAGGTACCATCATGCCTTTGAGTAACAGAGAGCTGCATCATGTCAGCAACAGCTAATTAAATTCAAGCTACCACGGTGCTTATTGCTTTGTCACAACTGAGGAAGGTGAAACAGGTGCTGATCTTTTCTCTCTTGTGACCTATGACAGGACTAGAGGTAATGGCAGGAAGATGAGCCAGGGGAGGTTTAAACTGGATATTAGGAAGAGGTTCTTTTACCCAGTGGGTGGTGGAGCACTGGAACAGCTCCCCAGGGAAGCAGTCATGGCACCCAGTCTGCCAGCATTCAAGAAGAACATGGACAATGCCCTCAGTCACGTGTTGTGAATGTTGGGAGTGTCCTATGTAGCGACAGGAGTTGGACGCGATGATCCTTTTAGATCCCTTCCAACTCAGGTAATTCTATGGTTCTATGATTTTGAAGCACAGAAGACAGCCTCACTCCATACCTGGCAAGCGTGGGGCAGCTTCATCACTCACCTCCACTGGGAAAAGCAGCAGCCTCCACCACTATCTCTCCTCACAGGCAGAGGAGTGGAGCAACTCTGTTTGGCTGGTGCAAGGACACATGTGACAATGGCTTGACCTGGTGAGGCTCCATCCAGCATCATATGCCATCAAATATAGTGGGCATGCAACAGGCTGTTTAAAAGCCACAATGAGGAGACAACATGCTCTTCAGTGACAGGTGGCTGTATACAAGTTCATGCATAAAATTAGAAGCAATCCGTAATTTCCATTCTCCCATGGAATTGAAAGGAGGATGATTATTATAGAAGCAATTGCTAAGGCTCTATATCAAAAGGTCAACCTGAAATTTCATTACCTTCACTCCTCAATACATACTCACAAAACAAAGACTAAAACATTCACATTTCAAGAGCTTGTAGCATGTCATGCAGTGACAAATGAGAGCCCAGAATCACTCACTTGTCGTTGTAAAACTAGAAGGTCTGTTCGTAGGTATATTTGAAGTTAAAGAGGTCTAATAAAACCTGGGTATATTTTCATGTCAACTGTTTCACGCACTTCAGCAAAACAGCTTGTACTTTTTCTTATTGAAAAATTTTGCACCCTATTAACCTCTCTCTATTGTATCAGGAACATGAGCACAGCAACATTTTTCTCCTGTGCAGGAACCAGAGGCTGGATCTGTGACTGGGGACTAATCCTTTTCTTTGATTCTTTCAGTCTCAGTACATTTGCAGAATGTAATCAACTTACAAACCACATCCTTGCAGGATTAAAATGTGAACTGCTACTAGCAGTAAAAGACCCACCACTGAAACAGGAACTTTAAACTGGCATTGTCCCTTTAATACAGAGAAAGCTTCTTCTGAAATAAAACCCATAATATCTATTGGTTTCAATTTAAAATTGCTAAATGTTTTGTGATAGTGATAAGAGAAAACAGAATTAACCTGTTTCAGTTAACAGCTTTACCTTCTAGAAAATACCATCAATGAGGAAATGATATACTAGTTCAATATAATGCTCAAGTATGACACCCCACAAGAATATCAGTGAAATTTTAGGTGGTGAACACTGTAATATTGAACATTATATGAAACTTAAAAAAAAAAGAGGGAATCTTCAGTGCATTAAAAGCAATTACCCGCTAAACTAAGATCCACGACATGACAAACTACAAAACAGGAATGCTTTTCCTTGCTTGAACTGCTTCATCCACTCTCAAGCTTCAAACAGAAGTCTAACTTAGAGCTTCTGAATTTCATGACCTTCTAACACAATTTGCTTAGTTCACACCAAAACCCTGCAGATAAATATAGCAGCCATTACTTTGATAGCATAAGCCAGTCTGGACCTGTTGAATACGTTCTGTTACATCGCAACAATACACCATAGGCCATGTACTGTGATTATCTCAACCTAAAATATACATTTACTCGTGACATCAAGCACAGGGGATTTTTTAAGCAATGGTTGTAGTTCATTATTCAAAACTAGAGGAAAATAAATCTTAATTTTCTCTTTAGAAGATCTGACATCAAACAAAGCATTAAGACCTGGTAAACAGCTGAATTTTGGTCATTTCAGCAGATATTTTGGCAGGAAAAAGTAAGAGGAACAGGACAGAAAAGTATTTGTAACATCCAAGGCTTCCTACAAGCTGAACTGGATGACATTCGCTATTAATTTGACCTTACTTATCCCTGATGAGGTTTTCTAAATGACTGGATGAGGGATAGGAGCATGGTCTGAGAAATTTGGCTCACCCTGCCTTTGTATCAGCAGAACCCCCAATTCTCAGTGGAGATGACAAAAATCACTCTGCTCCAGAAGAAAGAAAATATGTTAGTGGTAAACTGGGGGGTCTTTTAAAAACTGGCTATGGATATTCAGAAAAATATATCATCACTTTCAGACTCAATTGATCTCTACAAAATCCTTTTAAATAAATTAAGAGAAAAGAGAAGACAATCCTAACCCATGGGTATTACTGTCTCCAAGTGACCTGCGGTACAGCCAAGATGGACTCAGGTTTTTCAAAGGACAAAATCCCATCATCTCTAAATCTATCCAAAATGCTGAATATCTAATCATGCATATAATGCATTTTATAGTGTTATCATAATTCCATACTCCAAAAAAAAGGAACAACTGAACAAGAACATCCTGACCTGAAATTTCAGTCGCAATAGGTTTTTATAAGGACATATACATGGCACTCCTGTGCCCAGCACTACCATAGAACTAAAAAATCTTTAACACATGTATGCTAACAATAGTCCTGTAAGGCAAGGGAGTATTATTGCCACAAAAGATTCAGGTCTGCACTACAAGAGGGGTGTTACCTCATCATATGGCATTGTTTTATACTATTGAGAGAAGACGATCCTACAACAATCTCCAAAATACCTCTCAGTATTAACATTGCACAGGGAATTGAGATGCAGTATGATTGTATTGTCAATGAGGACTGTAGGGGAAACAGAGATTTATAACGTTCTTTCCCAAGCACCCATCAAATTCTTTTTCTCCAGTCTTCTTATTCAGACCTAATATTGAAACCTTGAAACCTCCTCTGGGTTTTATCTACCATCTACATAGGACCTATATCAAACTATTACTGCAGTAGTAATGCAGGCCTGATTCGTCTATAATTAACAGTTTAAGACAAGACAGAGGAACTCATCAGGAATTCAAACCTCCTGAAGTTTTCAATGAAGAAGAAGAAAGAACTCACAGGCAATTAATACGGAACCCTATTTTCATTTGCAGTCTATGGTAGGCATCTTTTGCCTCAGTGAATCTATACTCTGAGAGAAGAAAAGGTTCTCACTTTAGTTACAGAAAACCGCCTAAACGCTGACTGAGATGGGTGCTCTGTCTGAAGTGTCAAAAGCTATGACAAAAGCGAGTTCACTTTTAAAAGTTGTGTTCATATTTGAATAGCATGGTTTTATATTAAGGATGAAAGTAAAACGTATTGTGGTTGAAGTCTCGCATGTGTTTGGGAATGTAAAACAGAACACTTGCAGAGGAGACGCTGGCAGAGTCTCAGTTATAACAGGCAAGTTATTTCCATTACAATATAATGCAGATATTTCAAATATTTCCAACATTTAGAATTTTTGTACAATAGCAATCCTTTTGAAAATCCAGTATACTAGCCAGATATACAAGTTCTAGTACACATTTTTACATGCAGCTATAGAATTTCAGACTCCAATAAGAGCCAATTTTTACTACCTTATGTCTAAAACAGTTTTCCTTTCAAAATATCAATGCATATTTATAATCTTTAACTCCTCGTTTTCTCAGAATAAAAACAAGTTAGGGTTTTGGTTTTTTTTCCTTAGAAGTGGTAAATACTTCTGTTTTATGAAATATATGCTAAATAAACTGCTTTCTAAATGTAAATTCCACAAATTAGGTATTAGTATCCTGGGATTTTCCTCCAGAATAACAGTTTTACACAGTACATGCAATTTCTTCTTCAACACAGCTAACCATTAAAGTAACATTAACTTTTAATACAAATATAATAAGGCATTCATGGATATTTCCTATGTAAAAATGGAACAAAGAATCTTGAAGCAAACAAAACTTAAAGTTAAGATCTCTCCCTATCCCTATTAACAGACCAAATTACCAATAAAATAATTTCAGCATTTAATTCCCTAAACAATGAAAAACTTACCAATGTTCAATGAAAGGAAAGAAAATTGAGTATGTTTAACAGTAGTTCACTTAGCACTTGATGAAATTAAAAGTAAACCTGCTTATCTACCTCTGAAACCAGGAGCTATTGAATATGACTCTGCTTTGTTTTCTCTACGTGCAAGGAAGTATCTAAATAATTGTTCTACACCACCCACACTGTCACAATTTTGCCAGATCCCAGTTTTACTCTTGCCATTTCACAGAGAACTGAGGCTCAACTTTAGTCCTATGCAATCAAGTTGAAACTTCCCTTGTTGTCACCAGAGCACCAGAAATCCCCAGTGGATGGTTCACACCACCTACCAGAGATACCTCTGGATGAATATCCTTTAGAGGTTGCTACCTCTTTCCATCGACTGTGGAGGAAGATTACAGAAGCTTTCCCTAGGCTAGATGCTTAACTTTAAAATACCCTGAGCCAGATTGACCCCAGTCTGACCAGGCGAGAGATCTGGCACCCATCCCAAAGGAACCACGAAGCACAGCAGCCATCTAGGGCTGGGTGGTGGGTGTTCCAAACTGTCACTGGGTTAGCCTTCGGTGGGGAATGGACCAGTCCTACAGGAACATTTGCAGCTCTGACTTCTTAGAAACACAAGTGGTGCAGCAACAGCTCCGCAACTACGTAAGGAAGGCCACAGAGGGAGGTGAGGTACAACAGCCACCTGATAAAAAGGGTGTGCACAGTTCTCAAAACTGACCCCCAAACCTCAAATTAGTTTTATCCTTCCATGCTTATCCAAAAACACTTACTGTGTCTCCTTTTTGAAGGCTATTTCCTCTCCCAATTGGCAGTGTGAAAAATGTTTGAACAATGGCTTTGAACCACCTGATCCACTCCGCTACTGACAGCAGTATTTTTGTACTGTAGGTAATGGACATTAACGACACCAAAACTATCCTGCAGTTGCCTCTGTTGTTTCCTGTAAATGACTTTGGATCACATGACATCAATGAGGCCACTCCTTTACAGTACCAGTTTTTCATATGAATGAAAGTAACTTACTTGACCCCAAACGAGAAAGAAGAGATCTTTAGGACTAGCACAGCTATTCCAGCCAACTCAGGCTGAGAACACCTTGTGATCAGGTAATTAGAGGACTGAAAAAAGCCTTGCATCAATGCCAACTTTCTTAT
This sequence comes from Tapera naevia, assembly GCA_033556795.1. Lineage (NCBI taxonomy): Eukaryota > Metazoa > Chordata > Aves > Cuculiformes > Neomorphidae > Tapera > Tapera naevia. The sequence goes on from JAUMJJ010000075.1 coordinate 434,833, forward strand.
ATCTAAACTTATACATATATCTCCATATATTTAAGAAGAATGAAAGACATTCTATTTGCTCCAAATATTTATGAGATGTGAAGAATCTCTCACTTCATGAGCGTACTGAAAAATAAACAAATTTTGTAACGTATATTCTTCTGGTGGCTGTTCATAAAGCTTTGAATGATCTACTAGTCCTTCCTGCCTATGGACAGGCTGTAATTGCTGCCTTTCAGCTGGAGTGAACCTCCAGTCTGGTGCCTGACCTTGCAGTCACCCCCACTTTGACCTTTTATATTGGTTTAGCAGACAAGAAGGTTTTATAAAATCTGTGCCTAATGTGTTTTGGCAAAGTACAACTCGATACTATGTTGTTTTTGACAGGCTTCTCCTAATTCTGGCCACTTTCTGTAGTTTCACTTGCTGTGACTATTCAGTATTCCAGGGACTGAAACGTGCAATTGGTACACTGCTCGTAAAATGAAAATCCCTCAAAGCTTCCTTCAGGTCAAACGACATAGACCCCCTGCCCTTGAGCTGATCTTTTCTCATTCTCGGTCTGCTGGACTTTAATTTGGAGGCAGAGACTGGTTCCATGTGTCAGAGGACAGGCTGTCAGCTCCCAGTGAGGCTCAGGTCTGGCACAGACCCCAGCAGAGACCTCAGCAGCAGGCATGATAGCTGAGACATAGGACAGAGCTGGAAAGGTTGGGGCTTCCAGAGCAACTGGGATGAGAAAGCTGGCAGATTTGAAGATAAACAAGATCTGACATAGATATTTTGGCAACTGTTTGATCATAGGTTTGGAAAAAAAAAGATCATCTAAAGTTTTCTCAACAAGAAAAGCCACATTGAAATCAACATAGCGACAGAGAGGAATGCAGATTATTGCAAAGATTCAGGATTTCTAAGTCACCAACTCCAGAAAAAAAGGTGAAGCTGACGCTTGCTGACACCTTCTTACCATTTAATTTGGGTTATGCAACCACATCTGACTCAAACTCTTCCAGAGGCAAATGCACCGTTCCTGCCCTCTCTTCCCACTTTGAGTCAAAGACAGGTACCAACTCAAACCCACACAGGGAATTTTCTCTCCTCCCTCCTCCAACGAAGTAAAAAAGAAATACATGTTATGTTACCCAAGGAGAGATTAATCCAAGTACAGTTTTCTAAAGCAGGGATATCTCTGTCACCTCAAGGCCTTTTCTGTAACCAGCAAAGGCAGGCTACTCTAGAAAGGAGTTCACCCTCCGTGCATCATAAGATGGGATGTGTTTACTTCTAAATGAACAAAATTGGATGATGTAAATTCCCACCAGAGTATGTAATTTTTCACATGCCTTCTTTCCTACACAAGGTCAAGACAACTGCAAGGAGCAAAACAGCTGCCAAAACAAAGCTAAAATCAAACTGATCTGCAACAGTTCAGGGCAATTACTGGCTTCAGTTGTGGTTGGGAATTCCTGTGGCAGCAAATAAGAGCTTGCACTCTGAATTTCATGTTGGAATCTGTGATGGGAATGTGACAAAGCAACTGAATTCCTCGCCTGTGTTGTTCCTGTGTCAGAGGATTTCTTTCCTTGACTGTGTTTGTGGCAGTTCAATGCTGACAGGAGAGTATACACAGACTGTGTCAGGGATAAGAATCAGCTGCTATAACTTGTTGTGTTCAAATGCTAGGGCAGATGGCTCTAGCTCTTTTGTACCAAGCAAAGCTATGGAGATAAGAGCCAGAGGGGAAATGCAGTACTTTAGGAGCTTCTTATAGCCTCACTCCTCTATTCCCTTGATCCTCATTAAATGTTTGCTCAATCCATCCAAATTATTCAACTATTGTTTTCCCATCTTAGTGCTTTTGCAGGGACTCAGACAACGCAACCATTCCTGACACTCATCTGGGATCCTCAGCAACATATTGCAGAAGAAAGACTGCCACATAGTACAAAACAAAAGAGGCAGAAATGGTGGAAGATATGGGGGCATCCAGACTGTAGTCCACAAGACTGAGAAACTCTCTTTTCCATGCCCAGAAATGAACCAGAAAGGCTAAAAAGCAGATCTGAATGAATGCTACATTGCAGATTGCTTACAATTTCAAGGAGTAGTCTTCATTTGTCATAAAAAAAAAGTGAGCTGGAGTTGCTACAGAATCCATGAAACAGAACAATTTTAAAGCCTTGTAAAGGTTGGCTGAAGTTATTTGTGGATATTGCAAAACATGCAGGAGATGGTAACATGGACAGACAGCCAAGAGGATGCAATTTCTATCTATTGCCCCCTAATCTCATCCTAGGAAAGTTTCCAGTGAACAAGGATCCAAATAAAAAAAAAGACTACCTGATAAAATAAAAAAAAAGGTTGTTGGTAACTGAATGGGTGCTTAGGGATCTCATGCCTCTGCGCATTTAGTTACCTATGGCCTAAGAATTAGAAACTGATGGACCCTGGCTCTCCAGAAAAGCTCTTGGCCGACTACAGTTGGGTAAGGATCAATTAAGAAAAGATCAAATAGACAATAACCACCATTCGTTTAAATTACGCTATTGCATTGGAATTCATCTGTCTCTAATAAACCCATTTAAAGTCAAATTGAAAACAGTTATATCTATTAAAACATAAAATATTAATGCTGTTTTACCTACACAATAATTGAAACAGTACATGCTTGTTGTTAAAGTTTTAAAACAATTAAAATATCTAAAGTGGTTTATTAGGAACAAGTTAAATGGAAGACAGTGGTTAAGCACCTAGAATAAGGACTGTTAAAACACATTCTGACAGCACTAGTCTCTTCTGCAAATACAGAGATAATGTATCTTTCTTGACAGTTTATTTAAATATTTTTGGTTCACTGAATAACTCATTCCAAGTTGAAACTAACAAAGAGTTGAGGAAAAAGCACCAAAAAGCTTCAGAGACAGACTGCTTTCTAATTTCATCTTGTGAATCAAAGCACAGGTTGAGAGGATGAGCGCTGTAATTCTAAAACACTGATGGCAGTTATCAGAAATAAACAGATAAGTAATTAATTTAGAAGAGTTTTTATCTAATTATTCACTTTTTTAAATTATAAAAATTGCAGAAAAAGGTACGTAAAGTCAAAATATATTCCACATATATAAGGTAGCTCTGACTCTAAAAACATTTTAAGAATGTTCCTTTTGAACACTTCCACTCTGACGTTTTGTCCTTATGCATGTTGGGACTTGAGCAAGTAGGAGAAAATTATTATCCAGGGAGAGCTGCATTATTCTTTTTTGCTGGTTTCTTTTACGGAAACGTATCGATCAAGGTTCTGAGTGAACCTGGTGTTTCTGGGTTGCAAAAGACGTGCGGACTGCAAGTTGCCACTTGACAGTTTGCAGAAAGGGAGGGTTTTGATCACAGAGCAAAACTGCTGCTGCAGAAGATGCCTTGTATGGGGGGGGGAGGGGTTAACTGCAGCACAACACGGCCTCTCTCCTAGTCCTCAAGCAGAGACAGGCAGGTGCAGAGACCACAGAAGAAGCTGTATTTGACCAACAGAGTCCTAGGAAGGGACAGAGACCACAGCTCTATGCTGTGAATACATAAGGAGTAGGTTTAGCTATTGCAAAGCGTAAGATGACTCAGCTGTGTAGACCACATGCTTAACACGAGTATAGTACTCCTGACATCAAAGCCCTGCTCTGCCACCAACCTGAACTCCAGCAAAGCCACAGGTTTTCTACAACCTCCACATTAGCCAAGAGATTTTCTATCTTGATTTTTCTTTGTGAAGTGATAGGAGCAATGTTTCCCTACCTTCCCTTCAGTCATGCAAGAAAAGCAATTGAGCTGAGGTCTGAAGGTAACTTTTCACTACAGAAAATGCCATATACTTAAAGGAAATTGACTACAAAGTTAGTGCTAAAAAGGAAAAGGAGGCAAGAGGAGGTGTTAAAGACTACTTCACTCCTCTCTTAAAGCAGATTCAAACCTGCACATCATCAGTACAGCTAAGAAAAAATAACTCCACCTTGGTAAAAAAGAAAATGAAGAAAGCCAGTGTGAAGGATTCCTCTTTTAGAGATCAGGCTATTGCAAGACGTGCTTTCTGTTAAAATTCTTCAAGCTATAAATTTCAAATATCATAGGTCCTTTATTACTCCGAAAGCACAAATTTATGCTGCTTCATTTGTATCCAGGAAAAAAAAGATTCACCTGACACTCAGTAATGCAGGCATTTTTTAGCTCTGCATTATTACTGCATAAGAGATATAAAGTACCATCACTGGGAAAGCTTTGAATGCTGTGACACAGCCAACAGCCTCCTGAGTGCATTTCCTCGAACAGAGCTGCATTTCACTTGCTGCATCGGCATTTCTCTGAGCATTGTGCTGGAAATGAAGGGCTGGCAGGCTCCCTTGCTGGAGTGCCTGGCTGCTATCTGCAGCGATGCAATGTCTGGAGACACTCTAAACAGCTTTCTTAAAAGATGCCACTTCACAAAAACTTCAATACATAAATGAAGTTGGGTCATGTCAAATGTTGTTTGGGCACAAGAAAAATATTACTGTTGTGACAGAGTGAGTCTACCTGAATTGTATGATCTGGCACCAGAAAATCCCAACCCCTCCAGTACCACAGGGAAAGAAACAGCAGCAAGAGTTACTGTTATCAGTGGTGGGATGCAAGTGCTCAAACTACACTGGTGTACTTTATTTTCACTAGCATAAAATGGAAATTATTCAGAACCTTACCTGTATAAACAACCTTCTCTACTTCAATTCTTCATGCCAAAAAATCAAAACAAGAGGCTTTACTCCACATCATGCAACTACAGTGAGATTTTTCTTGTTCCTGAGATGCTGCAGAGGAGAGGAGTGTGCGCTCAGACACCACATCACTCCCCATGCACTCAGGTGCCCACCTGGTTTTCGGTGGTCAGGAGGAGGATGCATGGTTTGTTGCACCCTCTGTCCCCTCAGCTCCCAGTGCAGAGAGACAGTCATAACCTTGAAAGTGGACATCTTGGGCAGCCCCAGCTCCTCCCTGCTTCCACAGGGGACTGATACCCATCAGTGTGGGGCATCCAACACAAATTTGCTCACTGCTCTTGTGAGTTTGAGCATCATGATGGCTGCAGTGCTAGCTATGTGTCACAAGATGTCTGAACTCAAGAAATCTTAGTTAATTCCCAGGTCCTCAGTGAGGAAACAGAAGCTGCTGAAACATGCTGGCATCCCAAGGCGAAGCAGGAATTAGCTGTTTTGTTCTTGTTTGTATCTTGTTTGCTTCTTCCAGGGTGGCCTTGTGTGTTTTAAGCACAAGGAGTTTTACAGACACAAACAACATTCCTGGGTCTTTGCTGCTATTTCTGGTGCGTGGGGAGTCATCCCTTGCCAACACCTAAGCTGCTCCTTAGTATCTCCTGAGGTCAAGCTCTACCCCACAAGATCATCAATTATCTCATTAACAATCATCATTTTAAGGCAGTATTTAGTCTTTAGGGTAGGTAAAAAGTCACTGGGGGAGATGCCATGAGATAACACAATGGATAATGAGTGCACCATAACAGAGCACTACAAAGCAAGTCGGGTAGTGGCAGAGCACTACTACAGAACAGGTATTCCTGATCTAGAATTTATAGAAATGTTAGGAGTTCAAGACGAATTACTCTAAAAAGCCATAGGATTTATTAGATGGTACTAAACTTTAAAACAGTGTTTTGACCTATCACATACAAAATACAACAGATATGCAGCTTTTTAGGGTAGAACATGTTCCAGAGATGTCATAAATATTTTCTTCTTAGTTTCTATTAGAAGCTACATGAGTTTTCTGCAGGCATTTTATGCCTATAGAATTTATTTGAGATCCTTGTATGTTAGTCCAAGGGTGGTCAAAAACCACTTGAAAGGCCTTATGATGACATTTTTTCCTCCACTGTTAAATCCTTTCAAAAGGTGAAACGCTCTCCACGAATGGCTGGCCAGCTGCCCAGAACAGTAAAGAGATGAAGCACCTGCCACCTCCCTTCCTATTTCTGTAAGGAGAAAAGCGAAATCTCCTATCCTCAAAAGCACGAGGTGAGCTCCACAGAGAGGCTATTGTGTACAATTGCTCTGGGAAAGCATGGGGTGAGGACTCCAATGAACAATCAAGATGAACCAGGAAAAATGTCATCCTCAGACAAAAGGGAACTTCACCTAGAAAGAAAACCACAAGACCCTGAAAATTTTCTTTCAGTGCCCCTGAGCAATTTTGGAGTAGTGCTGTAAGACCTAAGAAGACACTGTCCTGCAGACACAACGCCTGCAAGGTCTCTTTCCTGTTGGAGGGACTCATTAGGGCAGGAGGACCTGCACTGTCTCTGCAATACACACCAAAGTCACAGCCACTTTAACAATTAACACAGCCTCCTCCCGGTTTGTTTTCTCTTGTGGAGACTAAGGAAAAGAAACTGGTCCAACATTACAACATGATACCATACACACACCCCATAATCTGTTATTCAAAAGAAACAAGATAAATCATTCAGATCTCAACGTTATTAATCCTCACCTTCTGTACTACCATTACCCACCGTAAAACATACAGTTTGTATTGTATTAAAAATTTTTTATATGTGACTTCAATTTTCTCTTTTTTTAATTAGCAGGATTAAGCAGGTTTAGGGGATTTAATTAAAACTAACTGAAATAACTGTCTGAGGGTTTTAAGGATTAAATGCGTTTCCATTCATAGGCTAAAAGGGGTACAAGCAGTTAGCAACGCAGAGGTTGCAGGGAAGGTCAGACACTTCACTGAACACCGTCTCTTGCCAAAAAGTCAGCAAAAGTGACACTGAAAGCTTTTTCTGCCAAAAGAAAACAGGCCAAGAAATGGTTGAGTTGATGATAATGAAAAGGATATTCTTTTATTTTCCAACAGCCAGGCAATCTGAATTGGAGGTCAGTCACTCCAGCTGTGTGCTGTTTCACTCTTGAAAGGCAGAAGGATGGAGCAAGTCTTATGAAGAGTGGCTGAGGGAACTTGGGTTGTAGTGAGGTGGGTGTTGGTCTCTTCTCTCAAGTGACAGGCGACAGGACGAGAGGAAATAGCATTAAGTTGCACCAAGGGAGGTTCAGATTAGACATCAGGAAAAATTTCTTCACCAAAAGGCTTTATCAGGCACTGGCAGGGGCTGCCCAGGGAGGTGGTTGAGTCCCCATCCCTGGATGTATTTGAAAGATGGGTAAATGAAGTGCTCAGGGATATGGTTTAGTAGTGGACAGGTACAGTTGGACTTGATGACCTCAAAGGTCTTTTGGTCTTTTCCAACTAAGCAATTCTGTGATTCTATGATTCTACGTGCACAAGCATGCCCAGGTACCATGAGCACCGCTCTCTGACACCTCATACCCTCTGCAGAGGGATAGGATGAAAGTTTAGTTCCAGTGAGTGGAACACAAGCAGCATGTTTTCAACCAGCAAAAAGACAGTTTGCATATCTCATGTAATTGCCTTGTGGACCTCATTGTTACAGAATATGGAAGAGATTAAATGAGTCAAAAATAGATTAGACAATGGTAGAGGATGGATTCATCAACCGCTGTAAAACAGAATGGTTTGGATGCAAATCATAGTTCAGTGAGTCTTTATAATATTGATTACTGAAAATTGGAAGAGTGTAACAAAGAAATATCTCTACATTTCCTCTGGGTTTTATATTCTTTGGTCCAGCCCTGCTGTTATTGTAGTCTTTGCACAAGTGAAAATAACCTCTCTGTGGTATTAGAAACTGCAGCAGGACCGCCAGGAACTACTTTGTATTAGGCACCAACTCTGTTAATGGCCCTGAAAAAGGCATTTGGCCTCTGTTCTCTTTCTGTAGTCACCATCCTGCAAGCAATTTGAGGCAACTAATTAGCTAATCTTATATATGTCTTAAACATGAAACATGCTATCTATCATCAGCTGGTCTATTGTAACAAACCAAAAGAAAAACACTTATTAAAACCCCTACTTTTTTAGGCACTTGTACAGAATTAGTTGTTACAGCTTCTAGCACAGCAATCTGGCATTTTCAAAAAAAACTCGGTATTAAAATGCCATATTGAAACAGTATAGCCTTGAGGGTGAGAGGGAGTAACTGATGACATAGCCAATTCTACTCAGCTTTTACACTAGCTTCAAAGACATGATATTAAGTATACATGGATACAAGCCAGGTGTCACAAACTCCCAACGATATTAGTTATGCGGTACCTTCCAGACGGACCTTATCTCAGAGACTGAAGAAAGCAGATGCAACTGTATCGTGATCTGTAGCAACAGCAGCTTGTGGTAATCACTGCATTATTTTTAAACTACCTAATATGGATAGCTGTAACATTACAGGTGCAATAGCACAAAGCTTAGGATGAAGTAACTATGAAAGCACTTACCGAGTTCCTTAGGCAAGCTTACCCATCTACCCCAAGTTCTATACTCATGCTGGTGGCAATGCATAATCAAAGCAGTCCAAAATTACATTGTCTATATGCAAATACTATCACAGCAGTCAAGGAGAAATGGCCTTACTATCTAGGACAAGTAATCTGAAACTACCTTTCCAGTCCAAATTAATTGTCTGGGTATTCTCTGTAGTCACAAGAGCTGGAATTACCAAGCACAGACCCAAAGCTGACACTGCGTGTGTGTAAGAATCAATATCTAGTTCCAGACACCAGATTTTCTGGGCATGAGATGTGAACTACATTTGTACCTCCATCCTTCATTCAGGTTGTCTGCTGTTTTAATTGAATAATGTAATAAAACTATCACTGTGCTACGTAAAAAGCCTTAACGTGGCTGCCAACAGGGCAAATTAAGAGACAAAAGGACTAGTAGTTATCACACGGTTTATTGACGAGAAAAAGTGTGCTCAAGCTATTATTACTATTATGCCAAAAGTTATAACAGGAAATCAATAAGGATAAGACAGAGAAATGTTAACATTCAACTCCAAGGCACTAAAATCTGCCATCCTTTACGCAAAAGGAAGAAGAGAACTGAACAGCTGCAGCGTCACTGAATGATGTCAAAAGGTACGTCTGTTACTTACAGAATAAATGTTGCTTCAGGAGTCATTTAGTGAACTTCAAGTATTTTAAACCAAACCTACCTTCAGTAGATTTCCTAGCATACTAACATGAGGCTGTAGGAAATGGAGTGTAGAAGCAAATCTGCCCAGCAGAGATCCCTCCAGCCCTGATGCTGACTGCAGCTGGCGACTCAAGCTGGCGACAGGCAGGTGGAACTTACATCTTCTGTGCAACTGCACATAGAGGTGCTCCCCTACGCTCCTGCCCTGTTCCTGACACTGCTTTTCTCTTGCCAAGCTCAGCTGCAGCACAGGCTGTTCCTCTCTCCCCAGCTCATTGCCTCCTGACCCCCAGGACCTTCTCCTGAATGTTGCCACTTGTTGTTGTCATTAGTACTTGGAAAGAAATATAATCATGCTACAGAATGGTAGTAGACCAGCAACTAAGACAGACGTCTCTGAATGAAAGCTCAGTTCATTCTCCTCAGGGTAAAAAAAAGACATTAAGAATGACTTTTATGCAACTGTGTTTCATCACTGAGGTTGCAGTGTAGCTCTTGAGAAGAAGTGAAGGAAAAAGATACACAGGAGTGGGTGAGGAATGGACACAAGGAAAGAATGGATGAGGACAGTGAGGACGAGAGTAGATATAAACTGAATGTAGTAAAAGGAAGACAAAAATTAGAAAGAGTTGGGAAAAAAAGAAAAAAAAACAAAAAAAAAATCACCATGATGCTATTAAGTAAAAATAGACTCCAACTGCTGAACTTCCAGATCTTCCTTTTCATCATATGCTCTCCAAAACCACTTTTTCTTATTTACTTAGCTATTATTAGTACATCTTCTTCACGCTTTATTAATGAAAAGGATCATTAATTTATCTGCTACAACTTGCGAATTAGTCCAATCTATTTATAGTGCATAAGAATACAGAAAACGGAACCGGTTCATTTTTTTCCAAGACATCTCCAAAATTTCTAATATCAGCTTCTGTAAAAATATGTAATATAAAAAAAAAGAAATCATGATATTAAAGTCTAAGCATTATATTAAGGTGTGCTTTGTCCATTGCTTCATTTCCATCTTATATTTCAGTATTTACACAACAATGTTAGAACAAAAGCGAAATGGCCAGTTAACATTTCTCAGTCGATACATCTGATTAATGAAATGACCATAATGGATTATTGAAAAATGATATTGTTTCATTTTCCCTCACATCATTATTAATTCAGCTTAATGCTGTTGTTTTTATGAATAGAAATACATAAAAAAACACACTGGAACTTTCAAACTCTCAAAATATTTCTCAAATACATATGACATACTCAGAATGTTTAATTTAATGCTATTACAGAAAGAAAACATAGTTCTTTGGGTGGCTTCACTTTTCTTTAACCTCAAGTAAGCAGTGAGCCAAATTCAGTTAGACAAATTTTATTTGACAATACCAATCTCATATTCTTATCTACTGCCACACAAAAATTATCATCCATTTGAGGAAGTTGTAAGACTGGACAACCAGAAGCTAGAACTTTTAAAGGAAAAAAAGCAGTGAGGTCACGCATGATCACATCTTCATTTCATTGTTCAGTCTCTGCTACCACACACATTAATTCACTTCTGCTTCATCATTTTCTCTGGCCTGTGCTGTGCCAGAGTCAAGGCACTGGAGTCACTTGCTAAATTACAAGGAAAGGTAAATTTAATCTAGGCTATTAAATTTATTTGGCGGGGGGAGAAACAGGCTCTCAGTACACATTTAGGATTCTTTTTAATTTCTCATGCATCCTCTACTCCCTGTCTTTTCACAGATTTTTCTATCATATATTAAATATATTAGCTTCTCTCTAGCAACAAGACACAAACATAGAAATTGACAGCTCAGGGTAGCTTTCAGCTTTTCCTTGATGTCCTCCATCTCAGCCATTGTTGATCCCACTTTTGCAACATTTAGGACATGCTACAAGCTCTTCAGAGTGACCCATGACCTAGCATATTTATTTATAAAGAGACAGAAACAAAGCTGAAAAAGTAATGTAAACTAATACATTCTCCCTAGGGATTAGGGCAAATAAAATAAGGAAAAAAAGGTAAAAACCAGGTCATAACTGAAGAAAATGCCCTAATCAAAGGTTTGCATTTAATGGAAACTAAGAAAGACCTAGTGTGCTCTGAAATGTTAATAGTTATAGGGTTGCAGAGTTCTGTTGCACAAAAACAGTGCCACAAGACCGTCAGAAAAAAAGAAGAAAGCAGAAGGCATTAGTAATAACTAGCCCTAACGTCAGTCTGAGGTGGGGTAAAGGCCTCTCAGTATGAGACTGTCATTGTTCATTGTCTATGGAGAGAAACCAGATGACCAACTTCAGATACATGCTGCTGCTTAAATAACTAAGTGAGATGAATACAAAGGTGTCACCAACTCTGCTCCATTTCAGTGGGACATTCTTAGATGAGAACATAAAAACCCATAGCTGTAAGGCAGCTTCAGGAAACATCTCTGCATGTATGTGCCGTCGACCCTCTGCAAGTCTGCGTTCCACTGTAGATCCCTGCAAACAAGATGATATAATTTTCTATTTTTCGTCCTTTCTGACACACGATTCCATCAACATTTCTCCCACAATCATTAATTAACAGCACATGCTAGCACTTCCCAGCATAATATTTAACATTGCATACAGAGAGGTCTCTGCCAAAGTTACACTGGCATGTTAGGCAACATTGGAAATATTCTCCCACCACAAAGCCTGCCACTTCCACAATCAACTCTTTTCTCTTGAGAAACTATTTTCCAGAACCTGCAAGAGCCTCAACTTTTTGGAGTATTTTCTTGTTCTTTGAAAGCTTCATTAAAACAACACATTAATACAATTTCTGGTTAAGTTCTCAATCTTATTTTTTCCAGGATGACATCCTATACTCTAGCACAACTCCAAGCTTCTGTTAAGGAAAAGCTAATGCCCATGGAGAGGTTACTCGTGCAGCTAACCATGACTAATGAAGCCACACCAAATCTGAAGGATGAGTAGCCTGGAGATATCCTATGCAGATGTTCCCCAAATCAAACTTACAGAGGTCTGTTCACAATAGGAGGAGGGGGGAAAGGCCTTCCACATAAACCCATGTCCTTCAGAACCCACAGGTTAAAAAAAAATATTGTCCTACAGCAATCCAGGTTTCTGGGAAAAGAGAAGCATGAGTCTCAAGGGTCGACATCACCAAAGTTTTATGTGAGACTTCTCTTCAACAGTAAGGAGGACAGAGGGGAGCAGAAGTCAGAAGGAACACAATAGGTGAAGAACAGGAGATACGGATTCCCTCTTACAAGTTGAAAAACACCTAATCACACAGTTCTCCCAGATGGTAAGGACTAGACTCAGTAAGGGACGAATGAATATTTTTGTACATAATGACAGCCTTCACTGGAGGGTACAAGATAGAAAGCAAAGTATGACCTCTTGGCAAAGAAGCTGTGTTGTGACTATGCTTCTCACCAGAAGCTGCTCTGAGTCTCGAAATCATCCTGGGATATACCTTATATAGGTATAGCAGGGCTATCCAACTTCACGTTACACCATATTTTAAAGTTTACTAATAAAGTGCAAAGGAATCTTGAAAAATCTGAATTGTGGTCAGTCACATACGTGACAAAACTCTACAAAATTTACATAAAGAACAAGTTTGTCTCACTGCCTTAAAAAGCTGTCTTTCACACTAGAGCAAATTCACATATTGAAAATTTTCCTAGCCAGTACACATCATCTGTTCCCATTGCCATTATTGCAAATATTTATATTTGAGGCACAGCAAGCTTCTACAGTTCAAAGACAAATCTAGACAAATCCAGACTAAAAAATGAGATCAAATAAAGCTCTGAACCAGTGCAATAACTTAACAATGGACTTTAGTAAGTTCAAGTGTTTAAAAATAGGATTTTTAATAAATGAAACAAAAATTTATTCTCAACTTAATAAGAAATATGCTACTGCAATGAAGTAATCATGTGGTGAAATATTAAAGTCTACTTAATGAAGAACAACAGACTATATCTAGTGGTTTCTTCTGGTCTAAAACTTGCTTACAAGCTCTGTAGGAACTCCTCTTGCAGAATAACTACCCTGGAATAAATAAACCCGTGTTTATAACAATATTTTGAGTGCACTACTAGGGCATTATTTGAAAAGCCACTGTCCGCATTACAGGCCTCATGTATCAGGCCATTCCTTTGCGGCACCCTATTTCTGCTGAAATCATTCAAGTTACAGTAACATGAAGGAAGAAAAAGATCCTGACGACTCAAAAAATTGAGCCTTTATTCAGAGCTAAGAGAGATGGTGAGTTCAGTCTTTCAACTCAACATCCACATGGTGATCAGTAACCACAATGGGAATACTGGTAATACATAAAGTCTAAGTAGGCTTCAGTGTAAAAGAAAGATTCCTCAAAGTCTTTTCCCCAAAAAGTATTCCTGCTTCTTTTACTGTACTGTTAAATTAGCCTTACTCATTCTTAAATTACAAACCACCTCTCAACAAAAAAAAAAAAAAAACTAACCTAAATATTAATAATACCAAACACATTAGGTTATTCTGAACAAATGCAAATAATGGTCATGTTTCACCCTCCAGTGACATGAAACTTTTGCTGAGAGCCTCCTTAGCTCTGGTTTCTGGCACATGGCAGAACACTGTGATCTCCTATGTATGAAGGTTTGACAGTGCATCTTGGAAGCAGATTTGCTCCTTAGGCAACTGTCTCACAACACTTTTTCGATCAGACCTTTGTTCACAAGGTACAGTGCTGGGTCTAGTCTTGTTTAACATTTTTATCAATGATCTTGATGAAGGCATTGAGTGTACCCTTAGTAAGTTTGCGGATGATACCGGGCTCGGTACAAGTGTGGATCTTCTTGAAGGAAAGGAGGCTCTGCAGAGAGATCTGGACAGGCTGGATCGAAGGACTGAGACCAATGGGATGAGGTTCAACAAGGCCAAGTGCAGAGTCCTCCATTTCGGTCACAACAACCCCATGCAGCGTTACAGGCTTGGGGAAGAGTGGCTGGAGAGCTGCCTGGAGGAGAAGGACTGGGGGTGTTGGTTGACAACTGGCTGAAGATGAGCCAGCAGTGTGCCCAGATGGCCAAGAGAGTCAATGGCATCTTGGCCTGTATCAGAAACAGCGTGGCCAGTAGGACTAGGGAGGTGATTGTGCCCCTGTACTCAGCACTGGTGAGGTCACAACTCAAGTACTGTGTTCAGTTTTGGGTCCCTCGCTACAAGAAGGACATTGAGGTGTTGGAGCATGCACAAAGAAAGGCAACAGGGCTGGTGAAGGGGCTGGAGAGTAAGCCCTACGAGGAGAGACTGAGGGAACTGGGGTTGTTTAGCTTGGAGAAAAGGAGGCTGAGGGGAGATCTCATCACTGTTTACAACTACCTGAAAGGAGGTTGTTACAGGGTGGGTGCTGGTCTCTTCTCGCAAGTGATGAGCGACAGGACAAGAGGGAACAGCCACGAGTTGCGCTAGGGCAGGTTTAGACTGGATATTAGGAAGAATTTCTTCACTGAGAGAGTGGTCAGGGATTGGAACAGGTTGCCCAGGGAGGTGGTGGAATCTCCATCCCTGGAGGTGTTTGAAAGACGGGAAGATAAGTTTCTTAGGGATATGGTTTAGTAGGGAGACAGGCACGGTTGGACTCGATGATCTCGGAGGTCACTTCCAACCTTATGATTCTATGATTCTACGATTCGAGGTACTGGAAGGCTGCTCTAAGGTCTCCCCACAGGCTTCTTTTCTCCAGGCTGAGAAACCCCAACTCTCTCACCTGTCCTCATACAGAAGGTTTTCCAGCCCTCTGATCATCTTCGTAGCCCTCCTCTGGACCCATTCCAACAGTTCCATACCCTTCTTATGTTGGGGGTTCCAGAACTGGACACAGGACTCCAGATGAGGTCTCACAAGAGCAGAGAAGAGGGGGAGAATCAGCTCCCTCACCCTGTTGGCCACACTTCTTTCGATGCAGCCCAAGTCACAGTTGGCCTTCTGGTTTGTGAGCACACATTGCTGACTCATATCGAGCTTCTCATCAACCAGCACCCCCAAGCCCTTCCCCACAGAGCTTCTCTTGCCCACTTTCTTCTACTTAAGCCAATATAAAATCGAAGAGGTGCAGATCATCAGAATTCTGACACTGCTACCTTAATGGGTCGTATATACCTGATATTTCAAGAACTATCAACATTAACTCCACTTTCTGCAAAGACCCATGGCAAACAGATGGAGATAGTACTTTATACAGGCGTGAGACTGGCCCTTAAACTTTTTCACATAAATTCTTAAGTCATACATACTTTTAATAAACTATCTTAGTATTTTTAAGCGCATAAGACTTGAACTTGCTGAGTTATAATTTAATAATTACACTATGCTTGAAGTATGAACAATAACATTTAATATGTAAAGGGATCTTATATTTAGCCAGCCCATTTACAGGCAAATAGAGTTTTAGAACTGGCTTTCCGTGTGAACACACTAAGTCTACACGTCTGCTTGTCAATCCCCACTATTGGATTATTAATCTTTGAGATAATTGGAACTAACATGAGATAGAAAGAGAGGTTGCAAGATATAGTATTTCTGCACATAGAGAAGATAGGAGGCAAACTAGAAAAACGGACTCCGTTCAAGTTACCACTCATTTTTTTCCTGCCGAATGGGAGCACCTCTATCAGTTATCAGGGAATCTATACTGCTTCTTACCATAAACACTGGAAAACCTTAAGAAACCAGTCTTTGTTGGTTCACTGCTCACAAAACAACTTATTGTCTCTTCGAGAAGCATTTTAATAACTTAGCGCCCAAAACATAATTTGTCCGTCCTCTCTATTACATTTTAAACCACTTTTAATACACTGTCAATGCTCAAACAGCAGCATAGCATTCATATATTAAAACTGGGAACTATCACAGTAGTTCTATATTCCAGGAGGGAACAGGAAATAAAACAACTTGGAACATCTTCCTATCAGCAAGGCTCAGTTTATCAATATGTAACATGATACTTTTCTATAAATACACTAAGGAGTTAATTCCAGCAAAAGAAAACCATCCAATCTAGAGAACAGAGATCATCTAAGAGCAAACCTTGCACAGGCAACTCACAGCCAGAATTACAGGAAGGTTGCTAAACAGCTTTGGTACAGTCTCTAAGAATTATCAGTAGGAGCACAAAATATACTGGTTTTAAGATGGAGAACATTTGATCTGTATACAGGGCCTTGGACTGAGGCAGCCCTTCCAACTGCAGTATAAGCTAAAAAAGGACAGAGGTGAAGCACCAGCAAATACTTTACATTGAATAAACTACGAATTTTAGCAAAGGATTTAATAGGAAATGTGAAGAGTGATAAATTATATTAGGAATATGTCCTAGCAGAAAGACAGATAACAGCTGTTAATCAGCAAAGATTCAGGCCTCAGAAAAAAATCTGATTCAGTTGAATATAGTATTCAAAAAAAAAAGGCATGAGAAATGAAAGACCAACTACGGCTAGCATGAGGCACTACTTACCCCTGGTGAAGGCTAGAAAGGGGAATGAGCTGCACAGGGAAATGAAGGACAAAAATAGTTTAGTGGAAGAATGGGAGAGGACAATCAAGCTGAGAAGATCACAGTTATAAGGCAAATAAAGTCCTTGAAATTGGACTATAGCACAGAGGAGAGAGGCCACAGGCTTGCAAAATGTAAAGCACACTGAGTAATCTACTCCCAGGATTAAATACCTTTACCTTTGTTGCTCTGTCAGTCACAATTCTCAGCATTTTTTAAGATCAAAGCAGTAAAGGGAAGAAGAAAGCCATCTAACAGTTCTGAATCTCATAAAGAGATCAAGTGAAAAGATGGAGAGATGCAAGAACAGAGTTGAGGACTTTAGCTTTATTATTGATGTCTATTAAAATCCTTCAAGGTGCAGAGTAAAATTAAGACACAAAATCGTATTATCTTCAGCTCCTTCATTCTGAACTAGCCTTCAGTCCCCCAGTGGACTGCTATTCAGATCAAAACACTGATGATGCTGACATCCTCTGGTTCAGATCATATCCAGATGAGTTTTTTTCAGGGTGTCAACACATAATCATCAGAAGAGAGGATAAACAGCCACTGCTTTTCCAAATTATCTCCAACGTATTCTACACATCTGCCTCTGCTTTGGTGCTTAATCTAAGCTCAATATCAAGAGCCAAGAAGGAACCCTTGTGATTGTTGGTTTGTATGTCTTGGTAGGAACTGCTGGAACAGGGCCAAACTAGTCATTCATTCTGACACCATTCTTCTGATAATACTTGTGCCAAGTTCCTCAGGGGGCAATTTAGACCTAAACCAGGCAAAAACAATTTTGTAGTACTAGATAACAAAAAAATACATCTTTCTATTATAGATTTTTTAAATTCTATTTGGGTTCACAGTCCTAGAAACATTCAGTTAATTTAATTGACTATCATTAAATTATTCAACTATTATTAAATTATTCAACTTCATTCAAGGCCAACTTCTGTGCATTAGAAGCAATGGCAGCAATGGCACTATCTTCCAGGGCATGTGGTAAAATCCAGAAGTGTCTTAGCATTACTCAAAACTTATTAAACCATTAGTCTTCCATTAGATGCAATTGAATACCCTTTAAAAATATTCTGACTCGGGTCTTCTACATCTCAAACTTTTGGAAGTGAATTTATTGTGTAAATAAATCTTTACAAGACTTCTACAGAATCACTGTTTTTCAATTACATTGGGTGCCATCACTAAATGCACAAAGAGGGTCAAAGAAAGAATCCCATACTAGCTTTTCCATACTGTGTTATTAATACATCCTCTCACGTCTGCATTTCCACTCACTAGCTCTCACATCTCACTTTTGTGCAGTTTGTTTATCCAAATAAAAGATGCCTCACAGCTGTAAGACAAAGAAAGACTTTTGATTAGTATCATTTTCAAGAAGAGACATTCCTTGTCTTTTCTTTTCTAAGAAGAGAAATTCCCTGCTTCCTATGACTTTGCCTTTCTTTCTTCATGTGTTTAAATTCTACTATCTGAAGTACTCATAAATCTCTGAGAAATAACGACACAACTGAATGGGGATTTTTCTCAATATTCTATTCCCATTGAAGTCACTGCTAGCTTTATCCCACACTCCAGTGGGATGAGATCTTAGGCAATGCTGAGTCCTGATTTCATGTTGTAGTGCTTCCATAAATGGACTTCTAGGTACACACAAAATCTATTTTTAATACTTTAGCACTCAATAGCATCACCAGTGTGAAGTTGCTCTATGCCTATACTCCCATTTGTGAGCTTCCCTAATAACTACTGAACCTGTTGGCTAAATGGAGGATAAAATCCTCAAAGGTACTGCAGTTCTGTTAGCTTTCTGAAGATAGGCAGGAAAATATAGAGAAAAGAGACTCTATTAATGCCTGCCTGTGAGCAGGGAAGAATCATGAACCTTATCCTCATTGGTCAGCAGGCACTCCAGAGGGAAAACATTACTGTTCGCCTTTACGCTGGGAAAAGTTTCAAATGCAGCTCACATTTCACAGCACATACTACCAATGAGGTACAAAGGCTTAAATGAGCCGGTTGCATAACTTCTGCTGTCCAAAGAATTACATTTTATTTGAATTCAGTATATCAAATAAACTTTAGGCCTTAACAAAGTAAGATTTAGAGATTTTTTTTTAATCTGCATACAGATAGGTTTACTGTAATCAGGAAAATACATTTTAAAACAAATTCTAAATACATGTGGGTTTTGGGGTGTTTTTTTTTTAGTTTTCACATCTGCTTATTAACAAGGCAAAATGTTATCTTATAGCACATGAGTGGTAGACAGCCACCAAATATCTCCCATTACACAGTCTGAGGTGCAGAACACATGTAGAAATCAATGACTACATGCACTACATCTGCAGGTCCAGGGAGGAGATCTACAGGCACAGGTCTCAGTCAGCATTATGTCTGTGTTTGGTCAGATGAGGGAACAGACAAAAAGGGGAAAGATGTTTCAGTTAAGCAGTAAGACAATCACAACAGCAAAGATTCAGAGGGTAGAGAGGTAAAGTGCAGATTCTTGTTTGCACTTAAATGTTCATACAAACAGTTCACACCCAAAGGTATCTTCCTAGGACATTACCAAAACAATACTAATGATATTCTTTGCAGTTAGAGAGCCAGCATTCAACCAATTCATTTCCCTCCAGTATTTACAACTCTGCAGCAACCCCTGGCTCAACTTTTGTGACTGTGTAACTTCAACCAGGCATCACCAAGCGCTGCTTCCTTACAAGCAGTGATTCCAGACCCTACCAGAAACCTCTGACAAATTCATTCTCCATGAGTCAGAGCCCAGTCTAATATGAAATCTGAAACAGCTGGCAGGGACAATACATATAATCTCAGTTGACCTCTGTACATACAAAAAAAAATGCTAACACAAGAACTTGCACAAATATATGCTAGTCTAACTCTCAAAAAAAAAAAAAAGGAATACAAATATATTCCTAAATCTCCAAATTTTATCCCAAAATCAGTGGTAGAAAATGCTATTCTTGAAGCTTACACTCCCATAGTAATGCATTGATATCACTTGCAACTCAGAAATAACTAGAATAATGCATTGTTCCTAAATCTAAAGAATTCTTTAATCCTATCCTCAAGATGTAGCATTTTGAAGAGATCAAGAAGACCTACTCACTTTTCTCAGAGTGATAAAAACTGGAATATTTTTAGGTACTTCTCTCAGCTTGCTGTGCTACTGACCTGCTTGCCCTAGACTTGCTCTGTACTAAGTGCGAAAAGGCAGCACATGCAGAAGGTAATCCATCCCACCTAAAGATGAACATCTAAAACTAACAGGGTGAATGTCTCTCTGCAAGCACTTTTCTCTTTCCCCCAATTTTAAGGGAAGTTTTAAAAAGATGGCCCATTTTTTTAAACACCAAATTTTGTTAAAATGTACTTTTTTCTCTATCAATTACATTTCTGCCTCATTTGAACAAACAATAAGGTAGACTCAAATGAAGGGAAAGAGGAGGAGTGGTCATTTCTCTCTGGTGATGAGTGATAGGACCCGAGGGAATGGCAGGAAGATGTGCCAGGAGAAGTTTCGGTTAGATATTAGAAAAAGATTTTTCACTCAGAGGGTGGTGGAGCACTGGTACAGCTTCCCAGGGAAGCAGTCATGCCACCAATCCTAACAATATTCAAGAAGAATTTGCACAATGCCCTCAGATACATGGTGTGAATGTAGGGGTTGTCCTACTCAGGGAGAGGAGCTGGACTTAATGATCCTTGTGGGTCCTTTCCAATTTAGGAAATTGCACAATTCTGTGATTCTATGAATCGAAACATAATTACACAAGAAGCCCTTAAACATAAGGCAAATGCATACATATAAACATACAGCTGTACGTACATACACAGACACACACACTCTTTCCAAAGGCCTGCAGCCAGGACCTGAGATAAAGTGACTGACTTCGTGATGTGTTTCCTAATCTGCTGTGGAGTTGGGAAGATGTATTGCTTCACCTCTGACATTTCAGCTGGGATTTAAAGCTACTAGCAGGTAACCTAACTTTATATCCTTAACCTTAATCTGAGTTTTCATTTTTACTATCCAGGCTTGTTTATTTCAAAAGAATACTTAAAAGTACAACCATTAAGGACACATTTGTCTTCAATTAAATATAACTTAGCACAAGATCTCATAATTCTTTCTGCTCCCTAGGAAGATGAGCTATGTCTAATAATGTTTAAAGCCACTTCATCTCACCATATATTTATTGCACATCCTGAATTCTGTGAGTTTTTAAGATGTCAGAGAACATATTCATTATAATGAAAATGATTGTTTTGACTGTGATTTGCATCAAGCTGCATCTGGATAGAAAGCAGAATTCAATTAAAATGTGCACATCTCAGCATTTTAAATAGCTCTTAGTTAAATAAAATTATTTTAATTTTGTTGAAAATATGAGAAAAAGAAGTATCATAACATGTTTTGCATTCAAGTCTGACTTGGTAAATAAAGGAAATACTGCCTATTAATTAACTGTCATTGCTTCTATTCACAAATACCAGCCATATTTCTGATATGATTCACGGGGCCCACAATAAAATGAAGTGAAAATTAACATCTTTTTCAAAGTACTTGTGCAGGTATTTTCCTATATGTATTTTGACTGGTTTTCTCTGTAATACTGACTTCATGCACTTAGAGTTGTTTTTTTACTTCGGCATTGAAAGCAAAAAGGAATCATTCTGTCTGTTTTGTGGGTTTCTGTAAGCCCAAACTGATTACTCAATTTTGAGTGAACAAAACAAAAGGAAAAAGAATATTCACTCTACAGTTGCCAGGTGAATTGAAATCAAGAATAATGTAAGAGAAATTTTTACACAGCAGCAATTGAAGTCTCATATTTTGAAAAAAAAAATGCCAACACCAGCATTCAATCTACTGTTAATACAGGTATTTAACGATCTACATCCTACTGTGACAGGATTGCAAAACTTGAGCTGATCTCACGAGATAAACACAGTTCTTCAACTCCATACGTAATTATGAAAACAGCAATACTTCAAGTAGAAATTGAAAGATGCCAATGAAACAGCATTTTGCAGTTATCCAGTACCATGGGTTATATCTTGCAAAGTGCTACATTTTGCTCACATCTTCAAATAAGCTGTCATGATTTCAAATGGGTTTCTTTTCCAAACTAGAAAGCATGCATCTTTGATTAATAATATTCTTATTATATAATTCAGCCCCATATTTAAGAAAGAATGCCTTCAAAAACTAATAATCAAGTAAAATTTGCATACTTTTCTGAAGATTTGTGCAGAATACTCTCCTGAGCACAGCAGCCCCATCAGCACTGTTTTCAATGCAACAGATGTAAACAATAGAAAAGGTAAATACACCTTCACGGTGCTATTAATTTTATCAAGATCATAGGACATCAATTCTTCAAAACAACACAGGATCAGAAAGATTTTCATTGAAATATAAAGCATGATTACAGCTGAAAAGAACATGTTTATTACCGTAGTATGAAAGTTTTATGACCAGACAGCTCCAAAACTGTAGAAAAAAAAAGTGTGACCTGCTTTTCTGTGTCTAGCAGAACAATAAAAGTCTTTTATGGCGTTTATATAGAACATTGCAAGGTCTGTAAACAAACCTGTATAATTTGGTCACCTAAATTTGGAGTTGAGTCACATATTCTCAGAGATAAGCATTTATGTAGATCCCACGCATACTGCCAAGGTTGGTAGAACTGAATAAATAGGAACATAGGAACATTCTTACTGGCTGATGATGGCATTTGGTCCAGAGCAGGGTGTATTTTGAAAACAGAAGTAAACAGAAAATAATCATTCTGAAATTATTTTCGCAGGAAGAGCTGAAGCAATGTAATACCAATGTTACAGCACAGAGACTCTATATTATCTTTAGAACGATTTGTGGAAATAAAGAATATTTACATTAGAATCAAGTAATACTGCATGGCACTTGATTACCTTTCCATAGATAGATTAGCTGCTACACATGCAGGTACATGCACATAAGAAATCACTCAGACCAGGAACCACCATTTCTCCCTTAGAAAAACAAGATGAAAGAGAAGGTTACATTATGGTTAAGGTCTCAAAACTGGATCCTTGAGAGCACTGGCAACCAGAAATATCTACAAGGAAGCCCTAAGACAACCACTTAAAACTCCAAATCAGTGGCAGAACAAATGCAAGCCTGAACCACCTTTGTGTCAGAGGATTTCTTCAAGGGGAGGACAACCAAAGCTGTCTGAGGTGTATTCATCACATTTTAGTTTAGAAGTTGCAAAAATCATCTCAGGGAGAGACAGTAACCAGTAACAGATAATACAGCTTATAAAAGTATTGCTCATAATATACATGCTTAAAATTCCATGGTATCAGCTGCTGCCTCACTGTTGATTGACTGGTCCTGATGGATTTATAAGACACAATGCCAGAAACTGTTTGTTCTCAAGATTCCACAAGCATACATTAATTTACATGCAAGATGGACTCCAGCTACCAGATTTAGAGGAATGCACGTATGAAGATGCAACCTCTCGGATTTTCTGTAATATTCCTTTCTCTTCTGCCAGCCACAAGGGAGAAAAGCTATAATTGTTTCATACATAGTTTAACCAGTTCTACTCCTTCTCTTTTCTATTAAAAGTCAAATATGGATCCGTTGAGTACGAATGTAGGAATACCAGTTAATACTGGAAACACGGATATCACTCAAACCGCAGTGACACTAACAACACCTTCATTAGAATTTGATACCACTCACCAAAGAAGTCAGATTAGAGCAACTATTCATTGTGGGGAAATTCCGTGCTATTTAAGTCATCTGAATACCTGAACTTTTGCAACACAGAAGGATTAAAACAGATTAGCATTTTATTTACCAGTCATCGGTAAGAGGTGAACAGCAGTTAAAATCACACTACCTCAATAAGGTCAATGTTACAGTAAATTACTTCTTCAGAAATTGAGCGCAATCACACAATATTTAAAAATGCATTATTCCCAGTCTCGGGAGTAAGGTGAGGACAGGATCTATACCCACTGTCTGTCTTCCATATGAAGTGAAAATGGCACACATGGGCATAAAATGGCACAAAAGATATATATGTCTCATGTAAGGAACATGTGGACTGGCTCTCCTATGTGGCTCAGTGAGGAATGTGGAGACTGAACACATCACCTGCTTCTCTTAGCAAAAGCTGCAGAACCACATGGAGGAACTGCAAATCACATCTGGCAACATATCAGATTGTTTGCAGGCACAGGGCTAAGCAATGGCTTCAGTTTTTCGGGCAGAGGGAAGGAGACAAGAGGGAGGCCTGTCCAGTGCACACTGAAACAAGGGAATGCCCTTCCATGTTCATCAGCAAGATATGGAGTAGGTACTTCAGCAGGGAGTAGTCTTAACACAGTATCCAACTTCATCCACCTCACTGACTTTGTCATTACATATAAAGACACCCCTTCCAGTGCATTGTTTGTATATCCATGGGGAAGCTTAAGTGGGAAACCGAGACAGGGCTGCAGCCCCTTCCCCATTTCCACCTGACACTAGGTGGCTGCTAATGCACATGCTCAACTTGCATGATTTTGCCCTTTAGTCCTGCTGTGTTTGGCCCAACAATAAAAGATAACATTTTTAGTTCTTCTGTTTTCTTTATTCTGTACATTAAATAAGGCTGTGTAGTCAATTCCACTTTGTACCTAATGTGGCTTTGAACTGCATTTTAAAAAGATGTTTCAGCTTAATCCCATATGTTTAGTCATCTGGAAATGTTTGGGGTTTTTTCTGTCCTGGCAAGAACTGAAATGAAAATGTCTCCATTGCTATTTTTTTTCTTGGTTTCTTTTTTTTTTTTTTGTTTTGGTTTGCTTTCCTTTGTCCTATTATATGAGCAAATATTTGGCAAAAGGTTTGTGAGGGCAGTGCATTGTTTCCAATATAGTAAAGGTAGGCATTTGACAGGTACTAGAAATCTTCAGCTCTCAGTATTGTCAGTGTATTCTCAACTTTGTTTATCTAGACCTCAGATATCACAACTGAAAAGTCAAAATTTACCAACTTTTAAACACAATTGGTGCGTATATGCAGGGGGGAAAAAAAAAGACATTTCACGTGAAATTGTTCATCAGCCATTATGAGTATGAACTCTTTTATTAGTATCCACTATAAGCAAGCACAGTGTATCTTGTATGCAGCATGCAGCTTTCATATAGAAGTTCAGCTCAGTGCCTGGTGGGAGCTCTCTGGGTTTCTCCTAGTCGGGTATCCCAACAGGTCAACTCATGCTCTCTGAAAAGCTGTGCCAGCTGCTGCTGCACAGATAGGAACATCTTTCAAAACTAATTCACAGAACTGCCTGTATTCACATGCCGGCATAGGATCCTCTATTTCATATAGTAGTTTTAAGAATTTTTTAAATGGCAAAAACATCAAGCCAACAAAATACTAATGCTGTTTAGTTGATGCTGGTTTGTTGCTTAAGTATAGGCTTTGCTTTAGCCACAGTAAATGTAAAATAAAAATAAAAAATAAACAATACTGATTCATAATAAGGAAATGGATATCTTCTACCCATATGAACAGAAAGGAAGCTAAAGCACCACATTAGGTGACCAAGCTGGCTATTATATCCTCTTTCGAAACAAATAACACAGCTAAGGGTATTTCTCTTCTGGTTTGGCCAATCACTTCCAAAGGCCTTTTTGAAAATGGGGTGTTAGATATAAGTACACTATCAAAACAACAATGATGTGTACTTAAATTTTCAATCACTTCATGGCAAATGAAGAAATACATTCTGTCCCTCTTCTGATAAGAAAAGCAGGTAATACTTTTTTCCTCAGTCAGTATTTTGACTAATGGCTTGCCAAAGGTAAATGGAAAAGCAATCTGCCTGACAAGGCTTGACTTTAAGTCCGGTAAGAGTTGGTGATGGCAGAAAAAATAGCAGTAGCATCAGGAAATGGCATTGTAGTCACAAGGCTGCAGAGAGAAATCCTAAGACAAGATCCTTGTACAAAAATAAGAGGCAGCACCCGCAAGCCTTGAAAAATATCCTGCATGTATTCATAAGAAAGGCCTTTAGAATCTTCCTCTTCAAATAAAAATAAACCAAATTGACCTATCAAGAGATCAAGTAATTATGATTTCTTCTTCATGGCCTTCTCCTCTTTCTTTATGTACTCAATGAAACCAAACCCAAGAAACATGCAAAAAAACCCAGGATAATAGCTTTCCAAGTTTTGTTTTGAGGTGTCTTTGGAGAGGAGACTGCTATTCAACTCCCACACCATAGGAATTATTTTCAGGCAAGTATGTAAGAGCCAAGATATTTGATTTTTATGCAGGGCATCACCCTGTTGTTTTGTATGATTCTATGTTACCCAACCCCAGTTATCGGCATTCCCCATTATTTCACCTCAGTATGTCACGCACCTCTGAGCCTGCAAAAATGGTGAGAACTCTGAGCAGGAAAATGGACAAGAGGTGGGACAGCATAGGAAGCAAGGCCACAGGATTTTAAGGATGACTGAAGCCTGGTAAGGTTCTCCAGCTTTTGCCACACGTAGTGACTGCTGTGAGAGGTACTTTTGTGTCTCCAAGCTGCTGAGGCTGAACCCCTACAGTAACACAGAAGATTTCACCATACAGAGTTACTGCCCACAGAAAAACGTCATCAAATGCATGAACACTGCCTAGAGAAGGCAAACTATGTGTGATGTGACCACTTAGGTACTGGGGAAAGAGCAGGCTGCATGCTGATCCTGTTTCTCATGCTCTTCTGCTGGCCACTGTGGAGACAACACTGGTCCAGACCAGTCCTCAGCTGTGCACTAGGGTATGGCATGAGGTTCCTCTGTGGTGTAAACAGGTTTATTTTCTAGAGTGATGCTTGTTTCCCTGTTGTCATATGGCCAAGGGAATTACTCATTGCTTGAAATGTGTTGGGAGGCAGGCTGTGTGTATGGGGATGGAGACATAACACCAAAACCTGACTCTGCCATGCAGGTCCAAAGATAGACCCAAGATATTTGGCATCACTCAAGCATGCTGCAAAGGCGGGGTTGTCACTGCATCCATTTCTCAGAGGCACCACTCAAGACACTTTGACCACACTGTGCAATAAACATGGTGTGCACCATCAGAAAACTGACTTTGGAGGAGCTATATTATGTAAAAGCAGATCACATATATACTGGTAGCAGCCAGATCGCTACAATATGATGCAATAATTTTATCTCTTGCTTAGAAGAAGACCTTAACTTTGGTTTCCTATTTTCCGTAATCTAATTCATTACGGGAATCGGTGAGAAATGCATTCCATGTCATTAAGCTTCCCTGAATGACAAGTGTTAACTACAAACACAAAATCAAGTCTGTCCAGGCAAAGAACTGTTCTCTGCCATTGAGTGGATGGAAGGGATAAAAAATATCTTTCCTCTTCTCACAACCACATAGTCACCCTCCCAGGCCAGTGATGCATGCAGCCACGGTGTTTGGGGAGACCCAGAATACACTGCACGGTCAGCAGTGAAGCAAACCAGCATCACCCTGTGCTGACTTCCAAATGTTCAGCAATCTAACACAGCCACATGAAGGTGACTTACAACAGCAAAAAGGCCTACAACCTGATCCAGGAAAAGAAAGAGTACTGTAACTTCAGGGATTTCTATCAATTTCAAAACAGCAAATTCTCTGTAGGCTTCTGCAACAACGTCTTAAACCCTATTACTGACATCTGGATGTGTTAGTGAAATCATTGCTATCAGTATTTATTCCTGCTGAGACATCGTGATTAAGAAGCTCTGTGGGTCCATTTCCACAAAGAATCTAAAGGCATTATTACCACCAACTTGCTGTTTTTATGCAATACTTCTGTCACTGGTTTGCTAAAGAAAACGGTTTATCTATTTATCTTTCAAGTAAATTCCTGGTTGAAAAAATGAGGGCACAACAGTTCATAAAAGGTTTCCAAATTCCACAGTACTTCTGGTAACCAACATTATGTGTATCTATTTTTATTCCTTCTCTCTAACCATTCTGGGTCTTATGTATTATCTTCAATCCACTTTTATTCTGAGTCATATCAGATTAGAAATGCATTCAACTATGAGAAAAATCCTCTGCAACTGATCCAAGAATAAAAAATAACAAAAACCCACGCGTATTACACTTGGAGTCTCTTTAAAACTAAAACCCAAATAGAAACAATGCAAGACACTGAGAAATACTGACAGGTTTCCTTAAGATCTTGTTTAGAAATGTACGCAGCAAAGTTTCTTGTAGCATATCCTGTGGATGGCACAGATTTTAAGCACAGGAGAAAAAGCAGCCAGACACATTGAACCCACGAGACATCGTTCTGTACTTTTGCTACCCGAACTGTAACTACATCAGTTACTCCTTCATCTCAATCAGTACAAAGGATTCGGCTTTTTTTCAGCACACAGATACTAACTGAATATCGTAACTGTGAGTATTGTAATGTTTAAATACGCAAGCCCCTCACTACAAGAAAGAGATTCAGGGACTGGAGTATGTCCTAAGAAGACCAAAGAAGCTGGTGAAGGGTCCAGAGCATAAGTCTTACGAGGAGCAACTCAGGTAGCTGGGGCTGTTTAGCCTGGAGAAAAGGAGACCATATCGCTCCTTACAACAACCTGAAAGAAGGTTGTAGTGAGGAGGGTGCCAGTCTCTTTTACTAAGAGATATAACAGATGGGACGAGAGGAAACAGCCTCAAGCTGCACCAAGGGAGGTTCAGATTGCATATTAGTAAAAACCTCTTCACGTAAAGGGTTGTGAAGCATTGGAACAGGCTGCCCAGGTAAGTGTTTGAGTCATCACCCCGGAAGGATATTTAAAAGACGTGTAGATGTTGTGCTTAGGGACATGCTTTAGTGGTGAACTTGGTAGTGTTAGGTTTATGGTTGGACTTGATGATCTTAAAGATGTTTTTCCAACCTAGACGGAAAAATATACATACGATTCTATCACTGAATTCCTAAGCATTTTCTTTTATCCTGTATTAATTCATGCAAACAGTCAGTGCAAGGAAGGTCAAGATGGCTGGTTTTCAAGTTTTGCAAGGACATAGTGTTTAATCAATTTTACAGAGTCTAACATCATCAAGTCCCTAATAGAAGGGCTAAAATACATTGGCAGGAAGTTTGTACAGAAAGTAGAAGTGCATCCTCCTGCACCATCTCCAAATAATGCAGAGTTCTGACTGCCAAACCAGAAATATGGTATGTTGGCCCTCACAGTGTGGGACACAGATGAAAAAGGAAGCATGAAATTGAAAATTACTTAATATAATAGGAAGCTTGAGATCATGCAGGATTTATTCACTACCAAAAATATCAGAGCCAAACCCAAACTCCCAAAAGAAAACCTAGCCTGTTTGACCCTGTAAACAGGACATTTCGTTAGACTTGTAAACAGGAGATTGATTTGAAACAAACTGCCAAGAAACTTAACATAATCTAGTATTTTAGCCAAGAGATCCTCACCAGAAGCAGTGATGTAAGTAGTTTCTTTTATCTGAAATGTGGTATAATGTAATCAACCTTATAAATATAAGAGCAGGATTTTTGGAGGCAATTCTTGAATGCAGCTTGAATCAACTAACAAAATGAAGCATTACTAAAGTTTCCAGCATTGGAGGGCAAATTCTTACTACAGAGAATGCCAACATAGAGCCTTCACGGTATTTCTTAGGACCCATTTAATATCCCAGTGTCAAATCCCTGCAAAAGAGGTAAAGCAAGCAGGGGCAGACAGTCCTTCTCTAAGGTTGGGAACATACTATGGGCGTTGGGAGCTAACTAAAGGTTTCTCAGCAGGGTAGGGAAAGCTGAATATTACTACACAAAGAACGGAGGAAAAGGACAAGGAGAAGGGACACAGCTGGACCCAGAGCTGTGGTAGAACCAGATTTCATGCTTCTTCTATTGCTGTGCATAGGAAAAGAGGTGAGGTTGAGAAAAAGAGAGCAGGACAGAAGTGACAGGGGAGGCAACCACTGCTGCTGGGGGAAGGTGTATTCTAGCCATCACCAACCCTCTGTAGCTACAGAACAGTCAAGGCTGGAAGGGACCTCTGGAGGTCATCATTATTGCTCTGGAGGCAACAAGTGGCTGGATGTTTTGAAGCCCTTTGGACTTCGATACCGCATGCAAGTGCCTACTTTTCATATGTTCAGTCCTGTAAGATATTTTATTTGCTGTGAAGGAGATCAACCTGTAATTTGTTCCAGATACATTTTAATATAAGCAAGACTATCTAAACAAAAAGACTGAACTATAAAACAAACTTCTGCTGCACCTATTGTATATAAACTATTATTAGAGATATAAAATGAAAGCCATACCCTGCCCTTCTAATTTACTTTTCCCCAAAGGAGTTTCTTGCTGTATAAATAACACACAGTTTTCAGATCTGTTCCTTTTATGTAATATTTATACCCAGTCTAAAGTAGGAGTGCCAGATATGTAACGTAGTGAAAGTGTATATTATTTTGTTGAAAGAATTTCTGCCTTGGATAATCCTTTCCCCTTCAAGTTCCTTTTTGCTTAATACAAATTTTAACAACAAGTAAATTACTTCTAGAACTTTCACTTGCAATGTGGAAAACTGAGAGGCGTTTTTAAATGTAGCTATTACTTTCAATTCAAATTCCAGAAATCATCTAACTAACATAAAGAGGATATTAGTTGCCTCAAATAGTTAGGCTCAAATATTTGTTCAACAGTTCTTTGCCAAAGTAAGATTTTAAAAATTTATATTAAATCTGGGGAGGTTTTTTAATATTCTAAAAAAATGTCCCTACGTACAATAGTTTTAAGATTTTAATGCTAATATAAATTAAGTTTGCTTATTCTCATTCCCCTGTGCTTGTATCCTCTGATTTAAATATTATATACATGCATATATCTCCTATATTATCCTATACGAGATAATATGTAAAAGATACAACATATATTTATTCTTTGCATGTATGTACATAATATTCATGCCTATATATGCATATGTATTCTATATTTTTTGTTTCAACAGAATATTTGACAAATTTTGCAGATACTTGTACTCTTGCTTCTTCCTCTGCATTGTCTCACTTACATATAAGCTATTTGAGCTTTGTTATAACAGAATCATGTAGGACTAATCTCCTTGCATTTAATGGTATTATAAAGATGCTCCAAGTTAAGGATATGAAGAATGTTATTGCACTAACGATTCCCCTTGAGTTTCTTATTTATGACTATTCCTAGGTGTTTTATAAAACACCACCTCCCTGCAGGATCACAGTGAAAAAATTATTTTAGAATTTTAGCAGTGTTCGGTTTCTAAGAATCAAAGCAATAAAATTATAAAGTTTTCTCTGAATGCCTTTTAAGAATTAGTTGGCCTAATTAAGTTTCATACAAATATTTTTTTTTTAAAAAATAAGAAACGTTGAGAAACTGGCTAGAGAGTTTATAAATTAAGTAACTTCCACTATACAATATACATCTGTCTAATAAAATACGTTTCAAAGCTCTTTTGGAGAATTCCTCCATGCTTCTTGCTGCTGAGTCAGGACTGGAATTCTCATGCAATATCCTTTGATATTTCAGTCCAAACAGTTAATTATACAGATAAGAGGCATCATCAAAGTTAAACAATTGTAGACCAAAGTGCATTACTACAGGCAAATTACTAAGGTAGGTTTTTTTAATATGATGAAGCCTGAAACACACATTTATTTATTTATTTATTTTTACAAAACCTACAAAAGCAATCGGGAAAATAATGCTTACAAAAGCAAATTTATTCTGTTCCTCAGTTGACTCATTTTTATGGTCTTTGAGACCTATACAAAAAACATGTATACAAGCTTATTAAAAAAACTCAGTAAGTGCACTCCAAAACTGAGGTTCCTACACCACGAGTGTTACAATAACCATTTCAAACTGGTATGAAATATAACTCAGTTATGCCTTTTCCCAAGAGCAGACAGTTAACACCTACTTGTTGAGAGAACACTGCCGATATCATCAAATGCTTTTCCCTGTGCTTAGGCACAGACCACCACAGCAGAGAGAGAAGAGTTAACGGCACACATCCCTTAGGACAGATCATCAAAGAGACAAAAGCTGTTATCATTTCCCCAGAATGGTAAAACTACAGTTTTATTTTGTGTTTTGGCAGTACACAAGCAAATAACAAAGTTTGGAAATTCCTCTTTTTTTAATTTTTTTCAAAATTAAAACCGCAAGAGACCAGAATCTTATCTCAAGTCATCTGATGTTATGGTTTCAAATCCACATCAGAAGATATTGATTCCATGGCTTTCAGTCGTTTACATACTGAAATAATTTGACACTGTGCTGTCTGTTCTGTTCTGTCTTTTCTTTAAACATTGGGGTTTAAAATTTTAAATATGTAAAGTGATGCTTAGTCTGAGTACATAAACTAGACATACTTTTCTATGTTGAGCATTCAGATTTTTGTTCAGTAACAGCTAAGAACAAGCAATTGATGTTTCAGTTAGACACTATACAGTAAATAACATAACTCAGTGTTTTTCCTCTCCAAGTACACATAAACAATCAAAACAGCAGAAACAAAACACTTATTTTAATTAGGCAGTAATATCTGCATAGTGCAAACTGGGAAACTGAGGCAAAAAGAACAACAGAAGCATCTGGAAGCCCTCTGTGCATTATTCTGATGAACTTCAAAGGACTTAAGAGGTAATGGCATTAATAAACACTTTAAGTAAGTACAAGTGCTATAAATGTGTATGTCATTTCCAGGACACTTTAAAAAATTGATTAGTGCTACACTGGACAGCTGAGTCATCAATGCCCGTCCTTCCACTAGGACAAGCGGATGTGTTGTAAGCAGATTACTTACATTCTTAATACCATCAGCAGGAAGCACTGTCTAGTTGGGTTTGGTAGCCATTACATAGCACTTTTTTTGTACGTGCTGCCTTTCATCTGTAGATTTCTTCTCAGAGCAACTTCAGCCTTTACTAAGAGCAATTGCAAATAGGCGTAAAAGAAGAAAGGCAATCTGGAATCACGGACAGTGCAAAGGTTTGTTTTGGTTGGAAGCAAGACCAAGCCTCCATTTCAAAGCTCTATGTATGCTATATCACTAGTTTATCCTGCTTGGAGACAAAAGAAAACTGGAATCCAAAGGATTGTTTTCTTTTTTAGTAAAATATGAAGGTGGTCTTCGACTAGCCAAGACACAATATTTTTTTAAGAGCTGAACAGACCTTTCTCCCCTCCTTTCTCTCCTAATTTCCCAACATAATAATCATGATTATTAGGAAGAAATTCCTCACAATGAGAGTGGTGAGAGACTGGAACAGGTTGCCCAGAGAGGCTTTGGATGCCTCCTCCCTGGAGGTGTTCAAGGCCAGGTTGGATGGGGCTTTAATCAGCCTGGTCTAGTGAGCAGTGGCCCTGCCCATGGCAGAGGGATTAGAACTGGATGATCTTTAAGGTCCCTTCCAAGCCAAACCATTCTATGATTCCATGATCATCAACACAGGACATAATATTAAACTAGTTTTCATCCACGCTGTACATTTTGAGATAGACTGTTGGAACATATTAGCCCCAGTCTATTGTGTGCTCTTAGATCCTATTCCACATTGCCATGCCTGCAAATTTTTACAAAGCAAAAAATTCTGTCTCACACAACCCACGTCTCTTTAATTCTATTCCATATCAGCACTTCAGACCAAAACAAGACACAAACACCGCTGAAAATTATAAAAGACAGAAATACTTGTAGTGGCCTCCAGCCAACTATGGTCTAAACATTTTGCTTGTGAGCTTGTCACATGCATGCAACATATATATATAGCTCATAACCTCTGGCTGCACAAATACTGACCTTCAGTCAACAAACTCAAACAACAGTTTGGTACACCAGTAAAATCAGGTTGATAAGCAGCTGATCTGCTTTAGACGTTGTTATCCAATGCACAGCTCCACTGGCCATACCATAACACACCACCTTTTGCAGAGAAAAAGCCAGGGGATTGCCAAGTACAAGAAAAGAGCAAGGCTGCAGTGTACTAGATGTCTGAATGTGGTCTTCCTAAAAGTGTGTCACCTCCTCAATACATGGATAACAACTACTAAAAGACTGCAGAGGCGTCTGACTTCAGCATGGGTGCATTTCACTATGTCTATAGGCTGCAGGGAGGACCAAACGTAGCAAATAATTCCATACAGATCGGCTGCTTTCAAATAGTGCCAGCCTGAGTCCATCTCAATACTCAGAAAGTTCAGCCACTGCAAGCTGTGGAACAGAATTTTAAACGTGCAAAGCCTACCCACAGCATCCAATGATCACAACTAGAAGAAGAGCAATTAACTAATGATTTCATATAGTCTTGCTCTTTTCATCAGTCCAAGAAGTGATTTCACCACAGGAAGTCTTCTTCTGCAGAGTAGAACACCAGTCACACTGCCAGTCAGCTGTAAACTTTATTTATATTAGGGGTTACTGATTTCTTCACTGACTCTACAGAGAAGATCAGAGTAAACCACATTTTTAAGTTTTAAGTAAATCACTGAAGTTTTCTATGAAAAAAAAAGCTTGTTTGGAGTTTTGACTTGGAAAAAAGCTTGATTAGCTTAGCTCAGAGATTGTTTCAGTTCTATGGAGTTTAAGAAAGCAAGCTAACAAGTCATGAATCTTGATAAAATACACAATCATTTTAAAGGATGAAACAGAAATCATGGCTGTATACTTTTATTACAAACACATACTTTATTTATTAGATTAAATTTAATTCTGAGACAGAATGAACTGCAATTTTTTCTTGTTTTGAAACTCGCTATCTCAATTCTACAAAAAAAAACTCTTCACCTTCTCTACGCCTTCTTTCAATGACTAGGATTAGAAGATTATTAAGTTCAATATGGCTCCAAATCTAAAACACCTTCCTATATCAACTGTATAACCATTATACACATTGTATACATGCTGAAAAATAAACACTGGCAAATCTGGAGTATAATCTTGGAAATGGCTCATCCAACTGGGTTTTTGAACAGGGTTTATAAAATATATAAATTCTGGCAACTAGAAGACATTATCTTGAAGACTGAACTTAACTCTGTTCCTTTTCAGGGAGAACATCTTGCATTTTGCTCTGCAAGGAGGTACACTGCAACATGCAAAACCAGGTCCTTCCTATGAATTTGGAACACAACAGGCTGTTCCATGACCAAAGGCTTCCCAAACCAAAAGACCTGGTATTCCCTATCTTTGATCACAAATAAGTGGATTCCAAAGCTGAGTCTGAGTGGTGCTATGTTTATGCAGCACTAATTCATGACAGGGCCACAGCACATGGCCATGCTCACCACTTGCATGAGGTGCTTGCATCCCATGCAGCTGCGCTGTAGAACCTTGACAGCACATGGCTTTCATAGAATCATAGAACAGTTTGAATAGAAAGGGACCTTAAAGATCATCCAGTTCCAACTCCCCTGCCATGGGCAGGGACACCTCCCACCAGACCAGGCTGCTCAAAACACCACCCAACCTGACCCTGAACACTTCCAGGAAGGGGGCAGTCACAACTTTCCCGGGCAACCTGTGCCAGTGTCTCACCACCTTCACCATGAAAAATTTCTTCATAATGTCTAATACAAATCTCTCTCCTTCCAATTTAAAGCCATTCCCCCTTGTCCTGTCACTACAGGCCCTTGTAAAAAGTTCTTCCCCAGCTTCCTGGTAGGCTCCCTTCAGGTACTGGAAGGCTGCCATAAGGTTTCCCTGGAGCCTTTTCTTCTCCAGGCTAAAAAAGCCCAACTCTCTTAGCCTGTTCTCATAGCAGAGGTGCTCGAGGGGCAGTTTTCTTTACCATTGATCAAGTGGATTCCAAAGCTGAATGTCAGTGATGCTATATTTATCCAGCCTCCACACTCATTCATAACAGGACCAAAACACACGGCCACGCTGACCGCTTGCTTGAGGAGCGTGTGTCCCATGCAGCTGCACTGCATAACCTCGACAGCACCTCAGCTGTCAATAACATCCTCTGCCGGTGGCTCCCAGGGGGAAAGGCGTCAGAGTTCAAAAGCGAAGTCTGAAACCACTCTTCCTACGAGACAGGCAGTGTCCAGAAGCCTGCAGCTGCCCTTCTTGGTGCTCACCATCACTGGGCATCCTACTTGTGCTGGCACAAGGGACAAGGCTTGCGTTCGCGGGGCATTGCCCAACAGACCTGGGTAAACTCAGCTCTGAGCTTCCCAATCATGGCATTCCCAACACCAGGAAAATGGCACCCCAAGAGGCAAAGGTGGCAGAAGGTCGCAGTGGAGCTGCGAGAAGAGCCCTTGTGCCTACTCCTGCCCACTGCACACCATCCCAGAGAGCACAGCACAAACTCACTGCCCTCCCAGCACTTCCCCCGGCATCGGCAAGGATGCAGAGGAGACAGGTCCCGCGCGTGGCAGCTGGCACCGGACACCCCACGTTGTCATGCAGCCCGGAAGGGATGCCACCAGGTCCCAGCAAACCTCCTCGAAGTGTTCCTGGAGCAGTTTGGGTCCTCCTGGAGGAGGAGAACCGCTCCAGCATCTCACACCTCCATCCCACCACCCGGACACTCGTTCCTGGTCCGAACCCTCCAGCCTCTGACTACCGGTACCCGCGACCCCTGCTGACCCCGCCAGCCCGCAAGGGATGGGGACAGAATCCCGCTCCTGGGAAAGGAGGGTTCGGCAGCCCTCGGGATGCGATCTGGGCTTCCTCTGCAACTGCAGCCCTTGGGAATTAAAAGAAGACAGGGACACTCACCATCTCGCCTAATATTGGAGGACCTCAGGGCTCTGATAGATCCGCCCTGGGCAGGGGCAGTGGTGCCCTGACGGCTGCAAAAGTTCGCGCAGACCACAGCATAGAGGAGGAGAAGGATGAGCAGTTGCATTGGGATCCGCTGCGAACGCTTTCTTTCTGTAAAGAAACCCAGCTCTCCCCACCGAGGGAGCTTCGTGTTCTCTCCCCCTTCCCAGACTTTCTTCTTGTTGTTGTTGTTCCGAGTTGCTTGTGTGTTTGGGGAGGAAAAAAAAATAAATAAAAACCCCAAAACACCCACCAAAAATAATCACCCAAACAAAAACCCGTACCCCCCGTAACTGCTGAATTACTCTCCGAGCTGCCCCAAAACTTCCTGCACGCTGAACTTTCTGGGGCCGAAGGTGAGAAAATGCCGCGCGCCCCTGCTGGCAGGCGGGGGCGGGAGGGGCTGGTGCAGCCGCGGAGCTCCGCGCCCCTGCGAGCGCCCGCCTGCACCGCTCGGCAGGAGCCGCCGCCGGGGTCTGGAGCGGCGGGGAGCGAGCTGAGGAGAGGCGGCCCGGGGGAAGGGGGCGGCCCGGAGGCGGGCGGGAGCGGGGGTGGAGGGGAGGCAGGGAGAGGTGCCGTGTCCGGGCCGGGCAGAAAGCGCAGGAGGAGTGGGGAGAACCTGCCCTGTTAGGAGGAGCCGTGTCCACCCCTCCCCCTGCAGAGAGACCACGCACCCCAGCGTCCCTCCACCCTCGTGCCCGAAGTCATAGAATCATAGAATGGTTTGGGATGGAAGGGACGACAAAGCCCACCCAGTTGCACCCCCCCTGCCGTGGGCAGGGACACCTCCCCCCAGACCAGGCTGCTCGAGACACCGTCCAGCCTGGCCTTCAACACTTCTAGGGAGGGGGCAGCCACAGCTTCCCTGGGCAATATGTGCCAGTGTCTCACCACTCTCATCATGAAGAATTTTTTCCTAATGTCTAATCTAAATCTTTCCCCTTCCAATTTAAAACAATTCCCCCTCGTCCTGTCACTACAGGCCCTCGGAAAATGTTCCTCCCCAGTTTTCCTACAGCCCCCTTCAGCGGCAATAGGACGTTCTAAGGTCTTCCCAGAGCCTTCTCTTCTCCAGGAGAAACAACCCCAGCTCTCTCAGCCTGTCCTCATAGCAGAGATGCTTCAGCCCTCTGATAATCTTCATAGCCTCCGCTGGACCCATTCCAACAGTTCTATATCCTTTTGACGTTGGGGATTCCAGAATTGGAAGAACACGAGGCAAGGTCTCATGAGAGTGGAGTAAAGAGGGAAAATCACCTCCCTGGACCTGCTGGCAATGCTTCTTTTGATGCAGCCCAGGATAAAGTTGGCCTTCTGAGCTGCAAACGCACGTTACCAGCTCATGTCAAGCTTCTCCTTATTCAGCACCTCCAAGTTCTTCTCCTCAGGGCTGCTCTAAATCACATCGTCCCCCATCCTTCTATTGAAACCATGGATTGCCCCAACCCAGGTGTAGGAACTTGCACTTGGCCTTGTTGAACCTCATGAGTTTCACATGGGCCAATTCTCCAGCTTGTCCTTCCGGATGACATCTCATAATTCTGGTGTGATAACTGCCCCACTCAGCTTGGTGTCATCTGCAAATTTGCTGAGGGTGCACTCAGTCTCACTAGGGAAAGGTTATCCCTTGGACTGGTATAGCTGGAACCATTGAGTTCACAGGATCACAGAATGATCTAAGTTGGAAGGGATCCAACTTGAAATAGCTTTCAATATTATTAGATGTAGCTCATCTTCCTAGGGAGCAGAAAGAATTACCAAGTCTTGTGCTAAGGTATATTTAATTGCAGACAAATACGACCTTAATGGTTCTGCTTTAAAATATTATTTTACAACAAACAAGGCTGAAATGTTAAAATGAAAACCCAGATTGAAATTAAAGATATAAAGCTAGTAGCTTTAAATCCCAGCTGCAATGTCAGATGTGATGCAATACATCTTCCCAACTCCATAGCAGATTAGAAAACATGTCATCATGTCATGAAATCAGTCGCTTTATCTCAGGTCCTGGCTGCAGGCCTTTGAAAAGAGTGTGTGTGTCTGTGTATGTACGTACAGCTGTATGTTTATATGTATGTATTTGCCTTATGTTTAAGGGCTCCTTGTACATTTACATTTAGATTCATAGAATCACAGAATCATAGAATGTCTTGAGTTGGAAAGGATCCACAAGGATCATTAAATCCAACTCCTTTCCCTGAACAGGACAACTCCTACATTCACAATGAGGACACTGTGCAAATTCTTCTTGAATATTGCCAGGCTTGGTGCCATGACTACTTTCCTGAGGTGCTGTTCCAGTGCTCCACCACCCTCTGAGTGAGGAACCTTTTTCTAATGCCCAACCTAAACCTCTCCTGGCACATCTTCCTGCCATTAACTCAGGTCCTGTCATTGTTCACCAGGGAGAAGGGATCAGCCCTACTTCTTCTCTTGTGAGGAAGTAGTAAACTGCTATGAGTTCCCCCTTCAGTCTCCTCCAGGTTGAACAGAGCAAGTGACTTCAGCTGCTTCTCATGTGACTTCCCCACTAGACCCTTCACCAGCCTTGTGGCCTCCTCTGGACACTCTCCAGTAGCTTAATATCCTTTTAATACTGCTGCACCCAAAACTACATACAATAATTGAGGTGGAGCCACATCAGTGCAGAGCAGAGCAGGACAATCCCATCCCTTGACAGGCTGGCAATGCTGTGCTTGATGCACCCCAGGGCACAGTTGGCCCTCTTGGCTGCTAGGGCACACTGTTGGCTCATTTTCAACTTGCTGATGACCTGAACTCCCAGATCCCTTTCAGCAGGGCTGTTCTCCAGCCTCTCACTCCAGTTGCACCAGGGCGGGTGAGGAGACTTGGTGGACTAACTGGGGAAAACACATTGACTGAAGAAATGCTGCAGTTGTGCCTTGGGAGAAATCTTTGGGCTCTTCCATGCAACAAGCACCATCCAAAACTTTCCTAAAATGTTAATTCGTACTAATTCAGACCCTCTGGTATTAAAATATTGCATTATTGTCTGGAAGAGCTTAGGTCTAAACCAAAAGTATGTGAGGATTGTGATCAGATTGCTGGTTTAATACTCCTCTTCCATTAGCTGCATTGAACATAATCAAGTAAAAGTTTAGGAAAAAACAACCAGGTTTTAGCAGTTCTCTGACAAATCCTTACCTACTCAGTTTATGCCTTCAGACACTTCATATAGCCTTAGCCCATCTAACAAATCAAACACGCTGTCAAACCTTTAACAATATGAAACACTGCCTCACTAGTAGAAAAAAAGAATGTCAATATGGTGCTGTATCAGGAATATCGGATGAGTTCTGCTACACTCCAAAAACTGCCTCTGGCTGTATGAAACAATTTTCTCCAAGAGTGTGTTAGCATGACAATGGGACTGAAACGTCTTGTATGTCTTAAGGAACCAGTAGGGTGCAATTCTGTTACTGGTAATTCATAGCTCTTTATCCCTTTCATGTTCCCCTAGACTGACAGCGAACCTTATCCTGCTCCCATGTGGTAGATAATGGAAAGGCTCCAATAGTGCTTCATTGGTGAGCAGATGTGCCTATAATTTAGGTGCCCGTTCCAGAGGGAAACTGGGCAAACAGAGGGAAAGTGGCCAATCCAATCATCCTCATAGAAGCAGAAAGTCAAATAGAGGATATAGAGAAAATAATAGAATCATAGAATCGTATAATGGTTTGGGTTGGAAAGGACCTTAAATCTCCCCCTTTCCAGTTTATGAAGATAGAGAGAGCTCTGAAAATGTGTTCTGTTCATCCCATCAATGTGTCTGCCTCTTTCCAGTCACGTTACAAGGAACAGACAGAAAATATCAATAGGATCCCACCTACCTGGGTCTATTCTGAGTGCAAGTACCTTTTAAGATAAAAGGAAGTGATCAATACCCTCACCTTTAGCACAGCACCTTAGTGAAGTCTTTATTTCCTCAGTGCCCTCAGGCCCTTTTTCTCTAAGTCAGGGAGCTAGAATCCATAATTGCTTCCCAGTGCCATTTTGAGGTGGTGGAAGAGGAGAAGGAATGACAAATTATCTTCCACTCCGAAGGCAGACAAAAGGAGTTTTGACAGTATTTGAGCAGTTATATAATTCAGTCAAGAAATGGCACCGTTTCCAAGGCGGTTCTTCTTTCTATACCCAGCTTTACCCATATGAATTTTCTCATATAAAATTCATGCATTTTCCCAAGCACTGGGTCTGGAGCTGGAGTCATGTTGTGTCTACATGACCCTACACCTCCCTGGCTGCACAGGTCCAGCTTTAACACAACAGAAGAGCAAACTTCTGCCTAAAACACTCCACAGTTGTTTGGCTCATGTGCTCCCTTGATACAAGTTTGATACAGTTTACACTTCCTCAAGCT
This sequence comes from Tapera naevia, assembly GCA_033556795.1. NCBI lineage: Eukaryota > Metazoa > Chordata > Aves > Cuculiformes > Neomorphidae > Tapera > Tapera naevia. The sequence goes on from JAUMJJ010000075.1 coordinate 475,716, forward strand.
AACCAGGGCACAGAACTGAAGTTGTCTCAGCAATTTTTTATTCTTTTAAAAAGAGTACATGCTGTGGTGCATAGGATGGAATTCCTTTTTTTTTTTTTTTTTTCAGCAGAGGTACTTGTTGCGTAGAGAACTCTCAAGCAAAACAGACAGTGATGAAAACAGTGATGAAGTGGTTTCCACCACCAAAGGCTTTGATATATATCATGGGGAACTGTGTCTAACTCCTGTCTTATTTATGCTCATGGTGCATTTCTGTTCCTCTGTGTGCAAACCATGGGATGCTACCATCTTTGTTCTAAAACCAAAAATATTTTTGTAGCAGAAGGGACGAGTCTGTTTCTCAGGTCAGAAAACCTGTGGGGTTCTAGACAGAAACCTAGCTCTAGAAATTATCAGATATTTATTTTACTCCCAGTATCAAAAACAATCCCAGGTGTTTCCATTTGATATACAAGTGTACAGATAGATTTTGGGATAGAGCAGCAAGACTGACACTCATTGGCAGAACTTTGTAAAAAAATCCTGCATTTCAATGACTGTTGTTACTACTTCTGAATTCAATTTAAAAAGCCTTAAACCCAATAATAAACAAAATAGTATCTTTATCATGAGTTGTCGTAGAAGCCCATGTCAAAGGATGAGAAGTTTGGATTACCTTCAGACAATTTTATGAGCATTAAATATAACATTCTAGTACATTAACTAATCTGTATTCTAAGCGTTTGGGATAATTTAAAACTTCAAGTCATTCTTATATGAAGACCTACAGCAAATCATGGTTACTGTGTAAAAGGACATACTGATGTATAAGTGTGATGACCTAGGTAATTACAAATCTGTCACCCTGACAGAGATCCTGATAAAATAATGTAACAGTTGATGTGAGACTCAATTAACACAAATTAAAGGAAAATAATATAATTAATGGTACAATCTTATCATGCTAACTTGGAAATTTGGTTGTCAAACAGAATAGCATCAAATTGCAGCTTTCATGAGGCATTTAACTCGGTACTACACTATTTAAATAATATGAAATGAAAGTCATGCATACTAAATGTTTTCAAAACTCATAAAATGACAGGTTTCAAAATGTTTGATAAAAAGGGAAGCATGGATTATTTACAACAGAGCCACACTTACGCTAATTTTTGCTTCTGCATTGATTTGCATTTTTAGCAACGACCTTGGAAAAATATGGTCATTACTCATGACATTTGAAGTCCTTGGGAGAGTAATAGACTGTTTTGTAGTAATGGTGTTACATGAAGATGGACATACAGATACTGGGTAGAACTGTAAAGTTGAGCCCTGGCATAGGTTATGCTTTAAAATAGTCAATGGCAGTACCACCCAGTGTCTGTGGCACCCATCTCATCTTGGTTTAGTCTTCTGAAAGTGCCAAGTGAAAGCCAATCTCACAGGTTCTCATTGTTCATCAAGAGAATTGGATACTCATCAGAGGGCACTCTAGCCCAGTGGTTTTAGGTAATTGTGCTGGATTGGGATAAATTGTTTTCTAGAAGGTCCAGTTTTTCTCCACTGACTAGGGTGAGTGGGAAAAATACATTCACTCTTACTGGATAAAGTAGTTAATCCTAGAAAGCACTGTTACAGAAAAAAATAAGGAGGGTGGATTATCAAGAAAGTCAATAGGTTGTAGACTTCTCTATTACCATTTGTAGTCTGGGAGATGCTCCAGTGTCAAACAGTTCATCCATGGAGCACAGATATGCTGTGTGTCCACCCCCTTAGAACATTGGAAATAGGATGTTTTAAGTAAAGTACTAAACCACAAGATCTTTGAGCGTTATCGCTGGGATCCCTGGATATCTATTTATAGAGGGGATTATCAATTAGAATAGGGGCATTATGCTCTGTTCTGTTATTATTAGACTGTTGTATCTATTGTCTGTGACTATAGTCTAACAAAGCACCGTGATAAGGAGAAAAATAATGAGAGGAAAACCACAGGATTGGCTGGAGGTTGGGAGACATGCCATTCAGGTAAAGCTTAAAAATCACGAGTCATTTACCTTTTCAAGAAGAAACTCAGAGGGGTCACAGCTACCTGCTGGAGGTAGGATATTGATTGTAGAATACTATTTTATCTAGTGAACAATGACATATCAAGGTGAAAGCTGGAGTTAGGCAAACTAAGATTAGAAAGAAAATGTGTAGTTGTCAGTATGGAAAGCCACGGAAAATTTGAAAGGCAAGATCTGATATTTTCCTGAAACCAGTCAAGTGGTTTCAAGATTTATTTAGGAACTCATGTGGTCTATTGATTCTAGAAGGTTTGTAAAGGTGACAGCAAAAAACATGTTTCTATGTATGGTACTACAAGCCACAGATGAAATTTCATAGTGGCTCTACAGTTTATTGGAAAATCACAAATAATGTAAAGTACCTCTAGGGATTAATTCAAAGCAGCACTATGACTTCTGTTATATAGGAGGACAGGCAAGTGATGGCAATGACCCCATCCCCCAGTTTATAATCTGTGAATGGTTTGAGAGTGAGCAGAAGTGCATAGAGTAGGATGGAGAAACGTCTCACAATTGCTGAAATGCACCTCTTAAGTAAATGAACGTAACCATGATGGCAGACCAAAAGAATGCAAGAAAAAGGTAGACCAAAGCCACTAGATGTGTGGAATTAGAAAACGGGGTCAGAGTTGTGTGTTGCTAAGATAATCACAAGACTCCATAGGCACCAAGACACCAAGAAGAGAAGTGCAACACAGTGATCCATGGCCCAGATTTACAATCTGAGCTACAGGCAGCAGTTAACAACATTCAGAGAAAATCTCCAGTGAAGTGAATCACTTTAGGTGTTGAGATTATGAAACACAAGCCCAAGCATTGCTGCCTGATATCACTACAAAATTGACGCTGGGAACTCATGTTAAAACATTTTGAACATTAGATCTGGGTCGCAGACCTGCAACTGCTGCTGCTGTTCATCCTCCAGAAGCAAACTTTGCATACTTGCTTCTCTAGCCCATTCTTGAGAACAGCTGCACACAGCTTTGCTTTATCCAGTTTTCTGGTTTTCCTGCTTGTGTCTACAATGCTATAGGATGCTGTGCCCTTCTCCCTTTTAATGTACACCTGTTTCCCTTTCCAACTCTTAAATCACTTTTGCTGGCTATATGTAACTTTTGGCTGATTCTCCACTGCAAATGTTAGAGACAAATATTTTACCACTGATGCACACACAGCTGTCTTCAAGCCATGGTAACGTCTACCTAACCACTCTTGTTATTTCTGTCATCAATTCCTTGGCACTTGGCAAAACAAAGTCACATTTTGTTTGTCTTTGATACAATATATATGAGTTGCAAAACTGTCACCTAGAATTTAGAGAAATTCTAGGAATGTTTTATTACTGGTAGCCTGAGATCTCCAGGATAAGAAGTTTCAGACTGAAATATCTCATGATAATTCATGTATTCTGTCTGGACATTGTAGGTATTACTTAAGAAATACAGCGTTTGGCTTTAGTAAGATAGACAACAGTATAGTGTAGGTTCCTCTGTGTGTTATTCTTCCAAGAGATTCCCTCTGGACTATTCTGTGTTTGTTTCTCTGGGTCAGGAAACTTTTTCCTTCTCTTGACTCAAGCATTTTCCTTCTCCAACACATTTTCAGCATGGGAACACTCTCAAATTCTGTAAATTATTCTCCTGTGAACAACTTAGAACACACGATTTGAGAAACAATGCAAAGACTGAAATGCATTTTGATGCTGAAACCTCAGTAACTTGTGTCCTGGCACCGCAAAGAAGGCGCATGAACTTCTTGTCATCTATGGTTTGCAGTTTGTCCTCAGTTGAGAGGATAGGCAAGAGATCAAATATCTTGCTTTGTTGATTGTAGACTCCCTCTCAATTTCTGTAGAGCTGAAGTTCTGAGATGTTATCATACACGTGTGTCCTATACAAAGTCATCTATTCAGTTATCAGGATCTTATTATAATATTTTCAGGATTTTATGAGGACTGAACCTTCTAGTTATGTAATTTTTCCTTGTCCTCCTAATTTACATCTCTTGAGTTACAGCTTGCGTTTCATCCTTTGTCTTCAGTTTTACAGAATACCACTTTCTCATCCTGTCGACAGTATTCCAAAACTTCTGAGATATGACTCTGGGATTTTTTTTTTTCTTTTCTTCATGGGTAATTTCATTCCTTTTTGAGGTCTTGGTGCACATGTGCAATGGAGATACTTACTAAACCCAATTGTCCTAAAACCTCAGCTTCATTTGCTTTTTATTCCTGCCCACTCAAGAATTTTCTGATATTGAAAACCCGAGAGCTGGATGCAGATGCTGGCTTATGTCCGATTTATCATCCACCAGTATCCCCAGGTCCTTCTCCATAGGGTTGCTCTCAATCCATTCATCCCTCCAGTCTCTGTTGGTACTTGGGATTGCCTTAACCCACATGCAGGACAATACACTCAGCCTTGTATATCTTAAAATGTACCCTGTACTTACAGCTCTTTTTTTTCAGGGAAGATAATTTTACATCATACTGAAACATATACAACAGAGTACAATATATATAGCAATGAGGTTTTCAAATGGAGTTTTTAATTATTGGAGAAATTACATTAAGCATATTTCAGTTTGTTTCCTTTGAATATATGTTTGTAAATCAGCTTTTTTAAAAAAATATTTTCAATCTGCCATAGATGGCATTACGTGTGAGTTCTTAGCTTATCTTAGGGGCAGCAGTAAGAATGATTTATCTCTTGTTTTGAATTAGTAGGAATAAATTCAAGCTGCCCAACTCTTTCTTCAGATCACATTGTTGTAGAGAGGAGCTGAGTTCACAGTTTTATGCACATAACACATTAACATAAACTAGTAAACCACCTGGCATTGGTTAAGCAGAATTTATGCTGATACTGTGCTAATGACCTTGCATTATCATTAGACTAAATCAGTCTCCTGGGGGAGAACCAAACAAAGCATACTAATTCAATGCATTCCTAGGAAGTAGCATGTACAGTAAACTATATTTTGTCATTTATCTAGCTCCATTTTCCTTCAGAAGTACTATCTAAATTAATTACTAAGGTCTCTCTGGAGACCTCTGGAATGGCAGAACGAGATAAGAACATGCACTGAAAAAAAGAAACCTGCACTCATTGTGGGCATTTTAAAGTACTGATGTACTGTATTAACAAGTGTAGGAATAATCTGCTCCTAATGTAGACTGGGAAATCAAAACTTAGATGGGTGAGCAAAACTTAAATCACTAAATATGATGTAGAGACCATAGGTTTCCTTTACAGTCTGTGAGAGAAACAAGCACCACTAGAGGGTGCTTAATCTGACACACCGTTTTCATCATTATTTTAGGAAGTGTTGCATTCCCCTTGTCCTGCTCTTCCCTTTAATGGCTTTCTCTTCACCCATAGACAACTACGGATGATCAGCACAGATTTACAAATCTAACTTAAGGAAATATCAGTTAGGGCAAATAAATTTCAGCCTGAATGATTACAGCAATGAGAAGTAATAAAATTTCAGAAATAAAATGCTTTGTGAACTCTAATTCAGCTTCCTTTTATGTACGTAGGATGTAATGCTTTAATTACTGGGCGTGCAAACTACTTTTTCTCATAGGTTTCAGTACACATAATGGAGGAGATGAATCACGATTTTACAGCACTAAGGGAGAAAGTCTGTAGAACCTTTACTTAATTTGTTGTGGAGTTGAAAGTTACAAAGTGAGTGAGGCAGGAGATGGATGGAAAAGAACACTGAATCCCTAAGGCAGCTGAGTGCCATGAAAGGGTTTCTACACCCAACTGCTTGTGTTGCTACACAGATGATGTAAGCCAGTTTCCTCTCAGCTGGTCCCTAGTGCTGTGTTTCTCATTGTCTGAGCGTTCAACTGGAGAAAGTAGGGCCCGACTTGAAGAAGTGCAGAGCATGCATAGCTGTATTTGAAGTTAACAGAGTTTGTTTCTTGAATATGTGTAATGTTACATAATGCCAAGCTTATAAATCTTGGTAAGTAAAACTAGTGGATATGATCTACCTTAATCTTTCTGCACGCCAATCCGATTTCAGAAAGGGGATGAGGATGTAGTTCACTAGACACTGTATCACCCACTTTAAATGACTGGTATATTATATATTTATATATATTTAGAGCTGTGTTTCCAAAATTGATTACTAATTTCGGAAACCTGATTTTCAGAAGAGCGCATCATCTGCAGCCACAGTACATATCCAGGCATTACAATTGTATGTCTATTGCTGTTGTAAATTTACTTGGAAAAGGAGAGGAGAAATGAATCATGAACTTTTTAGTCATTCCTTTAAAACTGACCAGTTCAGCACATGATTAGACATATTTATGAACGTTCCCCACCCTCAGTTCAAATAAGGACTGTGGGACTACTCACTCTGTTTGAAATATGTTTTGGAGACATCTGCTATTTGTATAGCTATACTGACAGCTGCCCTATATCAGAAGTCAGCGGAGGTGGAAATGAATTGTAATTTAACAGTCTAATATCTGAATTTACCCTGTGCAAATCTGCATGGCTGACAGTTACAGTTACACAGACAGCTGTTTTATACTGAGCACATCATGGTGTTGATGCAAATTTAAGATACCAATGAAAAACTCCAATAAAGAAGTCTACAGATATTTACCTATGAGAAAAATATCCTTTCTTAAGTCTTCAGGACTACAGAATCTGCTGCTCTGGTCTTCAGTCGGTTGTCAAAGTAAGCTAATCTGGAACAAAATCAGCTGAGTCATTGAGAACTGAAGAGAACAATTTGTAGAGGGCAAAATGGTAAGGCTCTTTCTTGGATAAAAAGAGGTAAAAGCAGATTACTGTCGATTTTATGAAAGCATTCAAACAATGTTTTCTAATCAAACTTCACAGTTTCAACAGCAGAGTTTAAGTAATTGAAAACAGTGGTGTTTGTGTAAGGTTCTATATTAGAAGTAATTGCTTATCTTGATTGTATTCTTATAGCTGACGCTTTTACCTATTCACATAGTACAGGTTATTTACTGTTTGTTGGAGTAATTTGCTGTACGCACCTGCACACACACACAGTGTCTTCTAATATATTTACAGTGGAAAAAGTCCTTCTTTTAAGTTCATCATTAGATCTAGCCAGTGATGAAAAGGAGCTCAGTTTTGGTAACCTAGATCTGTGAATGTGGGGCAGGTAACAAATCTATGATTCACAGTTTGACCATTTCTGTGTCGTATGTTCTTAGCATTTTCATAAAAAAATATAAGGTTAATTACTTTCTACAGAAGGAGTAATGCATTTTTTTAAAATCTATTGCAGAAGGCGCAGAAGAAATAGCAAGTTACGTGCACAAAACAATTTCTGTTTGCCCTTCTAAGTCTGTGACACGTTAAATAGTCTAAGCAAAGATTTAAATGAAAAATGAGAAGCATTGCTATTACATTAGATATAAAATTTGAATCCAAGGAAGATATTCTTTCTTAGCTTAGAATTTAGTCCATAATTGGAGAGGAAGAAGGTATGGTTTAAAGAAAGGAATCGGGAATATTAGTCTGTTATTCATAAAAGATGAACAATAGATGATTTTAATAGCTTTACTTCCTGTCAGTTGCATATTTTCAGATCCAGTTTCAATGTGATTGCCAGCCAGCAGCTGTAGTCCAAGTAAATAATTTTTAGCTGTAGCCCAAGTAACTGATTATTAATGTATGTCGAATTACCATGCAGAGCATTTATGGGTTACTTTACTTTCATCTTCAGTTTTAAGATACCCAAGGTGATAATTTTTTGCTTCCTGAGGGAGTAATGGATGTGGCCTCAGGCTTACTTACAACCATAACTGATTTATGAGCAGGACTTAATTTGTAGTTTTTGTTAGTCTCCATTAAAAATTATTCATTTAAAAAATGGAAATCCATCATGTTAGACATACCTGTTTTGCTGTCGTAGGTACAGTTTATAATCAGAAATTTGGGACCCTGTGTAGGTCATGCAGAAGTGCCAAATAGAATTAGTGAAATCACAATATCCTTGTGCCTTTCTTTGATTTATAAATAATATTGCCTTCATTTTCTCCTTACCTCCCCAAATTCACATTTTCTTCCTTTTTTTTTTTTTGGTAGCTATTCTCAAACTTTGTTATCCACATCTTAGGCTTTTATAATATTCGTCTATGCTGTAGTAATCTTCCATAATCAATCTGGGATGCCTGCCAATTGCTTTTTTTATTCTGTGCTGATATCTTTATATGAATGGCTTTTATCCAAGTGCTGTCATCTTTTGCATTCTCTTTATCCCTTTGCTCTTTTTGTGCCGAGAGACTATATTCTTAGCCTTTGAGTGTTGTCATTTCATCCCTCTCATTTGTAGTGTAAAAGTTGCAAAGGGCAAACTTTCCAAATATTGAGATCTGCCTGTTTGCCCTTTCTAATATTTTCTCTGCTCTTTTTGGTTAAGGCAGTTATTGCATGGCATTCATCTACTTAGTAAGATGACATTTAATGTTTGATTTATTTTACTCACATTTAGCATTTTGGTGAATTAATTAGTATTTTTGGTGTCTTTATTTTTCTCAGTATTTTACTTAGATTTTTCCACTCTATATTTGATTCATTTAAAAAAAAAGGATGTTATTCAGAATCAAAACGCTGTGCCATCATCATGTTCCCATAAGGCTTTGTCATGAAGCTTTTTGAGTTCTGTAAAACGTGTTGTAAAAGAGAAGAATTTACAATAAGCTTTAATGTAATTGAAAAGCAACTTGGTCTAATAATGGGGATCATTATGTTTCTGTCTTCTTTATAAAGCTCATAATATATAGCCTTTCTTTTAGATTAAATGAAAAAAAGCTATCCCTAGACAACTGAAAATTCCTGTGTTGTGGTTGTATTTATTGACCTTTACATGGTCCAGCTCTTTCTTCATGTGTCCTCTGCTGCAAAATGAGTTCTGCTCTGGAAAAAAAATAAAATTAGTTCTTTGATGTCCTGCTATAGTATATCAGCTTTGATGTACAGAGGAAGAAATATAAAATTCAATTCAATAATGGACCAAGACGAAATCACATATAACCGATTTTGCTAATATGTGTTTTGTTTGTATTTAATCGCATTCCCAACCAAACCAAAAGGATTTTTTTTTCTCATTTCAGTAGTCTGTCAATCATGTGATTAATCCTTGAGTAATAAAGCAACCATATTCAGCACAGTGCATTACCATTCGCTTAGCCAAAAATGTGTGGCTAATTCACAGTCAGTCAAACTAATGTGATTACTGAGGTTAACATTTAAGTACTTGCTAAAGAACAGGACCTTGCAAACTTTGTTTTTGTGGATTTTTTATCCGATCAACCAGATGCCCATCACCAATTTAAGACCTTGTAGTCATCTTCTCCTATCTTTAGTTCATGAAATCATCAGTGATTCATCTTCTATTACTCCAAGACCTAATATTTTTACATATGGAAAAACTTTCATGGATGAATCCAACTGGACCCAGTTGTCCAAGTGAATAGAAAAAGAGAGTTTGTTATATTCTTATTGTAATCAAAATTATGATTTTGATGTCTATGTTTTTAGGGTTGTATGTTTTGGAGAACATACATAGAGAAGTCAGAGATCTGATTCTACCAATTCTAAGAGTTATCATCTGAATATTTTAGAGATGACATCATGTGGATGCATTTCAGAAGTATTAGATTTCCTCTTGGATCATTATGTAAATATTTGTATTTACAGGCATTACATTGTAACTGTCTATAGGTATTTTTATTAGTACTGAAAATAATGAATTATCACGCCTTTAGTATTTTTACATAAAATATGTGGAACTGATGCAATTGCAATCAGTATTTATAATCTCCAACTGAAAAAGTATCTATATCTGAGCCATTTTTAATATATGTTCATCTCCATAACACCTCTGTTGGTCATTATGAGTGACACAAGAACTAGGTTTAGGGTAAGCCAACTCCTGCATGCAGTAGGAAAATCTCCAGTACCTTCTGCATTTTAAAGTGCATCCAAAAGCACTCTTACCTGCAGTGACAGCCGATCCATCCCAGCAGCATGTGTCTGGCTATTTCGTACTTCTTACCTACCTTTGTAGTGAGATCACAGAACTAATCTCATAGAATCATAGAATTACTTGGTTGGAAAAAGACCTTTGAGATCATCAAGTCCAACTGTACCTGTCCACTACTAAACTATATCCCTGAGCATCTCATCTACTGTCTTTTCAACCACCTCCCTGGGCAGCCTCTTCCAGTGCCTGATAAACTTTTAAGTGAAGAAATTTTTCTGATGTCTAAACTTGAGGCCATTTCCTCTGATCCATGCATACAAGAGAACCCAGTATTATTCTTAGAATGGAAGGTGAGATTTTCAGTCAGTCCTCATTCTGGTTCCATACAAGCACAAGGTAGATACCAGGAACAAGGTCTCTGGAATGAGAGATTAACACGAGCATGTGACATTGCTGTGATCAAGCAGAACAGGTTCAGTATTGATGCCATCACTGAGATGAGGTAACTTGCCTTGCACTACACAGGAAGTATGTGATAAGTTAGGGAATTATATTCTCTTTCCACATCCCACTAATATTGTAGCTATCGGGACTTCTATCCTATAACTGGCAAGTTATATAGTACTTGCCAGTCACATAGCACTACGCACTTTTTGAAAAGTCATAAAAAACTTAGTATTTAGTGTTCACAAAATTCTTAGAAAGCAGGAGATAATTATCCTGTGAACATAGATATTGGCCATGAACCCAAAGGCTGTGGTTTTTAGCTAGTGCAGACCATAGATTTGAATTTTGTGTTCACCCTGAAATTCAAGACATAGCATCGTAGAAGATCAGATCTTTGCAAGGTCTGTCCAAATGAATCAGTAGGCTGATTATAATTAACTATAGCAAGTAGTAATTAACAAGGATGCTTTAAATAGTTGGTTTAATGTTCTTTTAAAACAGATACAAGGAAAATGGAACCCTGGACAATCTGTCTGGTATTCCCTTCTCTAGCATGTCAAAGGCACCTAGAAACTTGGATTCCAAGTACTACTAAGCAGATTTAGGCCCAAAGGGCATGAAATACTTAAAAATTATTCTGGCTCTAAGAGAAATGGAAAGGGCAGATTGGCAGTATTACATCAGAGAAGATAGGCTGTTCATCTTAAAAGGCAGACAGAATATGATATCAAGTTATACTATCTCTTGAAACTCTTAGACTTCAGATGACATTAGTAAGCTACTTTCTTTTTCATGCTTGTAGTATTATCATGTACAAGAGAAGAGCATACTGCTCTTGTGTATCATTTATTCTGTCCCCAACCTGTAGATGCCTAATCTCATGCTCTAGGGAGAATTTTGAGAGTCTGACTACAAATTTGCAGGACATTCAAAGATACCAGAGCAAGCATAGTTGCAGACATGAACAATAAAGCACATGTTTAATAAAGTATATAAGAATGTGAACTATCAGTGTAAACATTGCCACAAAATATACTGAAACTAAGAATTCAGGAGCAAACAGAAGTGACTGGATGATTCATGAGTAATGAGAATATCCATGTTTAAAACAATTTAAACCAGACACAAACCAAAAGAAAAATCAATGTGGTTTACTCAGAGTATATTCCCATAGAATGATGGGAACAAGAAAGTATCACTGTGTTAAATATTTTCATGGTTATAGAAGAGTGAGACAGTATTATCTGGAGGTGATGCTCAATGTGTAAGTGAGAGCTAAGGAATATTGTGGTGTGAAATAAAGCTTTCAAGCAAGTATTACAACTACAGCCTTTTATCTGCTATGCATGGAGCTTTAGAAAAAAACTAATCTTAATCATAGTGTGATTCTTTCCCGTGGTAGTTTCAAGTACATATAAGTGTAAAATACTCTGTCAAAATTATTCTTACTCTCTTTTTCCTGATTGGGAACTATGAAACAAGATGAAATTAATTACATAATGGGAAATGATGCCTAATAGTCTAGTGATCAGACTGAAAGTTATGACAATCTGCAGTGCATTCCACTTTTGTTACAGTGAGTTGATATGTGTTTTGGGGACTTTGCGATAACATTTACTGCTGCCCTCACTTGTGTCTGAACTGAGCAAATAATTAAACAGTTTGAATTGGAGTAAATAATATTAAATGTATAGGCATGCTTTCATATTCATAAGAAAAGCCATTAATAAATACCAAAGTGGGAACTTCTCCCATCATGAGACATTCTTAGAAATTATGACCTATTGTGTTCACGACTGATAAGTCACAGAGCAGCAGCATGATCCACCGGGAAGCTTTCAAACCTTTTCCCACTAACACAGATATAGGCTGTCATTTCAAGCTCTGTAAGACCCACTGAGCATAAATGTTATTTCTTTCTCACAATGTAGCTTCTGTGATATTTTCTATGAAGAAATTTGCTGGGCACTTCAAGATTTAAAAGGTGATGAATATGGCTTTCTTTTGAGTCAAAGATGGTTCATTTCGTTCATGAATCAATTCATCTGTTATTAGCATGCAAAACTGAAGTGAAAATTCCTTGAAGATAGGGTAGGCATCCAAAAAAACTGGTCAAAAGGACTGCAAAAGATCGTTTAGACTGAACTCCTGCCCTGAAATTGGATAAAAAACTTAGTGGTGGGAACTAGTTTTTTATAAAACATCTCTCAGGAGAAGTAGCTCAGTTTAGGTATCAAATGGGATGTATAATGAAAATCAGAACAACATGAGAAACTAAGAATTAATGAAGCAGAGGTTTGTTACTCTTTTCTTCTATACATTTAGCATAACTGTTTTTTTGTGGAAGGAAATCACCACACTTAGCAAAATCACCAGTGTCCCACTCAGACAGTATATGAGCAAGTATCTAAAGCAAGCATCTAGATTTAAATATACATATATTGAAGGGGACAGATTTTTAAAGGTATTTGGGCACCTAATTCTTGTCCTTTATTCTTATCCTTATTTCCTCTAGCACTTTTTCTGATTGTGTACACTCACCATTATCAACCTCCACTTTTAAATAAGGAAAAAAGAAAGACCCAGGAGAGTACAGACCAGCCATTCTCAGCTCTGTGGCTGGCAAGATCATGGAGCAGATCCTCCTGGAAATTCTGCTAAGGCACATGGAAAATGAGGAGATGTTGGTGATAGCCAGCATGGCTTCACTAAGCACAAATCATGCTTGACTGATCTGTTGACCTTCTATGATGAGATTACAGCATTGGTGGATAGGGAAGAGCAACTGATGTCTTGTGTAAAGCAAATTTGCCAAGATAACATGGTCTGTGGTGCAGTTGACACACTGAAGGGGAGGGATGCCATCCAGAGGGACACTGGCAAGCTTGAGAGGTGAGCCCATGCAAACCTCATGAAGTTCTCTAAGGCCAAGTGCAAAGTCCTGCACCTGGGTCAGGGCAATCCCAAGTACAGTTACAGGCTGGGTGGAGAATGAATTGAGAGTAGCCCTGAGGAGAGGACTTGAGGGTGATTGTGGATGAAAAGCTCAACATGAGCCAGCAATGTGTGCTTGCAGCCCAGAAAACCAACTGAATCCTGGGCTGCATCAAAAGAAGTGTGGCCAGCAGGTTGAGGAAGGTGATTCTCCTCCTCTATTCTGCTCTCGTGAGACCTGAGGTACTGCATTCAGCTCTTGAGTCCCCAGCATAAGAAGCACCTGGACCTGTTGGACTAGGTCCAGAGGCGGCAACAAAAATGATCAGAGAGATGGAACACCTCTCCTACGAGGAAAGACTTTGAGAGCTGGGATTTTTTAGCCTGGAAAAGTGAAGGCTCTGGGGACACCTTATAGCAGTGTTCTAGCACTAAAAAGGGGGCCTTCAAGAAAGATGGAGAGGGCCTTTTTACAAAGGCACATAGTGATAGGACAAGAAGCAATGGCTTTAAACTGAAAGAGAGTAGATTTACATTAGATATGAGGAAGAAATTTTTTACTGTGAGGGTGGTGAGGCACTGGAATATGTTGCCCAGAGAAGTTGTGGAAGCCCCATCCCTGGAGCTATTCAAGGCCAGGCTGGATGGGATTTTGAACAGTCTGGTCTAATGGAAGGTGTCCTTGCCCATGGCAGGGGGTTGGAACTGGATGATCTTTAAGGTTCCTTCCAGCACAAACCATTCTGATTCTATGATTCAAGTGTTTGCTATACAGAGAAAATATTATTATGAAATTCTCAGGGCCACATGATTTAGATAGACCTCAGGACAGCCCCTTTGAGAACTGGTACATGCAAGTTCAAAAGTACTAAATGGATGATAAAGCACATCAGTAGAAGAGCTGTGTGAAATACCTAGAAAACTTAAATTCTAATCCTCTACATTCAATGCTTTTTTATAAAGTTGCCTCTGTATCATATAAAGCCCCCAAAATGTGCAATTTAATAATGTTTCTCGTACTCGCCCTAAGATTCAGTACATGGAGGTTCTCTTTGAAGTCAAGAAAAATGATGCGTAAATAGTTACAATCACAGTTCTTAAGGCATAATTGGGATTTTTCCAAAGCTCATCTTACTTCCAGATTTTGTTGTAACTTATTAGTTGTTGGGGATTATTTTTAAGTCTTTTATGCAATGATTTGTTGTTAGAAAATATGCAATTGTCTTATGCAGCTGTCTTTGCTTTATGGATGTCAGCACGAAGACAATGACAAAGGTTAGAGATAGTAAAATCCACTTTGTTCACAGCAAAATAAAAATAGGAAAGATACTTCAATCTGCTTCTATTTGTAGCTTTACAAATTAACTCAGTTGCAAATTATCTCATCATTAAAGGCTAAAGATATTATTAGTAGTATTAGTTCTACAAGATGAATAAAAGAATTTTATAGTACAAATTTTGAAACTTTTGGCATAGGCAAAGAAAAGCCAAATGTAGTTTTGGCAGTAGCATCAGCAGGCCTAGCAGGATACCAAAGGCATTTCAAATGGCACCAGACAATGACCTCTAAAAAACAGAATCCATGCCTAGTGTGTCACTAAGACAACACTCCAGCAACACAGATTCTGGGACAAAAGATCCAACTATCAGCCATTTTTAAGCAGTTTTAAATCACAAAATTACTTCCTTCAATCAGGTTTACTCTCATAATAGAAATAAAACCACTGGGAAATTCTTAATTGTCACAATATCCACTTAAATTACTTCCTAGCAAACCACATAGGAGTTTCAATCTGTTTATTGATGTACACTGAGCTCCATGTTCTTTTTAAACACCAATAATTTTCCATAGAACCACATTTTTACATGTATTTTGAATCTTGTTTTTATTATTACTGCATAACTTTTGAAATTACTTATAGAGGATCTCAGTGTTTAAAAGGCAGTGGTTTAGGGTGCTTTGGTTACATAGTCCTGAAAACTGAGTGGATAAGTAAACAAATCTCTTTATATCCACTGAACTAATGGCTGAACTTTTGACTACTGTGATATATATTTCAGAGAAAACATCCTCTTTCTTCTCTTTAAATCAGAAATTATATTGAACTCAGAGGAGAAAGACATGGTTTTAGCAGCCATTGAGAATGTTTAAATTGTTGGATTCACTGGAAAGGACATAAGCTTCAGGAGAAGAATTCACAAATAATAAGAAAAAAAGCCTTTCTTTGACTGAACCATATCCTGGCTAGACTGGATTACATGGAGCAGGTGGAAAAAAGAATATTTGGAAGGTAAGCCTTTGATCATCAGCTGTAAGGGCTGACAGCCTTTCCCAAGGCATAATTAACAATGCAGTGGCCTTTTTGTACTGTTGTTTTTGCAATCCAGTGCTCAAAAGAGGAAAGATATACAGGGTGGAACAGAAGGCATGAAGTTCACAGGTATCAGTTTAGCACTAGAAAATCAGAAAAGCTGGACATGAGAAAAATATTCTTAAATTTTGAGGAAAATCATGGAATAGTATAAGTTTCTCAGAAAAGCAACAGCATCTAAAATGCAAGGTGGAGTTTGGCTGAATGGATTTTCTGTTGAATTATTACAGACATTAAAAAGAAGCATTAGTCTCATATACATAACCTAGTAATAACACATAATCAAATGGCAACAAAGGTTTTCTGAACGTCTGAAGTCTGCCAGTTTTATTTTACATGATTGGTTAATTTCCCTAGTTTTTGATAACTGTACTGGATAATTGATTCCCATATGGGATCTCTTTTTGTATGACCTTTCTAAGCCTTAACAGTAAGAAAGTGTGGATTAAGTAATAGAATCAGTTACATATAAAAAGAAGTTTTGCACTTACCTCGTCTGGTTCTAGCTCTGGGAAGCCAACATTGCACATAGAAAAAAAAGGCTGTGATTTGACAATACGTAAGCCTGAAAGTAAATGGAATCACTGAAATGTAATACTGTAATATGTGTAACAGTGAAAGCCCTTGGATGTCCTGAAGCATTAAGCACACAGCTTTAATCATGTGCATGATTGCTTTGCAGAATCAGATAGAGAGCCATGGTGATGGCTTAGCACAGTAGATATTACGTACATTAAGACTCACAAGCAAAAGTAAGAGCTGAAGTGTTGTTTGCAGGTACTAATAGCAGCAATGAAAAATATAGTCAGTTGTCTTTGTGTGATAATATATTACCTTTGGTGTCCTAATTGTTTTTAATGCCAAATTATTCATTATTTATGACCTGCACAAAATAGTCAAGGGTAAAATAGTTGTTTGTGCTGAAGACATGTTATTTAATGATCCAACTGTGTGATTAAAACTAACCAATACATTCCCAAATCGCACCTTTCAATGAAATTCTAAAGAACAAGGAAAAACTTATGCATAATTCTTCCGTTATATTAACACAAATATCAAAATCTCTCAGGATACAGGTCTTCTTAGGAGAAATATATCACAAAATTCAAGAGTTAATGAACTAGTTATGAAGTGATTAAATCATAGCAAAATATTGACAGTTACAATGATAAAGTAGTTAGGTGGAACAAATCATTTAAATTACATCATTTGGGAAAGATTATAGCAGTGTTGGGTCTGGGACTGTTGGGTTAAAACTCAAGCATCAAGAAAGTGATTATTTATGTCTATGAAACACTGCAAAAATAGGGAATAATGGGATATGAAGCTCTCAGTTACAATTTGGATAAGCCATTGCACTAAGACTAATTACAGTCCTCCAAATCCAGTTCTCTGGAAACCTCTATCCTGCCATCTAATCAGAAGATGGAAATAATGGTGCTTGAGTTAAGGGCAGCTATAAGAAAATCCCACTAATGATCACTTGTCTATTATGCCCAAGGTATTTCTGACTGGCAGTATACATTATAGTTAACAGTGTGCAGAAAATTATTTTTACATATTAAAGTTCTGGCATAAAGGCTTACACTAATGTGAAACCACTTCTCAAACAGCTGATTGAAATGGGTAGAAATCTTCATGCTATTTTGAGAAGACTTTGCAGTTTGACTACAGAGGTGGAGAAATAAAGTACCTTGCCACTTCATAGAGTCTGTATATGCAATATAATTATGGTTTTGCTGCTAAAATTGATTTTAAACAATATATATTCTGACCAATTGAGCTCCTCTCCATAAACATTAGTTCAGACAGAGTTGCTCCCTTGTCTGAAGCTGAGTTTATGTATTTGTATATCTTCAAGCCCTAAGTGTGAATAAGGCAATATCAACTACAAAAGAGCTTGCATAATGGGAACATAACTTCTGTTTCAGTTAGATAATCCTTGTACAAAAATATCTACTCTCAACCGAAATAAATGAAATAATAGAGTACTTGGAGTCCATCACATCCATTTGACCTAACAGTCAATTACTTTACTTTGAGCATCAATTCTATTTTTGATTTAATTCTGTCTTGCTTGAGCTTCCAGTCACTAAGTTTCTCTCATTTTTAGTATTTTTTAGATTCTGCATCTTGTCATTTTCAAATTGCATCT
Source organism: Tapera naevia (assembly GCA_033556795.1). Classification (NCBI taxonomy): domain Eukaryota; kingdom Metazoa; phylum Chordata; class Aves; order Cuculiformes; family Neomorphidae; genus Tapera; species Tapera naevia. The sequence goes on from JAUMJJ010000075.1 coordinate 493,661, forward strand.
TACTCTTTTTAAAAAAAAAATTAAATTGACTGAGTTTCTCCTTTTACTGTAATATAGGTTTTAATAACATTCTTGTTATCTCTGATAGCTTTCAGTTTTCTGGCATATATTTTTAAATGAAGACATTAGTGACCTTTCACAAGTAGCCCCATCATCTCCAGACAGGGAAAATCACCTTCTTATTTGCTACTGTCTTGCTTATAAAGTTTACATTTGCCCAGTTAACAGCTGCAGCACTGTTTGGGGTTACACATTTAGTTGGTGACTGATTTTTTTTTCCTAAGACATTTAATTTCCCTGGTGAGCAGCCTGGTCTATTGGGAGGTGTCACTGCCCAAGGCAGGGGGTTTGGAATTAGATGATCTTTAAGGTCCCTTCCAACACAAATCATTCTATGATTCGGTGATACAAAATATGCCCTTTTATAATAATTCCACCCAATAATAACTCCATTTCAGTATGATATATGTTCTTTTCCTTTGGATTTGTATTCTTTGATTTAAAGCAACAGGACAACAGGGTAACAATACCGAACCAAGCTAATTTGCAGTGAAAACAGTTAAAAAAATGGAGAAATCGTCTTTCAAATAAACATCTGTAAGGAGATGACTATGCATATGACTCTGGCCTTTAGAGTAGTAGCCAGAGCATCTTCCCAACCCTAACAAATTGTAGGCACAGCATTTAAAGAAAGCTGTATGCAATCATAATATTGAGCAATCCTTCCCATGTTATCTGGGAATTACTATTTCCTTATCTCCTCTGGTGTGTCTATGTGGAAACCCCTTCTCTTGGCTGGATTATTGCAGCCCACTGCACCGTAGGGAACATCCAAATGAAGGCTTGCAAAGTCCTCCATCTGTTAGCATTTGACAGGCGCTTCTACCACAAAATTCTCACGTGGTTGCTTTTGTACTGAATCAAAGTGTTGAAGAGTTCACAGTGCCTTCTGCTAAGAGCTCTTCTCTATACAGCATACATTTGTTCTGCAGACAGTACATCCATAAATGAGCTGGAAAAAAGAATGAGCTCTCAGGTGATAAAGTCTGCTGATGATATGAAGTTATTGAAAATAAAAAAGACAGGAGATTACTATGAAAAACTACATAGAGAAGTTATGAGATTGAGTGACTGGGCAATAAAATGAAAGATGAAATTAATTGCAGATAAATGTTAAGTGATGCATATGAGCAGAAAGAATCTCAGCTTCCTGTATAAAATGACAGGCTCTGAGGTGACCATTAATGCTACACAAGTGAGATGTGAAGTCGTGAGAGATATATCAATGAAAAAATATGCTCAGTACCTGCCAGATGGCAAAGCAAACCAAAAACCAAACAAAAAAAACCCCAACAGAACAGATCCTGGGACTTATTAGGAAGTTATTTGAGAAGAAAAGAGAAAAAAAACCTATGTCAGTATAAATACATGGGTCATCCTCATGCAGAATCCAAGCTACATGTCAGAAGACAAACCCATATTATTTTTGTACTAAAATGAAACTGGTTGGATCTTTTTAAAACAGCTTTCTGTTGGAAGTTAAGACGCCAGGGCTCATCTGTGGCATCCTCACCTGACCCTCATCACTTATGTTCTTTACAATGCCACTAAGTAAACTGTTTTCTCTGGTGACTCATATAATCATTGAATCATAGGATCATAGAATCATAGAATCATAGAATCTTAGAATCATAGAATAGTTTGGCTTGGAAGGGACTTAAAACATCATCCAGTTCCAACTCTCCTGCCATGGGCAGGGACACGTCCCACTAGACCAGGCTGTTCAAGACCCCATCCAACCTGGCTTTAAACACTTTCAGGGAGAGGAAATCCACAACATTCCTGGGCAACCTGTGACAGTGTCTCACCATCTCACCACCTTCATTGTGAAGAATTTCTTCCTGATGTCCAATCCAAAACTTTGTCCTTCCAGTTTAAAGTCATTGCTTCCAATTTGAAGCCAGAAGAAGAAATGAGAGTGACAAGAAAATCTGCCTTCTTCTTCCAGTCTTTATAACCATAAAGCTGATTTCTACACAACATATAAATCTGGAAATACTGTTGAAATTAGTGAACATATTAAAAAGAAGTGACAAAATCTATATATTTATTTACTTAACCAAAAGTTTTGACTGGAGAACTCTGATTAGTCTGAATATTGTTGTCACTTTACAGAAGCATGGTTATTCATGATGCCAGATAACAGAGAAGCAGTAGCGGAAACTGGGACACTGGAATACACCATTGGGTGTGAATCTGATATTTCTTTTGATATATAGTAGCACCCTTCCAGGACACTACTTCTACTAAAACCAGGAGAAAAACTTTCAGATGGAATATTTCAGTGGCCGAGGTTAATCGGTAGAGAAGAAGAAGTGATATTGGGATAACACTTACTAATGCAATGAATTAGCATTTTGCTGTCTTGGTTTTCCTCTTAATAAGGCAGAACCTTCTGGCAGGGAAGAGTAAGAAACTGAATGAAAGAGAATTTAAGTGTCTCAAAAGACTATAATGGAGGGAGAATACAGTTTTTCTGATTGCCTGTGTGCTTCTTGCCTGAAGTGATGTGCCAGTTCTCAAGGGGATAGAGTGGAGTAGCAGATAATAGGGAACTAGATACTATGAAAGAAGAAAATATTATTATTTCTGTTGCTAGAAGCTTTTCATGGACTGTCTTACATTGTCCTACAGGGAAGGAAATGCATCTAAGGGGCACGTGTATGAAAAACAAATTATTCTAACTTCTTTCTTGGTTTACACGTTGCCTGTCTTTACACCTTTCTCACTTGATGCTTATCTCTCTATTATTTCCCTTTCTTCTCTTCTTTCCCAACATTTTTGATGTCTTCAGCCTCTGAATTAAAGACTACTGTAAAATGCATCTACTAACATCCTCTCATAAGCCTGCATGAAGCGAGTTGCCAGTAATTGCTCAAGAAGTGTTTGTAATGATGGTGAAGAAGACTATTTGTGCTACTGATGTTGTATATTTATTAAGATCTTAATTGGAAATGTGGGGAAGTGGCTTACCTCAGGACAGAAGTCTTTAATATCCTATAGATTTCACATATGTTTTCTGCCTCTTACTACATGGTGTTTTTCCTGAAGGAAAACAAAAATTATAGGGAGTGAGAGGACAAGAAATTTTAGTGACCCATGTCAAGCTGCATCCAGATAGAGTGCAGTAAAGAAGTGGAGTCCTGTAAAGTGGGAGTGATATTATTTCCCATAAACCATCTCTTAACTTCTTTTGTGTTTAACTTAAAAGCTGTTTGGGATAAGACTTCCTTTTAGTAGAGACTACTAGACCATGACTTCTAGCCTGATGTTCCATTGCAAGGGCACAGATGCCGGGCAGCAGGGAAACAGCCTCTGAAGGGTCCTCTCTGCCAAGAGACATGGAAAAAGTGGGAACATATAAGACGTCCTCCATTCACAGTAACATACTTTGTGCTGTGTAAAGGGAAGAAAGGTCTTGAACTTACTTGGTGCCTGAGGAATAACAATATATACCGAGGAAAAACAAGAAAAGTTTGACATATGTTAAACTTCTTAGATTGGAGTCTAAATGATGATGTTTGAAGAAAGATCATAGAGAAAGTCAGTTTTTCTGGGACCAAAGCTATTAGCTAAAAAAAAATGACGCATCTTAAATTTACTGTTAAAACTCTGTGTGTGAGGAATCTAGCTTCAATAACCTGGAACAGGTTCCTGGAAAATTCTCTTATGGCAAGGGCATGAGAAGGGGAGAACAGTAGATTTGGCAAGTCTGAGAAGCAATCTATTGCTTATTTTTATTGACCTTTGCATTCACCTTGCTGCTGTGTGAAAGCACATATTTTTCAGAATAAAGCAGAGAGGAAATCTGTTCATATTAAAGTCCTGACATGTTCCCTTCCTGCTCAGATTTTATCCTAAAAAAGGGTGTTTCATCATGGTACAAGAACCCAGGAGAGCTATAAAGATGGTACTGATTTATTTTTACTGTTTAGGACTCAAAGTTTTGTTAGGGCAGATAAATTACAGAAAAAAAATGTCTCATGCAGACTCCATAAGTAGCCCTGGTGACACACAGAACTTCCCTCTCTTTTGTGACTGGGTGAAACAGTAGTCTACAGGATGGAGGCTTTGGGAAGTGAAAATGTTCATACAGTGAGGGAACAAAACTTGTTCTATCACTTCCATCATAGGCTCCTATAACAGTCGACAGAGAGAAACTGGAACATTTAATATTGCCATTCATCTTAATCAAAGGGATAATTTTCCCTAGAAATACTGATCACTCTCAACTGACTTAATTGTCTACATATCTGTAGAGACAGACATCTCTAATAAATGTGTCTGTAGTCTAATTGCCTGCGGTGAAAGGAGACAAATACGAGTCCCTAAGGTTTTTTGGTGGTATACAAACGTTACAAAAATGAAGTCATTATGAATGATAAATACTGTGTCAGGAGACCTACAGAACCAAGCCCTAAGTTTCTCAGGCTCAGGACCTCAAATTTGTGTATGCTTTTATGTTTCTGTGCTTAAACATCTCATCTGTCCCTGGGACTAAAAGTAGTACTGGCTTATCTTGGAAGATGGTTATAGAGACTGAAAAACTGAATACTTTTGACAGTCATCACAGAAATGCAAGGGAAGAAAATATGTACACTAGCTTTGGATAAGGACAAGGGTGCCATACGAAAGAAAACCATTTGTAGGGCTGTGTACCGAACAACATTTTGTGCTCTGTGTGTACAGTTCTTTAACTAAATACAATCCTTGCTGTGCAGTGACTGCCAATACAGCAGTCATTCTGCTTTCAGGATTTACTAAAAGACAGGAATTCTGTAATAAGCAATTCAACTTCTATTCTTACAATCATAACTTGTGAGATTAAATGCTCTGCTTAGCATCACTAGTGCTGAAGTAGAAAAGAAAATCAGTGCTTCTAAGAGCGGGTTCTTGCCATTCTAACACAGTTCTGTAACAGTTCAGATGATTGTGACCACCAGAGTACAGAATAAGATATCTCATGGTATCTGTCAGAAACATATTTTTAATAGTCAAATTTAGAAGTCTAAATATATGAAAATATGTAAAAAGTAGAAACATGCTGCAGATTTTCCAAGACATCCTTGTAGAGCTGCTATGTATGACACTGGATCTGTATCTCTGAGGCAGCTTCTGGGAATACTCTAGGATAACTGAAGTGCACTGTAGATCTCACTTCAAGCACGTCAATTAATCTGTACAGAGTGTTTGGTTCCTTACTGATAAACACCCACTGATATCTGGGAGGTCATGGGGTGCCTGGGACTCCCAGGCAGAGTAGGCAAGCACGGTGCTGTGTTCACACCAGCACTGCCCTGTCCTTGTGTAGCGGTTACAGCTCAGGTGAGGCTACTCACAACACAGGCCCAGATAGGGACAGGAGCAGGCAATGGCACATTCTTGTGTCCTCTCTCTCTGAAGCCACTAAGTCGGAGATTTCTGTGGCTTTTGACCGAGCCCTTGACCTAAGGACATGGAGGGACACACAGTCCCTTTCTGTGGCGTGCCACGGTCATGGTCTGTCAGGCAACCGGAGGTTCCCCACAGCCGTGGACAAGGGGAGATCCGTGCCACTTTTTGTCTTTCTCTGAAACTGACTGACATAGAGGGTTTTTTTATTCATGAATTCTTGACTGGTTCTTCTGGGATTTGTGCTCTTTTGGGGTAAATCTTCTAGGGCTTTTCCTAATTGTCCTTATGACATCGAATTTCTACATCTCTATGTGTATGTTTAAAGATATTTATAGCTTTCTGTACATATATATAAAATATATATGTATTTTTCTTATGTGAAGGGACGCAATCAGAGGGTTATTTGAGATCATGTTGGCATGGTGCTCTTCTGGCATGGAAGACACACAATCACAGAGCAGTACGAAAACTCATGGAGAGGGAGTCAATAGTAATTTCCTTGAGTTAGCGCAATGAGGAAGGAGACAGAGGTCAGCCTGTCATACGCAGGCTCCGTGCAGACCTCCCCACAAGGTGATTTGTTGTCATGTGCATAGTTTGAATGTCCTGTGCTCTGTGTGTTGGAATTTTCACCTGAGCGCATCAAAGAAAAACAGTTCTTTGTCTTGACTGTTTTGTTGTAGAAAACATCCATTAGTCGTGGAATTCCCTACAAGTTTGTATAAAGATGCATATGGCTGCTGTTCTGAATGTATTGAATGCAATATTACCATGTAGTGCATCAAATCCAGGACACACTTCAGTAAAGATTTTTCACAACAATTTGTTATAAAGATTTTTTTCTTTTTTTTTTAAACAAATTCCTTAGAAAATCATAAATCAATTATGATAAAACAATATTGGTATCTTAATAATATCTTGGTAACTTTCTCACATTGTGGTAGAATCTAGATTTGGCCAAAGTGTTTAAGCTGATTTTTTTATGATCCAGATGTCTCTGGGGTAGACTACATCAAGAGAGCTGGCATAAAGCTCTTTTAGTTCCTGTATTGTGGAATCTCATTTGCTGTCTTTCTATGCTAATCAGATAATATGATGTAACTAACATACACAATTAGAGCATGGTCTAGATGAGACTCAGAGCCCTAAACTAACCGGCAATTTAACGTCTATGGCATCATTTCCAGTTCTCCTGCTTTGGTTTATTGAGGCAGATCTCCCAGAGATGTCAATGAATATAAAGGAACTGCATAAAAGTCATGTTTTGTAAAGCTAAGTGTGACATCCTCAGGTTACACAGAAAGTGTTGAGAAAAGGTACTGCTTAAACATAGGAATGTTACTCTAAAAAGATCTGTCATGATAAATATTAGTCATGTTGTACCACATATCACTTGAAGGTGCTGAAATAGCGCTAGAACAGTTGCAGTGTAGGGTTGCATGGATTAGACTGGACTACGCTAAATAGAAAGCTGCCTTGCCCCAGTCTGTCATCCAAGGACAGAGGGAGTGCAAAGGACAGTTTTGAATTCATTTGAAACAAAGTCCTTCCTCAGAGTTGAAACCTGATTCAAATTCAGTACACATAAGCGATGATTTACTGACCTGCGATGCAGAAAGTATCAAAACCACTCAAATCATATTTTGACACAAATCGATTACTTTTTAAAAAACATGAAATCAAGTCCCCTCATCACATCAGGAATGCCTGATCACTCAGTTTCAATTCCAATATGGTCTATGAAGCTGATGTCTTCTATTTCTGTGGTACTGACCTGCTTTATATCCCCTCTATTTTTATATGGTTTTATCTAGTCACTCTGTGTTTAACTATTGTAAAAGATATGTTTTAGTAAGGCCTGGCTTTTAAAGACTGCGGCCCTCTAGGTACTTTGTGTTTGTGGAAAGGTGAGTGACTGTTCTGTTTCAAAGCTTTGGTGGTGTTGGCGTAGATCCTCTTTGCAATATTTCTTTGTGCACAGGTGTTAGTTAATAAGGATCTTTGTAGGTTTTTTACCCAGAGCTAGGAGGCACTCCAATAGAGAGAAATTCAGGGGTAACAGATCAGGAGGGAGCAAAACCTTTGCTTTCTGCTGTTGACAGCTGTGTAATGCATCTGTGATGACTCTGAAAGTTGCTGACTTGACAAACTAAAGTTAAGGAACTGCTTATTATGTTTTAAGTGTTGCTTTTGAAATAGTTTAGCTTTTGAAGAGAAAGCAAAGAGTCAGTACTGTGGTGTCTCGGTGGAAATTAGATAATACTAATTTTATGTGCCTGGAAGCAAGTGATTGATTTCCGGATTTGCTGTGCTAGACAAGTACTGATCTTGTCAAATGTCCCATACCTTAATGCGACACAGCTGAAATTCCTGCACTCAGGAAGAATTTCTCTATGTGCTGTTGAGCATTCAGCAAGTGATCCACAGCCAGGTGTGACTTGACTTCACTGTAGGCTTTCTCCCAGGCTGAGGAAGCAGGATGGCTCCAGCCAAGGATGAACCTACAATTTCCTTCTTTTACCATACTTACGGCACAAGTGTGTTTCCTCCCCTTCAGTCTGCACTAGCTCTTGCTGAAGAAATAAATGAGGTTTAGCTGGCTCTAGCAGACATCTGCTTCTCAAAAACATGACCTAGTCTCAATTTTGCCTCTCTTGCAAAAGCATTTAAAGTAACTTTTTTTCTCAGGATTTAATGAGTCTTAATAAAGGATTTATTTTGAAAGACAGAGTTCTTCCTATAATAATGTTCAGGTCTAGGAACAGTCAGTGTTTTGATCCAGAACAAAGCACTAAAGAGAGCACTTAGTGTCCACCAGAGGAAATATTTTTTTTCCATTTGAAGCAAACAGGTTGTCCTTAGTCACATCATGCTACTGCTTTTTAGACAGCCTTTTAATTTATTCTAACTTCTGTAGTATGGCATATACTACTGATGTAGTCCTTACGAAAGTGAAACATAAGTAAGCAACTAAGAAGGAAATTAACTAGCATACATAAATTGATCACAGAGTAAACTGTGAATAACACAAAAATGATGATAAGAGTCATTGAAGGAAGTTTGTCAGCAGAGACAGCAAAATTTTTAGGTTACTTAAACCAGCATATTTTTAACCCAGTTAAACAAGCTTAGAGCATCTATGAGCTTTATATAAATCTACTGGGAGGAGGAGAAGAAGGAACCAAACTGCTTTTTGGCCAAAGAAGATCCTCAAATACGGAAAAAAAATTCTTATGTTTATAATAGCTGGAGATACATCTGGTGACATCAGAGTGGGACACAGCTTAGAGCCCTGTATTTGTTCTTCGCTGGAGTGAGCATCAATATCATATGCATTTCCATTAGCATGAGTAGCTCTGAATACAGTCAGAGTAGGTAGTAGTTTACAGCAGTTGCCACTCATAGGTGAGATAACAGCCATGGCACACTGTTTATTTTTTTCCAGAGCTATGAATATTAGGTTAACCACCTTCCTTTTCTCACTGTTGGAAAGGCCTTGGAGTTGTAATGCTTTCTAAAAGAAGTTTCTGGCATCACCACATTCATCTGCTCCTCAACATCCAAAGCAGTGAATCTGGCTCTTCAGTTTCTGTCCTTGACTCTGTCTCAGCTCCATCCCTTCTCTCTTAATTCTCCTTTCCCCATTACTCTGACCTTTGTTTGGCTCCAATATTTCATGTCCAGGGAAAATGCCAAACTGCATTTATTTGCTGCCAAGAAGCTTTAAGCCAATGCTGTCAAAGAACAAAAGCTTCAATTTGGACAATGTGGTACATACCTGAAGCCTTATGCTCTTTGATTTAAGTGGAAACACTAAAGTATTTGTCAAGTGATGAGTTCCACAGAACAGCTCTGATTCAGGCAACTGACTGGTAGCGCAACAGTTGCCCTGTCTTGTGGAGGGGCCACACAAACAAACTTCCAGACTCTCAAGATGTAGAGCAGCAACACTCGGGATGATACGTCCTTTATCCAAATACATTCTTGTAATGAGAACATAATTTCTGCTTTGGTGTGATGTAGTGGTGCAAAGCAACCTTCACTGGAAATAAGCTCCAGAGTTTGTCTTTACTTTGCTTTACTTATAGCTAATCTCTTCTTGTTGATGCACAGGTAACACATCTCATATACGAGCATATCACACACACACACACATATGCGTATCACATTCATACACAGCTAGACTAGACTGACTTACCAATTACCTTCTTTCAAATGGATTAGGGGATTTTTCTAATAAACTAGCAAGAATGCAACACAATAGGAAGATCCATTTTTAATAGATAAAATACAGTGTTCTTATACCTGGAATTTTTTTAAAATGAAACTGGAAACACTACCAAAACTGAAGTGTGAAGTATTCAGATGTGTTTACAATATGGTAATCTGAATCCACTTTTTTTAAAGGATGCGGAAAGTCGAGTTCGAGCTGTCTAACCACCATTTTGGGTGTTTTATTGATATCTTTTTTCTTTACTTTTACTTTATAACTGAGAAGAATTATATGCTCAGACTTTCTGTGTGACATATTTTGTGCTTTTGCACCCTAAATATGTATGTGGGGTCCTTTCCTCTCCATTTCTTAGTGCTTTGTTTGATGAAGAGTAGACATACTGGTAAATTGATGATGTACCTTTGGTGATACAGCATGCTTCTCTCTCTCCTGCTCAGAAACAATGACTTATTCTTCATCAGGAAAAAGCTTGTAACAAAACCTAAAAATGGGTGTTTGATGCCATTAAGATCAGCAAACTATATTTCTGTTTCTTTTCTGCTGCCAGATTTTTAATACTGTTACTTATCAGTCAAAAAATATAAAATAATCTCTTCAAATATTTTTGGATGCTGGATGTCTCTAAAAGTTATTTCTAAGACACATGTGGGTGTGAATATCTTGCAATGCAAAGAAGTATGGTAATTACTATCCAGCAGCTAAAATTAGTATATGTTCTTGATATGGACATTTTAAATATGTGGCCAGCAGATTAAGGGAGGTGATTCCCCCCCTCTGCTCAGCTCTTGTGAGACTCTACCTGGAGTATTGCGTCCAGCTCTGGACCACCCAACATAAGGAGGTTATAGAATTGTTGAAAGAGGTCCAGAGGAAGACCATGAAAGGCTAGAGCACCTTTGTTATGAGGACAGGCTGAGAGAGTTGGGGTTGTTCAGCCTGGAGAGGAGAAGGCTAGAGTGGCCTTCCAGTACCTGAAGACCGCTACAAGAAAGCTGAGGAGGGACTTTTACAAGGGCCTGGAATGATGGGACAAGGGGCAATGGCTTTAAATTGGAAGGGGGAAGACTTAGATTAGACATTAAGAAGAAATTCTTCACAGTGAGGCTGGTGAGACACTGGCACACGTTACCCAAGGAAGCTGTGGATGCCCTCTCCCTGAAGGTGTTGAAGGCCAGGTTGGATGGGGCCTTGAGCAGCTTGGTCTGGTGGGAGGTGTCCCTTACCATGGCAGGGGGGTTGGAAATGGATGGGCTTTGAGGTCCCTTCCAATCCAAACCATTCTATGATTCCATGGGAAAAAAAAATTCCAATAAACATCCACAAGTTGTATTTCTTAGTCTAGAGAAGTTAAAACAGAGGAGAGATGTGATACTTCTAAGTATGGAAAATATTGCAGCACAGAGATTGGAAATAATAGGTCACAGTGGCCTAGTGCAGAAAAAAGTTAATGGGTAGAAAGAGCAATATCAGAGATTTAATCTAGGAAATAGAAAATGTTTCTAATCGTGAGGGAAGTTGAGTGCTGAAATGAATTCCTTGGGAAAGCTATGAAATCTCCACCACAGAGGTGTTTAAACAAGGTAGATAAATATTGTTCAGGAGTGATTTGTGTAGAAGTGATTGTTCCCAGGGACTGGATGGGGGACTACACGACTTTCATTTGAGAGCTATGTCATTGTCTCTTTACTCAGGGCCTTGGAGTAGTCCAGAAACCATATGAGCATGGAGAATGATTGCTCGTAGTGATAGTCTATCAGTGTGGTTGCAGTTTGTATTAATGTTGCCCTTACTTGAGAAGATCACTACAAACGTCTCTGACTAACAGAATTTCTGTAATAAACACTTTGGAAGAGGAAAACCACAGTTAGCACAAGAGACTAGTTAGAAAATTTGGGCCAGAAAATCTGAAGAGCTTATGCTCTTTTGTATATTTTGTACAAATGCTGTACTCACTCTTTCTGTAGGAATTTCATTGATGAGGCTCATCAAGCACTTAAAAGCACTTAAGGTGTGATTTGAAGCTCACTGATGAAAATAAAAATTTCTTCTATTACTTCTTAAGAGGGTTCACATTGAGCTATTCTTGTGTGCTGTTCATACAGTGAGTCCTATTTTCTTACTAGGCATAAACAACCAGCATGACAAATATTGCTTTCACCTTGGTCAAAAGAAATATTTTCCAGTTCCATGATCACCTGCATATATTTGACACCATATTTCTAGACTGTACTTAGCAAAGCTGTTGTATACCATAGAATCATAGAATGATGGAATCTTCCAGTTGGAAAAGACCTTTGAGATCATCGAGTCCAACTGCACTCAACATCCGCTAAACCATGTCTCTCAAAAACTCATCTACCTGTTTTTTTAAACACCTCCAGGGATGGTGATTCAACCACCTCCCTGGGCATCCTCTGCCAGTGCCTGACCACTCTTTCAGTAAAGAAATTCTTCCTAATATGGAGTCTGAACCTCTGTTGAATCAGATCTGTCTGCCTCAGCGGCTGCTTTGACTATAAAATATAGAATCGTTAATGTTGGAAAAAACCTTTAATATCACAAAACAACTGGCAGCCTAACACCACCATGCCTCCTAAACCATGTCCTGAAGTACCATGCCTACACGTTTTTTGAACACCTCCAGGGATGGAGACTCCACCACTTTTCTGGGCTGCCAATGTTTCACCATTCTTTCGTTAAAGAAATTTTTCTAATATCCAATCTAAATCTCCTCTGGCACAACTTGAGACCATTTCCTCTCAACCTATCACTTTTTACTTGGGAGAAGAAACCAGCACCCACCTGGCTACAACCTCCATTCAGGTAGTTGTAGAGGGCAATAATATGTCCGCTCAGCCTCCTCTTCTCCAGGATAAACAACTGTATTTCAGTAAAAGCTGCTCTTGCAGTTACGAGTGTATTCTTAACAGCTAATCTTAAATTTCCTTAACTGTAGTCTAAATATGGTGTATATAGATTTATGCTTGACAAATAATTGACACTATTCTTCTTTATGACATCTGTTTATGAAGTTGCGCTGTAAACTGTTACCAGTTTGCCATGTTTATCTTTATTCTAGACTATTTACACCTACATTTCTTTTTCTTTTTTTTTTTTTTCTTCCTCCTCTCTATTTTTGGGCATTATTTTCCTAAAAATTTTGGTCGTATATGAAGTCTAGGAGCAAGAAAAACATTTGAACCATTGTTTAATGAGGAGCAGATAGTCAAAGGATTTACCATTGTTTCAATTCCAGGGATGCACCAAAGGTAATGCCAGCTAAAGTCAAATATACTTAAATAATCCCTTGATAATTAGCAGAATTATATTAATCTTCTAAATACTGGGAAGGCTGTACCTCAATATCTAGTAGAGTGCATGTTAAATCAAGTTACCAGTTGGTTTGACAAAATTAGATACAGTATTCAACTACAGCCCGTTGTCCTCACTCTTAGATTTCTCCTTATCTTTATATCTTAAACATCCAGCTATAACTGAATATTTTTAACATTTTTTTGACTGAAGTCTACCGTATCATGGAGGATGCTTTCAAGCAGGTGTTCTTTGAATGATTCAATCAGTTACTCTTAAGAAAAAGATTAATTTCCTGCTTGTTTTCTGGGAAATATTTCTGCAGAATCCAAGAAACAGGAAGTGTTTCTGCTTCCAAATAGTCTTGATTGTCTCTTGTAAAAGAGAAAAAAAAGTGTTTTGGCACCTGCTCAGTATTGATTTGATTTTGTTTATTTTTTTTTACTTTTTTCCCAAATTCTTTTCATTGCTTTAGGCACCCGGCAAAGATTCACTAGAGCTGTTTAGAAGTAATATAATGTAGGCACAGCAACCGGGCAGCTACTGCAAAAGACAGGTTCCCAATATTCTTGTGTATTCATTTAATGTCCCTTTGCTAGGACATAAGCAGAAACAGTGAATTGTGGTTTTACTTGGAGGTGAGGGTGGAGAGGGGTATGGTCTTGCCACATCCTGTATATGAACCAAAAGGGGTGTCTGAAGCCTTGGTCTCTTCTCTCAGGTGTCCTGGCTGCCCAGCGAGGAAAGATTTGAGGGCATAGTTCTCCAAGCCAGAAAGGATAATCCACCGTCTTTTATCCCATCTGCATTTTATAGGGTTTATTGTAACCCCATCTCTTTCTCTGAGATACATCTTCTCTTCCTTTTTTCTTTATGAGTCTGTGGGACATTTGATCTATTTACTGTTCTTGTGTTTTGCCTTTCTTTACTCATGGAAACTGAGAAACATAAGCAGGACTGATGCTTTTTTCTACCTCACTGTTCACTGTTGTGCCTGTGCAGAAAATGCATGCAGGGACTTTTGAAGTGGTGCTTTTTTGCTTCTATTCTATAACATAAAGAAGTTTATTTTGCTTCTGCATAAATCATGCTGGGCCATAAAATTATAATTTTGAGAATTTAAACATCCAGTTACTTCTGATGAGTGCCCGCAATGAGTTGAACTCATGTAATTTGGGATCTGACAAGGTGTGCTCACCATACAGTCTTAACCATTCCTATTCTGAACACACTTAAATTGCTTTTCAGAGTAGATTATTGGACATGATTTCAAAAAGAACTTTGAGCAATGACTGTGAAAATTATGGTCTGCTAAGGGATAATTCGTGAGCTGAAAACTTATAGGAGGATATTGTGTGTAATACATTAAAGTAATCTCCATAACAGCCACAGTCGATTTTCCTGTTTTGTATCTGTTTTGTTACTTTGCTGCAATGATATAGTCAAGTTAGAATAGCAGAAAACACACAGATGCTTCTGTTCTGCATCTATCTGCAGAGCTTACCAAATTGTATGCCAACTACAAGCAGCAGGAGATCACTAAACTATTTTGCAGTGTTTTTCAAAGTGTCTCAGAAAGAGGCTGCTTATGTTTTGCAGGCCATTTAGAGAATTAATCTCTGTGATCTAGGTAGCTTCTCTGGTACCACAAAGGAAGTACTATTTTATTGGGTCCCAGTAGTGCAGAGGGGAGACAGCATCCCATTATTTCCAGTTGCTGTCCCTTGCTGCAGAGTAGCAGTGCTGGCAAATTACTGTAGAGAACAAAGAGCTGGTGGTAAGCTTACATGATTTTCAGTTTTCCTCTACTACATGCAACATGGCTGGGTATCCTAAACTCTTTTATATATTGTGAATAATTCCAGTCGGTCTCACAGATGCACTAGAATGTAAAGGTCCCTCTCGTAGGACAATATGTGGCTGAAGCAGCAATGATTGCAATTGAGAAAGGAGGTTTCAGTGCATATGACTTGACGTGGGATGCTGTGACACGGAGGCTGTTTTTTCAATGGCTGTTGATAAATATGCCTACTGAGGTCACCAAGGGCACCGACACCTATTAAAAAGAGAGGGCAGGAGACCAAAACTCCCTTTCTTCTGC
This sequence comes from Tapera naevia, assembly GCA_033556795.1. Taxonomy (NCBI): domain Eukaryota; kingdom Metazoa; phylum Chordata; class Aves; order Cuculiformes; family Neomorphidae; genus Tapera; species Tapera naevia. The sequence goes on from JAUMJJ010000075.1 coordinate 508,762, forward strand.
TGAAAGCAAGGGCACACTCCACCTCTGCCGAGAATTCAATTTTCTCACTGCATGCTGCTGTAAGTGCTGTGGGCACATGCATTCTCCTTGCTGTATTCTTGGACTGGATAACCTCTCTGAGTTTCATGTTTGCACTAGAGATGTTTTTCTCTTGGGTGGCTAAAACTCAGGTTACAGAGTCTGAGCACCAGTTTCACGACCTAAGTCTACCAGGCATCACTTGATAAGCTTACTTTTTCTGATTCTGCAAATTGGGCCTCCCTGTCTCCAAACCCGTTGCCTGGCAAATACACAGAAAATGCCTCTTACAAGGTGCTGTTGTGATAAGTTGCTGCTATTAACATTTACTTCTCTGCCCCATCTTTGACTTTATGATACTCCGCATTTTTAAGACTGTAATCATGTCAAAAGAATTATGTCATCACAGGGCAAAACAGTGGAAAGAATGGGGTCAGAGTGAAAGTTTTTATTCCAGTATAAATATCTGAAATAACAACACAGGCAGTCTCAAGTCTTGACAACAAATTTATCTTTGCATGTGTGTTTCATTTTCTTTTTAATAAAATGTGCAGTTTTTCCAAATTCCCAATTCTGTTATGGAAGTATTAGAATTGGATGGGCCACATTGTTGACCTCTTGAAATATTAGTAATCCTCTAACAGATATTTTAACGCTCATTAGTGTGAAAGGAATTGTTGCTGGACCGATGGGACATAAACATGATTCATGGTAAAAAATAATACATTGCTCTGAGTTCACTTTCTAGCTCCCTCAGGCTAAAAGGGCAAAGGGCAGCCTTTAAAAAGCAGAAACCAAGAAAACACAGACAAGTACTTCTGACTTGACTGATATGCATCCAAACTCTCATCGCTGAAGGAGTTCAGATTGTTTTACAGGTGTAAGTGGGTGCATCTCTATGGGCTTAAGAAGAACTCTTCAGATTTACAGCAGCCAAGAATCTAAGCCCAAATATTTTAATAGGTTGGCACACAGTTGAAAGAATAGAAATCTCTTGTCCATCATTTTGTTTTATTGAACAGCTGAAACATCCACATGTTCTCTAATGTCTCTGACTCACACTTCAGCCCCACAGAAAAAAACCTTGGCAGTAATAAAACCAATGGGATCTAGTCTAAAAATGGAATTTCTAATGTGTGCTTTAATTTGAACTGTCTGGCTGTTCCTTCACTGACCAGATCATCCCCTGTGTGTATGTGACTCTAAAGTCTCTTTGGCAGAGGTGTGGGTGTATCTGCTTTGAAGACACTGTTACCTCTAATCACTGATGAGCTAATTGCCTCTGACTGTCCACCAAGAGTTGGTGTTGAACAGTCCGCTGAGTTTGTCTGCTGGCTGAATTACCTGACTACTTGTCTAACATTTCTTCCCGTCTCTTTTATTAACTCTGTTACTGTTTTTGAAGTTACAATAGGATGCAAGATGATACATGGAGGGCAATGAAAGCAGGAGGCAAACATTTATGTGATAAAATTTTTCTTGTTTACCTCTAAGTTGGTATTTGAATATCCTTTTGTAGTAAGTGGAGAGAAAATGTAGCTTCTGAGATTTAGCTTGTCTCATCCTAAAATAGTCAGATGAACCTTCCCTTTTCTGTGTTTTTAGTGACTTGAGTGACTGTCTTCACAGCAGATGTTTAGTGAAGTGTCCCAGCTCTTAAGTCTTGATGTTAACTACGTTAGGGTTAGAGTAGTAGCTGTGATGCAGTGAAGGTATTTTGGTCCAAGTAGATCTGGCTATAGAGAGGGTCTCCCTTGCACCAAGCTGATGCCATGAGGTGTGATCTACAGCTATATGCAGAGGCAACTTTGTTTCCCATGGTTGTACTGTAACTTCAGTGATACTTCTTCATCAATGATACTGTCTATTAACTACCTGAAAGGAGTTTGTAGCGAGGTGGGTGTTGGTCTCTTCTCCCAGATGACAGGTGATAGGACAAGAGGAAATGTCCTCAAGTTTTGCCAGGGAAGGTTCAGATTAGGCATTAGGAAAATTTCTTCACTGAAAGGATGGTCAGGCACTGGAAGAGGCTGCCAAGGGAGGTAGTTGAGTCACCATCCCTGGAGGTATTTAAAAGACTGATAGGTGGAGTCCTCAGGGGTATGGTTTAGTATTGGACAGGTACAGTTGGACTCAATGATCACAAAGGTCTTTTCCAACCAGGCGATTCTATGATTCTATGATTCTTGATCAGGTAGCTCAGGTAGCTGCCTGAATTAAGTGGGATAAATCCTAGTCTGTTTCAGTCTCCCCCAGTTTCATAAGGAATACTGATGAGTCTTGTTTTTGTGCTCTGATATGGAACAAAAAGAAATGTTTGAACTAGTCATGTGAGCAACTCATGGTAAAATTACAAAGGATCAGAGATAACTGGCTAGGTCTGACTTCTGTTAAAGGAGGAATCAGTTTTCAAGTACTTGAGGGGATACCCAGAAATAAAAATAATGTTAACCTCTTGGAATATTCCTGTAAATTCAAATGTATTCTCTTAGTATAGTTGCATAGTGATTTTTTTAATAGTTGCTTTTATCAATTTAATACACATGCTGGTGTTTGTATCTGTTCCTGAAAATATATTCTGTTCTTGTAAGAGCTTAATTATCTGTTTCTTTTCCTTTTCTCATTTTAACTATCATCCCCTTTTTGCTATCAATATTACAGACTTTAAAACAAACAAACAAACCAAACACAGACCAGTGAATGCATATGTGTGTTAAAGTCCACTGACTGTTGTCTAGAGACATGACAAGAGAGTTTCCAAGTGAAATTTCCAAGTACATTAACATAATGATGGCATTATGCATATGTTTATTTCCCAAATGGTTGTGTTCCCTCCAAAATATGAGTTTTATAGATAATTAGAGCTTAGTGTATATATCTAAAATTAATTTTTTCTTTAAGAAGTTCAGACTCAGCTAGGCAAATGTAGTTCTAAACAGAATGGTGGAGACACTGCTGTAATTGAATGCTATGATGCTAGCCTAGGAGATCATGCTGACTACACTGTGTGATTAATACAATTGAAATGAATGCACTAGATGATATCACTTAATAGGAGGAACTTGTGCTAACCATCATTATCAATTCTGCATGCTTTCTCAATTTCAAATTGTGGCTAACTGAGCTGACATTAAATTCTCCTTTATTTTTGCCATACACTGCAGAGATTAATTGTTTTGTGGTGAGAGATCAACAGAGTATTGATCTACAAGTCAAAATTGTCTACCCACCTTTTACATGCCTTTTTGCTTCCTACATGGCAGAGTAAATTAAACCGATCTGCTACTCTAAGTTTCTATTTCAATATAAATCTCTCTTTTTATCTTTAGCTCTTTATCATGATTTAACAGTGAATTCTGCTCTCTTGGTTGTTCTTGTCTGTTCACATTCACCAGTTCCGTGATTCTTTATTCCCGGCAATATCTGCTTCAGTGGGATTAGAATAATTTAGCAGCTTTGAAAATGTTACTGTCATTTATTCTAGGAGTCAGCTATATCACAAGGACAATGAAAGGCCAAAGTAGTCCACATGTATTGGCAAACTATTGCTTATGTTATTACTGACTTTTAATTTGACTGCAAAGATGAGAAAGTAAACATTATTTTGGAAACTTTAGTCAATAAAGATAATTGAAAAAAATTTCCTTATTTATAAAATAATAAAATAAAGATAAATTTTGGAATATCATATTCATAAAAAGAAAAAATCTTTAAAAGTCTGGCATTCATAATCTAGAAAAATAAAAGGCTGCAAATAATACACTCAAAATGGTTTGTCGACAAAATTGGTCACTACATGCATATATTTACTTATTTGCAATATACTGTCTCAAAAACACAGGAACAAGGTACTAACATAAAAAGCTGTGCAACAGTACCCTTCTCAGGAAAAATACAAAGTCTGTCTTTGAGTCAGAAAAGTAGCTGATCCAAGCATTCATCCAGAAAGATCCAGCCTACGTGTCTTGTGCTTTGCTAAGCAGGTTTGAGAAACTGGCCCTGCCTCTGCTTAGAGGAGAAGAACTTGTCATTAGATCCACAGCAGACTTTTGCCAGTAACAAATATCACCAGGCAGAATCAATATAATTCTCGGATTCATGCGCCCATATTCCTTTGCAATTATTGCAAGAAAGGCTAGGAAATAAAAATGAGTATCCTGTTGAGAAGTTTGAAGGGGTTTTTTTTTACAGAAATAATGGAGAAGTCCAAATTTAGTGACTAAATGGACACACTGCACATCTAGAAAGAGAAGAAAAGGCAAAATAAGAACAGCTCCTGCTGTACAGCATATATAGTGTGGAGTGGAGGGAAATTAAACACCAATGGCTATTGATTTTAATAGAATTATGTCTGACTTGCACTTTCAGAAATAATGAGTTTCAACCCCACTTGTTTATGGAATGTAGTAAAAAGAATGATACAAAGAGGACTTGGTTATTTAGAAGTATATCAGTTAAAGCCGTCAAACTTTAAAAGTTTCTGAACTCTGAACCATGCAGTTTACTTTAAAAGTTTATCCAATTTATCAAAATTAGTTGTGATATAACAGATAACGATCACTATTTTTTGAGCTTTTGCTGGACACTTTTTTAGACTCTGTGCTGGTACATGGCAATTTCTTATATAAAAGTCTGATGAAGGGATATTGTTTTTTTCTTATCAGTGCTCCAGATGGGTATAAATCACCTTAACAAGTTTTTGCAGATGTTATTTCAATTAACTTGCACAGAATTGCAAAGAATAGTTCTGCTGCTGATTTTGACTGCAGAAGTGATTAATAAAACTTTTCAAAAAATACATTTAGCAGCACAGATTACAGATGAAAAATGTGGCTTTTATAATAGTGTTGATGATCTACATTTCCATAGGTCTGCATCAACTTTGAAAAAAACATTTGTTGTGGATATATGCTTTCAGGCAAGTTAGTCAGAAAAAAACAGGAGTGCTGAAGTAGTCTGAGTTAACATTAGAAAAGAGCAAAGAAGTAAGTAAAAAAGATTTGAATTTGAATATAGTAATGCGTTGAGGTTGTTTAAAGGTTTTAGATATCTTGACCAGCAATTATTTTATTTCCTATATAGAATGAGCCTTTAGAAGGGACGTTGAATAAATGCTCTGCCTTATTTAAATATCTCAAGCATCAGTAGCTGTCCTTCTACTCACCATCAAGGTTGTCTCATAGGTAGAAGAGTTTTATTCTCTGCTAAAAGAAAAAAGGTTTTAACCTCTTTAATGCACTCCTGTAATGGATAACAATTTTTTAAATTTTCAGTGATTTCAAGTCTTAGGAATTTTGTGTATTATTGAGGTTTTTTAATCATCACAAAATTTGATACTGTCGTTGGAGTCTGAGCTCTAGGAACGAGTGATTTGGATAAAAATCCCATTTCATACCAAGAGAAAGTTTTTTTTCTAGGGAGTGGCATTTAAAATTTAACAGCTCTATGGAGCTCAAAAAGAAATTTAAAGCAACTTCTTCACTGTTGCTTCATTATGTTCTGTCGCAAGAGAGGAGTAAGAAAAAGCAAAGTCAAGCTTGATTATTCAAGAATAAATGTTGACTTTCAACACGTTCAGTCAGAAAATAACTATTCTTTCTACTCTTTGTCCCTTCTTTGTGGGATCTGTATCATAGGGAGCAAAGATACATACACAAAGGAGTTAAAATTAACACCATATGAAAAGTCTAGTCTTGAGGTCTAAAATTCTTGCTTGTATCAGGGAAGGTCAGCCTGGAAGGAAATGGGCAACATGAGATCCTCCAACACCAGAAAGACCATCTCCCACTTTCTGGTGGATGAGGAAAAAGGGGCACTGACCAGAACAGACATATCTATGCTTGCTATGAGTACTAGTAATAGTAAGATCATCTCTTTTATAGAAAGTCAATTTATGCTTGTAAAATGGTTGCAGTAATGCTGTACTTCATCAAGATGAACAAGTGCTAGTTCCAGTAACTTTGTTTTCCTGCAAAACTGTAGGCAGCAGAAAGGGGCACTATGTCATCTCAGTGACATTTTTATAATCATTAGCATTTCAACTTGAAATTCTCAATAGCAGCAGAGACTCAGTTGCTGAAATAAATGTGTCTGCAATACTGATTAGAAACTGCAAGTATTAGCTTGATGTCTCTGATGTTATTGCTTGCTGAAATAAAAAAGACAAAATGTTCAAAAGCACAGTCATAATGTACCTGACTTCCCCAGACCTATCAAGGGGTTAGCATCAATAACCAACTAATGGCTGCTTTATAGTTTGAATTTTCTGACCTGATGTTTGCAGAAGGCTAATAAAAAGCCACACTGCTGAGAGGAAATTTTAGGTTGGAATGATTGTAAAAATAGAATAGTAATGATAAAGCAATTTGTATCAGTCTATAAGTGGGAGTTAAACCTATAACTATGCCGCTTTCAAAGAGCAAGCTGGGGAAAAAATGCTTCATCTTTACTTGCTCATAGCTAAGCATACTACGAAGTGAGGTTTGTATGGGAATTAAATTTATCTAAAAAATGTATGGAAATGTCCCCTTTCTGCTTTACAAGAGGGCCTTAACCATTGTTAAAGTTTAGTCTGTTTGAAACTGGCATTTTAAATGACATTGCAGTCAGCATCTTTTGGGTGGAAGTTAGAGCTCTTATAACTACATTATGTTAAACTTCATAAAGTCTACATCTTCAGCCTCAGTCCTGAAAATACTCATTCAACTATTTAATTTTTATATATGCATCAGCCTTCATGGAAGTGAAACTCGAATGTAGAAAATACTCTGCAAAGATGAGAGCTTTGGTCTTTAAGAATGTGATAACTCGCTCACTGGGATCACTGGAATCAATGGTGTTATATCCCTTAAAACCAGCTTGCATGTGATGATATACTGCTATATTACCAGTGGCTATAGCAGCTTCACTTTAAATACAGTGTTGTTAAAATTAACTTGACTTTCGTATTTACCTCAGGGTTCCCCACTATTGAAAATAAATCCTAGGAAAGGGAAACAAATTATATTGGTTATACAGCATCTTAAACAATTTGTATTTTCTCACTTTAACTTTTGGGCAATACATGTATACAAGTATAAAGAACACCTAATAGAAAAGGGATTTTTCTCTCAGATGTAATAAACACTTTCCTCTTTTTTTTTGTCTTGAGGAATCTTTCCATCTAGAAAATAAAGCATAGGAAAACAGTCAGTTACATTATGCTCTCTTCACTCTATTCTCTCTTCTTCTGCAGCTTTGTCAGATAATACCATCAGCACCTCTGGAGCTTATACTTAGCCTTTCAGATATAAAAGATAATATTGGGACACCTTTGGATCTCACTGGGATCAGAGAAGCTGTACTGAAAGTTGAATGATCAGAAATAATTTCTTCAGCTATAACAATGTGAGTTGTGAAGACTGTTGTATCTCTGAGTTATTAGCCCCCATTCTACACTCAGAAACCAGGTCACATACTGCCTTCTGTATGCTTTTTACCCTGTGTCTGGGATGACATATGAAAGACTTCTTTTCCCTTCATAAATGCAGTCTGTGGGATACGCAAGCATACTTATTCAGGTAATAGTCTGATGGGAAAAATAATACGGACAAGAGTAATGGGAAGTGAAATGCCTTAACCCTTCCCTTCAGAAAAGGGATTGTTTCCCTTCTTACTGAACAGCTTTCTTCTACGTATATGTCACACTTATAAGTTGTGTACTCTTGTGCCTATTATGGTGGAGCTGAGAAGTGACACGTACTTTTGCAAGGCCAGCATTGGTGGTAGAGCCAAGTGTTTTCTTCTAGTCCAAGTTCTACACCATCTTTCTAGGCAGCTTCTCTCAAGTGCTACAGAGTTGCACTCTCCTTTTTCATTGCAGACCTAAGTTTTACTTTCCCATTACGTTAGCTGCGCCTTCTCTCCACTTTTTTCCCCTGAATCATAATCTCAATGCATCAGGCGAACTTCATTTAGATTTGTACACTTCTGCTTTAAACTCATGAGTCTGAAATCCTGACTGTGCATCTTTTCCTTCATTTTGTGTTTATCTTTGGAACAAATACAGATAAGAGATGTCTAATGTAGCAAATGGGCAGCATTTTATTCTGCAGCAGTGGCTGTAAATTAATGAAACAGATCTGGAAAGGAGCTGCTTTTTCCTTCTTCCCATCCTCTCAGTCGGCCACTTGTTTATAAAAGGCTGGTAGACATGCTATCTTTCTTCCAGCAAAAATGGCAGGCATAACTCCTTTGCAAGGATGTTGGGAAAAATAGAAGTAATTTTTTCTAACCCAGCACTAAGGAATAGCACCTAGTCACACGTCTTCTCTTGCTGTTTTACATGCAGACCACAGGAGGTTCTCAAAGTACGTATTGAAAAAAGTGTGACTCCTGCCTAAAGCAATCATTTCCAGCCCCTGCTCATAACCACTACGCAGCCTATAAGATCTAACAATTTTGCTGTAGCTGTAGGAGGTTACAGCTGAAGCCCTTAGGGAAGGAAAAGCATGATGGTAGTGTGTCTGCTGTTGTTACACCAGTTGACTACTGATCCAAATCCTTCATATGGACCCATACACCATTAGGTCTAATGGCTGATGACTTTGTTGTCCCTCTCATAACTAATGATACCATTCCACTGTAGGAATTTATGCTTGTTGCACATACAGAAGTATATGCTGGTAATACCTAAGCAAACCAGAGAACTTCTAGAAGCACTGGGACCCTGATCAGCTATTCTACTGAATTGTTTGCTCTTTCCATGGCCCAGTTTTGTACTATTTCATTTACTTTGCTCCTGGATAAAGGGAGAAGGTTGACTCTGAGCAATGTTCAGATAAGCTGGTTAGAGCCACTGGTCTCAGGGTCTGATCCAGTGCCTGAAACTTTCAATTAGGCACTGGATACAGACAGAGAAATAAAGTATTCTGCCTTATCTGAATCTGTGGCAGGGGAGAGCTGAATGCTCTCACCTCCTCCATCTTTTGCATGATCATCATGAATGCTCATCACATTATGCATTAAAGAGTCTGTTTTCTCATTCATAATAACAGTAGTAACACCACCAGTACAATGTAATTCAGTGTCAGAGAAACCTTGTTTTGTAGAATTTTTTTACATTTCTTATATTCTTCTGACTTTGGAAGAAAACATGGCACTATCTCCTACTTCAATTTAAATAATAAAAAAGCTTTGTATTTTGAATGTTTGGAAGCATTTTCAAAGGTGTATCTTTAAAAAACTTTAACAACAACTGTTAATCTGCATGGACGGTACCTCCGTGAATTGAGTAATTCCTTAATATTTTCTACTAATCCACTTAAATGAAAAATCAGGCTGTATACTGGTGACTTTGTAGAAAATTCAGGATGGTCGAAAGGACAATGGCTGAAATGAGGCATTTAAAGCCCTGGTTTCCTGTCTTTACAGGGATAGAGCGATGAGTTCCTACATGGCACCAACTACTGCTTAAAGATGAAAGAAATCTCGACTACTGAAAATAAACACTGTATTTCTCTTTGATATGTATTTATTTTCATGGCTGAGAAAATAAAACAAAGGTATTTCCTATGAATCTTGGGTGGAGTATGTAACTCTACACATTTCCATGAGCAAAACAAGGTAATGACAAAGTACCACTGTCTACTAAATTTGTGCTTTCCATCACTCAAGGCAGAAATTAAATTTTCCATTTATTAGTAAAACAGTTTGTTAGGGTTTAAATTAAGTATATGTGTTGCTGGTGTTTAATTTAGCTATTTGGCCAACATAAAAAGAAGAGATCTTTTCAAGCCTCTGGACTTCTAGGGATAGACGAACGACTTCTAAATAACTTCTTGGTTCCTCAGTGTCCTGTTTTTCATCCTTTAACGTATATCTGACCTCAAAATTCTATAAATCAAAAGATGCCTGCTGAGCTGGTTTGAGCTAGTTTTCCTAAGCTCTCCAAATGCTCAGTCTGCCTCTCTCCCAAAACTTCCCCCTTTCAAAGGAAAAAAAAAGAATAGAAAAACTGAAATCACACTATGTATATATTTCTATATTTTTCTAAATACAAAGAACTACACTGCAAGGATAGCATGCAAAACACCCAAGAAAGGGAAAAGGGGAAAGGAAAAAAAAGGGGAAAAAGGGCAAAAAGGAACTGTGTAACACCTGTCATACAACTATAACACCCAGTAACTAACAAAGTAAAGAACTAGCAAGATCTCACCACTTCCCTTGAGGAAAGCAGGACAGCTAAATCTGACCCAGGACTCTCCCCCCACGCGTGGGCAGACAACAGGAGCCAGTGCAGGCCTCAGCTCCAGACAGGACCAGCAGCAACAGAGCTCCTGCTCTCCAGCCTTTCGGAAGAAGAAGAAAGTGTACCCCCTTATTTATATGTTGTGTTATGTTAAAGGAAGATATGGAATACTTCCATGGATCCTGACCTCCGTTGTTAAGGAAGACCTGTAAAGGGTTCCATCTTTGTTTCTCCCATGTATCTTAACCAGGCTTCTTATGTCTTCATTGCCTTTTTTTCTCTTTCCTATTTTTTTTTCTGTGGGAGCTAGGTAACATTCTTGCACTTTTTGTTTTCTAAAGTCCCATTCTAATCGTACTCTTGAATTCAGAAAAAGACCTAATTCTTTTTTTTTTCAAAAAGAATACAGAAGATGTTATATATGTTGCAACATTTTCAACATTTATTGCTTTGCAATCTCTCTGATAATGTCTGGCATTATAAACAGCAAACACCTGTTTTTGAAGATCCAGAACACAAAGGTACAAGTGTTGGCCATCGTCTTTCCAGCTGTATGCAGAACATCCTGTTTCATAAACCCTGAAATAGTAAACCAGAAAGTACTCAGTGAGGTGTTTTCAAGTCTTTCACTTAAGTTTACCCACTTTTTTATTCAATGTTGTATCCAAACAAGCTACTATAGTTAACTGCAGCATAACAAATACAGTCCTTAAAGAGTGAAAAATAACTAATGAATAATTTCTTAGTATGAATCTGGGTATAGATTGACAGTGCGTGAGCAGAGAGAGTTAAAATTTTTCCCATATACTACCTGCTGACTGTTATTCCTTGTTACCTAGATTATTACTACATCTTATGTTCTGATGTGAAATCATTATCAGGAATAGAGTGTTACAAGTAGTGTTCTGAGTACAGGAAACTGAAGAATCTTGACTCTATGCAGATTTATATCCCATGGCTGATTGATTTTGGTATCTAAAAGCACAAGATCCTGGTGAAGCTTTCCCAGGTTTCCATACTGGTGGAGTGGGGAGGGAGGAGGAGCATCTTCACCCCCTTAGGTTCTCCAGCATCTATCACATCTTTAGCTCATGTGGCAACAGAGTGTTTATGTGTGATGTTTATGGATTCTCTGTCATCTGCTTGATCCTCTGATTGATCCCCACCACAAGCATTGTTCATACAGATATTTTTAAGATGTCCCCCTTTCCTTGAAATATTGTTTAAACCAGTCAGTGAACTAAAAATCTATTGGAGTGAAAAGGGAGAAACACGCAAATAATGCAATTGCATAGGAGCAGATGTCCCAGAGTGGGTCATCTGCCATGGAGTAAGTGTTGCAGCACTGAAAATGTAGTGGCCCAGGTTCAAGAATGTGATTTACTCAAAGCTGAAATACAGTGAATGTAGGTGAATGCTGAAGAATGGCACTTGCAACAGTGGATAGACCAAGAATGGAATGGATAAACCAGCAAATAGGGAGTGCCAAAGAAAAGACTGTATCTAATAAACTGCCCTTCTCCTGCATTTCTATGCAACTACAGCCAGGGGCATGACTGTAAAAAGTCATCTCTTCTGCACATAGTAGGGGAGAACAAGTTGCTACCTGATTTTTGCAGAAGAGCTCTGCAGTTAGAGTATTCTCTGGCAATCAATGTGAAGGCTCAATTCCTACATTTCTGAAATTGAATCAAATCTCATACTTCACAGCAGATGGCCAAGCTAAAGCATTGTGCTGAGGTGAGGAGAGTCCTAGGCTAACTTTGAAACCAGATACTTGCATCATCCAGTTAGGAAGCTGCCTCTTGCATTCTAAGCAAAGGATCTGTCAGCTTAGTTGCTGACAGCTGTTGCCTATCTTCAGTAAGAGAATTTCAAGCCCCTTCAGAAAGCTTAGTTTCCTGGTAAGCCATATATAAATAAGCACTGTATGTTGGAGACATGGGAAAAGTGGTCAGGCTCTTTTGCACTTAAGTCCTTAATCCCTGCACTTTGGACAACTTAGTGCTTCTTTATATTCCATGCAAAACATGATGAGATTGAAGAAAGAATAAAGCGACTACTCTTAATCTTTGAAGAACAAAAAATATATCAAGCAAGCTTTGATGTGTAAGAAAAAGACAGAAGTATTATTCTTCATCTGTAAAACTGAACAGATTCAAAAAGAAGCATATTGGCAAAAGAGTTTAAAATGTTAGAGGTAGAAAATATACTGAAATTGTGCATTTTTAATGGTGCAATTACGGATAAAAAAATTACACTTTGTAAGTTTACTACTCATTTTGCTTACTGTATTTCTCCTTGATTCTCCAGGCCATTTTATTTATTGACTGCTTTAGCTCTAATGGGATATTGTGAGAGACTTTCTGAGGCAACATGATTCCACTGCAAAAAGCATCTACAATTAGAAGAACCTGCAGCCAGCTGAGCCCACTGCCCCTAAAGTTAAGGTCAACATATGCAGTTAGATGTCTGTAATTGTGTCTCTCATGAAGACTAAACATTAAGTAATATCATCCAAAATCACATAACTAAAAGCAGAGTCAGGAGTACAACCTATGTCTCCTAAGATCTAAATGCTATTTGCTAATAGTAGTATAAACCAAAATTCTATATGTTTAGTTAACCTAGTTAGTAGTTATAGTTAAACATAAGATAGTTAGCATAAAATATTTTTGGCAGAACTCTGTAAAAGGCTATACAGACATTGAATACATAACAACAAATATTTAGCTACCTCTAAGAATAAATGCAGTACTATAGGTTTTGTACTATAGTTATGAAAGGAAACAATATCTGATTATTGGCATGGCCATGAAAATCTTTTCAGAATTCTGCCTTCAGACAGAAAAATAATGTCGGTATTAAAAAACATTAAGGCAACATTTACTTCAACTTCTTAGATTTCAAAAGTATTGCTCCTGAAAAGCCCATGTTTATTAGATGATGGACTGTATCTTCATAGGACTTCCATGAAACCTGAACTATTTATTCTGTCAGATCTATAGAACTAGAGTGTTATGTCTTTGATATGTGATCTTAAGAAGGTTATCTAAAGGGCAATAACTTTGCTAGCCCAGTCTAACCTTTGAGTTATCGATCTCTATTGTGATAGACTTTGCTGAGAACAGTGACCTACTAAGAACTGATCTGAAACCATCAACTCATTCTTAAAGTTTTGTATCCAGCCATCAAGTGGTCATAATTTACTGATATTTCTATCTTGGCTGAGTTTGAATGGGTCATTCAAAACAAAAAATTTATTAGTCACCCAGCTGTAAAATGCTAGGAAAGATACAATGCCTCATATTCTGCCACATGATAAATTGAGCCTGGAAATTCCTTGCCTTCAGCTTTATAATAAAGGTTCACAGCAATTCACAGAGACAACTGAAGTACTGAAAGACTTAACAGTGAGGATGGATCAACAGGGCAAAAAGAAAAGATACACTATTTATCATGTGGTCTTCCTACTCCCAGCAATATTTTAAAAGTTTAGTAGCGCATTCAAGTGAGTTCAGATCTCTTTAGCACATTGTACATACAATTTATATTGTTTTCAAGTGGCTTTATCACTTTGCATTTTAGAGTTATTGCTGTCATCTTTAAACTTCATCAAGCAAAGAATGAAAACAAAAAAGCTGCTGGCACTCTCTTGTGTGCTTGTATGCATCCAAGCCTATTTGCAAACCTGGTGGTAAAAAGGTGTCTAAAACCAATCAGCAGTGAATCTTCTTTTCAAAACTGTTTTGTGCCATGTCAAATTGACATCATGCAAAAAATTGTTAGCAATGTTTTCTACTGTAATTTTAGACCCTTATGCATTTTTAATGAAGATTTCATTCCTTGAATAATTCTACACGTAAGTAATAGTGTGATTTCTGCAAATATGATCACGAGTCACTCTGATTAATGGTCTGTCTGAAGAATTGTAAACTAGGCTTCTAGCAGTGTCGGAGATGGGGAGAATATAAATGGATACAATCAGATTATCAGTTTCTCCTAAATATTTTCGTGGGTTTACTGATCATTCAGAAAGCTAAAGGATGATTTTACCAGTATGACTATCTTTAAGGAAAAATGTCTGGTCCTACATGCACATCTGTACCTTAAAAAACCTCGTACAAATAGATTTTTCAATTTTTATTGACAAAAATTCCAGGGCATATTAGAATAGCACATGGTAAGTGTAGGCAGTACATAAGTAAATAAAATAACATTTGGTTTTTGCTCTCTAATCCTTCAAAAGCCAAGTTAATTGAGATTCAGAGATGATTCCTACTGTATATTACATTCATTTTTTCATATTGAAGTACTTTTCCTTTGTACATAGCCCGGGTAATACACTCTGAAAGGATAACATAGTGAGCTTTAATATAATCTGTATATGAGCTTTGGCTAAGGGGGAGACATACAAAGAAAGGCCAAATTTAAAATAATTCCTTTTCCATTTTGAAAACAAAGTGAAACCAGGTGATTCATTGTGAGTAGTTGGATGATGAAATGTGATATTCAGCAGTATGTAAAATAAGATTTGATTGGAAAGTGTGAGGTTTGCAGTACTGAACCTGTACTATGAAGTGCTCAGAAATCGCCGCTCATCTCTCAAGAACTGAAGTAGATCAGATATGACTCCACTGAGACCAGCTGAGCAAACTCAGAGTATTTTTGGGGAAAATGGGAAATATGGCATTCGTGAGGGTTTCACACTGATTCAGAAGAACAGATTGCATCTCTTTTCTTCATATTCCTTTGAGTCCATAACAAATATGCCAGGGATGTCAAATGGAGTTAGTACAAAGACAAGAGGGAGAACAAGGCCTTAATTTAGTGATTAAATATATTATTTTTTTCTTTAAAACTGCATAGATTTAACCTCACATAATAGTTTAAAAGCTGTGTGATTTGAAGTTTTACACTCTCCCTCCATAGTTATTGCAGAAGAGAACATCCAGAGGATAATTGTTTTGAATTTCAGGTATCTTCTGCTCAGATGAGATGAGCCCCCTCCAGTAGGCTCCTGTGGCTGTGGCTATGTACTGGAAGTGTTCCCAGTTTCTTAGGCCTAGTGTTTGCTATGGCTGCCACCTAGCACTGTCTGAGGTGAGAAACATCCTCAGGCCTTGCTCAGTGTCCCAAATCTGTGATGAAGAATTCTGGAACTGCAGCTCACCTCAAATCCTTGAAGTGGTTTATCAGGATACTAGGAGAAAGTAGTGGGCTATTGGAGCTCTCAGCAGTTCAGTACAGGTGTAACTTACATCCCCAACACTGACTGTCAACTTTATATTGATGAGTAACTTTGCTTAGGTGCTTGACTTTGTGTAGAAGGGAACACTGATCTTGCTTCTCCTTAACCATCTGAAAATTAAAGGTTTTTATGTAGGTGTAAGTATCCATCACGAGTCTGTACGTGCAATATCAGAGCTCAGAGCTGTGAAATACGATCTGGTTTTGAGAAAATATTCCCATTTAGGAAGTATTTAAGAATATTTTAAGGTTATATTTATAAGTTTGATATGTCAAAAAGTTAATCTTGTGCTTATTGAAGTGAGGAAGGACTGCATGATTTGGCCTGGAAGTAACAGTTTGTTAATGTTTCATTATAATTTTTTAGCTGCAATCAACAATGCTGCCATTGCTTCATGACTCCAGAGAGTAATACTGAAAGCAAATTCTCCTCTGCTGCTTCAGAACTGTTAAATAACTATTCTTTCATAATTTTTCTAAGGCAAGATTTAAAATGTTTTCTCAAGTGGTGCCAACTCAACCATTGCTTAACAAGATGATATAGAGGAACAATAATAACATTTCTTTGCAGTCAGTGGTGAACATCTGGGGATTTCAGAGGAGCCCCCATGTGTTCAAGGACTTTCTTCAGATAAGTAAAAGAAAATTATGGTAGTACAGTAGTGTCTGGACTGTCATGTTCTGGAGTGTATGTGACCATATATGGCTGTACATAAGGCATCTCTGTCCATTTTCTGCATTTCAATTAATGCCTTTTTTAAATTAGATCCAGTCCAGAGATCTGAAGTCAAAGGCCAGGTCTGGTCATGACTGGTCCACAGGGGATGGGATAAAAACTGCAGTAGGCAGGTTGTGCCACTGCCAGTAATAAAGACTTGGTTCAAGCATTGTCCTGAGGTTTTCAATATGTGCAATTTAGCATGGACCTCTTTACAGGCTTGGCCTGCGCCTAATCGGAGTCTTCCAGATAGAGGCCAGGAATGATCATGGAGTTCAAAAAGGCCAGGGATCATTCACAATAAGCAAATTGGTTGTTGTCACCTCATTTGGGGACAGAAGTGTGCAGAGTAATAACATACAAGCACAATTGTTCCATCTCAAGAGAGCCTTCAGAAGGAGTTTAATGTGTGTGATAGGTGACTATGCTGTTTTTGGCTGGATAGAGTTACTTTTCTTTCTAGTAGCTGTCATAGTGCTATGTTTGAGATTTAGTATGAGAATAATGATGGTAAAACACTGATGTTTTCAGTTATGGCTAAGTAGTGTTTATACTATATGACTTTTTAGCTTCCCATGGTCTGCCAGCAGGGAGATGCACAAGGAGCTCAAAGGAAGCATAGCCAGCACAGCTGATCCAAGCTGGACAAAGGGCTCTTCCATGCCATGTAACGTCATGCTCAGTACATAAACTGAGAAGTTGGCCAGAGAGGATCATTGCTACTCAGGGTTCTGCATAGGCCATTGGGTGTTATGCAATTAAATGTATTGTGCATCATTTGTTTAGTGAATTCTCTTTTTATTATTATTCTCTTTCCCTCCTGCTCTCCTATTAAACTATGTTTGTCTCAACCCGCTAGCTTTACTATATTTCCATTCTCTCCAGTATCCCATGGCAGGGAGTGGAAGAGGTGAGCAAGTGGCTGCATGGTGTTAAGTTGCCCATTATGGTGAAACCATAACAGTGATGCAACCAACTACACATAGGCTTTTCAGTCATCTTTTCTTGAAGATACCTGAATGTCACTCATCCCTGCATTCTACATGCCAGACTACATACTCTGCATCTTCCCTTGGAGACCAATATTTACCCCTTTATAAAGCCTTTACAGTGAAGTGTTTATAAGCATAAGTAATTGATGGCATCATTGCTTTCCTACATTGATGTGAGATTATACCAGTAAAATAGATAACTGATAATAAAAAGTGTGATCTGCACAAGGAGCAAAACTATATATGTAATTATTCCAAATCACAAGCTTTTGCACATATGGTTTAAAAACTTGCTTAAGGTAGGTATTTTTCCATCTTGATGCTTCTATTGCACTCGATGAACCACCTTTAGTAGTTTATTGTTTGCTTATAAATACTTATAAGATACTGAAAACCTGTTAGAGTTACACCTCATAAATCACAATGCAGAATACATTCTGTAAATTATTATGAAACTTGCAACTGATAATAATAATTTCCTCTGTTTGCATCAAGACTGTGGTTTGTTAGAAAGTATTTACTCATCCAAGCAGCAGTGGAAGGGATTGATATTTTAATTCACATCCATAGTACTATTCTATTTAAGTGAGTAACATTGAGATGCTGAAAGAATAAATCACCATTTATCAAATAAAATCTATCAAATCCTAAAAATATAACAGTAAATATCTCACCAGTGCTCAAAAGTAGGATAGATAACTGCAAAGCTGGAATGACATCTCTGAAAGAAAATAGGCTTTTTATTAACTTTTCAGAAGCTGATGTTATTATTGAGAACTCATCCTAAGGGATGATTTAATGGAATTTGGCTAATACCATAAAACATTTCCATAGCACATGAAAAAATAGTCCAATCCAGACAAAATAAAGGATGATGACGAGGAAAACACTAAAACCAAGACACATTTTGCATTTGGCCTTCTTTTTGGATGTTTCATTCCTCTGTGGTATTCAGGAACAGAAGTGTCCTTTTACTTCATAGTTATTTACTTCTGACTGAGTTGATTCTTAATGTTATGAATTCAAGGGTCATAGGAATTATTTTGTTCAAAGACTTTGATCCTAAAGACCAGAGATTAAAAACCTTCTAGTGACTTGATTTTTCACATAAAGTTTGTTTGCCATCTTTATTTTCAAAACCCTGGCTTGTTCTACCAAATCAACACTTCTTACCTTATATCCTTTCTCTTATCTTCAAGTACCTCAAAATCTATTTGTTTCAATCTAGCCTAGTTCTGTAGGACCCCTCTCTGAGCAGTGGGAAGATATCTCCAGAAGCCAATTTTACTCCAAAGTCAATGTTTCTGATAACAAATCACTCTCAGAAGGTGCTTTGCCCTCTCCAGTCCCCTTCTTCTACCACAAATTCTAGCAGAAACCTCTCAGTTCATACATAAGCATCTTGTGGTTTTTAGGGTGCCTCGGCTGCTATCTGGGTATGCAGGTCTCCTGTAGTTTTGTTGACATATCTGCACACAGTGTGGAAATGTCTCTGTTGCTTTAGGCTGTCTTAGATAACTGTAGTTATTTCCCTGTGGGTCAGTATCTTCTGCCGTAGTTCTTAGCTATTTGTAATGTGAGCTGAGATGTTTAGCTCACACTTCCTCACTTGCTGTACCTTTATCTAGTGCTGACTCTCACCAAGACAGTTGCTGTTGGCATGTTCATTGATACTGGCCTAAGTAATAGGTGGGAAATGAATACATCCTTTCAGATACAATTCGAAAATTATCAAGGTATCATTGTTTCATTTCTACTCATAGTTAATGCCTTTAAATGACAGGTGTTTCATCTTGCAAACGGCCTTGCTTAGCCTTTCTCAATAATTGTGCTATTAATAAACAGTACGGAAAAACGGAGACAATTTTTGCTGCTCACATAAAGATTGTAATCATGATGAATATACAATATTTGTGAATGGATTTCTTGGAAGTCTGGAGTAATGGAAATGAGAAGAAATGACATAGAACAAGAGGAAAGTACAACAGAAAAGTAGGACTAAAAAGTGTCTTAGTTGAGGCGAGGAGGGAGATGTAGTCTACTGTCTCCTCTAAGTCAGACCTTGACATATGCTTGAATGAGCTATCATTCTTAAACAAATTCTTCTCTCCCTCTTCACAGTTTATTTCTGCACTTCACTATCTTTACAAGGAAAAAATGTCTTTTAAATCCTCGTTGATTTTTTCTTGATACAATTTCAACCCCATATTTGTTGTACTATTTGTCATTAGCATGAAAGACGAATTATTCCATTCTCTGCTTTGCAGCAATCCTTTGTTATCAGGTACCTCTTCAGTCTTCTCCTCTTTAAAACAAACAATATTGTTTTGAATTTTTTCACCCTTCCTGATTTAGGACAGTTTTCTTGTCCTTCCATCATTCTTGTCATCTTCCTTTGGACTTCCTTAATTTGAAATATTTTGCTGAAAACTGGTCCCAGCATTGCAGCTGCCTCAGCATGAAAGGATTTCTTCATGTTATGTGAATTACTGTCCTTTCTGCATGTCCTGGGGAGGTTTGCTGCTTTTTTCACAAGTGTGGCACTGTTGACTCATGTACAGCTGTCATCTACTGTAACCTCAGATCCTTCTCTGAAGATTTGTTTCCTAACCAGTTGCTCTCCTTCTGTATAAGTGGATTATTCCTGCACAAGTGTGTAGAAGTTGGCACTCATCCCCCATTGAATTTTGTTTATGATTTGTACTCCACATGTCCAGTTTGTCAAATTCTTATTCTGTCCTCCTGTATGCTTGCACTCACTCCAACTGCTACATTTTTAAAAAAAAATTATAGGCATAAACTCTACTCAATAATTTATGTCATGAAGGAAAACATACAACAAACAAAACATCATGCTAGACATCCTTCCATTTGATTACTGGTAATCATTTTTCAAAATACAGTTAACGAAACAGATTATGATATTTTAATCTAAATCATATCGCATAGCTTGATTGTGAAAGGATCGTTTGAGCTACCTGGACTCAAAATTCCTGAACAATAGACAGCTGATTGTCTAGACTTGAATATCTAATATCTGTGTATTCTTACTTGTAGAAGACAATTAGATGATCTAACACAAGGTGTTCTTGATAAATACATGATGACTACTTTTTGCCTTCTTTTCTAGACGTTTACCAGTATCTAGATTAATTATTTATTACATAATTTGTTAGGTATTTAAGTTAAAGTGATCATTGTCTTTTCCTTATTTTAAAATCAGCACTGTATTCAGTCTTTCTTCCGTGTTCCTTGTACTTCGCTGCCTTTTTCCTTTGTGACTTGTCAGAGATAATCATTAACAGCTCCAAGATTGCTTCAACCATTTCTTTAGGTGTTCTAGAATTAATTTTATCGGATACAATGGATTTGAATTTAATAGAAAATTTTAGTAGAAGCTGGGGCAGCGGATCTCAGAAGATGATACCAGGATGAATCTATAACCCTAAGTAACAGCACTACAAAAATGCAGTTGTGCATCTAGACCACAGCAGAACAGGTGTTGTCTTTGCAGATACAGAGAAGTATTAAAGCTGCAGCTGCCTCAAAGCCCCTCGTGCAATTTTCTTCATTCACAGGGCCATAAGCAGGAAAGAGTTACTGGTGTGATCAGGGCAATGGAACATCTGTCTAACTGGAGTTTATGACTGTATCTTCTTTTATTTCCTAGCAAAAAAAAAAGGCAGAAGGATGATAGATTGCTGTTGGCATTTTAGATAACTGATAATCAAGACAGTTACAAGAAAGTACAGAGGTTTTGTGTTCATGGGTCACTACGGTTATAGCTAATACTTCTCTTAGGACAGCTGCTTTTCATTAGCCAGAGGGCGGAATTATGAATTTTTTCCATCTTGATTGCTTGAGCCTACACTTTAGAAAAACCCCAACTGACAAACCTGACTGAATGAACAAGTCATAGAAAGTCCATACCCACTCCATTTACCAAAAAAAAAAAAAAAGGAGAGAGAAATGTGAAAGAGCATGGAATATCCTTTGAAATCTATTCTCCTTACAAGGAGCCAGGATAATTAACATAACTGATCTGAGGCACATTTATCTATATTAGAAAACATGGGTGTCCAAGGAGAAGAGATCATATATTGTTCTATATTACATAAACTGCCAAGCAGATTAATGATTCTTTGAAAAATAATGATCAGAAAAACGATTAAGATTTTTCTTTACTATAAAGGCAGATCCAGACGGCTTAACCTGCCACAACAGCACTGCCAGACAGGAACATCTGTTTGTACTGGTTTGACAGGCAATGGTTTTAAAGACACCAGGTGCTAAGACTATGTACCAGTAAAAGATCTGCTTTTTAAGTCCTCAAGTTCGATGCTGACAAACATCCAGAGGGATCAAACTGAAAGATAAATTTCCTATGACATAAGTGGCATGCATTTGTTTAAACTGAAGATGTGAGATGTTCCAGGATTGCTATGACAGCAAAGAATTCTATTTCCCTAAAAATAAAGTTTTCTCTCCTGAGTAGCTCAGCACTGCTACTATGATCACTATGATGATCATTCTCACTATGATCAGAGTTGTCATGTTACGTTAATAAATACCTGAATAAAGAATAGCATGTCAAAATTTAGAAAAGATGGCTGAATAGATTAAGTAGTCTTTTAATTTTGTTCAGTATATCTTGGCAAATTATTTTCCAAGGATAAGACTTTATTCTTGTTAATCAATAGAAGAACATGTAGGTATAGTCTTAGTTCTTCTAACTCATTTTGGATCAGGAATTGGAATTCACAAAGCTTAATGAATGACTAGTGAGGTACTGCTTGAATATACTGTTAATGGCTAATATTGGAAGATGACAGTTCCTAGTTTGCTACTGTTCCAATTCCCTTCACTTTCTTTTGCTGTTATGTAGCTGTGAGCTGTTAAGTCTTTGCTCTAGAAAGTGGTACTGAGAAGCATTCTTGCTTGGGGGAGAGCCCTTGTTTTCGATCTGCCTCTGCTAAGAAGATGTCTAGAGGACACTTGTAATGTCTCTCTACCATGTCTCTCTACCAGCAAGTTTTTCTCAAATTAGCAGTTCTTCAGAGGATTTCTACGTAACTGATTAAATGACTAGGATAAATGATTTATGAGAAAAGATTAAAATAACTTTATACATATTGCTTGGTTAAATTACAATTACTCTGCCTTTAATAACAATCTACAAGTATTATTTGAGGAGCATATGTTCCTAGGAAGGAGATGAATTGTTCACTGTTATCCAGGGACCTATAACTAGAAATACAGCTGCAAGAATGATACAAAACCAATCGCTGAGATGATATTTGTGATCCCATTAGTCACTTAAATTAAGATTCATGCAAAACTAATTTCCTTGACAAGCAAGTTCACAGAATATTCACATCAGAGTATTCTTATACACAGAGAGTGCCTAGATAACTTTTCTTCTATTGGCAGCAGCTAAAAGTCACCTCAAAAAACCCTCTGGATCGAAACCCATTGCAGAGATAGAAGTAGTAGCAAGTGGCAAGGTAGATACAGCAAGTAGCCAGCTCTAAGTAGATTATTTCAAAGCAGTAATCAATGAGCATTTAGGGAAGAGTCATCAGCAAATGCTAATCTTAGCCTAAGGAAGCTCTATCTTTAACCAAGGATGGGGAGAAACACAGCCAGACAGACTAGCCCAGGGGCAGAAACTGTCATGCTCTGAATTCCTCTGAATTGAGTAACATGTTTTGTTTCTTTCTAGATTCTGTTGGCCAGTGACATTCTTCTCCCCAGGCTACAGTTAGACTTTATGAACACCCCACTCTATTGTCTGAAAAAGGCTTGTGAAAACCATTCATCTTACAAATGTACAAAGACAGAGCTCTCTTTCAAACACTGCAGTCATGAGCTAACTTATCCACTGGAAAGATCTGTCAGGATTCATTCAAATATAACTGCTGCTCAAATTTACTTCTTATTTCTTTCAGTTCTGTTTTGTGGTATTATTGTGTTTTGTTTTTGAACTGACTGGCTTGATTCTATGTTTTTGATAGTTGATGCTAGGAAATTCAAATCATTTTGAGTAGGTGGGATTTGCTATGTGTTCTCCTGGTAGAGTTTTAGGTGAGTGCATAGCAATTTTTTTTCCAAGCAAGTTTTACTGCTGAAGTACAGGACAAATTAAAATTAATTATTTTTTTGCCTTTCTATTCTTTTCTTTTTTTAGTGGTATTTCAGCTGTGAATAAGTAGAAGTGGATGGCAGCAGTGCAACTAGCGAAATTTCCTCTGGGTGGTAATAGACATTTGGAATAAGCACCAAGCATTGTGTCCTGAGGGCTTTCCAGGACAATTAGAGGAGGATGTAGATCAAAGAAAGGCTATCATGAAGATGGAAGAGAGAATAGACAGAGCACATTTAGCTCTGCGATTCTGCAAGAGCATTTATTTGTCTCTGTAGATTCAGACTGTTTCTAATGACAGGCAGCTTTTATTCACCTGTATGCCCCACCTCACTTGAAAGTGTTTTGACATATGTAGTTTCATATCTATATATATATACACACCTGCATCTCACTAGCAGCATATGTTACAGAATATGAATCCCTTTGCTAATATTTCTGATTCAGGACTGCTTTAGAAAGATTTAATCATGTGACATTCTTGAAGACATATAACTGCTTTTCTGAAATGTGCCCGAAGGATTAAAATCAGGGTGGAATATCAGAGTCCTATGCTATGAAAAAGCCTGCCACTGTATATTGAAGTGATTGTTAACACTTGACCCAGTGATAACAACTTGGAACCCTATTCAAATCTAACACAATGAATAAGAGCCAGGATTTTGAATCGTTCCTTGAAAACTAAGTTTTCACTGGCTTTTATAAACAGATGTTTCAGTGTAGAATGTTAAATGAGACAAGACTCAGTTAGTTTGATGCTGTTTCTTGAGTTTTAAGTGCCTTGAATTTTACACTGCGATAAATAGCTAATATGGGTTTAAGTGTGTTTTACAGTGAGATGGGAGGTTTGTAGAGACATAGCCATTGTCTTTTTCTAGACCTTTCTGACAGATGAAAGAAGCCTTAATAAGAATGCAGAATATGATTTTGTACCCACTTCAAAGCCTATCTATACTGCCAAAGTGGGGATTAGGGCCGTTTGTGCAAATGGCAATCAGACCCATGTGGTTCTGAACTAGTTTTTTTGATGTGTGAAGAACATTTTAGTAGACGTATGCTGTGCGGAGTGGTTTCACATAGCTACAACTTCATTAGTGGACATATGGTTAAATATGGAAGATAGAGGGGATTCAATTGTAATTTTATCTAGTTTTCCTGCTGGCTGTCAAGTAAAAGGCTTTTTGGGGAGGAAAGGAAATTCTTTTTGTTTAAAAGGGGGTGAAACATAAAACAGTCTATTATTTATTTTACAACCTGATCAATCTCTTCAAATTTATAAAACATTTTCTAACATGTTCCTTTGTGCTGCTGCTGCTGATTCCTGAGACTTGCCTTGAACTTTGTTTAGGGCAGGGAAGTGATCTCATTATGTTTTTAATGTAGTGAGAAAGTATTTCAATGAGCTCTTGAGATGGTGTAGTAAGTAAATACTGATGACTACAGTATTATGATTAGTAAAACAATAACCATTTTAGGGTGATGTTTCAGGTACAACAAATACAGTACAAAAGATCAATTTAATTGTGCTGGAAACAAAAGCCATAGTTTGGCTGATAAAGAGTCAGCTTGAAGTCTCATTATTCTGAAGGAAACTGGGACATCATTTGCTATTCTAGAGGAAGTGAAATATGTAATCACTGATGATTTATCTATTGCTTTTCAACCTCCTATAGTTACAACTGGATAGACTAGGCTTCTTTTCCTAATGCATGAGTAGGTCATGTACTCAGGCCAAGCAAAACCCAAATGAGATACAAGGAGCAAAGTTCATGTTCACTCTGAGTAGGACTGGAGGTTAAGGTAAACTTTCAGTGGCATTTCCCCACCTGTGATGGCTTGGAGGAGCGCCTGCTATTTTCTAGAAGCCTTAGAAACCCCACCACAATGCTTTAGCACAGAAGATAAAGTTTTTTGCTGATGCTATTACCTAAGTAATGCTGTTGGCTCCAGACCCCAATTGCTGTGCCACCACAACAGAGGGCTTCTGCTTCGAAGAGTTCTACCTCATGATAATGTAATGCGCAGTCAAAGTGTAAGACTGCAAGGAAGCAATGAAATTTTACAATGATGCAGTCAGCAGATACCGAGGCAGTGAGAAGTACTTTCAGGCATGACTTTGAAACTCTGAAGAATGTGGAAATTAATTTGAAAAATAAGGAAGTACCTTTGACGATCACAGGAAACTCTTTCTACAAGGACTGGCAGTGATGGAGAAGGTATGAAAATGCTTTTCTGAAAATTAGTGAAAAATAGCCTTGGAGTATCTGGAAAATAAAGACAGTTGGTATGATGCAGTACAGAGAGAGGTTACAAAGACCAGCTATGTAGAGGAAAATAAACATGCAAGATTTGCACAAAGGAAGATGTCTTGCTGTCCTTGAGAACCGAGACAATCATAGGCTTTGGGTGAAGTAAAGAATACTGTAGATGGAAAGGGAGAGGCTGTCCCAGCAACAATACTGGGTTCATGGCTAACTCCACCCAAGGCTAGCCGTGTGCTAGCCTGATTTGTGAGTGTGAGCACCAGTATACTTTTGAAAATCTGTCCTGCCAAGATACAGCTACAATATAAGTCTCACTTCCTTATTTTCCATGCTGTGCTGCTGTAGTCCTTCCACTGCCTCCTCTTCCTCTCCTTTTTTTTTGCTCTCCTACCCCAGAAAAGGGGTTTTGTATGAGTTTGGGAAAAGTTTTCAATTTTTCACAGTGGTAAATTCTGAGGGATTGAGCTGAAATCCCCAAGGGCAATGAAGACTTCTCTTCCCCACTTCTCTTCCTCCTGGGCTTGCGCTGGTTTTCCCATGGTGAAGTCATGGTCTAGATCCGAGACTCCAGCAGAGACATCCACTACAATGCAAACAGAACAAGATCAATTACGTTAGTCATTACCAATAGAGACTTGGAGTCCTGGATGGGATCAGGTGTCTACAGGATTCATTCTGAAAGTCATTTTGACTGTTCTTTCTTCAACTGTGCTGCACTTGCAATATTGTCGGAAACCATATGTCAAATCAGCCTGGAGGGAATTTTTGTATCTGAGTTCTCATCCCTTTAAGACTGAAATTTAAAATAAGAACTTAGATACAAACTTAACCATTGCAATCCTACTGAGCACTGCAATAAGCTGGTATTATTATATAGATAAGATTATAGATAGATGCAAAGATAAAAAAGGCTTCCAAATAGCTGCTAGACTTCTACTCTTTCCAATGACAGGCTCTTGCAAGTGATTGTATTTGTTTACATTGCCAATAAATTTCCCAGGATTTTGGCAGCACATATCTACTTGAATAATAATTCATTTTCAGAATCAATGCTTTAAACAGACACACCTGAATGAAGAACTGTATTTTAAACAGTTTAGTAGCAATAACAAAATTATATTAAAAGCAAGAGGAGAAAAAAATATTTATTAATAAAAAGGCAAATCATAAACAGAAAATTTTATTAGCCATATATCTGTGTTATGAAGGTAATTTTCCTGAGCATAGAAATTAATTTTGTTTACTTTTGCAAATAAAAACTTAAGGTGGATTTCCAATTTAAGGACAGTTACATTGACAGAATAATCATATGAAAAGGTGAGGGAGGCACAGAAATAATTTCCGATCTTTCTGAGTGTAAATATAATTTTTTCTTGAAAGTTTAAAGAATAAAGTCACAGTTGCATAGTTGCATTTCAAATATATGCTGAAGAAATTATACATTAATTTAATAAATTATTTAATTCCATTACTCCTTTTAATTTTCATTCTGTTTGGTTACTCTAAAGGTAGGCTGTATCACACATTGCTGCATAGGCTAGAGGTGCCTGAGCATCAGACTAAACTAGTCTGGCTAGCTGAAAGCAGTCTCGCCAAAGCAGCATAAAGCTTCATCCAGACAGATTAATAAAACGGAAAAGCATTACACAGAGACCTCTGCTGCAGTGAGTTGTTTGCTTTTAGTCCTTCATTTAGGATTGCTTTGGCTTTGGTACCTGTGCACAACATCCCGAAAAACAATGGCTTAGCATCACTTACCACACTCTGCCTGTGCCTTTGAAATATTTCGATAACACGTTTGCCAGGACAATTCCTGCTGCTTTCTCACCTGAAGAAACAGTTTGATCAAGTTGTGCTGGTATTGTTTGTAACTGTAGGAGAGTGTGTGTTCTTCTGCCTGGAGGTGCTGCAAGGAAGTTAGGTAAAAGTTCATCTAATGTTGTTTTTTTCACTGTAGTAAGTTCAGAAATAGAGAACTGAAAAAAAAGATGCAAACTGACACAAAGTTCACAATGTAACTAAAACAAGTTTCCCACAGAATTATGAGCCCAGTTCTGTGATCCATATGTATCTCGTTTAAGTTTAATAGGTAAACCATATCTTTGAAGTCATTAATTTCTACCCTTACACAGACAGTTCCATTTATATGTATATGAACAAAAATTCTACATTACTGTACCTATTATTTACATTTTTAAAAACAGAACAGAAAAATCACTGAATTCTTAGTGAAAGTGAGCAGTAAATGTCAAGACCAAGTACTTTCTTTACTGATATCCTTGGAACTATAATAGAAATTGTCTTTCTATGATAGTTTACAATTATGGAGCAATCGTGGGATTTCAAGTAGAAAATCAATTTCCAGCTCTTGTGGATGGATGCATATAATTCTACTGGCCACACCAAATAGCTCTGCACACTAAAATATATCTTAACTTTAAAGCCTATAAATTACATTGATAAAAAAAATGCTGTTATCTCATTATTTAAACACTGACCTTATTATTTGGAAGTAGGCCACAGTCTGATCACCTGTTAGAGAACAGTATAAAAGGTAAATGCATTATAAAACATTACCAGATGGCATATATATCTGTACAGTGTTGCATGCAGGAAACCAAGTAGCCAGAAAATGACCAAGGTTTTTAAGAAATTAAAAAGAAATTTTTCTTTTTTTTTTTTTTTTATAAATTTCTGCTTAAGAACTTGATTCATTAAAGTCCTTTATTCAGTTAAAAGATGGAGATCTATTTATGGGACCAGATTGACCTTCTAAGGTTTTATTTACTGGTGAAGCAGTTTTTGAGGGAATATGAAGGCAGAAGTTATAATTCTCTTTCCAAATGACATGTCAAAACAATCCTTTTATGTTGTTATGCTGACAGAATAGAGCTATGTGCCATCCCATTCACTCACAGCTATGCTTACGTGACTTTCTCTTGAATAAAGGAAAACACTTCCTACAGTAACTTTTAAAGAGAATTCTCCTTATTTTTTTCCAGTTTAATGTGCATTTCTAGCATGGGTAAAATTTTGCCTATTTAATCCTTACCATCATTTATACTGAGCAATCAAGTTACAGCCCCTAACTTAGAAAATTTTCTCAAGCTCTTGAAATTCATGTACAAAGTATCTCCATGGACTGTGCTATTCCTAAGTTTCATGCAATGATGGTGTAGTGAAAGCCTGCTGCAGATGGTTGCATCGTATGAAGAGTCCTGTATTACTGTATTACTTTAGCAGAGTATCCAAGACAACTCATGACTAAGTCAGGCACTATTTCATACTGTTGAAACAGCCTGCTGTTTTAGAGATACTTCAGCACATTCGTTCCACAAATGAGGACAAAAGAAATTAAACCCAAGCCCTTGCTGGAGTGACTCTATCTCCTAAAAAGACACAAATCTTTCCAGGTGGTGGATATTCTTGGGAGGGCAATATTAGTTCACAAACTGCATCTTTTTCCGATTTTTAGAAAAAGTCACTCTAGGCATGGAGAATCCAGATAATATGATGTCAAAGTCTGTAAGAAATGATATTAAAAAAAAGGCTGTGTAAAAGAGGACCTTTAGCCCCATGTTTGCCTCTTTTATGTGTATATTTAGCATCCATGGTAAGATATTACTTTGGCTAAAGAGGGTTCAACCTCAGTGTGTTGAAGGAAGTACCAGGTGCCACATGTACTTGTTCTGTCTTTTCACTTCCTTCTCATCTACCACCCACCTCAGGATTTTCTTCCATAGCCTTTTAATTTCTGTTGTACTTTTTTTTGTTTTCCTCTTCAGCTCCTGCTAGGTGAAGAAAACGTATTTCTTACATAACCAGTGATGATTAGAATAATTATTACCATCTCTTTTTATCGCCTCTTTTTCATATCTTCACATTAATTTTTTACCTGAAACTCCTCTCTAATATGTGTGGAATCATATATACTCTTAACTTATGAATATTCTTGTTTAAATCATTGCTCAGTTTCCAAAGACTTGCTATAGATCCCTGACTCACCAATATGTAAGATGCTGTGTTAAATATATTGTAATTAACTACTAATAATTTGGATATCATTCAGCTGACTGATGTCTGACAAATGTGTCTCTACTGTATACTGCTGAGTTAGAAGTATTGTTTGCATAAAAGCCCATTGTGCAGTTACTAAAGCCAATAATTGCACTGATTTCATGGAGAATAGGAAATTTAGCATAAAATCTAAGGTAAGTGGCAACTTCATTTTTTCTTAAGCAGCAGTGGTCCAAAATACACCTGGATGGTGTGGTGAATGCTTTAATGTACTTTGCAACATCAGTAATGTACCTCACAAGACCACTGTTGTTAATTCCAGCCACTGTTCCTGCATTAAGGTGTACATTATATGAGTTAAGGAAGATTTACTCAATGCCTGGATGGATTCAAGGTTAAAACTTCCATCTGTTAGTATAAGAACTTGTTCTTACATGTGTTTTATGATGTTTCTTTGTTCTTTGTAAGAGAAAAAGTCAGGACCAAGGTTTCAGCTGATTAAATTTAGGGCAGCTGCTTTGATTTCATCACAGTTGCATGGGCTTAACAGGAGCTGGGAATTCCCCCTTAATTAACATAGAATTTTACTCACTATCTAGGAAATGTGATTCAAATTAAGTTGGAATTGTAAAGCTTCCAGGAGCCCTATGTGATGTGAATTGAAATTTTTCAGTGCCTATAGTCCTCTTAGTGTTTGTAAATGGCATTTAAGGTGATTTCCTTGCCAAAACAAAGTGGCATTGAAAAATGGGATGTTGGAATGAGCACATGGCAAAAGGCAAACCAGAATATTACAGGGGAAAAATAATCAACAACAAGGCTGACAAACTGGTTCCTCATTTTTACATAGAAAGTAAATAGAAAGTTATATTGGTATTGTACACAGATGCCTGAAAATTCTGGCTGGTGCAGCGGAATTAGACACACATGAATACTTTAATCAGCAGAATTTTAATGCGTGGCTTAAACAAACTCACAATGACCATACTGTATCAGCTATGTTGCAGCTGTCTCTGGCTATCAAAGCTTCCTTTTCCTGTCCTAAGGGAATGGTAGCTCACTTTTCAAATATAAAATTCAAGAAAAAAGATTTCTTTAAAACATTGGGAATTAAAAAAAAAACAATCATTTTTTGATCATAGAGTAGAATACAATGTCAGGTAATACACAGATGATCTGTTTGTAGAAAGCCATCTAATTGCCTCCACTTACATTCTGTGGGAGGGAATAGGAGGACTTAAACCTTGTAAAGTACCTTATGCCTAGTTGCTGCTTCTTTCTAAGAGCAGTCTTGATTGAAGCAATTAAGCAGACAGAAAATGGGAGAGGGGAGGATTGTGAAAAGTGTAGCCATGTCAGGCTATTGTAATTTCTGGTGTCCACAGAATACGTTCTTGCTTAGTAACAGTATGGGACTGTGGGAGGGGTGTGGGTACAAAAACCTGTGGCTTTGTACAGGTAGGCAATGTTTTCATATCTGAGAACAGAAGAAAGCAGGGTGGAGATGTTTGGGAGCTTCCTTCTCTAATTACACAGACTTTCAGGTGATATTCCTTCCTCTTCTTCACAGCTACTGAAATAGTTGTGGACCTAGAGTGAAGCTTAGGGAGTTTCTACCTTCAAGTTTCCATCCTACTGCAGTAGCTGCCAGAGTTGGGCAGAGTTCTGGCTCATTTTTAGCTATCCAGGTTGCACTGCATCCTGAATTGTAACCTGCTGGCTTCAGAGAGATGATGTCTCAGGTATGTAGGTCAGTCAGTTACCTACTGTCTTTCCCAGAGATATTTCTGTGAAAAAAAAGTGTGGTATTGCCACTGTGCTTTAATGGCTGTTTCTGCCAATATGTAATATTCATTCCCTTCTATGCAGAACAAAGTAAATAAAATGGAATGTAAAAACTCCCAGGCTTAGATGTCAATGAAATATTCTCAGAACAGTTGTCTGGCCCATGAATAATCACATCTAGTCTGTTTGACCTGATAACACCATTTAGTTATATCCTATTTGTCTCACTAAGTTCATGGAGGCATAAGGGAAAGATAGAAGATTCTGAACAAGAAAATTAAGGCCAGATGCAAAACAAGGTTTTCTACAAGTATGAACACTTCTCTTTTTGCCTATCTTAACCCAGTGCAAATGATGCAGAATACTAGTAGGGATCAAGTATTATCTGCACCTGGTATTTATTATTCAAAGTGAAAGATTTTGGCACAGCCAAAGCACACCAGTCAGGAACAAAGTTATGTGTATTAAAATAACTCAAGGGAAAAATGCTTATTAGATTTTGAGATTGCTTTCAAGGTCCAAGTTGCCTTTGAATATTGAAGAGTCTAGCTAACAAATGCAGAGAAATTTTTCTGTTTCATCATGTTTCTCAGTGGACGCTTTGCCTCCTTACTTGCATAGTAGTTTAATACAGTTTTTAAACAGACTAGAGTTATGCACATATAACATTGCTCTGTCTTTTTCAGATCTTGTTCTCTGATATTTAAACATGCTCTTATTATGAGGTGATATTTTTTTTATAGCAACTAGAATTGCTTACCTGGCCCATACTGTCACAACTATTTGCTTGAGAGGTATTTCAGTAACTTTTATTGTCGAATTGCAGTAGGGGTGAAGGACTCTCTATGAGTATATTTGGGCCTAGAAGATCTTCTGTTATGAGATGATGATGGTGATAATAGGTTATGGAAATGGATATTTACAATATATTGGCATTCCAGTGGTGGGCAAGCCAGTTAGAAAAAAAAAATGTAAGATCTCTAGACATAAGCAAATTAAAACTTCAGTCTTTTACACAGCTTTTTAAAAAAATATTTTTAACAGTTTGTCTACTTTTTTTTCCAGAAGAAAAGAAATCAGCATGCTAATCGTAAAGCAGATTCTTGGGTTGATTATTCTTATTAAATAATAAGGCTATAACTGGATGCCTCATTGGAGAGTTTTTGGTTATTTTTTTTTACATTTCCAATATAATTATATTAGGAAAGAGATGGAGAAAAGTGTTTTTGACATCCCAAATTTATAAATAATTGCCTAGGTTCTTCATCATGCTCTGTAACTAGTACTATCACATGCAATAAGAGTAGTGTCCAAGAACAAAACAGTGAAAAGAATATTTGAATTCCTCTTCTTTAAAGCTACAAAAATTGTTGGTCAGTGTACAAAAGCTTGCTTTGCTCTTGTGTTTGAAAAACACACTTGAACAGAAGAAAAACTCATTTTCCCATATTTGAACAATCCTTTCAACAGTATAGAGGACTGTTATCAGCAGCTTTTTATGGAAGTGGCCATAATCAGCTCTTGCCTTCTTGTTATTTATTGAAAAAGTATCAGTCTCCCTTTCCCTCAGATGCTGTACGTCAATGATTGACAAACCTATTGTGAGCCAGAGCAGTTGTTCTCAGCCATTCCACAGCTGTGAATCTTCATGCTGCTTTTTTGTTTTGAGAGGTGGAGAACACCTTAGGTGTCCAAAATCTAATAGCCTCACTTTTTTATGACTAGACGAGTTAGTCTAATGAAAGATATTACATCTCCAGACCTTGCTTGGCTTCAGAGAAGAAATAACATTCTAGATTATTTCTCTGTCACCTTTTTCAGATGCCTCCAGGTACTTTACTATTACTCTATCTAGATTTTCTTTATGTTTATATAAACACCAAGTTGACTTGGAAATTAGGAAAGAGCTAATGAAAGCTGCCTTTAGTTAAAGCAAAGTTACAGCCTACACTAGATGTCTTTGTGGGTCTCAGGTAGAGGCCTGAATATATCATGCTCTGCAATGTTGTTTTTCTCTGAAGACTGTGTTTACCATCCCTTTCGTCAACAGAACACTGTCATATGCCAGAATCAGTCAAAGCTTAAGACAGACTACATTCTGATTCCCTGCCCGTGACACAAAGTCATGAACTATCTTTCCTTGCTAATATAGCCAGGTCAAAATTTGATGAAAGTACTAAATCCCAACTGGTTTCAGTTGACCAGTGTCATTCCAAGAGCTCTAACCATTTCAGATTAGTCATTCATCATGCCACGACATTAGAAATGTTGGAAAATAGCTGAAGAACAAATGCTGCAGAGAAAAAAGTTATATTAGAGGTATCAAGTGAAACTGCAAATGTTGACCAAAATTCAGATAAGGTTTTAAACAGGCTGTACTCATCTGTGAAATTGATAGAAGGGCTTAACTTCACAGATTTCAAGGCCACTGGGAACCACGATGGCCATCCAGCCTTAACTGCTCACAAAAACACAGTGCAGAGCTTGGACAGTTGAAGAAAATTATTCTGGAAAAAAACAACATTCCAAACTCTGATAGTCCAAAGAATAACTTAAATCTCTTGGAAAAGAGAAGTTCATTCCTGAGTACAGCTGGAATAGATTTTAGATTTTGTGGCAGTTCCTTTGGAATTCTTGTAGCCCTTTCTTTCTTAGTAAATTAGCTAACAACCCTGAAAATGAGAAAAAATCCACATTTTTTTTTTTTGTTTCCTTTAAGCCACTTCCAGTTTCACGTGTTTTATCGTTGTTATTGAGGTGGATGGAATTGCCTCGTCTTAAGTTTACATTACTTTATAGACGAGATCCCTCAGTGTACCTCCTTTCTTGCTACTCCCTTTGTTTTTCCACTAGAAGCTGGCATTGCTCTGAGTGACTTTCCAATTTCTCTTGAAGGCAGAAGGAAGGTTGAAGCTGCTGGTTCCAGGTAAGGGCTGCTGCGTTTGTTAGGCTGACAGGGTTAAAGCTTTGAAACCTGAAGTAGTGCAGGGGTAGAGAGGGTTCCCTTTTGTAAGAAGGTGTTGTCATTCTTGCAAAGTTACGAAATCAGACTCTGCGTTTTTTTTTGGTCTCTGTCCTCACTGGTTAGTCTTTGCCTAGAGCCCTTCTTCAATGGTAATGATGTGAAGTACATCATAAGAACTATGAGCTTGAGCTGTTGTAGTGAATTGCTTGCTCCTTCTACCTGCGGGCTGGCAGACTGTTAGAGAAAGGTGAGCTACTGTGAAGGAATGTGTGAATTCAGGAAGTAGTTTCAGGCTGTAATTCTCTCATAGGCTCTGAAAGAGAGAAAATAACTCATCTCCCAGGCATTTGTTACTAATACATAGAAAGCTGACTGGGCAGTCCCTTTGGTGTCTGGCTTTTCCCTTTTGCTATATATGAAATTCTGGCATTTCACTTGGATTTTTATGTCCTGTATACTGTAACATTTAGCATACCCTTGTGAATCTGGATCCACAGATACTCATGAAATCTCGAACATGGTGCAGGAGAATCATTATGGGGTTTCTATAAAATTCAAAGCACTGAATAAACCTTCTTTCAAGAAGTCAGAAGGATCCTTGGTCTTTTAAGGTGTAAGAACAGCTAGAAAAAAAAGCCAATTTACTCCTATGAAAATTCTTAGTCATTACTAGTAACATTTACTACTTTGAAAAGCAATATGTTCAATGTGATCAGCTAATATTTCTCTTTTATTATCTAATAACCTGATGATGATTCAATATGCTTTGCTGCATCTCTTTTCAATCTTCTCTGAGTACACCATATTTTCAATCTAAATTAGGAAATGTTTGTATTTTCCATTACAAATCTAAAGATTATATATTCTGTTGTTTCATCTCTAAGTAGACATATTTTTAATACATCGTCAAAAACTTAAAGCAAAAAAGGAGTTGTTGTTCTAATCCCTTATTTTCTCATGTTGACATGAGTCTTTTCTGTATTTTTTTAGTCACCAGAAAGGTGATATTGAAGCCCTTTTTTGTAAGACATCTGTATTATCATCCATATTGTCTGAAACATCCATAAGGACTTGCTAGGTAATTCAGCCTTCCCTGTATGGTATCACAATGATTCTCTGGTGTCTGTAAATAGCAGAACTGCAATTTTATTAAACAGGACTAAGCCATCTGCACACAATTTGTATGATGTGAGCCAAACTTCATTTTTTTCCTTTACAACATCTTTGTGTCTTATTTTACTACATTCATTTTTCACTTTAACACATGTAACTCAAAATATATCAGGGCCAGGGATCTGAAACTAGTTAATCTTGATTATTTAGGCCACATCATTTAATTTCATAGACCAAAAGGAAATTACATAAGCTGTATTTGTTCTCTGATTGGATAAGTATGTGAGTACTTATCAAATAAACATTTATAGAAGCAAATTTAGATGCATGAAATTGGAATTTGTTTTGTCGTGAACATAAACTGTGTACAGAAATTAACCCCAGGTGGGTAAAGAAAAGCATAGCTGGAGGAGATTCAGCTACCAACATGAGTCTGCATCCTACTGGCATTTTATACAATATCCTCTTAGCTGAACTATCTGTTTTCTCGGTTTCATTTCCCCACACATCAGAAGTCTTCCCTGCTGCATCTTAAGCTCCTTAATTCTTATGCTTTTCTCATTAACAATGATTAGTTGTACAACCCCCCCCTACTTTTACTGGCTTAGCTACAGAACAAAATCTAAGCAGAGCGACATAAATGAATGATGGGGAGGAGAAGCAATTTAGACTGAACAAAATACCGGTGTCCTCCCTTGTTGCAAAGAAGAAAACTGAAAAATTAGGTTTTATTTAAGTAATTTCAAGTGAAATGAAACCAGTTGGTCAAGGGGGCTTCCTTGTGACACCTGCGGGAACATCAAAATGAAAAGCAGATATGGAGTGACATTGTCACATGATTGAGATACTGATGATGTCTTCTGTTTGCATAACAGCTGTGGGAGTCCAGAGTGGCTCAGGTATCCATATGGTGAAGCATCTCTGCCCATCTCAACATGAAGAGTCTGATCGGGACCTTATTCGATATTCAGAGGCTTTGGAGCTAACAAGGATGCTTCTTGATAACACTTTGTATTTCAGTAGACTGAAAAGAGAAA
This sequence comes from Tapera naevia, assembly GCA_033556795.1. Lineage (NCBI taxonomy): Eukaryota > Metazoa > Chordata > Aves > Cuculiformes > Neomorphidae > Tapera > Tapera naevia. The sequence continues at coordinate 545,291 of JAUMJJ010000075.1, forward strand.
GCTTCATACGACAATGAGCAGTGTGGTGAGAACAGGCATAGTATCATGATTCTGAATGTATTCAATGTTGCATTATATCAGGGTTATTATTACTGTGATACCCAATGTACTATTTTTCGCACCATGCCTATATACTGAAGTAAAGGAGCCCTAGGTAAGAGTTTGAATCTTTGGTAACTTCAGCTATGGCTTCTGACCCCTCATTGGCAACCAGGGAGGACCAAAGACAATGCTGCAAAAAGCAGGGAGATAAAAGGTAGAAGAAAACAGTGGGATGTTTGGATTATTACAACTCAGGATCACGCAGGTTGTTTTAAACAACTGATATATTGAAGGTAGCTACCTGAGACATCACAAGAGAGGGGTAAGTGGATATATTTCCTCTTTTTTTTGCTTTTGTTATACAAAATCTTCTTATTGCAGAAGCATGGCTCATTAAAGTTCTCTGTCCTATTTATTTTTGTTCTTCTTTATACAGAGGTTAGTAGTATCTTAAGTGCTTCAGCTCCTTTCTGGTATGGGAAATTCCTCAGAGTAACCCTACTCTAATATTCATTCCCATTGTTTTCCATGGACCTCTATGCATCACAGTGTCTGTGCAGATTATGTGTCATAAATAAATCTAGGAATATAACACTGCTTAAGGCCCTTTTGTACCAGTCCTCCAATGTTTTTACTGTATTCTATGACCATTCTGAAGATATTCTCAGCTGTGTGCATTGCTGCAACAAGATCAATCATGACAGTGAGTGACATCTAAATCAGGAGTGGGGAAGGTGTGTAGTTCCCCTGTAGGTGCTCTTGGGGACTTCCAATGAACATTAGAAGTATATCAATGACACAAAACTAGGAGGAGATGTCAGAACTCTTGGGGGCAAAGAGGCCCTGTAGAGGGATCTTGACAGACTGGAGAGTTGGGCAATCACCAACAGCATGAAATTTAACAAGGGCAAGTGGTAGGTTCTGCACCTGGGACACGGCAATTGTGGATACAGACTGGGGTCTGAGAGGATGGAGAGCAACCCTGCAGATAGCGACCTGGGATTTCTGGTCAACGGCAAGATAACATGAGCCAACAGTGCCCTGGCAGTCAAGAGGGCCAACCGTGTTCTGGGGTGCATCAAGCACAGCATTGCCAGCCGGGCAAGGAAGGGGATTGTCCCACTCTACTCTGCACTGGTGCAGCCCCACCTCGAGCACTGGGTGCAGTTTTGGCTGCCGCAGTATAAAAAGGACATCAAACTACTGGAGAGTGTCCAGAGGAAGCCACAAAGCTGGTGAAGGGTCTAGAGGGGAAGTCATATGAGGAACAACTGAAGTCACTTGGTCTGTTCAGCCTGGAGAAGAGGAAACTGAGGAGGGATCTCATAGCTGTTTACTGCTTCCTCACAAGGGAGGGAGGTGAAACAGGTGCTGATCTTTTCTGTCTTGTGACCTATGATAGTACAAAAGGTAATGGGAGGAAGCTGTGCTGGGGAGGTTTAGATTGGATATTAGGAAGAAGTTCTTCACCCAGCAGGTGGTGGAGAACTGGCACAGCTCCCCAGGGAAACAGTCATGGTACTGAGTCTACCAGCATTCAAGGAACATTTGGACAATGCCCTCAGTCACACGGTGTGAATGTTGGGAGTGTCCTATGTAGGGGCAGGAGCTGGACTTGATGATCCTTTTGGGTCTCTTCTAACTCAGGTAGTTCTATCATTCTATGATTTTCCAGTGCTTGGGTGAATTTCTCAATTTGTTCAAGAAATAAGGTTTCTTTTCATATAGAGAGGGAGCAGAGTGTGTGAGTGTCCTGACCAAGTGTGCCAGGGGATGACCTAGTGCAGCAAGAACCTGTCTGGCATGTACCCGAGAGGAGTCCTGGTTGCCGAAGAGCAAGGACTGGAAAAGAGCCTAGCGTTTGGTCTATGGGATCGTGGTTGGAAGTTTGGCTTTTGCTTCAGTATCTCAGGGAAAAATGGATCTTTGCTGCAATTTTAGTCATGTGAGGTCCTTCCATGTAATTATCCAACAGTGAAAATATGTGCCAGCCTGCTGGGACTCACAATGGGGAAGAGTGTGCTTAGGCAAACACAGCAGCAGGCAGCCAGGAAGGGCTCAGCACAGAGGTGAAAGCTGGATGGCTTCACTAAAAACTACATCTCAGCCTGGAAATAAGAAGTGGGTTTATACTCACAGCTAGTGCCAGGAAATAAAGTCAGGAAAATAAGAAGAATGGGCTTAAATCTCTCATGCTGTTTTACTGGTGGAGTGGGCAGGAAAAGGCTAAGTATGTTAAATTGGTGGAAAAAGGGTAGGAGCAGAAGCTGTGTAGCCCAGAGTCTGGGCTTCAGATTAGATTTGGGAAGGGAAAGCAGAATTCTGATCTTTTGTTTTCTACAGACCTACTAATGGGCTTTTGTATTCATTGTCTTGGTGCCTCTGTTTCTCCTCTCACCTGCCTTGTCTGATTAGACAGTATTAAAACCAGTGGCAGTCCCTAAGGGTTGTTTTTTTGTACATAGTCAAAGAGCAAAACCCCTGCTGTGTCTGTGGCTTGTAGACATCGTATTAATATGCATTTGGCTAATAAGAGCAACAAAAAACATAGGAATGTGTTCGAAAAGATTTTTCCTACATTTTGCTTGGAAATTCCTAAAGGCCAGTAGCATGGCACAGGTTCAGATAGGACTACTATCGTGTGAGATACGAAGACTCTGTCCCAGGGTTGTCAGATAAACTGAAGCCCTGTGTGTTTTTACCTGCTCTCTTCTCTTGTCAGGTGGGAATCATCTCACTGAACTTCAGGGTCTAGAAACAGTTGCATGAACAGCGGTATCCAAGTCTGTTTGGAGCTCTTGTACACTGTCATGAAATTCTCCGTAATGCTGGCATGTTTAAGCCAGGAGTTACAAAAAACTCATTCCTCTCTAGAACGGCTGTGAGAATCTCAGCACCTAAAATAACACTGGATGTCTATACTTATGCAACTGTAGTTGTGCACTGGAGATCTGTACCTGAAATAATCATCCTGCTGTCTTTTATTAGTGAAGATCTAATCAAAGAAACCTTATCGACTACCTCAGCAGACAGTGAATCCCATCTAAATTCTGCTGATTGCATTAACTGGATATCTATTGACAGTAAAAGATCTAGTTCAGATGTGCTCACCTGCACCATGGACATCTCAGCTGATATCAGTGCATTTTCTAAGTGATGGGGAGTTACCTGCATAATTGTTGCTCAGGTGAGGAGTAAAGCTGTCTAGCACCAGCAAAGTCTTGTCAAAATGGCAGAAAACTATAGGGTATACAAAAAATTTTAAATCGTAGGGATTTGTACTATTTTTTTTCCTCCTCTCTTTCAATTTGCTTGCTTGCTCTGGCAGCTGATACTGTAATCTCAACATAGACAACAGCTGGCTTTTTAAGGATTTCAGCTGAAAGTGTGTGTAGGATGAAGTAGAAACAAACAGAAAAAGGAAATCCATTTTCATGAGATCACATTTAGCTTTTGTAACAAAAACCAAGGAACACAAAAGTCCAAGAATTCTTTTATTCTGGACCAAAGTCCAGAATTCTTGTATGCCAGAAGTCACACGGAAACAAACAGGACATCTAATCTCACCATGTGGGCAGAAGTAAGACAAACTTTTAATTTTCGAAAGATATGTCCAAACTTTTCCTTCCCTTTGAAATATGTGTACAGTTACACATCTTACCTATGAAACTTTATAAGTAAGAGGCTCCTTTGAAAGGCCATATCCTTGACCTCACATGTAGAGTTTGGCAAGATGTTTGATCAATGATTACAGCATGGCTGTAGATCAGAGCATTAGAAATTTAAAGGAAGTAACCTTGAAAACTGCTTTGGCCTAGTGTTGTAATCACTCCACTTGGCTTTCTTAGGATGCTGAGCTTTGTTTTCAATGGTAATCAATGAAAGCAGGTAGTTATCGATGACATAGGACTAGTACAAGTTTACAGTTGTTGACCTGACTCTCCCGTATAGCCTGATAATATTAGTGGGGAAAACATACAAGAATAGGGTAACAGACGTTTTTCTTTCCTGTGAGACCAAGAGCAAATCATCACATCTACTTTTTAGTCTCTTATTTGCTACATAATATACTGAGGTTATTTGCGTTTCTCTTTCACAATTGAGTTTATTAAGAAGCAAAAGTTATGCCTACAAGAACTTTCCACTACAATTCTGCCCTCTCTTCTCATTCATGTGTGCCTTAAGTAATACATGCAATCTAAAGTTATAATAAGCACAGCTGTGAAATGTATGTCAGCCCACTGAGTCCTTCCCTCACTAGTACAGAACAGAAGGCAGCTTCCCATCTAGTCAGGAGCATTATACTACCAACAAAATTCCCATTTCTTACAGCAGAGACTGTCATCTGTTCTCACCAAATACAGGATTAAAATAAAAATTTCAGGGTAGAGAGTGGGATTTTTATACTTGTGGCCTGAGGAAAAATGTGTATGGGTATTTAATTCCCATGTTTTTTGCCTGGTTAAGCAGATATGTGGTTTGTTGCAGATTTCTCTAGACATCTAAACAGAGTGAGATCTTCCATTAAGAAAGGAGAGAGTCACAGGTTTTTAAATTAATTTAGTATGTGTTTTCACATATACTGCTGGTACCAGCAGTCACTCCAGGTTCATGCCAATGCCATGTACTTTTACTTACCAGAGAAACACTAGCCCCCTACACCTAGCAGGGTGCTGGATAGGGTGTGTGAAGGTGAATTGGTCAAAAAGCCAGCTAGGATCAGCCTTTGAATCCAGATGTTCTCCAACAGTAAAGCCTCCAGGTAGGGATTCTGTGAAGGAGGGATTTTTTTTAATATATTTTTACCCAAAAATAATTTGTGTGTCTTCCGCTACTCTTGTTTTGCCAGTCTGGCAGTATTACACCCTTTTAGCTTTTTCTGAGCAACTCAGAAACTTTCCTCAAGCCTGCGTGTCTGCAGAAGACCAGTGCTTGGTGGGTGTGTAAAGAGCTCTAGGTTTGCTAGTTCTCGCATCCATCACTACTGCTTCTCCGGTGCTACATCAATGGAGACAGGATGCTGAGGGCAGGGACACTGGAACCAGGGCTGCCTAAGGTGATGGGAAGGGCTGGGGGCATGGGTCTTCTGGTTGCCTTATGCCGGGTTTGGTGAGAGGAGAGCAATACTAGGATATATTGGAAAAGGAAATCTTGGCATAGGGAGACAGAAAATACTGAGGCAGAGGAAGATCAGACTCCAACATCCATGACAGAAAGTGAAGACCAGCCAGTCCTAACTGGGAACTAATTCATTATGAGGGCAGGATGGTTGATACAGAAAGTTTCTTTTAGAAAAGCGTTTTTCAACCTGAATTTGTTTGCCTTTCTCTTCAAGCAGATTGTACTTGCAGAGCAGGATATGTGTTTGAACTGTACTGAAAGCCAGCAACCAACAAGGCAGATAAAGGCATTCTGTTCCTTACGCCATGCAATAATAGGCAAGGCATTAATAATGCTGCACTGAAAAATAAACACTCTGCTTAGATAAATTTATGCAACAATAACAGGAACCTGTTCATGAGCTCAGTGTACTCTTTATTTACAAGGTACACTATGTACAAATTACACAAACTTGCTCAAGTCCCTTGAATTACAAAATTCATGAGCTAATTAATCTGAGCTTGACAACACAGCAGAGGCCAGTTCACCTCAGATCCAGTGTCAGAGAAGGAAGATAATTTTGTTATGCATGCACAAGCCTGTGCTGGAGGACATCTGGTTTTGTTCCTATCTTTGTGCAGTCAATTCTGCATCCTTTCTCATGGGAATAATATTTCTGATTCGGCAATTCATCTGTAGTAATAATTGAAATTTGAAATTGTGTGCGTGTGAAGCAGGAGTGTCTTTTGACATAGATGAATGTTTAGCCCAATCTGGAATTAATTTTTGGACTATCTATATGTTTCTGTAATAACTAATTACGCATCATGTACAACACAAGAAAATGGGTAACTTACAGCTAGTGCAGAGGCAACATCATCTGTAAAATAAACTCTTACATTGTTTTCACAGTTTCTTCTTGGATGTTTAGACTTTTTTTTTTCATTTCTTAATACTAAATAATTTACAAGAGCTGCAAGATACACTCTCTGACTATGAGATTTTTGACTTGTCGGGTGTCCATGGAACTGAGTAATTTGCTTTTTGTATGCCAAATGGGACAGCCGAAGTATTTTCAGTAAGAGATCCTTAGCCAGTAACTACAGTAAAACACAAGTTGTTAGTATTTTATGTGGTGATCATAGACTGGCAGGCTGTGAAGAAAATCTCTGCATAAACTAAAACAAAGGAGTCAATCACACAACCTCCATAAAGCATATTTATGAAGTTGTGGAAATTCTGAAAGAAACTGAAATCCTCTTGGAGCACAACAGTGTGGGGTATCCTGTCTTTCATAGAATTTTGCCTATTGGCCTCTTCGGAGATTTCAGGCTTGCATAAAAAAGATTTTGCCATTGTCCTGAGCTTTAGTTTTAGGCTGTTTTGTTCACTTACTCTGCTCCAGGATTAACCACAGCAATGTGAAGCATGAACGTTGCTGCAGATTGTGAGCACTGTAACAAAAACAGTCAACATTTGGCTGCATTAGAAATTTGTGATTATGATTGTTTTCTACTTAATGAAACATCTAAAAAATTTCCTGCTGCTACAATTATCTGATGAAAGTTAAATGCATAAGTTATTGGAAATCTCAAACTTTTGATAGATGATAGTAATTTTTAAAGCACGTTAATTATATTTTTGTTTTCTCTCTCCCTCTCTCAGAGGTGTAACTAGACAGACCTAGGGTACTAGATATATCTGGACATGAAGATGTTTATGAAAAGAGTTGATAAATGTTTTAATAACTGATACATTTCCAGAATTGCTTTCTGTAAAATATATGACCTATATATAATAAGTAATGGAGCTAGGCAGAAAGAATTACTGGTACAACCTTTATAAAACTCTCTAGTGTAGTTTGTTTCTATATATTTTTAATGAAAAACAGAGAATATGAACTGGACCTTATTGCCTTTCTGAAGTAGCAACATATGGATTTTTTTTTCAGCCTTATATTCTCTGAAATGCATGATCTCTCTTAGTTCTCCTTTCCAAAGATCCTTTCAAAAAGACTCAGTGGTGGAAAACACCTTTCATTTTTTTTGTAAAGGGAAGCCTCTAATGGGTTTGGAGTCTTCATACTTGGTAACACATCCTGTTGTTAATATCATAGCGTTTTCATGTAAAATAAGAATATGAAAAACATTCTTAATTTCTCAGCATTTTTTCCTCTTTTCTGTAAGAACAGATTGCTATTCTGTCTGCACTGAACTTGCACCAGCTGTATCAGAAATTCAGCGCAAGAAAACAACAAAAACTCATTTACCTTGCAGATCCAACTGCAAAAAGTACTCCTTGGGCTTTTGGCTAGAAGCGATCAATATGAAGAAGGTCTAGTTTCAAATTATATGACATTAGACAATGAAGTTGCACTTCACAAAATATTCCAAAAATAAAAGAAAGAAGAAAATAATGAGATGTACTTTCCTACTGCTAAGTTTTGCAAACTCTCTTTTCTAAATCCAACCTGCTAGGATTTTCCAAAGTATCACATTTTGATGATTCAGCTTGAAGCTCAATTCTTCATAAATCTGATATTCTAGACAATGTCTTTTTGACAATGAATGTTTTGCAAATATCTCTGAGTCTAAAATATTGAGTTTAACTTACATGTAGGCATACAGCTTCTTTGAGGCTTCACATATTTTTATCTGGAAATAGTAGCAAACTGCTGAAGAAAATGGAAAAGGGCATCAGATGATCTATCACAGAAAAGAAGAGAATATGATCAAAGTACTGTTAATGGCATAATGTTCCTCAGATTCTTGCTAATCTTCTCCCTTCTGAAGGCCCTTTTCCCCTGAGAAATTGAAGAAGGGGAAGAAGGAGGATGGTAGGAAGGTGAAAATATAATAAAATTATTTAAATAGCAAAATAGTTTTCGCCATAGAAAATGTAACCATCTTCCATTGGGGGAAAAATATTAAAAAACCCACTTGATAAAAAGCATAGATCGATGAAAATTCTTAGTGGGCACCAAAGTAGGAGTCTTGTTATCCCTACCTGTATTCTCTAACATTCTCACAAGTTCAGTGTCTCTGAGGCACAATATTATGGCTGCAGATGACTGTCTTCTCACATGGTGCTTCATGGAAAAGGTGTCCCAATTTGGAAGTCCAGACTGTGGAAGAACGTGAGACTATGACTTATTTCCCTGCAGTGGCTTTGAGTAGCTATAAGAAACTTCACAAGTTAAAACGCATTGTTTGGATTTTTAGTCAATGTAAGAATTTTGGACTTTTGACTAAAAGAAAGTTCACTTTTTTCACTGTTAGTCATATCTCAGGTCTCATTTTTGTCATTTGGTTGAATCTGTGCCATATCTGGGGTTCAGATTTCGTGCTTCATTGTGAATTTAACTTTCTGGTGACCATTGAAGTGGATTCTGCCCACCTCACTCGGCAGCTCTTATCTGCATTAGACATTTGCCCTTACTCTAGTACTCACAAATTAAAGAAAAAGCACAGTGTGGCAATTATTCACAAAGACAAAACACTGAAGCAATATTTCACACACCCCTCAGATCATGAAAGAAAACTGAATTTCTGGCAGGAAGAGTAGCCATCTAACTAATTGCTTGAATCAAAAAACTCTCTGTCAAGGTCAGTCTAAAAACACATTAAGACAGAGTATATTTTATTACATGGAACCTCTCGGTGTTTTAATTTGATTATGTTATTAGTTCCATGTAAGTGTATTAACTCAAAAAGCACGATAAGCTGAATAAATTTCAGACATGATGTGAAGGCTGGTGTCAACAGTTAGAATTCAGACTGTCTGTAAAGGCAAGGAATCAAAATTTAAGGTGGAACTTCGCTGAAAACGCACCTGAAAAATCTATCATGGGAAAGGAACATTTACAGGATTTCTGCTTGATCAGATAGAGGAAAAGCCTCTTTTGTCAAATGACAAGAAAAAGGACAGCTAATAGTCTTTTAAAGGTCAATTCAACCTTGAAAATTTAACCTGGAGAACATAGCTCTAAACAAAACTTCCAATAACCAAGAACAGCACGCCATGAGGCCTTGTCTGAAAAATCTTTGTATACTGGCAACTGATGTTCACATTTAAAACAAAAAAGGCCCAGTCACACAATATTTATTTTGACAGTTTAGATGTAAAGGAAGTTGACTCTACTTCAAAGTACATTGAAGGACTTCAAAAGTACGACTGAAAAATCCATTAAACCACTGTTACATGCTTTTGAACACTTTAAAGACAAATATTTCTTCAACAAAAAAAAGTGTACTACTGTGAACCCAGATATTCCTTCTTTCTTTTTCACTCTGCCTTTCCTTGCACCTTTGCTGTTTATGCCTCTTTTTCTTTGAATCTGAGCTGATCTTTGGATTTTAAATATTGCTACAGAAAGAGAACGCTTAGAACAGTAGGAATCAGGACTCCATGTGACTGGACACCAACAGGCAAGCACTGGTTGGGCACAATGTCAGCAAAAGTAAACATATTTTCAATGATGCAAAGGAAGAAAAGCTGAACCTATGCAGGAATTCCATACATGTGTAACTAATTATATCTTTGTGTTCCTTCAGGGTGAGAAAAGTCTCCTAATGCGAAGAAGGCCTTGATGTTGTCTTTGACTTCCTGTTTGCGAGGTGTCAGGAGCTGCTCAATCTCTGCTCAGCTTGTAGAGGCCGTATTACCTAAAAGCCTGTTTTGCAGGGCTTACCAAAGGGAATACAAGGCAGAATGGGGTAATGTGGTAACAAAACACCCTCCCTGAACACAGGAGGGTTTTCAAGGGGAGAAAGGAAGCACAGAGAACAGGAAGCCTGCGGGAGAAACTAGTGTTCCTGGGCCAGCAAAGGTGTCAGCAGTTCTGTCTCTCCAGCCTGGTGAGCTTTTTCCAGCAGGGATGTGAGAAAATCTAGCCCTGAATTCTTCCTAATTGCCAGGGCCCCATGTAAGATTTTGCTGCAAAAGGCTCTGTTCCCACTATCCTGAGAGATGAAGGATGTGTTAGAGAGATTCTTTGCCTCTAGTATAAAGTGAGTGAATCAGACACTTCAGAACATCTTCGTGGTTGCACAAATGATGAGCGTCTGCCCCTTCAATCTTCTCTTCCCTTCCTGTGTCTTCAGGACGCATCGTTCTTTGTCATTTCAATGCAGAAAGGATGAAATCCATGCTACATGTTTTAGAACCCTGATTTTTTCCTGTTTGGGCTTGGAATTTCACTCCAGTGTCCTGCTTGCAGGAAAAAAAGTACAAGCAATGAGATCCTTTGGAAAACTCATTTCTTCTACCAGATTTAGGGTTGTATTGTAAGAAATCATTGATTGGACTTTGGCTATACAATATGTGGGAGAAACTTTAAAAGGAAGAAACTGTTTGGTTTTCTCTGAACTTTTGTTGTCTTTGTCCAGGAAACAGTGTTTTGGGAAATAATGATGCTAAGTTGATTTTGTGTGCATCAGGTAAGGAGCTTTAACATTTATGTTTATCTGTGGGAAAGCTGTGAAAAACTGGGACTATATTACAGAGACACAGGTAAATAAAAGCAAAACAAGGCTGTAGAAACAGAAAAATATGCACAAATCATGCCGCTGTGTTGCTGTCCCATGAATAGTAAGCACATGTATCAAACTATGCATTTAAAAAAAGGTTGTAAAAATGGCTTACATCATCAGCTTTTGTCTCTGGGGAGGCAAAGAAAACTGCTTGGATACCCATGTCAGACAAACTAGGAAATATTGGGTGGGAAGACATCAGTGGTAGACAAACTGAAGTCATGGGTTTACCCTTAAAGGACAGTTCCGCAAGCTTTCACTGTTTCAGGAAATCCTGTTAAAGTCATTGCGCTCACTAACATGTCTCCTTATTTTACAGAACTAAACACTTTGCTACAACACAGGAAATTCTTCACAATTTGTGTGTTTAACGAAACTGCTATAATGTATATAAATTAAACTAAAACCACAACAGTCACTCTTATGTGTAGGGCAGATCAAACTATTCATTATTAATCCCATTTATTATGAACTTTGCTTTTTTTACTGAATAACTAACTACCAAAGTCCCAGGAGTGAAATGATTTAATGCCCCTTCCTCACCCAAGGATCTTTTACACAGCTTATTATAAGGTTAGTTATTAAATCTCTAAATGAACATTTGACTGTTATTTTTGGAATAGGAGAGACCTGTCTGGGAGGAGTTATGCCTGTGAGCAAAGGCTCTCTGAACTGGCCTTTAACCATTTTTCAAGCTCACCAAGACACACACTAGTCTGCACATTGTCAAGTGTCCTCTTCCGACTCAGCTGGAAGTGAGAACAAGTCTTTGACTGTCTCAAAACAGGCCATCCTTGCATAAGGGAAGGAAGGTAAGATGCTGCTCCAGGGCACCATTCCAGGGTCAAGCCCTATACATCTACTGTTTTACAAAAAAACTTTTCTGAACAGGTAGAAATAGCAGCCAACAATGAAAGAAACTGAAATATTTTGCTCAAATATTTCCCACTAAATATAATAAAAGAAATGGGCTAAAATTATTCTTGGAGAATTCATTCCCAAAGATTACAGCTTTGGAGAGCTTTAACCACCTAGAAATAAAAGTGAAAATGGATGTACAAAATGTAATATAACTTTCACTGCATTAGAATAATTTTTAAAGCTAAAGGAGGAGTGTGAAGCGCCTTACATGATAAAAAAATAATACTAATTCCTAAAGAATTAATAAATTACATACAAATTCTTAAAGTATTGGAAATCAATAGATACATTAATTAAAACTGCAAAACACATTCATCTTGTAGGAAGGTGTAGTCTTATAAAATACGTTCAAGTGTAACATTGCCCACTACTGATCAACTAGTGAAGTCCAGACTTTTTGAATGCTGTAATATCGTAAGATAAACTTAAAGAAAAGGCACAGCTAATTTCTTATCCCTGACAGCTTTCCATTGCAAGAAAATAATTTTTCTGCCTGAGGACTGTAGCTGATATGCTAAAGACTTTTTATTTTCTAACATACTTCTTTGGGCATTGACATTAATGTTCTGAAGCATTCTTGGAAAATTTCTGGAACTGATTGTTAAGTCTAAATTAAGTACTTTTTCTTTGGAATGCAAGTTTCTCCAGAAAAGTATAGTCTATGGTAAAATGATAATTTCCATTGAATTTCCTTTGGGAAAGGAATCCAATTGATTGGTCTCAGAAAGTAAAAATACATTAACAATTATGATATAATTTTTTTCAAGTCTATGGCAAAGAATAACATAAAGAATTCACAGAATATTAAAAATCTATATTCTGATTTTATTAGCAGAGCATGAAAGGCTTTTATTCAGAATCAAGTGAAGTTTCTTTAAGATATGAAGGTCAGATGTTTCTGAACGGTTGAAAATTTCTAGGTTGTTTGGGATGTATTTCCACCTTCTGGCAAACCCTGATATGTCTCAGATTGCTGCCCAAACTCACCTCCTGTACATTACCCTTAAGTCTTGTATCCCAATTTTATTTGCCTCCTGACCAGCCCAAAGTCCGCAAGCTGCTTCACACCAATGACCACTGCAACCGTGCTTGAGAAAGACAACTCAGAGCAAGGCTGTTTCAACTACCTTCTCACTTTGTTGCAGGCTTCCTTTCAGTTTCTTCTCATTGGCAGTTGCTACCACAGGGCTTTTTTTCTGGACTAATACACCTCTCCCATGACACAAGCTGTGTAACGACTCTTCAGGCAATAAAAAGACATAAAATCACCTTAACATTTGACATTATTTATTGCTAGCAGTTGTCTTAAAAGTAGTAAGATCGTGACTACATAGAAAAAAAATAATAGTTTACTGATCGCTAAAGAGAAGCGAGCAGCCTTAAACAGGGATCATCAGCAATCATTGAGAGATAGATTTTGATGCAGTGAGAAAGTACCCCAAACTCTTTGATTCATCTTGTCTTTTTCTTCTGCTTTGGTAAAAAAAGGATAGTGCCTCTTGCTTATCCATGGATAACTGGGTCCATTAGCATCCAGCATAGCAGGTATGCGAACATGAAGATCATTGGTGCATATTGCTGATGGCATTATCTGGTAATTGTCCTTTTGTAGTGTATCTGTAGTGAGCTGAATGTAGAGGATTCAAGCCCAATCAGATTTTGGATAAAAAGCATAAGAGTGTGCCACTAAGACATTGAATGTAGCTGTCTAGATGTGGTTGTTTACATGATCGTGATAGCTAAGCTCTAATTACAGTGAGTTGAAATCTAGGATGTAATTGATATATCTGGCTACACTCCAGTCACTTGGAATGCTGCCTTGCTCAATATGCCAGTCATGGAAGTGTAGGTTTCCCAACAGTCTTTTCGTATCTGTGTAGAAACCTCTAGTAAACATCTCTATGTAGGTACTCAAATGTAAGTATATCAATTCAGAGTGGAATGTCCTTGTCATCACTTTTGGTGACAGTGACATAGATAATAGTTGCAGAATAAAAAAGTTCCCTTCAGCAAGTATTCATGCATAGTCACTCTACCTGCTTAACCAAATATACATATTCTTATGATCAAGTAGTATTCTGAAATTCATGTTTTTCTTTGAAATCCATTGCTTTCTTTGATGCTTTTTTTTCTAATTAACCCTCTCTACTGGAAGCTGCTGAAAATGCATTCCTTTGAAATGATAACAAATAAGTTCATGCATAGCAGATGTGTAACAAGAAGGTCTTTGATGGTCACTTCTCAGGACATTCAGTTGCTAGTCCTGATAAGGCCTTTGAATATTTCAGAAGTGTTACTATGTTTATATACTTGAGTTTTAGTTTAATATAATCTGACATATTTCAAGGAATTGTCACATAAAAAAATATTGATACCAGGAATTGTCCCAAACCAGGTGCAGAACCTTGTGCTTGGCCTTGTTGAATCTCATGATGTTCACATGGGCCCATTTCTCAAGCTTGTCCAGTTCCCTCTGAAAGACATCCCATACCTCAGGTGTGTCAACCATACCACCCAACTTAGTGTTGTCTGCAAACTTGCTGAAGATGCACTCAATTCCACTATCCATGACATTAATGAAGATATTAAACAGCACTTGTCCCAGTATGGGCCCTCTGAGTGACACCACTTGTCAGCAGTCTCCATCTGGACACTGAGCTGTTGGCCTCTGCCCTCTGCATGTGACTATCCCATCGATTCCTCATCCACTGAACAGTCCACAAGTCACGTTAATATCTCTGCAATTTAGGGAGAAAGACAGGCCAGATATTTTTCACCTCAGGGTTAATTCAAATTGGTTTCAACTAGGAAATGTGAAATTCTTGATTTTTCCAGGGCTTCTCAAAATTTACCAGTCTATGCCAGTCTCTAATTTACCATCAGGTGTTCAACCTTAACTTGTACTGATAACACTTTGGAGATGACTAGTGTTGCTGAAACTTCTTACTCAGATGTTTAGGCATTTGCTTCCTGTTAGCTTCAGCACTGCAAGGCAACGGTGGACATTTTATCCATCTGGGTTAACTAAAGGGACATTCCACAGTGTTTCTGTAGGTCCAAAGCCAAGCTGGAAACAAGAGGATACTAACGTCATTGATGATGACTTAAAGTGTTGATTAGTAATAACAGATTTTACATGCTAGAAATTGTGAAATAGCATCAAGAGAGGAACATGTTTGAAAAACATTAAAAATTATTTAGAAGAAATATAATAGTTGCTTACACTAGGGAGCTTGTATTTTCTCATTACTTTTGACTTGACTGGGTCATGATAATTGTGATGGGACTGCAGTAACTCCTAGAGGTCCCATTTCACTACCTCTTACGAAAGTTCTTGAAAAGAGAGGTTTTTGAGTAATAATCTTATTTATGTAACACTCCGAAGAACAGCTGCTGAGAATAGTGTCTATATTCGCGATGTTACAGAGAAGGGGAGGAAGCTTCCTTCTTGGCTGGAATAGACTAGAGAAGCAATTTCAAGTCTTGGAGCAAATTTTAAAAAGTAACCACCAAATGGCAATGTTTCCAATGCTCATCTACACAGATCTGTATAGAAAATATTCAGAAATCAGTGAGATTAAATGCACAACAATGGCAGGTCAGTTGGATGGCCCCTGAGTTTCACACAACTCTAAGTTAGGCATATCAGAACAATGTGTTTTAACACAAATGCAAGGTCATACAAGTAGGAACAAAATACAGACAAAAAAATGGATTCTTAAGAGGGATTCATCTTGCCTGATTTCAGATGCCTTAAATGCATCTGTTAGCATCTCAGCTGGTCATGCTGGATGCCTTTTATAATCAGTAGTAGAATTAGTCACCTCTAGAGTGCAGTTCACCAAGCCTAAACAAGTTTCTGAAACTCTACCCATTACTCCTAAAAGTTTTTCTTGGCTTTCAATGGTTGTAAAGGTGGGGGGGGCAGATGCCTAGAATTAGCCTCTCATGCATAGTTTCTCCCTATACTTGCTTCAGGGAGACAATGTTCTCTTTTCTGTCGATCATAGTAATCTGGCACACAAAAACACGGACGAGTGGGCTCACAGCAGTTTTACTGATGTTTTATAAAGGCTGAGAGACCTTAGTCCCTTTGGTAATTATTTATTACTAGTAGCAGTATTATTGTTGGTATAATTTGTTTTAAACCTAATAAGGAAACTCCTAAAATAGTAGCATTGCTTTATTTGACTTTTTAAAGACTCATTAAGTTAAGATTTCAAGTCATGTATAAGTTTGGAGGAGGCTGGAGCTTTATTGACATGGGTGAAAATATGAATCTCCAACAGTGGAAAGCAGCAGGCTAGAATGTATGATGAGGTGGATGTTAATAGGATCTCAGATGAATGTTCAGCTTGTTCTTATTCTGCAACAGGCAGCCAGGAGTTTGAGAAGCAATTTTCGTCATCCGCTTGTAAAGTACTACCAGGTGTCTCTTCCTTTCAGGCTTTGGGGAGGTGTGTACCTCAGGTAACTATGGTTTTGATGTGAAGTTTGTAAGTCAGCAACAGTAGTCACTCCTGTACTACGGACTATGCTAATGAATTCAGAAATGCCATGTTAGTTTATTTAAGCTTAGAAAGAATATCAATTACATTTTATTAAATAATGAAAAAGAAATTCTGCTGCCTGATTAAATCCTGAAAAAAACCTGTTCCTTTTCAATCTTGATGTCATTCCCAGGACTTTTAAGGTGGGTTTCTTTCAGTAGGCAATACAGCAGAAGATTCTCAGAAAATATCCCATGCAACAGTGTATTGAGGAAGTAAATGGCATAATCCTGTGGCTTCTATATTGCTTTCCTTTTTAATGGGCTTTCTGGCTCAGCTAACAGTGCAAATTTTATTGATATTTTTTGTTCATTTCCATTCCTGCACAGACCATTTTCTCTAATCTGTCAAGATTTTGTAACCGTTAATCTAACAGTTTATATTTTGACATTAAGATGTGTGAATGTGGTATCTGAATAATGATTAAAGGATTGGGTATGCATATGAAAAAGCTTATGAATTGCTACTTGTGGCAGTGACGCTTGATGCTCTTTTATCCCACCCACATAGCATTAGAAGCTTGCTTTACAAAGCTTTAGATGCTTCTTGACTTTGTCAAGCAGGAGATAATCTGGAACCTCTTTTTTTAACCATCTGGTCTTTGCTGAAGCCTTGTGAAATTCTATGATGTCCTTGTTCGGGCTCTGCTTACAGTGCTCTAAATTCCTCTTGCACCTTCAGGCTTAAAAGAGAAGCACATGGGGTTACATGGTGTACATATCTCTGTCAGCCCTGTTTTTTGGATGTTCTTTTTTCTCATGCCTCTGATTCTCTCTTTGCTTTTGCGCAATGTAAGGGTAGAAGGATATACAGGGTTATGAACTGCAAGAATGTTTAGTCCATAGGCATACTTACTGTATCTCAGATTTATAGGTCTGTTTCCTCCTTGGGAATAATTAGATCCTGCACACATTGGAGAATCTGTTAGCAGATACTGATAATAAGAATTATCTCAATTCAATTAATATCCGGAGAAAACTGCTTATATTTCTTCTATATTATTTAGTATAAGACAAAAAACCAAGCTCCCACTGCTATAATACCTTGCTGTGTTAACGTGGGTGATGAGAAATGTTTTTTCCCATTGTCTAATTGAATGCTAGCACTGTTAATACCTGATAGCAGCTGCTGCCAGAGGAAGCTGTTTGTAGAACATGATAACAAGCTTTATTGAGTCTGCAATTCAGAAGCTATGCTATGTAATAAGACTCTTGAAAAAGAATATCAACTACAATACAAAAATCATGCTAGCATTGTGGCAGGTAGGAGGCCTCTCTGGTGGACAGTAATTGTAGGAAATAGTATAGTGCTGGATTAATTGAGAAATGAAAACTTTATGACTTCGCAGTTGGGCTGTATAGCAGCATCCAAGCTTTACACCCTTGGAACCGTCTGTGCGTTAGTAATATGGAAAATCTGACTCAAACTATATGAGGTCCCAAAGCAAGGCTTGGAATGAAACCTGTATTTATTTAAGGATATGTTTCTTGGCAGCATTAGAGGGAAATTACCACAAATTCTCTGCTTTCAAGCTAGTTTCTGCAGTAACAATGATCAATTTTACGTCAGAGATCATAGAGAACTTTTTTTAAGGAAGAGAAAATTAATTCCATTTTAAAAATTACCTACTAAATATTCAAAGAGTTATGTCTTCTATAAGCAGATATAAAAGCCATAGCTAGGAAACGTCTATTAGCTTAGAAAACTTGTAACAATCCGTGCTAGATCACACATCCATAAGCAGCACAGATTGTACTTGAAGTATGAGAGACTGTGCTGTGGAAAGCAGCAGCCTGGAAAAAGCCTTTAGCTGATTAAGAACCAATCAGTGTGATGTCATGGCTGAGGGAGTTAACATGCATAGGGCAGGTACGACTGAACACGAGTCCAGGTCTGCTGTTGCTACTCTGCAGGGAAGAAATGAGGCTTGAGGAGCCCAGCATCCATTTTGTGGCCAAGAACACCAAGGAGATGCACTCTGTCAAGGGCTCCATGAATTACCTGGAGTATGATTTAAATGAGAATCATAATAAACACACCATATTTAGCCTATCCAAGAGAAATTTTAAGACCAACCCGATAACAGACTTTAAGCATTACCATTGGGGTGAAGTCAGATCAGTTAAGAGCGACACTATTGAATCCACTCACAGCACTGAGAAAAAGAGAGTATTAGAAATCAAAGAGGTAATGCAAGAGTACTTTTGTAAAATCCTAATATCTGTATTATTACAGGACTGTGTAATATCCATTTCAAATCCATTATCACTGAGTTGAACCTAATACATCATTAAATTTAGACACTGGTACTTTAGACACTGGCTTTTTAGATACCAGGACTTGCATCTTGTTTTCATTGAAGCTTTACCACTATAAAGGTACTTAGTAACAAAATATCTGTGCATGTTTGAACATAGGGTAACTCACGAATAATTGCTCTCCAAAGCTCTATCTGTAGACACATCTGGAGAACTATTACTTCAGTTTAATGTTGTGAAGCTGTCTGTAAATGTAGACTTCTATGTTTCGGTATATATTCATATTCTGCCAAGGGTTCTTCTGTCAATGTAGAATAGCTGTGATATGAATGTGTAGTGCAGTTCATCTCTTCCTGATCCTTCCTGGCATTGTCAGTCTACGGCAGGTTTCACAGTGCCAGTGTAAATGTTAAGGTTGAACTGCAACTGTGCTGGGGAATCTGTCCCACATAGGCCTGGGTCTGACCTGCCACTTGAGACAGAGCCAAGTTATATTTCCATAAATCCTGTGAGAAATGGCTGAGCTAAAGCAGAGCTTTGATTTCTAGATATAAAAAGAAAAGTAAGAAGGTCAGAAGTTAATTCAAATGCTTTCCTTATAGCCGTGTGACAGTAGTGCTTTTCGTAATCAATTTGTCCCAAATGATCTCTGGATTTTCATAGAAATCATAAAGTTTTAAAGGATTATTTTTCTTATTTGTTAATTAAATTTTACATCTTTTGAACCAATTGTGTTTACATCCATGAGCAACAATTTTTTTTCTTAATAAAGTGGAACATAAAGGAATAGGGAATCTGAGGAAAACATCAACACTCATAATAAAAATCCTAAGTGTCATCAATACTGAAATAAGGTGAAGTCAAGGCTCTCCTCTTTATTTTCCAGAGAATCAGCATTTCCAATTCTGTTTGTCTTTTGAAGTACTATGCCATCCACCTACCTCAGTATCATACTGTAACCTGCATAATCACTTAAAGATGGAGCACACGGAAGGAATTTTGGTTGCCCTGGTACTATACAAACAAATTAGCAGGTGCTTGTGATGTTCACAAAAGCAAGACTTACCTATAAGGTTTTTCATATGAAAAGCTAATAAAGGTTCTTGCAACCCGGAGCTAAAAATGCAGAATGACCTCCTCATTAACCAGTCTTCTCTTCAGCTTAATAATACTTAGCAGTCACATAATGCTTTGCATCCCCCAAGCAGTGTAACAAAATTAAGGATCCTACTAAGTAGTTAGGTGTGGAACTACCTACTAAGGGAGTGCTGATAGAAATCATAAGTACAAGTGTTTTCAAATTAAAAAAAGGAGGAAAAAAGAAAGAAAAAGAAAACCAAGATACTTAAAATGGTGCCCACAATTTTAGAGGGCTATTATTTTTCCATCTTATGCAATGATTAGATATCATGTTGATAAATGTCTTGGTATCTCTGAAGAAAAATAGACCATCAATATGTGGCAATTTTACCTGAGCTCCTTGGAGTATCCCACCTGAAAAAGCAATAGGGCAATGGTTTTTATGCAGTTATTTCTCTTGTCTGCTTGTCTGGGCCATTTGATGACTTTTTCTAAGTCTATATTATTAAGTAATGTTGACAAATAAGATCTATAGAAATAAAGTTGATATTTAGGGCCTGGCATCCACCATAGGCACATTTCAGAGAGCTTATATTAGGACTAAACTGATCCCATGACTTGAGTGTCTTTTAGAGCTGGAATTCATTAGGTACACTCCCAGGAACACATCTTTCAGTTTAGCTTCATCAAGAAGGAATCCAGGTCATGCACTCCGAGACCACACAGAGCAGGGCAAATCAAAGCATGCCAAATAGAGATAAGAGGAAGTTTGCTTCAAAATCTCACTTTTCTTTTAAACTGAACAACTAGCATAGGCATCCCTCTGGGACTTGAGCGGAACATACTGTCTCTAACACAACAGAAGATCCTGTACTGGTACACACTAAAGGAGAACATACACCATGTTGAAGCACTGGCTGACTTGTTTTCAGGAGAAAGGAATATTCATCTTTCATTACAGTTTGTAAGCAACAGCTAGAAATAGAAATAGGAGAGCTGGAATGACAGTGATTTAATAAAGTTTTTAAGGATGAAAATTTCCTACAGCTCATGCTATTTAGTTCTTTGCTGAATCTGAATCCCTGAAAGTTCATGCTTGAGAAGATGGGGGTACTTACAATAATGTATTTCTGTGATAGTCCTCAAAATTTCTACTGTGAATTTGGCCATATCACAGAATTACAGAATGACCCGAGTTGGAAGGGACCCACAAGGATTATTGAATCCAACTCCTATCCCTGTGCTGATCAACCCCAAAATTTACACCATGTGTCTGAGTGCTTTGCCCAAACGCTTCTTGATTATTATTAGGCTTGGCACCTTGACTCCTTCCTTGGGGAGCCTGCTCTGCCGCCCTCTGAGTGAAGAACCTCTATCCAAGTTGCCATATGGATACCAGCACGGAGCCTGCTAGGACACGGCGCTGTCCATAGCAGTGTTAAGCTTTCTTTGTGTTTAAGGCAGAGGGACTCACCACAGTAGACAGCTGTGTAACAGTCTGCTCTCAGCATGAGATTTCCAGTCTTAATTTAAGTGAGTGAGAGATCAGATTTTGAACGAAAGCATGCATTAACACCTATTTCAGAGTGCTACCGTAGCAGTTTTAACTTTGGGTACAAATCAGATTTGAATGGTGTTTCCATCTCTAACAGCAGTCACCAGGGGTCATTGGACATCAATCTAGACAAGAGTTGTCGGTCTGTTACAAGCACATCATGAGAACTATCCAAACACAGACAGAACTGTGCATAAGATGTACGGCTTGCAAAAAGAATTTATAGGTATTGGCAATGAATATACACAGCTACCAAAAAGAAAGAAGAACTTAGTGTTATTACACGATAAAGGCTGGAAATCTCACAAGCTCTTCCTAACAAATTTTTTTTCTCATTGCTTTATTTAAAACATGGTAAATATCCTGAGGCAGAGGGCTTCCATCCTTTCCGTGTTTTTAGATTTGTTCACAGTTTAGAAGTCTGTAACTTTGCCTAGTCTCATCCATGCAAATGTTCAATCCCTTTTTGAGTCATGCTGAGCTCCTGGCTGTGTTGCTGCCTCATGAGAAGATGTTCTATAGACCAAGGAGGAAAACCATATTTCCTTTTACTGGTTTTACACCTGCTGCCTTTCGGTTTCCCCAGATGTCCCCGTTACAACAAAGTAATGAAGTACACAGGAGTGTTCAAATTACCACTTGACTGCTCCTCATTAGTTTGCAAGTGTCTATTTTGCACCTTCTTATTTATCTTCTCTTTATCTTACAGTGAAATAAGCATTTACATTTATTTTTCATTTTTTCTCAGTTCCCAAAGGCAATTTTCTCTGGAACCATTTTTTCTCTGTTGTGTTATTTTTGCTACAGGACAACCAGAACTCAGAACATGACTTCAGGTAATGAACTTGCCTCCATTAAGTCTACCATCCTTGCAGACCACCATGATATAATCCCACAGAAACTCTTAATCCCATCATAGGTCTCCTGACCTAAGTAACCTTCGTCTTCCTCTCAGGGTGCTCTGTCAGTGTTATCACTGATCTTAGTATCTCTTGTCCTTCAAACTGCCCCAGTCCTGTAATTTTCTTCATTCGTTATACCTTCTTCACCCTTATTTCTCTTGTGGCTTTAATTAACCTCCTTGGTGCTCTCTGACCATTTACCCATGTATTTTATCAGAAAGGATGAACTGCCAGAGATTTTAACACTGTCTCTCTACTAGCACACAGAATCCTGTTACTGTCATCAACTGCTAGCTGTAGAATCACTCTCCTGATTTAGTCCTAATTCGCATACTCAACATTTACTCTTCCTCCCTTTCTGCCTGATTTCTTACGCTGTAACTCCTAATAGGAGTTTCTTTCCTATCCAAGTCCAGGATGCTCTTTCTCTTCCCACTTGAATACCTTCTGCTTGGTTCCTTTTTCCACATTTTGCTTTGGTTGTTCTGTATTCAAAAGAACTGCTTCTCCTTCTGTGTAACCCAAGTGCCTGAAAGACAGTCACAGAGAGAACAAGATGATTCTCAGGATCAGTGTCCATTCATTTCTGGTACTGAATATGCTCAGCTGCTCTGTGATTATGGTACTGACATCCCTTGTGTCCTATGGCTGGTGAGAGGAATGAACTTTACTATGTGGGGAGAGGATACAGGGTTCATACAGCATCAGAGACTGAAACAGATTCAAGGATTTGTCTTTTAATGCATATGAAACAATTTTTAAAAGTTTTTTGGTTAAATTGTCTTTGGGATGCAAGCTCCTGCCCCACAGAATGAATTTACTGTTGCTTAAAAAAATGTCACCATGATTTTTGTGCACAGATCTAATCATGTATAATTTCCCCCAGTTTCAGCCTTGATGCAGGCTGAACTGTTTCAGATAGAGTGAGCAGGTCAAGATCCATTATTAATAATAAAATAAAACCAGGGACTTACAGTGGAAGATGTCAGCCAGCCTACATAGAGGGAAATGTAAAGCACAGCCACAATATGAAAACTGTAATTCAGGAGTTGAAGTGGAACAAAATTTACAAACCAAAGTAAAATGCTTTTACATTCTCAGAGAAACATTTATTGAATGCAATTACTCAAATTCAACAAAATTATTCAGTTACTCTCCATGAAGTATTTTGACATCAATTGAATTAACCGAAGAGATTTAAAGACTGCCTTTCGATATTTGTTTGTTAAAATCAGTATGGCAAGTTTAGGTTCTGAAGGAGTTTACTCTTCCAGCAGAAAAAAAGAATCATTAAAACCAGAATAAAATTACAACCACCTCATCTGCTTTTCATTTGTTTTTCTCACGATAAAAGATGACAATAGCACCAACTCCTTATTCAAAACTTTGCAGTACCATACAAGTTGATGATAAGATTTTGTGCAAAAATGGGCTGTTTAAAAAGCTTTACTTTTTAACAATGTGGATAGTTCCCCTGTGGTTATAATCATTAATGTATTTGAGGAAATAGTAAGCTTGGGCATGTAGAATGGGCTATGAGAATCAACAGTACAGTCTTTTTCCTCAGAGACATTGTACTTCTGCTATAACATAAAAGGTTGATGTTTTCCAAGTGAAAGGATGAATAACAAAATTCTGTGTAGTAAGAAATATCTTGTTTTTTTAGGATATCCTAGCACTTTCCATATACAATGTTTTGCTAATATTTTATATTCAGGGTTCATGTAGCTCTGCATAGAATAGTTCAGTAAATATCCTTTGGGAGTTTTTGAGCAGGAGATTAGAAAGGATATTGCTCAGGTTGAATGTTGATATCAATTTCACCAGATTTTATATGTCTGCACTCTAGAGGTTTGCATGTGAAATAATCTTCCTAGGAAACCTTTATAATGAGCACTTGGACTATTTTCGTAGCCTATCTTAGAAATGCCTATCTATTTCTCTCTATAGTTCTTCTGATGTTCAGCGGCTGCAAGCTCAAAAAAAGACGTTCATATGTAGTCAGATAAAGGCTCCCTTGGTATTCTTCCTCTTCAGATGTTCTAGTGTCCCATAATTTCATGATTAGACTTGAGATTTTGATTGGAAGGGTCTGGCCTCCAAACCAGGTGTGTCATTTATCAATTTTGAAAACATGCCCATTTACAAGCCTTTTGGGAAAAAAAGCAATTTACACATGCTGAGACTTGCTATAGCTTCACAATTAACGCTTCAGAAAAGTCCTGTCCCATGTACAGACCTAAGTGAGTATTATTCAGACAGGACTTCCTTATTTTAAGGTCCACTTTTTGTAGTTACAGTCACAGTCCAGCCTGAGTCCCTACGCTCTGAAATCTCTTCGAATTCATCCTGGCAAGCAATAAAGAAATTCTTTTATTGAAATTAGAAGGGAATTAGTTGTGTTTAGGAAGTCCATATCAGTGCAGATAGCCTGTAGGTTGGTGGAAGGATAAAGAAAGAAGGAGGGTCTGGACTGGCAAAGTGAAGTTGTTGATCAGAAGGTGATAGGCTGGGAAAACAGGCTTTCCAGGAGGCTCATCATATGGTGGGAGGATTAGGGTCAATGAAGCAGGAAGGGAGAATCCAGATGAGAAGTGTGGAAGTGGGAGAAGGATGGAAAGAGTACTTCAACTCTGGTTCATCCAGGGAAAGGATGAAGGGAAAAGATAGGCCTAGGACAAAATAGAGAGGGACCAAACTGCAGGCTGATCCCTTCCTGGCAGGAAGGGAAATAATCCCCAGGAATATTACTAAGCCCCTAAACTTTCTCTCTTGTCATCAAGAAGCTGTGAAGCTCCTTGGTAAAGTGAGTGCCTCATTGCCCTCCAATAGCTCACACCTGGAGCAATGATTTGTCCCTGCCCTCAGTTACTTCAGGTCCGGAAGTGGGGAACGCTACATCAGCAGCACTGCAGTCCTGCCTGACCCTGGCAGGAAAGATGGTCCACACCTCATATTATAATGTGTTCTAGGGAATAAAGGCTTTCATTTTCCCCTTATTTTTGAGAAATGAAAAGCCATTGCACAGAAATTAAAAAAAAAGTGACATTATTATCTTGTACCAATAAAAATACAACTTTTAAACTTATGATCGTAGTATATTTTTTCTATTTCATTAATTTCCACTATTCATTTATACTGCTATTATTGACTATCTGGATTATCACAGACTAATGCAGTATTTCTTTAAAGCACAGAGTTAATATTTACTGTCCATACTGTTCTTTACTAGGAAAAAATCATTAAAAATATGGAGAAAAAATGATGATATTTGTCACACAGAGATGTATGGAGATAGATTTTTGCCCTTGAATCTCCCAGACTTCTTTGGAAGATTATTTCATTTGTTTTTCATCATTTGAAAAAGTCACCTATTTGAAGATGGAAATCCAGAAATAACCACAAAAACTGGTAAATCTGACAGGCTTTTACCTCACTCCAAGATTGTTGTGAGCAGTGCTGCTGAATCTGCCAAAAATGCTTAGTGCCTTAAGGCTAGGCTGCAGTCCTGACCATGCCTGTGTACACAGATGTTCTACTTGCAGAATCTGGGACTCTGTGGACCTCTGAAACCTGCACCTCTGCATCCCTTCTTGTTAACATGTAAGAGATTTTACGGAATTGCTACATCTACATTTGCCATGCATTCCTAGTGCTGTAGTATTTCACCTTTGTTTCTTTTTTTTTCCTCCCTGTATATTCTTTGTTCAAGTGAGGGGGGGTGGAAACGCAGGACACAACATGGACAGGGATGACAACACTCTAAAACAAACAACCACCCAAAAATGCAAAGAAGTCTACAACAACCAGCATGCCTGTGAGGAGACCGGGGCTGGACAAAAAGCAGCATGATGAAAGCCTCAAGGACTCTGCTTTACATTCTGCTTTTCTCCCGGGTGTCCTAAGGAGACTAGCTGTGAAGGATCCTGGGAAAATGCACCCTGTTTGTGAATGAATAGCAGCTCTTTCCATTTACAGACGCTTTGGTTCATTTCCCTACATAAGCACAAAAATAACCACTTTGAATCTTTAATGAAAGGAGGGAAAAAAACTCCCAGAATTAACTCAGGGAAAGAAAGTCAGGTGCCATCTTTGCATTATATCCAAATGAGATGCAGCTGTTTAAATGTAAATATTAAACAAGAGAGAAGAATGCCTTAATTAGCCCTCAAAAGGAGACAGGAAAGCTGTAAGAATGCACCTGACACTAAGCAGTGTGAGATAAACTCATTCCAGCTGTCATTGAACTGACTGTTTGAAGGCAGAGCAATGTTATTTTGTGCAAACAATGTAAAATGCTTAGGGAACTGCAATTAGCATCAACATGCATAGTTTAAGTGAATGCAGCCTGCTGGTGTTTACTTGGCTTTGAATGGGTATGGTTTGGAGTAAAAAAAAACAAAACTAGCTATGCATTACACACTGGAGATTTTATTCCAGGCCTTTATGCATTACCAAGAAAAAGGCACAGTAGAGTGAAAAGAGAAGCCATCAATCTGACTTTAAAAGAAGATACGATACGTAAAGGTAATACTCCTTCCTACTTCAGCAATGAAATATATAGATTGGGTCTATGAAAGAAATTTTAATACAAGATGTCCATCACATAAATAAACCTGAAATGTGTCAGTGTAACACATCTTGCCAGGTGGAAAAATTATAGATCCGTATTCTTAAATAAAATCTTACTCAAAGATCAGAATCAAGGTTATTTAATATAATCAAAATCTCTACTTTGCTTTATGTATTTATAAATAAAGTAATACCTATAAAATAGCAATATATGTTACTGATTTTATACCAGTACGTACAACAGACTGAGGTCTGTAGAAGTATTGCTCTATCAAATATATTCTTACTATAGGACATAGTCTCCTCTCAGTTACCTTGACTATAAGACAAAACCTATAGTTTTCTGTACTCATGGGAATTCACGTCAGTACTCCAGGTTTTCTTATCTAATCATTCACCAGACTTGCTTTATTAAAGCTGACATTTTATGCAATGAGATGAAGCTGTAAATAAAAAGCTTTTGTTAATTTTTGCCAAATGTTCTGTAAATAAATATCACTTAGGGAAAAGTTATGCCCAAAAAGAATTGAATCCACAAGTTAGAGAATTACCTAGTGATAAAAAAATAAAAATAATCCAAATCTAAAGACATTTTGAAAGGAGAAAAGAGCAAACATATAAATTCCCCTTCTCCATTATACTTTAAATGACTCATATCAGCTGTTTTGATTCAAAGCAGCTACGTGTCTCATGTTTTGATCCATTACACAATACTGAATCCAAACCTTTTTAAATTAGAGCTTTATGGCTGCAGACAAAGGAACTAAGAAATCTGTGATACCAGTATTGGCAGGATCAGCCCATTTTTGTCTGCTTAGGACAGCAGGGGTGCAATGTGGGGTAGGTTTGTTCTAGCAGCTGGAGGTGACTCTGGGAAAACTTGATCCCACGTTCACAGAGCGACACTGATCAGAAATAATGACTACATTATACTGGTCTCTTGACCTGTCGTTCCAGTTGTCTGGTTTGTCCTACCTGCTCATGACAGGCAGGAAGTATTACAGCTGTGGTATTCTCTTTCTTTGAAATTTGACAAGCTCTCTCATATATACTGAGATAACAAGCCTAGAATACAAGTCATAGAAGCTATGGTTCATTATTGGATATCTGCACATGATGGGAATGACAAGGACAGGAACTTCCACTGAGGTACCCACTATTCGGTGTTGCATCTACAAGAAACATCCATTTGTAAACACAGCAGCAGAGTGTGGCCCCAAGTACGGTAAGTAGTGATTTTAATACTCGAATTACTGTTTGGTTTGCAGACTTTCCAGAAAGACAAGAACTGCAAAGCGTCTCTCCACTGGGGAACACAGTGGCTCACTTGAGGCAGATGAGCAGTTACATTTAGGAGACTGAATTGTTCACGTATTGGTATAAGAAATGGATCCTCAGCCAGCAAACTCTAGATTTTGTGTGCCTTATGTAAAAAAGCTTTACATTAACCACTCATCATATTAACATATCCCCACATGAGGGAGCAATTGATAAGGAATAGGTAATGTCAATAGCCATATACAACTTCTACTCTTAAGAAAGACATTATATGTAGATAAGTGGGGGATTTCAATGTATTCAGTGTCTCTTGGTTGGCAAGCAAAAAAAGAAGGATGCTGAGGGCAGCATCCTTTTCCAAATTGTGTTGTGACGGTAGTAAGTAAAGTACTTGCAAATATTAGAGAGAGAAAGAACACTGTCTCTAACACTGTAAACTTTCCATTAAAGACTCAATGAGGGAGTGGATTTGGAAGCTGGTATTTTGGGTTATACAGCTGGTTACTGGCAGAAGTAGGAATGGAAATGAATTCTCCTGACATCCTGCCAGTATACCAGGTTTCAATAGCATGGGCTTCAGCACAGGCAGCTATTCCAGTGGAGAAAAAATGGGTTTGAACTGGAGCAAAAGGCACCATTAGAAAGAAACAACTGAAGGAAGAACCAATAGGGTAGTTAGGTGAAATAGTCAATAAAACTTTTGCAAAACAGCCACAGTGAATGATATCACATTGTCCATTCAGGCTGACAAATCTCAAAAAATACCCTTTTCTTGATTGATGATGCAACAGTAAGCAAGAAACTTCCTTCTTCCCAAATTAAACCTAAGAAAGTTTGCTTTTGTTTTAGAACAGCAGCAATTAGTTTGGATTGTCTGAAAAGTATGTTATTCTTTTTCTTGCTACCACAGATGAGTCACAGTGCAATGACTCCATTGTCTTCCTTTTGTATTGTCTCCATAAGCTAAGATCTATGCATACATATTTTTAGTCATTAGAATTGGCACTGTAGTCCTTCATTAGCTCTTTGTAATACTACCTTCTGAAGGGAATCATTCACATTTTTTTGCAGGAACAACCTCAAGTTTGCCAACAGCTTTTATGTTCATCTGGAGTATGCTTGGCCTGGCTTTCTGACAAGGAGGTCCCAAACAGGTGCTGGTGGATTTTGCAGTCCACCTAACCAGGACATGATGCCAAATTTTATTTTTTTTGTCTCTTCAGAAGCTGCTAGTTTTGTAACATTCATATACAGTCATATACAGATTCCCAGCAGCCAGGAAAGATACCAACTATGCCACTGAAGACCTGACCACTCTGGAAGGATAATATTAAATGTTACAGCCACCTCAAGGGTCCAAAACTGGTTTAAGCAGCCTGGACCAGTCCAGCACGCCATGTTAGACAGAATTCTAAAAGATGCCCTTTTCTATAGATCGGGATCAAAGAAAGTTATATTTATCAGAGAATCTGTGGCAGATAAAGTTCCTGTGCAGCAAAATAGTAGCAGGCAAAATCTTGCAGAAGACCTAACATCCACAAGGACAATTCTATCTGATGGCATGTTGGAAGCAGAAATGATGAGCATCAGTCAGGATTGGGGGGCGGGTCCTGAAGGTGCCCTAGAGAGGGTTGAAAATGTTACTATTGCTATAAGCAGTCTCTCTTCCAGAATATTCAGTGGGTTCATTTCCAGAATTACTTCAGCTTTCCACAACATGGTGCAGCCGCCTTTAGATTGCAGTCTGACAGCTGGGTTTATAAATCAGTTTTCCCTGGCTTCTGTATAATACACTTAGTGGCAATTACTCCTGGCTCCACAGAGTAGTTCATGCTATTATTAAGTAACACTGGACAGATTAATTGTGATTATTTACTTCCTTCTTTGATGAACTTGAGTCCTTTGCTGGCTGATGAATGATGCAGAGGATTATTACAAATGCAACACAAAATGAAAAACATTGTATTCATAATTTCTAATTCTATAAAGAAAAAACACTTAGTGGTATTTAATAGCAAGATGAACACTAGAAGATTCCTACGTGTCCTCTGCCTCGCAAAAATGTGGCAGTTTTCCTGAAAAGAGATCCTGAACTTGCCTTCATTCTTTGCTCCAGTGAAGGAAGTCATTGTGCTTCAGGCATTTTGTATGCCACAGTGGAAGAGCAGAAGAGACCAAAATTAGACCTTCACATTTCTTAAAGAACAAAGGAATTCTTATCTGGGTTGGCAATCTCACAGCAAGCACCTTTGGCCACCCTTTCTGAAAAAGGTCTCCCAACAACACACATTTGACTTTATACAAAGAGAACAATCACAAATGCTCTGTGGGTTGCTGTTGCTTTTAGATAGAAAGTGTTTGCAGGTGTTACCTATGGTGACAACAAGATATTGCAGTGAGTACACTTCCATGCTGTAAAGATGTTGTGGGCTTTTTGGCTTTCCTAATTAATCCTTCCTTAAGGAGTAGAAATTCTATATTTGTTCAAGTTTCTGAAGGAGAAGGGGTTTGAGAAGTAATGAGGATGTTTGCATTCCAAAGAAGACTTTGAGTTAATACTGAGTGACTCAATATATCCATATGTGGCAGGTAATGTGGGAGTACTAGTTAGGCTCTGAAGGTCATAAAACTGTGGTGTTGACAAGATTTTGTGCAAATGTAGTGGAAATTACTTTTTGCTTCATGTAACAGGAGAAGCTGGCTTTGGAATTTGATGATATTACTCACTTTACCCTCTGCACAGAATCACAAGTCTCTTTTGCCTTTTGTTGCTGTTATTGTTCTTGAAATAGCTGATTTAAAGAGTATGAAAGCTCTGACACCTTTTTGCTAACTGGCACTGCTCTCCCATCCCCCCACCTTTCTTTTTCATTGACTTCCCGATCTTTGACAAACTCCACCATTCTCTCTGAGACACATTTAGTATTTTTCACAAATTACAGGTAAAAGACTTGTGACTGTTTGCTAAAGCTGTAATTTGAATTGTTATTCAAATTAAAAGCATGAAAACAATAGGTGGATTTTTTTGCCTTTTTAACCTTTTTGTCATCACCAGGACTCTGCTGGTTCCCTTTCCAGTGCTCTCTCAGGCAGGCAGCAGACTGAAAGAGAATGAATATATCTCCCACTATTATACTCTTTGGCATGCCATTTCAAGCAGTCTGTCAGAGCAATTCATTTGTTCAGATTTTGTAGAGGTGAATATTTATCTCATAAAGCCTCAATCATAAAACTTAAACAACCCAAAACACCTGTTTAACTTGAACTAGTGAACACAGGCAATGGAGAGTCTGATCTTGAGGTGACAAGATATTGTGGTAGATGAAAAAACAAAAATAACAACACTTCAGGATGTAAGTGGAGTTTTCACTAGAACATTAACTACTGATATTTTTTTAATGACTGAGACTATGGTAAACTGGACAGTTTAGTATGAGAACTGGTTACATTTCAAGAAATAAGTACATGAACTAAGTACATGACTTCTGTTATATTTTTTCTGTGCAGTAAAACTGCAATGTAAACTCTCTGTACTGCACTTTGAGATATTTAAATAAATGAGGAAAGCTCATTTCTATGACATTCCCCTTTTGTGTGAATGCAATTGTGTTGTGTGGAAAAAGCTGCTATTGATGAGCCTACAACTTAAGTAGTACTTTTCATCTATTCTCAAAATATTTTACAGGTATTATCATTATCTTTTTACAAACTAAGGGAAACTGAGGCAAAAAAACAGAGAGTTATTGTACTCAGGATTATGCAATAAGCCCTTAGACAAACCAGGACTGGAAACAGGCCCTCCTTGAGTTCAAGAAAAACGAGAATCAATATAACTGTTAATGAAAATTATTACTGTGGAACATTTTAAAGTAATGTTCAGAGAACCTTTGAAGATGCTATGCATAGAACAGCCTTCATTAAAGGATACCTGTCATCCATTATGAGTGCACACATAAGTATGTCTATATTAGTATATTTTTATGTATTTTTGTCAGACTGAACTGCTGTTCATGCGGTACAGAACTTATCTGTAGCCACTTCAAAGGAAAGATTTAACATTATCCAATTTATATCTTAATGAAATAATCACCTAGTACAAATAAACAGAAATCTACTGAATCAAAAATCTCAGTCCCCTTCTCAAATCTGACTAGAGGAGTAGTCAATGCCTAAAGCTCAAAAAAGGCTGAACACACATTGTTATCTTTATCCAACATAACTTTTCCTACTGTCTTTTTTGAAATCATCAGCCTGCCTGTTACCTGGAGTTAGAAATGAGGTGCTGTCACAGACTGACTTATCTGCAGATCTTGAGTGCTTGTGCTTCGTTATTTCCCAGAGGTTTTTTTCTGGATAAAGTCTCATCTTCACAGCTCAAATTCATATAGACTCACATGATTTTATGACTCATTTCTTGTACTATCCTTTTCTTTTGCCCTGAATAAATGAAGTTTATCCTACTGCTACCCATGCAGAATGCTGTTGCAAAGATAGCCAGATATTTTGCTATATAGCCCTTCCAATATCTTACAACTACTGCATTAAACATAAGCAAGTTATCCTCACATTCACAGCCTTTCACAGACCATGTATTCTCTAATACTGTGGGTGCTTGGAGATCAAATTCTCATTCCCATTTAGTTTATGCTACCATCCTCCCTTATTCACTGGTTACGTTTCCAAACTACCTTACTTACCTCTTCCTCTATTTTGACTTTCATACTTGTAAGCAGCACACTTTAAACTCCCGCATTATACCTCTTCCAGTCTCTCCTCTAAACCCTATAGAGATGCTTGCAAAAACCACATCTTTGACTTCGACTAGTCTGCACCCATGTTATGACTACTCCCCACCTTGCACCTCTACACTGTCCCACTCCCTTTTTAGAATCACACATAGAATCATAGAATGATTTAGGTTGGAAGAGACCTTAAAGATCACCTAGTTCCAATTCCCCTTCCATGGGCAGGGACATTTTCCACAGATCGGGCTGATAACAGCCTCATCCATTTTAGCTTTGAACACCTTCAGGAATGAGGCATTATTCCATTTGCATTGCAGTGCGATGCTGTTTTATAAGCATAGCTGAGGAACTGCACGGTTGTCTTGGCTTTATCAGTTCAAGGAAGCGAGCAGGCTCTGAGCACAGGTGATGTATCTCTCTGCCATGTTGTCCCCCTTGCTTTCAAAACTTGTTAATGGAGGGAAAAAACCTCTGGTGTCTAAGGTTTAGTCTCACTAGAGCAATCTGCTATACCTGAATGATGCTAAGGACTCATCTATGTTTAAGTTACTTGCAAATGCTGAAACAAAGCCAAGACAATGTGAACCATGTAGACCTTTAATGGAAGTTTTGTGGGTGCAAGGATTGCAAGGTTGGACCTTTGCCAAAATGAAGTTAATATATAAGGTACTAGAAAGAGCAACCTAGAGACTGAACCATAAGTAATTGGTTTCATTAAGGTTGCTTCCCAGAAAGATATTGAGCTTATTTTTCTAACTAAACTTCATACCATATTCTTGCCTGAATTAGCAGCATTATGGCTGTATTGCCAGAATAAGAGACTTATAACAAAGGCTCACTTTTTTCTATACATTTTGTAAGCATTCTCCAGCAGATTGTTATCTGCATTAGGCTATAGTACATAATTTTACAAACAAGCACAAGTATCCAACTCCTATTAATTTATAGATAACTGTCAGTGTTGGGAACTCTTCCAACAGACTTTATTATAGATGTGTTTTATCAGTGGAATTTAAATTAAAACAGCTGTAAAAGCATTAAGATTATTCTTGCAGACACACACAAGATACTTGTACCTTCTTAACCAAGATCAATACAGATCCTTACTCAGAGGATGTGTTGTGATTTACATTAAAGTACATTATGGGAAAATGATAGTTCTGCTTCTGTCTGGTTTAGGATAGCCAAGAATTAGTTCTATGCATCTTTTCAAATATGGAAAAATGCCACAAATATGCAACATTTGTTTGGCAGTTCGTATCATCGACTCGTTCACAGTGCGTTTTCATCAGATTAAATTGCAAGAGTTGGTAACTGAGTAATGTGAAGTCTGTTGAAACACTCTTATGTTGTTTTGTCTGCACTGAAATTTCAGCAGCTAACTAGAAAGTGTATTGTCATGCAAAATTACTCTCATAACAATTTAGTCCAAAAGGTCACTGGAATCAGGAATACCACTGCTTTGCTTCAAAGCAGGAAAGAAAAAAGTAAAAAAAAAGAAAAAAAGGAAAAAGGAAAGGGACAAAAGGAGTTTTATAAAATGTTTCTTGAAAAAAAATGTGTATTCAACTCTCTTGCCAGCAAAGAAAGATTAAAAGCCTCTGGAAGCTTCCTAAGATCTCTGTCAAGTTCATGATACTATTTAGTGCCCTGAAGAAAATGGTAGCCATTTGTTTAAGCAATGAAGTTTCCGTCTGTTCTATCTTG
Organism: Tapera naevia; assembly: GCA_033556795.1. Taxonomy (NCBI): domain Eukaryota; kingdom Metazoa; phylum Chordata; class Aves; order Cuculiformes; family Neomorphidae; genus Tapera; species Tapera naevia. Next base: position 579,532 of record JAUMJJ010000075.1, read on the forward strand.
GTTTAAAGAAGTAGTATATTTTCAAAAGACCTCAAGGCAATATTTACTGAAAGCATAAAATGTCCCTGAAGTGACATCACAGAAGTAAAATACAGATAGCAGAATTTTAAAGCTTACAATAAAAGGAAAATGCAGTTGCAGTTTTATTTACACACATATGCATAATTTTAACTATATATATAAATAAAGGATAAACAGACAACATTGGATTTACTTTATTACTAAATGGCCAATTTCAGCTGACTTATCTGGTTAGCAGAAAATCTCTCTAAATAAAATAAATGCATTTTTACTTTGTGTGGTAAGCAGAAACTAAATTAAACATCAACTTACGTGTACTTTATGAAATATTCAGATTATGTATTATACTACATCTTTACTTAGCCTATATGTAATGTGCATTCAGGCAATTTCAGAAAAATATGGAAAGTCTCAGGATAAATTCTAAAATGGATTAATTGAGGATAATTTTATTTATACTGTATGTCAACTACAGAAGCGTTAGTAAAAAGAAATTAAGTGCAGCCTGCCAGTGCAAGGCTTCAGATAGCAGATAATATACTTGGTAGTCTCATGAGTTTTCAGAATGATTTGAGTGAAGTTCGACTCTTAAACTACCTTTGCTTTCATTACACTAAGATTGATATTAATTCTGATACCCTTTGGCAACAGAAATGTAAAAAGAGCCAGTATCTTCCAAAGTCCCAAGCATCATTAGGAGCTGAAGTTGAGGTAGGCGCTTAAGCAGTTGTCTCAACCTACTGAGGGCCTGTGTATCGTGCTGCTTCATATACCAGCAAAAGACAATGGCCCTCTATTCTGAACGCAGAGACAGACTTTCTACTTGTTGATAGACATGTAATTTCACTAATGGGGCGTAATTCAAGCCATCATATTATTATCTGAATTCCTGAATAGTAAGCTCCTGATTCCCTTCTCGCATAGTATGCTGAGGACTACCAGTATTTGACCATGACTGTGATGACTGAGTCATAAATAATAGTCCTAATATAAAATATAACATAAATAAAAATCACTAAGACAGAAAATCAGTGAAACATTGCACAGGAGCCAGAGAAATAGCTGAAGAGGCTGAATATGAAAGTCACACTGTTTTTGAAGAAGAAGTTGTTCAGCTACCTTGGTAACAATCACAGGGAAGACATCTATTTCCCATAGCTCCTATGGTGGTATCTATTTACTACTCTAGGGAGAAAATTGGAGGGGAGGATATCGAGGCCGAGTGTGTGTTTAAAGTAGCTAACTCAGTGTTTAAAGTAGGCTGAAGAATATGTATGAGGATCCATCACCATCATTGCCTTTTACTTTTCTTACCAGCACACAATTGCATCTTCCTCCCTTTACTCCGTCTTTCAACCTCTGCATCAGTTTGTGGCTTCTTATTGCTCTTCCTGCTTCATTTTCTGGAGGCCTTGTCCTCCTTTTCTGGGTCCTGCTATGAAGGAGTTAACCTGCTTTACTAAATGCTTTCTGTTTCAATCCTCTTTTTTTTTTCTTTAAAAATGGGACTGTGGGAGCAGAGATTAGAGCTCTCTCTACCTTTTGCAATAGCTGGAACTCCTGAGCAGGCATGAGTGGGGCAGCCAGCCAGCCAGATGGAAATTCTCCTGAGGGAGAGCTGGAAATATGCAGTGACCCTCTTGCTGTTTCTAGGCTATGTTGCCCAGTTCTCTGATCTGCCTCAATCTAGATCATTGTAAACACTACTAAGTACAGTTAGCATTTACTATGTACACACTTGAGGGTATATCCAGCACAGTTATAAAGCTGACATGAAGCTTTGAGCTTAAACACTGTGCCAGCAAGACTAAAAATTATGCTCATTCCCTAAACCTTACATCTGTTAATTTCCAATTTTATGCATCTTATTGATCTATGCATCCAGATATAAGCCTAAGTCCCTAGGCTTACATATTTACACATTTTGTGAGTGCACCATGCTGTACCGCTACCTGGTTTCTCAGTAACTTCCATTAGATTTGTGCTGTATGACAAAATAAGTAGATAAAGGCTAGAGAAACAGTATTGGATTCAGTATTTGTTAACAAATTGCTTTTTAAATCAAGACTTTGCAGTTTGAGTCTAAATAATATTGCAAGTTTGTAGAAAATGGTAACAATGGAATTATATTCACATTAAAACTTATCAGCAACCATTCTGTTTCTGTACTTCCTATGCCTTACACATTTGCTGCCAACAGAGTTATCCGTTAGCCTATTTGGGGCTGTTTGCATATGTGAGGCCTGCATATGATTTGTTAACTGGCGGTAATGTTACAAAGAGTATTGATTTTGAAATATTTCCCTTGAAATGCTTGGCAACACTTTTTCAGATGAACCATTTGACTTTACTAGTGCAGAGTTCATAGTTCATGTTGTTTTACAGCATCATAAATGAAAGTATTTGGTGAAGTTTCATTGGATTTAACTCACAGTAAACAAGAACGAATTTGCATCTAACTGTGTCTGCTCAGGCAATTACAAACATGTCAGATATTTAGGACCTGAGGAAGTTTGACATTATTTGCCACCTATCAGCTGTACCGATCACTGCGTTTTGTAAGGCTTTTCTGGTACTCGCTGGGCAGTGAGATATCAAAGGTGAAGCCATTTCACTTTGAGACAACCCATCAGAGAATACAAAGAATAAGTGATAAATAGAATACTAAATGTGTTTTTTGTAACAGGAGAAATGAGTTTAAAAGTAACCATCTATGATACTTTCAGTAATCCTAGGAATTGTAAAAAAATAAACCATATAAAAAATAAAGATAGATGTTCATTCAAATCAACAGTCAAAGCTGTAGTGCATAAATAAAGAACTAGTGCAAACAGGATAGACCTAGGTTTCGATCCTCAAACTGATTTGTCTTTTTAAAAAACTGTGGCTTTCTCCTGTTCATCTCGCAGCTTCAGAATCAGCTTCATTGATATGCTTTGTAATATTGCCCAAGAAATTGATTTCTTTTACGGCTGTCCTTCTGGGCTGCAAGTGCACGTTACCAGCTCATATCCAGCTTTTCATACTCCAGTACCCTCAGTCCTTCTCCTTAATGCTGCTCTGAATCCCTTTACCCCTCAGCCTGTACTGATATAGGGGGCTGCCCCAACCCACTCACAAGCCCCAACCCATGTGCAAGACTTTATGCTTAGACTTGTTGAACCTTATGAGGTTCACATGGGCCCACTTCTCAAGCTGGTCTAGCTCCCTCTGGAAAGACATTCCATCCCTCTGGCTTGTCAACTGCACCACTCATCTTGGTCTCATTTGCAAACTTGCAAAGGTTACACTCTATCCCATTGTCTGTCATTTATGAAGACACTACACAGTACTGGCCCCAATATGGACCTCTGAGGAATGTGACTTGTTACCAGACTTCAACACGAGGTTGAGCCATTGACCACTATCCTCTAGATGCAACAACCCAACCAATTCCTCACCCACTGAACAATCCACCTTCTCCTATATCTTCTTTTTGCTGCTGCTGAACCTGTAGAAAATTTCATATTGCACTTCATTCCCTTAAATTAAAGATTAAAGTGACAAAATAGACTTTGGCTTTCTAGAATTTCTTAGCCTTTTCATAAAATTTACCTGTGAAAGAAGCAATTGTATTCATTCTTTTTGATAGTGGCCAGGGGTTAGAAGTGATTCTGCTAGAAGTGGACAGGGAGCGTACAGGAGTCTTGTCTCTCTGGGGTACAGTCTGCAAAATATCACTGCAAAACTTTACATACATGAGAGATGTATTTATTGTTAAAAACATTTGAAAAGAATGAAATTTCTTATTTCTTAAGGTAATAGCAAAATTTTAAGCCACTTTTTTTTTTTGCTGTTCTTGCTTCAGTGACTTTAGCAGGAATTCTGAATATTTAAAACTAATTGCATTTTTCTGCATTTGAAAGCAAGTAATTCTTAGGCAAATTGTGGGTTTTTCAGTGCAAGTCTATCCTGCATGATTAACAAGGGTATGCAGAGGTAATTGCAGCTGAGATAATTAGATGCAGAGGTAATTAGGAAGCTGGATATATTTGGGTGGCTGAAAAACTCCCCAAGAATTGTACCACTACAACAAGTGAGAAAAAAATCCTTGGCAAAAAAATGATTACGCTAGGTGCTATCTTGGACAGTACTGTGACGACCAAACACCTGGATTTAGGTTGGGTAACTTTTATAAAGAGCTTCTAGCAAAGTATGTACTGCTTCATCCAAGGAGTTACTCCACATCTCTGAAGTGAATAATTCTTATAGTTTTACCTTGCCTGATACCTCAGGTAACTAGGCTTTTTCTGTCTAAAAATTTCAACATCTCTTGCAAATGTAACATATTTTGCCCTCTTGACTATTGCACATTTTCTTCTTCTGAACTTGCCTCACTTTTTAGTTGAAAAGAGTATTTTCTTCGTATACCACTACAAAAAAATCCAAGGAGTTAGTCTCTCTTCACATGTCTCCCACTCTTAAGTAAAAACTATTCATCGTTAATGGCTCCTGTGGCATTTTGCTGCTCCAGCTATTGTCATTTTTATCTCTGTTGAAAGATTGTTCTCATCCTTCCTGCATCTGTGATGCTACTTCTCATTGCTTTTTAATTTAATGTGCAGTTATCAATGACTCATTTTCCTAGGAGCTCCTGGGGCCTCCAGGAAGAACCTGTCCTAGGACCAGTCTCATTCACCACTTCAAGAAATTACTTATTCAGTGATTTGCTCCATGTCTGTATGATGCAATACTAAACGGTTTGTAAACTTTTGATGGGCAGAGTAAGAATCCAAATAATATAAACCGAGGAATGTATAAAAGTCAACAAAATAATATTTACTAAGGGCCAATAGAAAACACTGGCCTTAAGATAGAAAAGAATAAAATATATCAGCCTAATGTAAGCAATAACTTATTTTCTAAGAGTTTAAAGAGTGTAGGAATATGAGTCATCAGCATTGTGTGTCACTGTGTATATTGTGCAAATGTCACTAGCGTTGTATTAACAGAACTGTTTTATTTAACATGCCAGATTGTTTCTCTCTCCTGTAGGTGTTCACTTGCTCACTCAGCTGGTGTTCTCATCTCTTATACTGCATAAATGGCCCAGGAAACATCTCTGAACAGAGTACTGAATCTTTTAGCCATTGCAACAGCAAAAGTAATGGCAAAGATGGATGCAGAGTGTGTAGCTCACTGTACTTTTGTGTCAGGGTCCCACATGAAATGCATTCTGGCACCTTACTTCTAGAAGACCTCTCATTTCAGGGCCAAGCTTTTTAAGGAGTCTTTACAACAATCTGCTGCTTAAAATCATTGGCAGTGGTATTAAGATGCTCCCACCCTGTGAAATCCAGGAATGATTCTTAGATCCTAGCTCTGGCTAGGGGCTGTGGTTGCGACCCAAGAGTAAACCAGAAAAGTACTGGTTATTCATAAGGTCTTCCCCAGCATCTTGGCTTCCTGTCAAAGGCTCTGTGGAGTGTGAAAGAGCCGTGGCACACCACAGTGCAGGATTGTGGCTGCAGTGTGCACTGCACAAGATGTTGAGCTCAATCGAATTGTTTTTCCTCAATATTGCTCCTTACTTCAGTAAAATGAAGTGATGAAGTGAAATACAAGTATTTAGGAGTCGCTGTAAGATGTTAGACTTGAGGTCTAGTGTAAAATCCAGTCCCTGAGAGTAACCAATACTGAATACCTAGGGAAAGGGAAGAGTATACAAAAAAAGCCTTGAGAATAGTTGCAACCCAGTAACAAGTTTTGAAATGTATCGACCAGAAGCAGGAAAAACAGAAAAAAAATATGATTTTGCAGTAGTTAAGAAGCTCTTCAGCAAATGCAAGCAAAGAAAAAGGAAGTCTCCTTTAAAGATCTCACTTGTAAGATTTCATGGTACATTTCCGGAGTCTAGAACAGCCCCCTTCCTTAAAATATCCTAATATATGTAGTCTAATCTTATCTTTAGACTTTCCAGGTTTCTCAAGAATTTTACCTTTTATAGATGTGTAAATGCTTTCCAAAAATGGAATATACTAAATTTATAGCCTCCCTAATACAGCCAGAATCTTATTATGCAAACTTAAAGAGTAAATTCAGTGCACATCAATAAATAAGGAATGCGTTTAACTACAGGAAAAGTTTATGGCTTAAAATATTTAATAAGTATATATAAGAAGGTAGACAAAACATAAAGCACGTTTTTTTTCTCACCGTCTCCGTATCTGAAATTCTGTGGAAAACTCACTGTGATTCTCTTGTTTAAACTCCAGAAGATGTGCAAGTGCAACTCTATATAACTAAATATGCATTCTAATCCCAAACTTCATCTTTCTCTGCTTCTGTAGGGATTGTATTAGCAGCCACCCCACCAGCCTGTTTGTTGCATACTCTGTGCACGTAGAAGATATTCTAACCAAATGAGCCAAATAGAGGTTTACAATATGAATGTCTAATGTCCCTGCTATAGTTATTTTCCCTTTATTTATCGTTGATCTCTAGCTATTCTTTCAGGATTCTTATCACTAGAGGTTGAAGTTCTAGGATTTTCCTGTCAACCATTCTGTTATTGGCCATGCCATGGTCAAACTGCTCCTGGAAATTAATCTGTTTCCTTCATCATCACCTAAAAGGTAAGAGGTAAAGTCCATTCCTGCTGTAACTTTAGGGAAGGATGCACTAGTCCTGTAGTGCAATAGTAGTGCTTTCCTGGAATGCAGAGAAATCAGCAAACTAGCAGAAATCACAGTATCACAGTATCATAAGGTTGGAAAGGGCCTCCGAGATTATCGAGTCCACTCTATAACCCAACACTAACACCAACACTAATACCATCATCTAAACCATGGCACTCAGTGCCTCATCCAGTCTCCCCTTAAACACTTCCAGGGTTGGCGACTCCACCACCTCCCTGGGCAGCGCATTCCAATGACCAATCACCCTTTCAGTGAAGAACTTCTTCCTCACATCAAACCTAAACCTTCCCTGATGAAGCTTGAGTCCATGCCCTCTAATTCTGTCACTAGTCACCTGAGAGACCAACCCCGGCCCGACTACAACCTCCTTTTAGGTAGTTGTAGAGAGCAATGAGGTCTCCCCTGAGCCTCCTCTTCTTCAGACTAAACAGCCCCAACTCCCTCAGTCACTCCTCGTAGGGCTTGTCCCAGCCCCTTCACCATCTTCATTGCCCTCCTCTGAACATATTCCAGTATCCTAACATCTTTCCCAAACTGGGGGGCCCAGAACCGTACACAGTAAATATACTGAAGCTCCTGTGTTTGAACACAACTAAGGAAGAACATGGTATTTATTTAACCTGTGGTTCATGGCTACCTCTCAAAGCACAGTGATTCTTGTTTTAACACATTAAGATACTGCTACAGAGGCAGGAGCGGGACACCCACTCTTCAGCACAGTGGTAAGAGGGAATTGAAGGTTTTGCATAGTGATAGCCTACCTTTCCATTTTACCTGTCCCACCTAGACTGACCAAGAAAAAGAGCCCCTTAGCCCTCTATATTCCTTCACATTATCTCAAGGAAAGTCATGATGACTGACCCTCTGCCAAGTCCACATCCACTGTCCAAGAGCACAAAGAGGAGGCTTTTTTGGTGTCATGCAAGCTAGACCAAACGCTGCCACAATATTTCTGAAAGAGGAAATAGATATTATTAGAGCTTGAACATTGAAATAAATGGTCAATAAAAAGTCATTGAAAGACTGTTTTTACTATCTACAATGTAAAAAGCATTGCCTTAAATCATATATTACAATAAAGTTTGCATACAATTTCCATTTATTATGGCAAATTTTGTGACAGATAAAAGTTATTTCATCAGAGATTGCATTAATGCATGGTGTATATTTTCAGTGAGACTTTACTTGTACATTTGCTTGATGGATTGAAGACATTTCTTCACAGATGCTGCATAACTACTCAGCTATCTACATATCTAACTGCCTTTAACATGTCAAAATACAATTGTATTTTTTCATATACATTTCTACTGTGGTAAAAACAGAACTTTCCACAGACCCAGTAAAAAGCATATAATAAACACATAGCACTTCATTTTACTTGCAAATACCGATTCTCACAAATTCTCAGGGATCTCTTGCAAAGTCTGAAGCTGGGACTCAGTCCCTGGTGCTATTGTAGTTGTCTGGGGAAAGATCTGCTTCAGTTCAGGTGAAAAATGATTTTTCACTGTCAAGGAAATAACCCACAGGCAGTTCCTGGTCTCTGAAGTCAGCTACTCACCTCATCCAGGACTTTTCAGTGCTGTAGTGGTGCAAAGAAATAAATAGTGGCTCTAAGAATGAGGAAACAGTATTTTCAATGCCTCTACAAATCATGTCTCGTAGCTGTTATCCATAGGGATGTAATCACTTAAATAGATGATTCTCCTGTGATTTCGGACCTCAAAATGCATCATCCACTCAAAATACACCTAGAACAAAAATAAGGGAGGCTTTGTCCACCAAGCACATGCTACCAATTCCAACAGTAGTGGTGAGGAATGCCACAGAATTGCTTCATCACTCCCACCTGGCCGGTGTACAATTCTGAGAAGTGTTGAGGGTTGCATAGATAAAAAATACTATACTGGATTTATGTGATATAGACTCATAGATCCAGTCAATGTGATTCTTGCCTTGACTTGGCAATTTGTGCATAGCATTTAGGAAAAAAATTCTTGGCATGAAAGAGGAAAATATTCTCCTAATCAATTAAGCTGTGTGTTCATCAAAACCACCAGGGGACTCAGCCATATCCTTGGAGAGGGAACTCAAATACCAAAGTTTTTGTGACATTTTTAAATGGCAGGTACAACAACTCACAAATGCTGTATTCTCTTATTTACATAAATAATTGGTGTTTAATTAATAACTTGTTGAGAATGCTGATCTTGCCTGCATACAGTCACATGTACGCAACCAATATTTTTAAACTGTTAGAAAACAAGCAAAAACACTGCTTCTGGCTGAAAGATTTGAGGTTTTTCTGTCTGAGGTCTGAATTGTCACGTGTCATCATAAGCTGTGGTGAATCTGTGGATAGTGTAGCCCCTTATATCTGCCATCCCTGAGCCTGTGTTGTCTGGCAGGGAACATAAAAGGAAAATTGAGGAGACAAAAAGTAGCATCTGACTGTGGAGAGAGGGTGGCACAGGGCAGCTGGGAAGTGAGATAAGGTATGAGTGCATGTCTGTCAAATAGGCTTAATTCACATTCAGAGGTAGCACATCTGTTCATGTGTACCAACCACTGTATCCAATGTCATCAACTGTCATGTCAGATGAAATGGGTCAGCTCCATTGATGACTCTGATTTTTTTAATTCCAATCACAACTCTCTCTTCCCAGAAAGATGGATTTAACTCAAAGTGGATGCCCTTTTGAAACTTTAATGATTTCTTCTCTTTTATTGTGTGAGTACAAGATTTTTCTAAGCTATCACTTAAAAAATAAAACGCTGATACATATGAAAAAGAAGACCTAGAAAATCACTGATGAGAGAAGCTGAAACACATACACCCACAGCATTTTCTTAGCTTTGTGGGAGTGTTCTCTGATGTCTGGATTTTCATGTTTTCTGCCATTTTGCTTACATATCTGAAGTTTCAATGTTTCTTCTTCTCCACAAAGAGACAGAGATTACAACATAACTCCCGAAAGAGGATTTTACCAGTATTTTTCTTCCTTCAGATTTTACCTTCCATCTTCACACCAAGTATGTCCTCCGTTGTCCAAATTTCAAGACTGTTCTCATCTACCTTATCCCTTGAGTCAGCTCACAGCTAAGTTAAATATACTCACTGCTTTCAGTCTTTCTTTGGTTTCATTTTTCCTGGTACTTGGTTAGAATAAGCATTGACAAATGTGTTAGAAGACATTTTCATAATATATATTGCACAGTGCTCTGGCTTTGCTGTCTTTTGCTTTTATTTTGATAGAAAGGATTATTTACTGCAAACTATAATGGCTTCTGAAATGTCACCCTTACCTAGTTAAAAAGGAATTTTTTACACTTTGGATGTTCTGCTTGGCTCTATTAGGGGGTGAAGCAAAGCTTTGAGTGGTGTTGTTATCGTGAAGAAAAGAAAGAGAGCTCCTTCCTCCTATGTCTGGAAGAAGAGGCTTGGGACTGTGAGAAGGGAGCTTGTTTCCTCAATGTAACCAGAGAAACAATCAGCTTATACAGAAAAATAAACAAAATTGCATCAAAATTTTTCAATTTTTATCATCAATTTCTTTTAATAAGGAAAAATATACATCTATCACAGCATTGCTAGCCGGTTGAGGGAGATGATTGTCCAGCTCTGCTCTACATGCAGCCCCACCTCGAGCACTATGTGCAGTTTTGGCACCACAGTATAAAAGGACATAAAACTACTGGGGAGTGTCCAGAGGAGGCCACAAAGCTGGCGGAGGTTATAGAGGGGAAGTCATATGAGGAGCAGCTAAAGTCACTTGGTCTCTTCAGCCTGGAGGAGACTGAGAGGGGATCTCATAGCTGTTTACTGCCTTCTCACAAGGGAGGGAGGTGAAACAGGTGCTGATCTCTTCTCTCTTGTGACGTGTGATAGGACGAGAGGGAATGGCAGGAAGGTGTGCCAGGGGAGGTTTAGATTGGATATTAGGGATAGGTTTTTCACCCAGCAGGTGGTGGAGCACTGGAACAACTCCCCAGGTAAGCAGCCATGGCATCAGGTCTGCCAGCATTCAAGAATCCTTTGGACAATGCCCTCAGTCGCATGGTGTGAGTGTTGGGAGTGACCTGTGTAGGGATTGGAGTTGGACTCGATGATCCCTTCCAGCTTGGGTAGTTCTATGAATCTATGATTCCATTAGCCAAACAGAAAGCACAATCCAGATTTGAGAAAAGTAACATACAAAGCAAACATGAAAGTTATTCCCAGAGTAGTAGGGCTTTCCTATGGTTTTTGTCCACAAACAGTCAATCCTTCCTTTAGATGCCCTTCACTTCTCTGCCAGCTTGACAGAGGCACTACTTTGGCCCATTACAAACCACATGTATGCTAGCTGGCTACTAGTACACCTACTGATTAGCTGGCTGCTGCCAGGAAGGTGTAATCAAATTTAATTGGTCTGCAGCATGTTAGAGTGGCCACTAATCTGGGTGTCTCTCTTCTGCCTTCCTGCTGGTTTTATCAAAATACGTGAGAACTTTTTTATTAATTGCTAAAAGGTGCAGGCAGGAATGAGCTCTCTAAAGTTTCTGCAGTAGTGGAATTTGGGAAAAGTCAGGGAAAGTTTAGACTTGATATGAGGAAAAAATTCTTCACTGAAAGGGTGATTGGCCATTGGAATGGGCTGCCCAGGGAGGTGGTGGAGTCACCGACCCTGGAGGTGTTTAAAGGGAGACTGGATGAGGCACTGAGTGCCATGGTTTAGATGATGGTTGGTGTTAGTGTTAGGTTATAGGTTGGACTTGATGATCTCAGAGGTCCTTTCCAACCTTGTGATACTGTGATACTGTGATACTGTGAAAAGGGGGTCAGGATCTCTCCCTAAACGACCTCTCCCACTGCCACTGTCTGAGGCAGTATCCTAGTGGGCAGATGTGACACTGCTGTTAATCGGGAGGGTATTTCTTGTACTCTTACATGCGAGGCATTGGTATCTGTCAAAGGTAGCTGAAGTTGGCTGACGGTTTTAGAAGTTATGGGGACTGTGGGAGAACTAATAAGAAGAGAGAATATAGAAGTTTCATTTCCTTAGAAACCAGGCAAAATCATTACAATCCATTATCTCTTTATGAATTATTTCTATAAAGATTGCTTTTACATGCTGTAAATATCTAAGCTACACTGTTAAAAAGCTCACAGTGTACAGGTTTTCATAAATGTTTTGAGATTATGTTTTTATTTGCTTGAGAAACACAAGAAAGCGAGGCAATACATATAAATATAGCAACTTTTTTTTTTTTATGTCTATGTCTCTGTGTAACATGCCAGCTCCTGCCATGAAGGTGGAGCACAATTCACAGATACTTGGCTCTCACTTCAGATCACAGCCTTTTCACAAGAGCAGGATTGAAAAGGGTTACCTCTGGGGCTGTGTCCTCCAGGAGACCTTTCTTACTCACCGTGATTTGTGGCTAGAAATTGTTGGATTTCTTGCAGTGCATCAAATCTGTAGTGCATACATTCTTCCCGTGCAGTAACCCCAGAGCATTTATTACTTTAATTCTGAAAAGAATATCACTACTGCAAAGACACCTATAGGACGTAATTGCCTTTTCTCCAGGTGGCCTGTGCAGCCTCCTTTTGCAGTCTGTGGTATCTCTGTGGAGGAAACCTGTGCTTCTAATTAAAATTCAGGATTCTTTTTTTTTTTTTTCCACTATGACATGAGCAAGTCTTGTGGTTTATAGCGAGGACTGGTATTTTCATAATACATTCCTCCAAATGCTTGTGATCCTTACCTCAGATTTATCAGGGAATCTCTCAGCTATATTGAGGTTAATACTGGTAAATCCGGACACATTAATTTTATACAATTAGCCTTAGTAGAATTTATTTTTATTGTTCTTATTACTTTAGGTCTTCATTTCAAATACAGTAACATTGAATCATAGAATGGTTTGGGTTGAAAGGGCCCTTAAACCTTATCTAGTTCCAACCCACCTGCCATCGGCACGGACACCTCCCACCAGACCAGGCTGCTCTAGACCTCATCCCACCTGGCCTTGAACACCTCCAGGGAGGGGCATCCACAGCTTCCCTGGGGAACCTGTGTCAGTGTCTCACCACCCTCAGTATGAAGAATTTCTTCCTAATGTCTAATCTAAACCTTCCCCCTTCCAATTTAAAGCCATTCCCCTTCATGCTATCACTACCTACCCTTTTAAAAAGTCCCTCCACATGATTATTAACCATATGTGAATATTATTTCATTAACAGTAGAGGTTTAGCCAGTTAGGATATTAGGGCCAATGAAGATTATATTTTCCCTTTCAGGAACAGTCATGTTAAGAAAGTCTGGATTTTTTTGGTACAAAACACCACAAAGATAGAAATAAAGACACTTCAGTGATAAAGACAACCAGGGACAGTCCTCTGCTCCTCTGTCTACAGATAAGATTACATTTCTGTTTTAGAAGTTATGCTGTCTCTCACATTGAATCTAAAGGTCTGAGGGTAAATATTAGTGACTGAAGTTCCTTAGAATGTTTTTTTTTTACCTGGGCTGACTGGTAGTCCCTGATAATCTCTGTGTGAAAAGTTCCTTTTGAATTTTAATAAATGACTACTTGTAAGCACATGTACTCCAGTCCAGGAAGATATATATCCATGGGAGGCAGATGGACTAAGGTACCAGTGTTTCAAGTAAGTCTCTGAAATTTCTCTCTCCTTCGTCTTTTTGTTTAAATGTACAGCTTACAACTGCACAATTAACATGAAAGGTTGGTATTTTAAATTCAAGTATCCCACACCATTCTGGATATGGAATGGGTGTAACAATCATGCATCAAGGATCTTATGCATTAAGAATTAAATACATAACATAAATATTAGATCTTTATAATCTCTGTCAAAATTTTAAACTGGTCTTAAACCTTCATGGAAACCATTTATTTAATTATATATTTAAAATAGGCTTTTAGAATGGTGTAAGAATCACAGGAGGAACACTAATAATTAATATTTAAGGAAAAAAATATTAAAACGCTGAAATGTATTTCCTATTTTAAAGCAAAACAACCTAGAGCTCTACTAAAATAAAATAGAACACAAATGGATAACATTTATCCATGAATAGCCCCTATTCTAAATAATCCATTGTTACTAGATATTTACTTAAAGACTGAAAATATTAAAAAAATATATTATATACAAATTAACTAGTGATTAATTATGAAATTGTTATTAATATTTGACACTGATTGTTTTGTAACTCTCAGTTACATTTTCTCCTCAGACTTAAAACTTCCAAAAGCATCTCACTTGGAAAGCAAATTATTGAAGGTAACTGTAACACACAGAAACGCTTTCTTAAATTTCTCATTTTATTTTGATTGTTGAAAAAAAATATGGTTCAGATTTTTGGATCTAGCTAAGCAATACAAAAGAAGGAATGTTTGCTTTCTGGCACATATACTTTGAATTGATCCCTGTTTCTGGATTTGTTTCTTTTCCTAGATGTTACAGCAGTCAAAATGTTTGGATATGCAGAACTTGAGCGAGAAAATATAATGAGAAGATTTATTATGAGAAAGCTAGCATGCTGTTCATTCTTTCCCCCATTGCTAGATTCTGCAGCATAAGAAAATTCTAATTTTATTTTTTAAAAATAGAATGTGTTTTCATGCATGTGAATTAAGTCATCATATGCTGAAAGTTTTTCATTGATTTAAGCAAATTTGTCTAGCTCTGACAGTGACGGTGTAAGAATACATAAAGGTCTTTAATGCACCTTTATTACACAGTTTGCCTCTTTGTGTTGTCAAATTCCTTGAAATGCTTCAGTATAATTAAATTATTTTCTTATCTATCACTAAAGGTTGTACCAAAGTTTGCAATTGTCCCTACTAAGTTTAGGGGAAAATTCCCATGGTTAGAGACTGCACAGAGAGTGACTTTATAGGAGGAAAGTCTTGCTTGTGGCTTCATGGGTCTTCTCTGGTGAACCCCAGAAAGGCATCCCAGGGTCTAGCAGATGCAGGTGTTGATGAAGTTGGGTGGAGCTGGTTCAGGGCTGACTCCCAGTAGATACCCTCTCTCAACTGGAAGCACTGACTCTCACGCCAGCCCCCAACCTGACCACCACATCAGGAGTGCTTGGCTGGAGGAGGAGTGCATGGTGGACAGGTCTCCTCTAATGGACCAAGACTGCAAAGCTATTGGTGATGTAGGATGTGGAGTCTCTTTCTCACTACCTGAAGGTGTAGGCCAGCAGTGTGCTCAGGTGACCAAGAAAGACAACTGCATCTTGGCTGGTATTAGAAATTACATGACCAGCAGGAGTAGAGAAGTGATCATCCCCCTGTACTCAGCATTGGTGAGGCCACGCCTTGAATACTATATTCATTTTTAGGACCCTCATTACAAGAATGATGAGTTCTGGAGCATGTCCAAGAGAAGGGCAGTGAAGCTGGTGGAGGGTCTGGAGCACAAGTGTTATGAGGAACGGTTGAGGGAACTGGGGTTCTTTAGCCTGGAGAAAAGGAGGCTGAGGGGAGACCTCATCACTGTCTACAACTGCCTGAAAGGAGGCTGTAATGAGGTGGATGTTGGTCTCTTCTCCCAGGTAACTAGAGACAAGATGAGAGGAAATGTCCTCAAGCTGTGCCAGGGGAAGTTTAGATTGGGTCTTAGGAAAAATTTCTTTACTGTAAGAGTGGTCAATCATTGGAGCAAGCTACCCAGGGAAGTGGTGGAGTCACCGTCTCTGGAGGTGTTCAAACAACATGTAGATGTGGCACTTTGGGACATGGCTTAGTAGGCATTGTGTTGGGCAGGTGATTGGACTTGATGATCTTAGAAGTCTTTTCGGACATTAACGATTCTATTATTCTATATATATATGCATCTCCTTTCTAATGTGCAGCAAGGAATAATTTCTCATTGCTTACTGATCAGGGAAGAATGGAGTGTACTCAATGAAGAGCTGATATTTTTTTGAAATGATCACCCAGAAAGAAGAGGATGAGCAATGTATTTCTCTTACAAGGAGAGAGGAAAGTTATAATAACAGGATAAAAAGAAAATAACAATATATACATAGTTAATAAACATAATAAAGTTAACATACAGTGAGAGAAAATAAATGTAACTGATCTTTTAACAGATAGATTTTGTATTCAGAGAAATTTGAATATTTAAAAGCTAATATTTCCTAATTAGCTCTTTCTTTATCTGTTGGTAAGAATATCTAAGATTTTCAGGCTGGGGAATATAATCCAGTGAGACTGATGTGTTTTGATAGCCCTCATGGCGTTAGAGTACCCCTGCATGATGCTGCTGTAAAGTCTCTGCTGTCTACCCCCACCTGGAAACCGAATCTAACAGTTGCCAGAAAAAAACTCTCCATAGTGTTTTAAAATGAGATATTTTGCCTCTGTGAGGAAAGAATTAAGAAGATTTAAGGCAAAAGCTAGCATATGGAAATCCTGTCATTGGTAAAAGCAGAACAGCCCTGCATGTTGTGAGCATGGAACTTGCCACATATCTCCACTTAGCCTGAGGTGTCCTAACAGAAATGGTCTGCAGAGCCTGGAAAGGACATGTGGACTCTGAGCAAGGCTTTTCACAACAGTTTTCACCTATTATTTCATCCCTGAGGCAAAAAAAAATGCTGCTCTTTCTTGGTTGTGAAAACGTATAAAAAATGGCAGTGTTATTAATGAGCGGAGATATTTTCTGCCACTGTTTTCTTTAAGAAGTGTATGTTATTTTCACATTCGCTTATATATGGAAAGAAGATCTGTGTTCTTAACTGAGAAATACTTTGGAAAGGAATACCTTACGAGATCCTTTACTGCAGGTACAACGTCCAAGCTATATACTCAGGCTACTTCTGTGATCATGAGTGGCAGACCTTTCCTGAAAGAAACTCTTCTCCATTCCACCTCCAACCAGAGGACCTTTCACTCTCCACTAAATTTAAGGAGACTCAGCCTGCCAGCTTAGGCCAGATGCCTCATTTCTAGGCAGTTAAAGTGAAGCAAGACAGCCCACAGATAGTAGGTAGAATAAAAACATTTCTGAGAGAGATATGTAAGTTTTACAAGGAGACAGAAGCAAGCAGAGTGGGCTTGTGTAGGCAAGTATATAATTTATTCCAGATGGTGTTTTGCTTCACTAAAAGCTGCAGATTCTCTTAAAGGTGCTTCTGTAGCCCTCAGTGTAGCATTTGAACAATTTGCAACTGATGTATTTGTAAAATATATAAAAACTATTACTTACAGAAGAATATTTGGTGAATGTCATTAAATATTGGTCTTGGCAAGACAGAAGATGAAGGAGGAGAAATTGGTGTAGCTGTGTTAATAGTGAAAAAAATTCAGGAACACATAGTAAGCTTTAGTGAGGGACCACAGCTGGGAGACCCTCAGGGAAGAAATATACTCACTGGCCAAAAATGCAGCTGCTTCCAGGACCATTCAACATTCAAGAAAAGCCTCTAATGAACACACAGGACATTCTGGAGAAAATTCCAAGTGTTTGGAGCATGGATTTCTGTAAAAATTGTTCTATCAATGCTTAAAACAATTCCTGTCTCAAAAGTGTGTACATTTTTAGAAAATGGCTAGGGATCTTTATAATATGTTTTCCTGTTTAAACAAAATTCCTTACCCAGAACCATAAACAAGGAGTTTAAGAGAGCAAATAACAGAACCTTCATGCACATTGATGCACACAGATACACGCAAAGACACTCCAAAATATTTGGTCAGCTGAGACGTGATGTTCCTTTTATGTATTTTGTTCCAAGAAAATCCAATTTCTTGAAAACCTTGTACTCATCTTCTCTCCTGGGTTTCAAATGTGAGCAAGAGACTGAGGGAAATACCAAATTACATCCTTCTCCTCCTTTTATTTCATTTAAACTGTCCTTAATTTATTATTGTTTTCCAACTACTTGCACATAAAGATAACGAAAAGAACTCCAAGACAGACATGGCAATCATTCTGTATTTCCATCCAAATCAGACAAGAAAATTAAAGCAGAAGTCCTACTTTCTGACTGAAAAATCGAGGTAAACATTTTAAAAGAATATTATTTAAAGAATTCAGAATTCACATTTCAATGTGCGTTCTCTGACAAAAAAAATAAAGGTGATAGTACAGTCATATCTGAAATTTTCTATTAATAGTCTTAAGGAAACTGATTGCAAAAAATGCTGTCATTATACACAGAAATTGTAAGTAAAGGTTAACCACGTTAATGAAGATTAGATGTGATTTAAACTGTAACCTCAAATTTAGTAAGGACTAGGGGTGCACAAACATGGTCCAAAAACACAGTGTGCAGGAAAATTAGCTAGTTTGGAGATCAGCTCAAATACGGCTTTTGACTATATGGCTTTGTCAGCCTTAGTTATAGCTGTAAATTTCCAAGTTGTGATATGAATATTTCTGCTGAAATCAGAGGCACATCATTGATGTGCGTGTTTTGAGTCCCTTTACCACTTTTGCTCCAGTTTTTCTGGTCATTCTTTGTCTTTCCTTCTTATTCTCCAGAATAACATTGGATTAGACTTTGTCTTGGTCGTTGGTACTGGCATTAGTGTAATAAGGTATATGAATAATAAAAGAATACAATTTATGCACAAAATTACATCATTTCAGACCAAAATGATCTATATTTACTTTAGATGTTTCATTGTTAAAATGTGAAAAAACTTTAGTTATCATGTTGTCACAGTTTCTGTTTTTAAAAAAGGATCAACAGGAGAGTTTCTTTCCATTATTTCTTGTTAAAAAGAAACAAGTGTGACTTCACTTCCTTACCCACAAAAACACAATGAAAATATGTTATGCGATGTTATGCTCCTAATGAGTTACATCTGTCTTTGGCTGCCTCTGCCGATGCAACTGTAGAAAACACTGGGTTATGTCCTTTTCCTGGCTCATCCAAAAGAAAACAAAACAGAACATTAAATGTCCATGGTGGTGTTGTATAGTTTTATTTGTCCTAGGAAGTGTATATCATGTACAGTTGTGAAGAGATATTGCTCTGTTCCCTTAAAAGACAAAACAAGCGGAGATGGCTCTGCTGTATGACTAATAGCAGAGTTCTGAGGAGATACTTCAAACTAAATTTATAAAAGCTTTGTAGCTCAAAAGGTGACACAGAAGTTGAAAAGGATAAAAGAACAAATACATTACATGGAAATAAAAGAAGTGTCTTTGATACAAATAAGAGAATAACAGCACTTTAGGAAATACAGTAATTGTATCCAAGTAAAGATATTTTCATGGTTATAGGTTATAACAGGTAGTTTGCAACTACAGAGGCAGTTAGGTGCAAATTAAATTGATCAAAATGCACCTTTAACAATCACCTCTGTGTGTGACAACCAGAAATAAGTAGAATTAAAGTAGAGACAGAGATTCAAGTAAGGGTAAATGAAAAGAGAAGGTAGAAGAGTGCTAGTAATGAAGTAAAATTATAAAAGCTAAATCAGCTGAGAAGAAGAGTTTTCTTGGTCCTCAGTTTACATATTGTCCTTTTCCCTTAGTAAGAAAAAAATAAATAAAGCAGTAATAATATTTGCTAGGCTTACCTCACAGGCAAGTTGTAGAGGTTCATTAAGTAATATTCCTATGGTAGCTGAGGATTGAAAGCAGTATGCAAGGATAAATTTTATAATGTAAAATTTTATAATTTTTATAATAATAATAGTATATGTTTTTATGATAATATTTTTAAAGTTTTATAACACTAGTCAAGTGGCTTTATATCCAGGCAGAAAAGCCACACAGCAGAAAAGGGGAAGATGATATCAAAGACAAGAAAATTTAGAGAAAAGGCAAAGCAGATGACAAGAAGGGGAAAAAATAAAAAGAGCATTAAGTAGAACGTAATGAAAAAAAATCTCTCATGTGGAAGATATACCAGAGGAAAAGAATGAGCCATACCAATGTCATAGGCTGCTTACTGCTGAGATTTACTCACTAAACTGAGGTGCCACAGTCAGGATCCTAAACTGGGATTCAGCCAGCCAAGCTGATAACCTTAAATTATCAGTTACCAACAGCAACAGGAACCATCCTTTTAAAATAAACTCCTGAGCTATCTGAACATGAACAGGCAGGAGTGAGTGCCTCTTCCAGATGAAGAGCCAATCTGCCAGGGTTTATTTAAAATTTCAGTTGAAGCTTCATGCTTGAGGTGAAGGGCTGCTTTCCTTTGTTGTTTCCTTATTTAACATGTCAATGAAGTGCCCTTAGCCTAAAGGGCCCACGACTGCAGCCTGAAATTTAATAATGCAATTACTGTCCTCTTCAATGATTAAATTTACAAGCTGTGTAGGTTTGTGTGCAAACAGAATCAGTTTTCCTCGGCATTGGTGCCCTGTTTCAGACATGGATATCAAACCTTGGATTTAGGGCTAGCTGGAAAGTGAGATTTTCCATCTGTGAGTGCTCACATGGATAGCTCAGCAGCAGAACACAACTGAAGGAGGCTCAGATTCAAGTCTGTGCTTAACCTCAACTGGAAATCCCTGGCTCATGAAATAGACTCAAAACTGTCTTTTCTGTATCTTCAGGGAGTTCTTCACCTTGTGTGCATGTTCATCGATTACTCCAAAGACATATGCACTTTCTTTTCTATTATGTTAAAACATAACTACCTGGAAGATCCTACTTTTGTTCTAATATAAGGTTTGAACAGTTTTGACAATTGTAACCCGAGAATTTAATCCTTCTCAAAAGACTCACTTCTTCTTGAATATATTGGAGGTTTTCTCATTTTTTAAACCCAGGAAAATT